>JAUPMV010000019.1:14883695-15483695 GCA_030848855.1 Branchinecta sandiegonensis
CTTGCAAAAACTAAAGCTCAAAAACGAATTCAGCAAATCTCCTTACCCCTATATCGAACATCTAATCAAATTCAGACAATACTTTAACTTTTATAAAAATTTTACGGTTTCAGCCGGATTCCAGGCGAACTGTATGTCCGGGTAGAAAATTATTGTCAAACGCGGATTCAGCATGTCTTCTTACCCCTAAATCGGACATCTAATCAAGTTCAGATAAAAATTTTACTTTCAACAAATTTTCCGGTTGCGGCCAGATTCCGCGCGAACTACTCGTCTGACGAGAAAACGATTGTCATATAAACATTCAGCATGTCTTATTACCCCTCAACTGACTATCTTATTGTCTATTAAAAAAATTGTTCGCCCCTTAATTTGAACCCCCTCCCCACCCCTAAACGTTTAGCTAAATTGAGTCCAACTACGAACTCGACCTCTCGCCTAAAGAGTCCCCACGCCAAGTTTCATCAAAATAGCTCATTCCCTTCGACAGTTATCATGCTGACAGACGGACAGACGGACCGACGGACAACTTTTACAGATACTTTTACTTTACTGCACTTACGTTTTGGGATCCCGTAAAGTATCTCCGAGGAAGGAATAAAATTTCACTGGAATCTTTCGTGCTGCTGAAGACTCGACAAACTGTTTTCTTTTTTTCGATAAAAAAAAGGGTAACTGTGGCTTCAACAGTCGGTATGCATACCAGCCTTAAAGGACCCCCCGCACTGTTTACTTTTCAACTTGCAGTAGTTGCGTTTTTGATCGAAGTTTTGTTCGCCGTTAGCGTAGCAGGTTGGGACAGATTTCCCCCCTCCCCCCCCCCCCTAGTCGTGATGCCCCGTTCGCTGTAAGCCCGGGCTAAATTCGGTCACATCTGTACGTAATTTGATCCGTTAATTTGGTTATTCCCCAGTCTTACCTGGAACTAAGAAATTCAAGACGGCCATCATTCTAAGGTAAACAAAACTGGCTGAAGTCAGAAGTTGTGCTTTTGTAGATACCATGGTATCTGTTACCACGGTAACAGGATCTGCAATTAGTCGTTTTTACAATTACCATGGTATCTGATAGACGGTTGCTCTGCAAAAACGACAACTGCCGAAATTGCGCTTTTCGAAGCCATCCCAAAAGAAAAACTGATATTCAGTCACATCAATAAGTGCCAAACTTCTTTCCCACCAATTTGAAAAAAAATTGATGAAAGTGAGATGACTTCTTCAGATACCACGATAACTGCAAAAACGCCTTTTGACCGTGGTATCAGAGGCCACGATAACTGCAAAAACGACTTTAGACCGTGGTATCCGGTACCATGGAATCAGCAAAAACGCAACTAGTGACTCTGGTCTGTGATTGTTCCAACACCATACGCCCCTCATAAAATTCCTCTCAGATTAGTTCTTTTTTGGCCGCTAGGTGCGCTATGGTAAAGGAAACAATGACACGTTACTTCTTGGTGTGCGTTTATCCAGGTTTGTTTGGCTTTTCAATTCCTCTTAGGCCTCACCATGTTTAAAACTGTTTAAAATGTCTCTTCCCCTCTTTTTGCTTTACCAAACTCTGTTCTGTCAAGTCATCAAGTTTGTCATTTCTGGCTTCCGACTTCAGTGCTGAGTGCTGACTGACTTTTCAACGGGGCTAATGCGCGACTCGATATGAAGCGAAAGCCTAATCGCTTATTCACCCGTCAGATAACTTATCCCCAGATCTCACGTGTGATTGTTATTGTTCCTCTAGCGCGTCCGGCGGCAATTCGTCATCGGATTTTCTCAAGGACGTATAAAGATGCATTTCAAAATGGCGGAAATGGATTTTTTCCTCTCGACTATAGGCGTATTCTCACTTGAAGGGAGCCGCGAGAATACAGTCACTCCGCGCGGACTCCATGTACGGAAAACAAAGAGAACACGAGGAATGCTTCGACTATATGCGTATTCTCACCATTCCCCGAGGACTCCTCAGGGAATTGAAGGGAGCGGCGAGAATAGAGGGAGTCACTCCACGCGGACTCCACGTACGGAAAACAACGAGACCGCGAGGAATGCTTCCAATATAATTTTTTTTCAAAAAAAAATTAGCATTAGACGAAATTAGTCTGGATCCACTTTATTTTTGGTTTTGTTTATTCTAATTTTTTTTTTCAAATTAATACATTGCACCAACACCAGCAAAACTTGATTCCCCTCTGAATCTGAAAGGGAGTCCTTAGTGACGATGATAGTCGGAGCATTTCCCGTCTGTGGGGACCCGCTAGAATTCGGGGAGTGAGTCCCCGGGACAACCAAAAACGTAGGGATTCCTCAAATGGAGTCCTTGGGGTACGAAGAGAATACGCCTATAAGCTCGCGGAGCTTTCGAGACCGCTAGAATCGCCACTAGAGCTTGGTCACACTGGGCTCAAAAAGCAGCCTATTCGACAAACAACTGAAAATCCCTAGGGGACGTGAGATTCGATGGGCTTTGTGGTAGCTTGGGGATAATGAGCAGACTGCAATTAGGGGTCAATTAGGATTCCTGTAACATAATTATACACGCTGCTTTGCTCTAATTGATCTCCTGAGTCTAAAACGACACCAGTCAGGATTAGTTGTATCTTGTTCTTTTTCTTTTTTTCTACTTTTGCAACCCAAAAAGCCAGTAAATGAGCCAAGTGTGACCAAGCTCTTATAGCTTGTTCAGACGGGAGCGAAATAACAGCTGCCGATACCCAATCAGCGGCTGATTTACGCGCGTAAATAGCGGTTGAAAAAAAATAAAAAAATCAGCCGCTGATCTTCCAAATAGGCGCGTATTTTTATCGCGGTTACCGATCGGGATAAACTAAATCCTTTGGAATGTGGCCTTTGATGACTCTATAGGGACAGTAAACAAACTGTAATTAGGGGAATTAGGTCAAACTTGGCGAGTTTTAGGTCAATCCATTTCAGATTCTGTCAAACCAATGTGAACATAGCATTAAGCATGACTATTACACTAAGCACCCCGGGATTACCTAAATGATCTCGAAAAACAGGTAGAATAATTTTCTAATTACAACAACAGCGTATGTGTAGTATATGTCTAAATTTGTTTTCGTTTTTTTCCTTTTTTTAAAATGATAAATTGAAGAATTTTTCCATTCAACCTTCACTGAAAAATGACTGAACAACACTAAAGTAATTGCATTCTGTTCTCGTGTTATTTATATTTTCTGCTCTCATTTAAAAACAAATATATTTAAATGAGTTTTCTTTGCTTTCAAAATTAAAAATTGCCGAATCGCTAGAAATCTGTCAACATTCACTTTGTGACTTTTTCCTAGTCCAAAGACTACAAGTCAACTGTATTTTACTTTGACTAACTCACAAGATGTTTTTGTTAATTTTATATATTTTGTTACAAACAAATAGAATATTCAGAATTAGGTTTTTATTTTTTATTATCCCGTCAGCCCGAACAGTTGTTCAGAACCAAAGATCTGTCAGTAGCTGATTATCTTTGTTCTGAACAAACGTAAACGCTGTTTAACGGGGCCCGGGGTTTAACGGGGCCCAGGCAGTACTTTCAACTTCCAGGCGTCGCGGCATTAGCGGCAGCGCAGAAAGTTTGAATTGATAGTTTGCATGGTTCTGTGGACACGCGGCCAAACAAACTTCTTTCTTTTCTGACCAACGGAAAAAGAAGGATGGACACTGTCTATGTTAATTTCGTGATAAGGATTGCCTGGAGGTCCGAGTGAATTTCCTGCTTTTAAACAGATCAAGTTGCAGGATTCATGCAAGCTTATGCCTCTATTATTCATGCCATGAATTTGATTCAAGATGCAGTCAGTCAAGGAGACAGGTATGTACCATCATTTTTGTTCTGCATATCTGCCTGGGCACCTTCTAAGGTCATGTAATCAATGATCTTAGAAATGGCGACACAGTCTATGGGAGGCAGCAACTCAACAATGATCCTCACCTCAATAATTAGCCAATGGCTCCTTCCACTCAATCCCTGATAGCCAACGCAAACCCCAGTGTCGTTTGACAAATGTCTCGGTAGACAAGCCTTATCTGTGTCAACATTGCCCCTGACTCGAGATAAGACTGGGCTACTTCCATCAAGTACAGTAGAGGTATGCTTATGTGAACGTCTGCTAACAGTGAATGATCGCTGAAGAAAAAAGTAAAGCCCAAACCAGTCATTTTCCCCTATAAATACTAGTAACAATCACTCACACTTTTGACACTTTTTGAATATTTTGCTAGTCCATGGTCAAAAGTGACTCAGCTGACACCTCATTTGCTTTTTATAATTGAAAGTTTGCCTCCAGGAAAGCACCTTCAGTGGACAAGATGGCAGACTGAACTGGCAGATGCCTTCTAAAGATGAAGGACCTTTTTAATAAATTTGAAATCAAAGAAAGTTAATTGAATTTCTACATCAGGTTTGTGCCAAGATAACCCTGAAATAGTTGGCTGTTAGCTGATATTAAGTTTGTTATTTTCTTTTCCATTTAACTTTATTATATCGTCAATGGGCATTCAAATCCGCGTATCTCCATTTTCTTGACTTTTTAGAAGGCAATAAAAACTAACTAATTTTATTCAAACAATGTTTACAACGGGTACGTCAGCTATGATTCTTCATCAGCGATATTTCAGCCCTTTTTGGCAAGGGTCCTCATCAGGCTGTCAATCCTCTGGTTCAACTTCGGGGAAGGAAACAAACCTGTCGGGGAAGGAAACAAACCTGTAATTACAGGTAATTGCCTGTAATTACAGGTACTGGTTTGTTTCCTTCCCCGAAGTTGAACCAGAGGATTGACAGCCTGACGAGGACCCTTGCCAAAAAGGGCTGAAATATCGCTGATGAAGAATCGTAGCTGACGTACCCGTTGTAAACATTGTTTGAATAAATGTTTCAAAGTCAGCTTGGGCTAAAAGAATATCTAACTAATTTTGTCAATTTAACGAGGAAAAATCAAAGAAAAATAAGAAAGATAGTTTGAAAGATGCTCTTTTAAGTAGATTACATAAGTGAAATGTACTCGTAATCAAAGTCGAGAAAAAGGAGATACGGTTTTTTGACCTGATAGATTTGAACATTTTCTGGATTTACGTGATTTTGATACATGTAAAATTTAGTGCACTCAGAGTAATATTCAGTTATAGTATTGTGAAAACCATACAAAAGGTAAGAAAAAATAATGTCAGAATTCAAAGATGTGAAACAAGTGCTTCATAGAAGCTCCAAACTTGCTGGGGCATGGTCTGTCTGAGCTCCATCAGGTGTTTTCCCTTCAGTGGGTGGAGCGGTAGTTTGGTGGCATGAAGCGGCGCAAGGTCTTTTCCGTCGATGGTACGAATTCTTTGCGGAAGAACTTGCCAGTCCTCATCGAAGTCAAGAATATACCATATCGCTCCGTCCTGATAACGAACTTCAGGATCACCAGCTTTCTTGCCAGGCCTTATTGAGTCAACAAATCGAAGCTGCTTGAAGTCTTTGAAGAAACCGTGCTCAAGCATGACGCACTCGAACGGGGACTTAGGCCTTGTCTGTTGGATCTGGTTTAGTAACTTGTAAGGAACGAACAAGTCTTGGTTTCTAATCTTCCTTTCAGTTAGAGAATGCATGCTGTCGCACTCCATCTGAGTATGACCCACTACTAGATATTTTTGGTAAATAGTGACTGAGCACTCATGGCTTACCTGTTTTAAAGCGCTTGAAAGTATTGCGTTTCGGTTCTGGTACCCACAGCCATCAGACCATAAAATCAGAGTCGTCTTTCCCTTGGCGATTTCCTTTCGGAGAAAATCTATGATGATGCTGCTGAATTCATTCGACGACAATTCTCCTTCAGTTTCGTCCCAAAGATAGCAATACCCTGCTTTGGTTCCAAGGTCAAAGACAGTGAAATTGTGAACATTCAGTTTACTTTTGTAACAAAGCATACTTGCTTGACTTCTCGGTAGCTGAAGAAGGGACTGCAGATCCATTGTGTACACACCCACAGTTTCACTTGCTCGCTCTTTATCCTTGTTCTTCGCAGATCTAGCTTTGTCTTCGAGATCGCGGTGCTTATTCCACACCTCTTCTGAAACATTACCTTGTTCATGCCCTTTGGTCTTTTTTGGCCAATGTTTTCTTCGGCGATGACTCTCCGAAATTCACGCATAGAAAGTACTACTCTACTGTGCTCACCACATTGGGCTTTGTAAAGGGAATACACCTCTGCCTTGGTCTTGAAAAGAGGTTCCAAGTACACTTTCGTTGTGGTTGACCTACAGTAGTGGCTGGACAATTTTGGGAGTTCTCTAAAGAAACGACGAAGGTTGTCCGCATCTTCTTTCGATGCTCGCGGATTGACTCCTCGTTTCTTCTTGGTGTTATGTGGAGACTTAATTGAGCCATGGTTTGCACCAGAATATTTGAGCCAACCGAGGACTTCGGTCTCACGGAGGCCCAGAGTGTTTAAAAAGGTGGTCTTGGAAACTCGCTTAAGTTCTCCATTCAAACTCTTCAAGTTATATACGTACGAGACGGATCGGCGAGACTTCTCGCCAGCGCTACGGCTTCTTTTGTACTGCTTGTCTGAACCAGGCTGCTGACGTAAACAGACTTTTGGCCATCGTCCATCTCCCAGAAGCAACCAAACATTGTTTTTCTTTCTTCCTCGTCGAATGTAGAGCAGTGAAACAGAGCACTTTTTTCGCACTTGGTAGAGCCGCAAGTATTCTTTTGCTCTGCTGGTGGCCGTGAGACCAAAGTCCATTTCCCCCGATTTTCGTATATGCCATGTGAGCTTTACCATACGTCTTTAGTCTTTTGTTTTTTTTCCTAATCCAATTTTCAACTCCCTTCCGGGACTTCTTTTTCTGTTTCCCAGTTTCTGATGTTTCCTCAGAATCGGCATCTGCGTCTGTCAAATGTTTTTCAAAAATTGAATTTTCCTGAGTACTGTTTGACGGTCCAGGTACGCTTGTGCTTTCAGACATGCTCTCAGCACTGGCAAGCTTTTCGTCAGTCAGCCTGAAAGAGTCGTCCATCATTTCACTCTGCGATGGGCAGAAACTAGAGTCTGAATTAACCTCACTGTTGCTTAAATCTTCCGGGTCGTCCGACTCGTAGAGCATGTCGAGAGCCTTATCTGTCGAAATCTTCGATGTTCTATGTGGCCTCTCTGCCATAGCTGAAATAAAAAATGAGGATCGTGCATTCATAGGATTCGAATCAGTATGAAGCTAACCTTCAGCATAATTCTGCTCATCATTGCGATCAAAATGCTATAAACTACAAAATAGAATTGCTTTATAGGCTAGACCATATTAACTTGTGGTTCGGCGATGCACCATAATACTGTGAACTGGCTTTTCAGAGATGGCGTAAGCGAGGTTTTCCTTTCTTCGTGGAACAGCTCTCCATTGCGTTAAAGAGACAATTAAAAAATAAAATCCAATTGCTTCAGTGCAGAAAAGGAATGGACACTTTATTTGGCAAAACCCTGGCAATATGAAGTCAAATCAACCTTCCCCTGAGTCTTCCTCTAACTTTTGCATTGCCTTCAGGGTCTTAAAATACTTGAAAATGTCCCTTACCTTCAATATCTTAGGAAAAGTCGGAAAATGTTTGCATGTATAATTCGCGTATCACGTATCGTAGTATGGAACGCATTGCAGACGAAAGCGAAGAAAATTATGAAATCAAAATCCCGTATCTCCAGATACGTGTTTTTGACCGGCCAAATATTTAAGAAAATTGTTACCTGATTTTTATTTTCGTCGCTAGATGGCTATCTTGCATAAGCAAGCTTAGTTTTGAAGATATAGAAGATACGTGGTTTTGAATGGACAATTTTAGGGTGTAAAAATCTGATTTTCACAGATAATGGAGATACGCGGATTTGAATGCCCATCGACGATATGCAAGTAAGAAAGCCATGGTAGTGTAACAGTTAAAAAAGTGTTCAAATAAGCATACCTCTACTGTACCAAAAATTCTTCCTGAAACAACATCTCATGTTTAGTTACTAATCGTTAACTTTCAAAGGCGTGGATGATGCCAAGGTGTCTTCACACTTTCTCTGCACTCTTTCAAGAGTGATTCCTTTCATGTCCAGCACTCTCTTTACCTCTCCATTTACCTCCCCCTCACAATAGGCATCTATTCTTGCATTAATAGCAATAGCACCAAAGCTCTGGTTAAATGCGCTGGAAATAGATCCTGCTGGCCAGGGGCGTCACTAGCCTTTTACCTTTGGGGGGGGGGGGGACGTCCGCTTTGTGCTGACGGACTACAAAATGTGCAGACAAAACACACCATTGCAGCTTCACGGCAACGGTGTACACTTCCCGCCAGCAGAAGAGAACCGGTTTAAAACGAACTGTAATACATCACTTGAGATAATTCTTTTAATGTAATTTTGTAAATCATAATTGGCTCATATTCGCTAAAAAAGTGAAGCTTACAACGAGTGTACCCCGAAAAAGTGAAAGTAAGCGTCGCAGGCGAAAATTTTTTAATCTGCCTGTCTTCCCGAAAAATTTTGCTATACATTCCATGCAAGTTCTAGCTTTAAATGTGTTTCAAACCTCTAAGAACTTGAATCCTTAGACGCCAACTGAATCAGACATCGTTCTTCCAAATAGAGAATACAACAAAATGCGCCGCAGGCTACAATTTGTGTAAAACTATCTAATGCATCAGTTGAAATTGTTCCTTTAATGTAAATTGGTATATTTAAATTAATATATTCGGCTTCGTTTCAGCTTTCACTAAAAAGTCAATCTTCCAACGACTTTACCCAGAAGAAGTTGAAGTAAGCGTTGTAGGGAATTTTTTTAAATCTGTAGTTTTTCCGGAAAAATTTGCGCCCGAAAATGTTGGCAGAGTTTGATTTCTCAAGTATAAAAATAATCCGATGTACAAGAATACGGACGGCAGACAGAATCATTTAGAATTCGATTTCTCCCGTGTTTTGCCCGTCAAGGCTGTAAAGATCTTTATTTCTTACGTGTAAACAGAAGCCGATGTGCCGACGAAACTTAAACTTTCGGGATGCGCCCGATGCATGAAATGTTGTGCCGCATTTATTTTGAAATTAAATTAAATTGAAATTAAATTAAATTAAACTAAATAAACATGTACAGAATTTGATTTCTTATGTTTAAAAAGAACCCGATGCGTCGACAAGAATACCGACGCCAGACAGAATCATTCAGAATTCGATTTCTCCCGTTTTTGCCCGACAAGGCTGCAAAGATCTTTATTTCTTACGTGTAAATAGAAGCCGATGTGCCGACGAAACTTAAACTTTCGAGATGCGCCCGATAGTCGGGTACAGAAATTGATTTCTTATGTGTAAAAAAAAAACGTTGTGACGACGAGACTTGAAATTCCCCGGTGCGGCCGACGAAGTTTGTAGAACTTGATTATTACGTATAAAAAGATGTGCTGACGAGTCGATCAAAGCCCAATAAAACCATACAATTTTTTTTTTTTCTGTATTCCTTATGTATAAAAAGAAATCGATCTCCCAACGAGAATACCGATTAGTGTAACAGTTAAAAAAGAGTTCAAATAAGCATACAAATTCTTCCTGAAACAACATCTCATGCTTAGTTACTAATCGTTAACTTTCAGAGGCGTGAATGATGCCAAGGTGTCTTCACACTTTCTCTGCACTCTTTCAGAACCCAATGTGCCGAAGAGTCGACCGACGCCCGACAAAAGCGTAATATTTTGTGCCGATGTGCCGACGAGAATAACGAGGCCCGACAAAAGCATGAAGAACTCTATTTCTTCTGTGCTTTGACCGACAAACGTTTGAAGGATTTTATTTTGTGTATAAAAAGAACCCGATGTGCCGACGAGTCGACCCCCTGCCCGACAAAAGCATACAAAGTTTTATTTCTTCTGTATTCCCTATGTATAAAAAGAACCGATGTGCCGACGAGAATAACGAGGCCCGGACAAAAGCATGTAAAATTCTATTTCTTCTGTGCTTCGACCGAGAAATATCTGAAGGATTTTATTTCTTGCATATAAAAAGAACACGATGTGCCGACGAGTCGACCTACGCCCGACAAAAGCTTTCAAAGTTTTATTTCTTCTGTGTTCGCCCGACGAAAGTACTTTCTCAAGACCTTTGGGGGGGGGGCCCTCCCCCCCATAGTGACGCCCCTGCTGCTGGCCCCTGCTGGGAAAAAGCTGGACCTAAGAGGGTAGAGATGATGGTAATAAGAGTCTCGCTTTTTGTGCGAGCTGTCACCCTAGTTTCAGGTTTGGTGACTTCTCATTTTTTTTTCTTTTATGTATCATCCATCCGTTCTTGAATGTACGGGAAAAACAGGCAAGCAAAAGATCTGAGCATGATTTCCGGGTGGGTTTTCAGTACCCCCATGCATTACATTAGTTCAGTGTTATCTCCGACGATAAACCTCTCTGCAGCACTAGGTTCCAAGTTTTTTTTTTTATCAATCACAACGATTGTCAGGGGTACAGGAGGCTGCTCCATGATCCCTGATACATTCGTGGTCAAGCCATTCTTTTCCGAACCCCAAAACGATCGCAGCCACGTCGGGGAGGTTCATTAGCTCAGGATTGATGATGACCGTCAAGATCAGGTCATCCTGATCCTCCAAGCTCACGAATGCTCCTTATCTTTTCCTAGTTCTTTCTAGTCAAATTTCTCTTGCTGCGCGATCTTGTGTCAAGCATCTGGCAACACTGCCCTATTCAAGTGGAATCAGCTAGATGCTCCTAATTGTGATGTGTGTGGTGTAGTAGTGGATGTGAGGCATATAGTGATGACATGTAACAAGTATAAGATCAAGAGAGAATAGTTAAAAAACACCACCTGAAGCTAGTAAAGCATTTTCGGTTAGTTGTGTGTTAGGTAGCAGAATAACCCCAAAACCCTTGCAGAAACCTGTTGTGACTTGGCTTGGTGATTTTCTAGCCTCTACAGGAATAATTTACAGACTGTGATCTTAATTTTTTATGTTTTATTCCCATTTAGTTTATCCGGTGTGGAAGTACTGAATTAGGTTGAAAACTGTGTATAGATAGCGGTGTCGGATTCAGGACCTGTGCTTAACCAGCATGGAATTAGGTTGGTGTGGCGTTTTTTTATATTGGCAGGATGATTATCCTTTTTTTCTGTTGTTTTTTTCTTCCTCTGTTGACAACCTTGTACGGTACAACATTTGAGCTACTTTTTCGAAAGTAGCAAGTGAAAAAGTATTTCAAACCAAAGTAATTCAGAGGGACATCAAGCTATGGATAATGTTGTGTCGGTCTCTATGTCAAGCTTCGAACTATCTCTATGTATAATATAGCGATAGGAAATATGATCCTCCAGTATTTCTAGTTCTTATTTGCACAAGTGATGATTCAGAGTTAAATTCAAAAGACGTCAGTTGAAGCTTGATTCAAACCTTGATTTACGCCTTGATATGCAGTCTTAACTCGTGCACAATAGAGTAGTCTTAGCGCTGGGTCATTCATTGTTTATTCGTCGTTCAGTATTCGTCAGTAGTTATTTACCAGTCATTCATTACTTAGACTTCGTTATTATGAGCAGTGATGTATTTACCCGTATAGGGATTTACATTATACAGAGTAAGTTGTAAGTAAAACTATTTATATGTTAACGTAAAGCATAGTCTCCTAGCACCATATCCCCATAACCATATCAAGTTATTTTCGCTATGGCGAGAATTTTTTTTTTACGAAATCGAATCCCCCCCCATGTTGTCCACCAGTCGGTAAAAAAAACTGAGTTGGCGAAAAACGCTGCAACTCTTCTTGAAAATAGTAGATTTTTCACAGAACCGTAGATTTTTATCAAAATATTACTTGTGAGTTACGACTTTTTCTGTAAAAGCAGTCGCTTTTTATCTTTAAAACAAAACAATCATTTGTCTTAGAGACGGTCACCAAAAATGACCAAGCAGTTGATAAATAGCACCCCCCCCCCCTTCTCCTGTACATTTTTGGAAAATAATGCCTCGGGTTCTGTGATGTGCAGGACAAGAGAAAAGTTAATGAGCTTTTTCGAAAAAATATGAATTTTTCCCCAAGACCGTTAAAAAACGGCTTTACTCAAAACAATCAAAAGAAAAGGTTTTTCTAAAAAATAAAACACGTTCCAGTACTTCCAGACATACATGAACCTAACAAGCCCAAGTGCTTACCAGCGAATACACTCTCGTATCCAAATATCGTGCTCGCTGGCTTTCAGTTAAAGACATGGAGCAGTGGAGAGGGTCAACACATTCTGAACCAGCAAGCATCAGTTATCAGTGTTCCCAAGGACCGAAACGACAATTTTGACATTTCAGTGAAGATTTTGAGTCCCCCGCAACCCTCGAGATCTGGAATTTTGATATAAAATCACTGTGTGACCCTTACAATTCCTGATCTGATTTTCGGTTTCTAAGGGATATGAAGAGCAAAATGCGCCCAATTTGCACCGAAATTTAGGGAAATGCGCAAATTTGGCGCAATGCGCACACTTGAAAAAATCAAAGCGCAGCCGCCTCTAAAAAGCGCCCAAATGGCGCAAATGCGCACCATCTGGCAACACTGGAATAGGGTCGCATTAGTTCAAGCATGGCCAGTTCTCAGCCGGAAAATAGGAGCAGCAAATCTTTTCTGTGGGTGTATCAGCCTTTTTGGTATAATTTCGTAGTCATAAAGACCCAGGTACCTGTTGTTGCTACGTTGCATGTAGTCTTGTTTCTGTTCGGAGTTGATAGCAGTTTTTGCAAAATTTGTCAGTTCTTGGAGGGTAGGCAGTACCACTAGCTTTTGACCATTCTTGGAAGCCCACTTGCAAGCTGATCAGCTGTTTCACTCCTGCTGATCCCAACATGAGCTGGGACCCATTTAAAAAGAAGTTCAGTTCCTCTGTGTTTGATCTCGTTAGCTAGCTGTTCTATTTGAATGAGAGTCAAGCCTGCTTTTGCCTGGGATCTCTTGATACATAATAGCGCTGTTAAAGAGTCACCGCATATGCATACTTTCCCAAGATATGTGGTTTGATTAACGTATATTAGCGCCTGCAGTATCGCATTTAGTTTAGTTTAGTTGTTTAGTTTAGTTTTTTACTTTTTTTACTTTTTTTAGTTTAGTTGTTGATGGTTGTGTTCTAAACACTAGTGACGTTTTTGTTACACTGTCGTACACTGCAAAACCTGCATCACCGTTTTGATGGTTGGATCCATCTGTGAAAATCAAGAAACAAGATTTAAGTACTCTCATTTCGCTTTGCCACTCCCCCTTTAACACTGATGGGGCACCAACCTTTAAGGGCTCTCTTCTTCAAGACGCACTCTCCTAGACCACTTGTCAGTTTACTTGTTTCGTCGAATTTTAGTGAAATAGGATTTGGGATCTTCAGTTGTGAACATAGTCTTTCAAATCTTTTTACAGCTGGTTGGTTATTCATGGGGTAGGGTTCATCAGTAGTAGCATGGTTTGAGATGATATCTCGGTATATGGTATCTCGGCTGGATTTTGGGGAGCTCAGTTTTCTTAGAAAATATTTAGCTAAGATAAATTCTCTTCTTTTTTGGAGAAGTGGTATATGAAGTTCGTTTCGAAGAACAGCCACCGGGGTGGACTTCAGCGCCCCGATAATTCTCCGGCAAATCTCGCTACATCCAGCTTCGAAAGCAGTGACGTTGATGCTGATCCGTAAGTCGCTGCACCAAAATCGATTCTCGAGAGTATCACAGTTTTGACTAATTTCTTTAGTACAGAGCTATGGACACCTTTTTAGCATTTATGAATTTAGCTCTGGCTTTTAGATTGTCACAGAGCTGATTAATTTGGGATTTCCAAGTTAGTTTCGTGTCAAACACTAGACCAAGGTATTTCACTTGGTCCTTAACACAAACCAGTTCACTTCCTAGATACACTTTGGGGTTCTGTGTCTCATTGGAAATCACAGATCTGATGTGCTAGGCTGGGCGTATAAATATGTTTGGTTGAATATTCAAGAAACTCACTACGGTATTGGAAAATCTTCTAAAATCAATTTCAAGAACGAAAAGAACTCCACTTCAAGAACCAAATAAACCCCTCAGCTATCCGGGAATTCAAACACTAGTTATCTAGATGGTGTAAGAAACGGCAGGTTTAGTGACTTTAGAAGATCAAGGTGTCCGTTCCAGATCTCATCCACTTCTTCTGGCCACTTCCACTTCTTCACTCGGGCCATAGCCATCGCTTTTATCTTTAGCCTTTTTTTCTTGGGATCAAACTTCTCCTGGGAACCTCTCTTGTTCATATTCAAACTGAACAAAATCGCCTGGTTTGAGATGGTTGTAGATCTCAACTCCAGGCAGTGACTTTTCACGTGGAAGCTGAGTCTCTTGCTCTCCTTCATCATCAGACGAATCTGAGCTTTCTGGTTCCTTGCTTCTATAGGAAAAAATCTTCTTTCCATTTTGGGCAACAGCTTTCTTTTTCATAGGAACGGATGCACTGTTTCTTTCTTTTCAGTCTTACTTGATCAGGGTGAAATCCATCCTCAGACATCCTTGTCTCGACTTCTGAGGAGATCAATGCCTCCTGAATCTTCGCAACGGAAGTTTTCAACAGAGTAGCTTTTGCCTGCAGGAACATCAAGTCGTTTCTTTTTAGCTGTCCTTTTGGGTTCGTTGGTTCCTCGCATTTCTGTCAGCATTTCAGTAACTGTCTTGAAAGACATCTGCTGAACCATCGTTGATGAGGCCGAAGGCAAACGACTGAGAACCTCCATTCTGTCCAAAGGTACGATTCCACTTTTAGCAAAGCCAGAGATCAGGTCTTGTGCCCCATTTGCATCCATCAGCGACTTTTTCAGCTCCTTTAAAAGCCTAGGAAAATGCTATTTAGGCAACGAAACTTCTTTTCGAGCTTCACCACGTGTCTTGAATCTTGTCAGGATCTGCCTCCACTTCACTTTCATAGGCCGAAAGAAGGCCACATCGAGCGGCTGAGTAAGATGAATGGAGCTCGGGATCAACGCTACAAAGGTAATGTTTTCTTGTTCACACTGTCTGACAATGTCCACATCGAAATGCGAGGACAAATTGTCGCCGATTACCACCTTTTTCCCAGGGAGCTTTTTCAACCGGGGCAACAGACTGAGTGTGAACCAATCATGAAAGGAAGCAGCCTCGAACCAGCCGGAGTTGGATCTGTTGAATCTACAACCTTTGGGTCCTTCTTGGACCCAAGTATTCCACAATTTCTCGCTTTTGTACACCACATAAGGAGGCAAGACTTTCCCTGCGTTATAGCAAACATTACGGAAATAGCAGATTTCGTCGAGTTCAGTATTCTCTCAGGGTACTTACTGCCACGTTTCGTCACTACTTTTTTATTCCCTTGGTCATCCGTAAGGTTAGTTTCGTCGTACATTTTCTCACATTCTCAGGTGGTACTCCATCAACTTCCCGCTGCAAACGATCAAAGTATTTATTAACTGCTTCTGATCCGATAGCTGCTTAGATCGTTCAATATTGCTGGCGAATCTCTCACTTAGGACTCTGTTCCTTGAAAGAAACAGCCAGAACCAGTCATCCCCAGGAAGGTTGTTTGAGAATTTCACAACAGTTCGTCCATTACTGTTTATAAGACTGAACCAACTTTCAAATCTATCCAATGGGAAACCAAACTCTAGACTATTTAATTGCAACGTGTGCTATCACGCCCTCTTCCTCCTCACTCAGCACTGTGATCCCCCCGGAGCTACGAGGGTGAGACTTGGTCAGTTTGTTTTTCAAAGTGCTTCTGGGTATTTGGAATGTCTCCTCTGCCTCTCTTTTGGTCATTCGACCACTTTTATAGCTGATAGGGCATCTCGTAAGTTTTGGTCACTAGTCCCTGTACGCTCGGGCCGCAGGTTCTCTTACGTATGATCTCGGTATCTTCTCATTTGTTTGGAACCTGAAAAAAAATACAAGTAAGTGTCTACTAACCATGAAAAACCTTAGTCGAATCGTCTTTTTCTCTACTAAAGTATTTGGGTCAATTTCACCCCATATTTTTTTTTTGGTCCGGTTTCTGGGAGATTCTGTGTGGAGCTGCTCCTTGGTGGCATTGAAGAGAATGCGATATGGCGTTGTAGTCTCTGTTGATTTCTCCGTTTACCTGTAAAAGAACCAACTTCAAAGCTTTTACTCAGTGCGTAAGCCCATTCTTTTCGATGATAGTTTTTGTTCAACCTGTGAAAAAAGGAAGGTATAATTCGTTACCTGTGATAAACGGCAATCCTTTAACACTCTTTCCAGTTTTTGTTTGCTTTTCTTTTCGTTTTTGTAATCCGTCCTTTTTCTTTTTGAAATGACGGGTGATAAATAAATAAATAAACTATCCTTATCCTTCTGATTTAGAATTGACACTAGAACTGGGTCAATGGCCTTGCGTATGTTTTATCGGTTGGGTCTCTTGGTCTTCCTTCTAATCAGGTAGATACCAAGATCAACTTTTCTACTCGGTTCAGTTGTCCAGTTCGGGTTTGCGAAGTACGGCAATTTCGTCTTCGGAGAGTATTTGGATGTATCTTCTGTTCATAGTTGTTTATTTTGCCCGTTATGCCTGTTTATGTTTGTTTATTGGGTCAGATGGCTCATGAAGCCCTACGATAAGAAGGGCGTACGCCGGTAACAATTATATAAAATAATACCGCAATCTGTTCCCGGCATTGACATCTGCCGTATACCAGCCCGGTTTACAGGTTCTTCAAGTCGCAACATTGGAATTACTTACATCCGGTTGTATTTATGCTAGCTTTCGTTGACAAAGCCCGCTTCTTGACTGAGCGTTGTTGATGAGTTCTCCAACCTTTCAGTTTGTGGCTGTAGCAAATCGAGGCGGCGTCGCAGGATCTGTTAAATTCGTCGGTACAATCAACGATGCTACCAGGCTCGTCTTGTTGCGGAAGATATTGGTGTTTGGATTGATGATTGTGTATCTGTGCAGAACAATGAGATCGTACCGGTCCTCCGGCTTTTGCCAGCGCATCATGTCTGCCAATTGCCAAATATCCCAAGGCCAATGCTAGCTAATATAACCTGTTCGTCGGTTTTCTTCGGGGGGGTAGGTTTTCTGCTACTGGAAAAATGAAATCATGGAGTTATCTCGATCGGCTGCTCATGTCGAGTCGTGTTCTTTTGGCAATACCGGTGGAGGAAGATTTTTCGCAACTGGAAAAAGAAATCAGACCGTTTCCCAAATGCTCCTTTTCCGTTGTAATTTTCGGTGGTTCGAATGTGGATCTTTCCCACTAAAATATACCGATGAAGTGATAATTCATGATCCACATCCAAGTCTTGTTCATTTGGCACAATACAAGTGGAAGTAGTTTCTGTAACTGGAAAATATAATCGTGACGTCATATGTATTGGCTGCTAATGTCAAGTCTTGTTCGTTTGGCAATACCGTTGGAGGTAAACTTTTCCTCAGCAACCCGACAAACAATAATCCTCCTGTTTCGTCGGCATAAGCAAAAAAGCAAAAACACAGCACTCTGACGACAGCGTTTCCTGCTGCTCTGTATTTCTCAGGATCATTATTCCTAATCGGTTTCCTAATCATGAGGAGCGGATGTAAAATGTCCCGGCTAGAATAAATAAGAGGAGTATTCTGAACTCACACAACCTCGATGTCAGCATGCTGTTTTTTTTCGATCTTATTTTCCGGGGGTGGAGCCTGGATGGAGCTTCGCGTGTTGCCTTTGCAGTATTAAATGTTACCTGCAGAGCAAAAGTGATGAAGCAGTCAGAAAAAGCGGGAAGTTTAAACACTGCTGATGTCAGGTAGCCTTCAAGACTACAAAATTTTTGTGGTGGTCGACGCCGAGGGATTTGAACGATGCATTGTTGGCACTAGACATGTGTGTGATCGCGTAGATATGTCTTATCACCGGATTCCACAATATCTCGGTTATCGCTTGAGCTGCGTTGTATTCGACCTGGATTCCCCAGGCACGAGAGCAAGCCAGTCAATATCGCGTCTCATCGATCGCTTCCCCCCATCTTAGATACATTTGTGCTCATTGGAGTGGAACTTCGTTTTGGCTTTGTACCGACACAGGAATCAACGGTATAATTTGCTACGAGCTCAGAGCCGATAACGTGAATCCCGCCGTCCGCCTCTGCGATGATCCATCGAAAAATTGACTTGTTCGAAGCGTTTTGATTAACTCACATTATCAAATTTAACATATCGACACGACTAGTCCCGGACTTAAGGTGTTAAACCTTTGCTGGAGAAAGAAAGTGATCAGCAAATCCGAATTCAGCCTGACAAGCAAAAGATCCGAATCCGGCCAAAAGGATGAATCCTGGATTCGAATCATTCTTACCTTTGGGCTAGTACGTGTTGGCTACTGAAAGGGCATGGTTAGCTCATGTAAAGCATATTAAAAAATAGATATTTAAAAATTACAGCGAGGCCGATTTTTGGATGGGATCCTAAAAATTTAATACTTATTATGTTTGATCCGAACAATCGGGTATCGTAGATTTCTGGCAGTGGCTTATTTTTTATAAGTAGATCCTAGATTTTGCATTAGCACTAGCTAAAAGGATGGAATATATACCCATGAAAATTATCTCGTGATAAAAGGCTACGGAAGAAATCGGTTGCTTGAATCCGTTTATAGCTGTTGTCCTACCTTTCGGTTTCCCGACCTGCTGAAGGACGACATGTATGTTCTTAGACCCAGATGGGTTGACCATCAGAGCTTCCTCAGTAACCACCGAGACTTCATTGGAGCTGGACGGGAAGGTGAACGATTCCAAAGGCAAAAAGGTGTCGTCCATTTTTTTTATATCGGTGTGGATCTTGAGCTCCATTGAGGCACTGTTGACATGCAGTTCGTATATCGTTTGATGACAGAAGGATTAACACAGCTGTTGATATGGCAGCGCTGGGTTCGCAGCGATGCAGCATGGCTGGCCCTGGTTGCTTCCAGGCGCCTCTACATTCGGAGGATTTTGTGGCTGTCTCCCTGAAGCCCTTCCATCGCCTGATTGAAGTATCGTGCCGTTGTTTTGCGAGATGATTCTTTTATCTGCTTGTAAAAGATCGAGATGTCTTGAATTGACTTTCCAAAAAGCTATCTATTGGGTTGGGCTTCGACGCTGCGTATAACGTGCTTTCTGTTTTCCAACCCGAAGTACAGAAAGCTCATTATGCTGCATGAGGTCGTGCGATTGTCTGCACTGAAGTTACACTTGCTGTGTAACACCTAAAGTTACCCCCTGACCTGCGCGTTATCGAATGCAACCTTTACCAAATCATCCGGCGTCGCTATGTGTAGTTTGTTAAACTGGATCAGACCAGGGACCCATAAATTTCCTATAATGACTCGCCATTGCAGGGGGCTTGTCATTTCATACGCTTCTACGTTGATATGTTGCCCAAGCCTCACCTAGTTTAAAAAAATTCCGCTTGGGTCGAATCGGCGGTCTTGCTCAGAAAGACAAAATTTGCCTATCTGAACGGCGAATCATTACAGGAAATTTATGGGTCCCTGATGACATTGGGCATGCTTCATGATTCGTTTCTTGCTACGTAACAATAAATATATGACAAACAACAGCGAACTTACGTTGGTCTAAGCTGAAAAGGTTGTCACTCAGCAATGCCCACCTCACTCCTGTCTGTTCGCCAGCTTGGCTTCCTCGGCATTAAACGTTGAAACGGTTTCATTTTTCATATAATGAGTTAATTTTCTAATCAAAAGATGAATGCTGTATCAGTCCAACTGACTGCAATGGCCAGTCGAATCAGTAGCGTATAATCAGTAGCGTATAATGAGTTTGCTTCGTAAGGGGCGACACTCAAGGGGCCACACCCTATTCGGTCGGAAGAATAGCTTATCAACCTAGGCAGTTTAGCAAGGTCCTATCTTCCCCATGAGAAGCTTTTGGGACACAGATCTGAGCCCGGTGCTGCCCCTTACGCGTAGATACACCGGTTAATTGGCGGGAACTGAAACTTTTAGCTGTGTTGCCATTCTGTGAGAATGCAGGGGAGGGTTCTCTGCCTTGTTTTGACTAGGTTTGGTTTTACTTACAATAAGATGAATAAAAGAATACATTGTGGGGATAAGGAGGAATGATTAATGAAACTACTGAAAGAGCTTAAAAGCAACAGTATAGAAATAATCGGTTTCGGATGCTTGAACTTCACTTTGGTACTGTGAGATCACGATAATTACGACGATTGCATTTCGCTTTGGTCAGGAAAAACAAAAGAAATAATTCACAAAACAAAGACTTTGGGTGTTGGGTTTGAGTGTTGGGTGTTGGTTCGATGAGAAAATCGTAGATCGTTTCTCACTTGCATTACACTCGCAGTTTAACTACCAGTTAAATTACACTTTTATACACAGCTTATCCCTTGCATATCAGGTCACACCGCTAGCTCCGAGCTCACGTTTCCTACTGCGAATTTCCACCGGTTTCCGTAAGTGTTGCATGGTTGTGGCTCTCCGGCGCCGCGCACTCTGTCCAAAAAATAAACTGAGCTTGCTATACTGCCTAGGTTGATAAGATGTGGTCAAAAGGCACAAGAGTCTCGGCGTTCTTTTTCGCCTTTATTATCGTTTTCAGGACTAATATAAAGGAGAAGACAGCAATTAAAGTTCGGCTGAAATTCTTCTACCTACCCTGATCTTCACCTGCGACCTTACCCCCCACTTTCACGCTAACAACCCGAAAACAAATTCAACTACGGCTTAATTCTTTATTCTGTTTAGAAGAAATTGGCACTTGACACGACTTTCTTTAAATACCATGTTTACGAGACCAATCCGAACGCACGACGAATAAGTTTCAGCATCATAGCTCCTAGTCGCGCTGGTTGCCTGTGATCTCTATAACGAGAAGGAGAAGTTCGGTTATGGCCAGAAGAACCGTGTTAAAAAGCAAGGGCGTCATTTCGCGAACAACTAGGAGGGCAGCGGCGTCGCTCCGGGTCATTAGCTCGGCTTAAAACGGTCCAAGTTTGGTGTGAGAGGCCTTCTTAAACTTTTCGCAACTACATTTGTCAAATCACTGTCCCCTAATGTATAATTTTTCATGAATAGTTACCCCCCCCCCCTAGATATTATTTTCGAGTAGCAAGAAATGGCATATACTACTAGAGGCTGTGTGATTAGACAACGGCTGTTCAGATGTGCTGCCGACGACGAAAAGCTACTGAAGACCTGACCTCTTTTAATATTTGGACAATCAGATGTCCTTCTAACCTGCCAGTTCTTTTCACAGCATCCTTTTTATAGACAGTTGTCTGGAAAATTAGCATCAAGTCTGGTTTATTGCAGATCTCATCGACAACAACCTAGAATACATTACAATTCAAAGAAATTTGTATTAATTCAGCGCCATTCTGAATGGCGAGTCATTACAGGAAATGTCTGGGTCCCTGGTGTTATTCGGGACCTTGGTCCCAACCTAAGATATTTTAGCTCGTTCATTTATGACTACTATGTTTCTCAGATTCGATGGATGTATTGCGAGTTTTATCTCATAGTCTTTGCTACCTTTATTCATGTATCTTGAGTATATAAGGCCAATGGTGTTGAAAAAAAGAAGCCAAAGAAGAACTGGCAGTGCGTTATCCTCTTTTCTTCAACAATATGGGGCTTATAGCACAAAGGTACGTAAAAAAAGGTACCGGAAATGAGAATGACATAAACTCGCAATATATCCATTAGCCCAGCCTGCAGGCTGGCTCGAATTCAAAGAAGACGATGCTCTACTTAGTCAAACTGAGCCATGCATTCTCCATTATCTATACAAGCACTAACACAAAAAGTCGCACATTCATTTTTCCTCTAATATTCAAGCACTAACACAACAAGATCTGTAAGCTCATATGGCACTTGCATGGGTTGAGATCTGTTGTTGGATCGAAAGTACTTCTCAACTTTACGGTTAAGATGTGCACTTAAAAGATTAACTGAAAAGCCAACTTATTTTAGTGCCATTTAATTAAATACACTGAATTATTCGGATTCTGCAAAGGGATTTTTTAATTGTCCACTATTAGTTATGACCTTCAGAATATCTGCATCCGTCCCCACACTGAAAATTCTACTATGATGCGGAAAATTTTAATCTCAACACAAATGCGGCATTTCAGTGGGCAGTGGTGAGATAGGTGAGGTTTGCTTAGTGCCTGAACAAAAAAAGCCATAAATCCTTGGCATACAACAAAAATACAAGCACATATAGGTACCACAAATCACACGGAAATTCGACTATTTGAAAATCGATAATTTGTGAGTAGCAGAACAACGAAGTCACGCATTTTCATGGGGTGTTCGAGACTCTTTAAGTCAATAAGTGATAAGTAATTAAATTGTCCCATCCCTGCCCTTTTCGGTTAAACTTTAAGGGTGCTAGAAAGAAATGTTTAAGCAAAGCCCTTGTGGCACAAATGACCCTGGATTGAGATGTATCTTGAGGCACAAATGATAATGTGCTCATGGGGATCATGCAAATGTATATTTTCTTAAAAGTATTTTTTTTACTTTGCGGTCAAGATTGGTACTTTAGGCAATAGTAGGATTTGAAAAAGTGGCGATTTCTAAGCCAATCTCGTCGAATCTCAAATATTCCTCATCGTCCTAGCACTTCTCGAAGTACCGTAACTCGCGATCAGCGGACCAACCGACCGACCGACAGGAGACCGACCGAAGGAAAAGTGATCGGTAAATGGCATTTGAGTGCCATAAAAAGTTGGACATTCATTTCTACTCTAATCTTTGCGTCAATAAGGGTTTTAACTACTGTGAACAGAAACATGAAGTTCTACTGGTCCACGTTAACTAGGGTCCTTCGCCAGACTCAACAGCACCCAAGAAGCATCATGCAAGCTAGACTGTTAGCAGCTCACACTACTTATTGTACTCTACCTGTGTGCGTACTGTACCTTTGGGAAATTCAGTTTTTCTCTTTCCAGTGCTTTAAAAGAGGAATCTTTCTGAATTTCTTCAAGAACACTTTCAAAGAAATAAATGAAGATAGGATAGAGGTATTTACCATACACTCTTCCATTCTGATGCATCTTGCCGTATCTATAGGCGAAGGATGACATCTTTTCTGACAGGGATTGCATATTTTAGGACCTTAGTAAGTAGTACTCCTTTGATCATTTGCCAAAAATGCAAGATTTAATACTAATTTAGCCAAAATATGAATCAACCAAACTTTCCCACTAGAACATTGTCAAAAGCAAAGCTGCCAAAGCCAAAAGACCTGTCCCAAAGCCAAAGGCTCTGCCCCTGCAATGCACCTGGTCATTCCTGTATTCAAGCCTGACCACAAGACAACTTATCACACATTGTCATTGGCTGAATCTTTGACACAACACTTCATTCATGCAATAAAAATGATTGTATACAAATAATACCTTTCTGTGTCAGCCACCTTCAGTCAGGACCATTCAGTATGCCACCAGGTACCTAAGCTAGTACCAAAGATCCAGGATACTCTTCCATTACAGAGAAATATTCTTAGTTCAGCACAACAGCTGCGAAAAATTTTGTCTATCTGGATAGTCGGTTATTTTGTCCTCATGGGTATTTCTCGAACTATCTGACGCTCGGTCAAGAGTGAACCAGAAATCTCTTAATGACAAGCCCTCTGAATGGCGAGTCATTACAGAAAATTTCTGGGTCCCTGACCAGATGAATATACGATCCCCTCGGTACGTGGTCATATGCAACTATATATTTATACTTCATGTACTAAATACTATATAGGCACGAAATCAGTGTAAGATGTGTCACGATATTCTGGTTCAGTAAAAGGTTCCATTCCATCGACGAGGACGGAGTCGTCTAGGTCCGAATCCTGGTTAGGTCTTATAATTTCGGCAAATCAGGGCCGAGGAGAGTCAGGGCCATTGTTTGTCTGATCGTATAATGGTGTAGAAAATTCGAGCAGAGATATGGGATTTGGCGATGAGCTGTGCTCGAGACACGACGAGCTGGGGAGTCGGCTATCTGGGAACTAGATTCATGTCTTCACTGTAAACCGTCGGACGTCGCGTTACTGGTACCTCCGGCTGTATATCTGGGTGTCAGACGTCTGTCCTAATAGCCCCACCAGGTGCCTCACCAATCCTCTGACCTTCTCCAACGAGTCTACACCATTCCCCTGTATCACATCGAAAATTTTCTGTCCTATCCTGTGAGCCACTTCACAGACGTCCATGCATCCGTCTCACTGACAGCCTAATCGACCAGCAAATAAATAGAAATCGACCAATTGTGTCATACCTAAGAAACCGACGGACCGGCTCCCATGTTTCCACTGACAACCATCTCACGTTTCGTTACTGGTACTGCCGACTGTATAATCTGGGTGTCAGACGTCTGTCCTACAGCGCCACAAGGTGCCACACGTTCTCCACCGAGTCTACACCCCTGTATCACATCGAAAAATTCTCTGTCTCTTCCTGTGAGCCACCTCACAGACGTCCATATTTCCGTCTCGTTGACAGCCTCCAGCCTTTTGCCTTTTACTTTTAAAGCGACTGCAGGCCGTGCTTCTCCTCGTTTCACGACGAAAACCGTTTAACGACGTGGTTCCAGAAATATTGAGTGCCCTCCTATAACTGAATCCTCGACTAATAATCGACTGCACTTGAAAACAATACTACCTGTCACCCGGCTCTTACGTACGCGCCGGAGAGTCTGGTCAGTGTCCGGCTTTTTTACATATTGAAGTCTTCTTAATTTGGCAATACAAGTGGAGGTTGATTTTTGTGTCTGCAAAATGAGATCATGACGGTATCTCGATTGGCTGCTTATGTCAAGTCCTGTTCATGTGGGGAAGACGTGAAGAACTGGTCCACTGCTATTCCTGATTTCATTTCTAAAGTCAGATTCCGTGTTTGCTGAAATTAATGTGCGTTGATAACCAAGAATACCCCAGAGCGCCTCTGACAATTTAATGATCTCTCCACCACAAAGTACAGTCACAGCAACTCGGTCATAAGTGTAGTAATCCGATGCCTTTTATTCCTCGATTTGTCTCGATTTATTCCTTATTTATATCTTATAGCATTTCTTCATTTTGTACTGGATAATGTGATTGACATAGCCTTTCTGTTTTCTGGACTCGTCGGGTTTTCACAGGAGTGGATTCTGCAGACTTTGCTAGTGTGCATTTCCACCGAACTACATTTTCACTCTGTATTATCCAGCTTACTTGGCGGTGATAAACTTGTGATGAAGTTACTTATGATATTGATGACATATTATTAACCATCCATGGCCTCCGATCTGATCATTTTAATTCAACCCTCCTGAATTGAACTCCCACCTACAGCTCATTTTCAAAACGATATTATACAGTCCCTAACAGCTTTCCAACTGGCATAGTTACATCTGTCAGCTTTCCAACTGGTTTCCAACTGGCGTAGATACATCAGAGGTCCGTATTAGGGTTCAAGGAATTATCGATTAAGTCAACGCCTCCGTTTGTGGAGCTGCGTTTTTCTGACTATGTTGATAGTCTGATAGGACAAGCTGCTGTTCTACGACCACGGCTTACTGGAACGTCATTATCACATACGAACCCAAAAAAGAGACCGTTGGAAGCCCAGTTCAATTCTGTCCAGGAGGGGGGGGGGATTTACATACTGGCTGGTTAATTTTACCGACAGTTTTGCAGAAATGTCGAACGTTTAGCAGGTTGTAGGTGGACGTGAAAGGCTTCACCCCACCCCCGTAATTCACGCCCCTGGTCGTGTGTTGCGGAAGACTGGACTATCAAGCTCTTTGTCCTCCAAGTTGTCCTGGTCCCACCCCTTCACCTGCTTACTGCACCCACATCAGGGGTATGATGACATCATCGTCTTTCTAACCATCGATTTGTTTTAGTACACTGGCAGTTTATTTGACGGATACAGTACCGCTTAGGGCCCATCCGTAAAGTAGACATGGTCATGTAGAATTGCAGAACAGTTAAAATAGGCGGGTTCGACACGCCCAACGTTCCCAATTGGGAACACTTTTAGTTACCTCGTACTGTGTCCTACCTCTGTAAATATTTTCCTGTAAATACTCCATATATTGTAAGAACGGTATGCATGGAGTTGTAAAACGCCATGACACGATTTTTCAACCACTCCCCATTCCTGATATTTCGACCGAAACTAATGTATTCAAAAAAACTTTTTAAATTCATTTCCGAAAATGATACAAACTGACTCGATTTCAGTAGACGTCTGAGGTGTTCTCAATTGCTCAGATCGGCCAGACTACTCAAAACTGGCTACAATCGAGTTGCCCACCGCCTATATAAACTACCAAAGATTTGTAGCGTGAGCCATGAAATTGTCTCACGAAGGTACTGTACACTGAATGAGATAGTGGGGAGATTTAAAGCGTCGTTTCACCAGAGAATTTTCTGATCTGAGAATTTTCTTTTCAGGAATACCGCTGATCCCCTTTTCAGCTGTCTTCCTGTGAGGAGAGCGCAGCATGTCATTTCGGGAAGGAATGAAACGGCAGTTCAACCGAAAAATGAAAACACCTTATTTTAAGCCGTCCAACGCCGTACAGTAGACAAAAATCATTCGAAAAAAAAATCCAATTAACATTTAACACAAATTAAGTTGTTTTACCATTGGTGGGGTCTTCTTTGGTGTGGGTTTTCTTTTGGTTGATGTGTCTTCCCCGACATGTGGTGCGACGTCAACTCCTTGTTCTGAAACCCACCAACTCCTTGTTCTGTAAAAAAAAGTACCATATAGTTATGGAATTTGGCAAGAAGGTAATATTGTACATCTCAGGTATCAAACTTTTTGATAGGGGCTCACAGATTTTCATAATTTTTTGACAAATTTTCTCAGACAATCTGGGCATTTAGAGATCCGGCCGTCGTTAAAAAATTGAGATTTAGTATGCATCAATAGTAAGCAGCAGGAAGAGGTCGTTTCAAAATTTCAAAGCATGGTAAACCACATCCAAGGAATCAAACCCTGCCTACCCAAAGTGTCTTCCAAGTACATAACTTGCAGCCTCAGGTCATACAATTCCAATTTAAAAAATTTAGCCAGCAAAGATAATTACTACTCCTTCAAAAGAATGAACTGCAGGTATACCTTTCTATTACTTCCATTTTCAAGCATTGCCCCTCTTTGATATTTGCCGATCCGACCGAAAACTTAGATCAATAATAACCTCTAGCAGAGAAGTGCAAGAAGGACTTATGATGCGAAAATGCGTGGCTAGCAGCTGCTTGTCTTGGCAGTTTTGGACGGTATCCAAATCAAAGTGTGAATCCACCGAGCGTCAGAACAAACGGAAAGGCACTCCGCCCGATTCCGCCATTAAAAATTGTAACTTACCAAAATTAGCGGACAGCGAGTACTGTCTCGGAAAGCGAAGCGACTTGTACCTAAGTCGCAAGTCGCATGGCCTTCCTGCACCGTAATGAAAACTGCCAGAAATTGGCAGAATGGCTGCAGGGTCATTCCAGTGAAATAAAGCCAGGCTGTGGCTATCGAGCCAGAAATGGTCTTAAATAGCCATGTTAGAAAACTGAAAATTCCCGGGAAAATGCATTATTTGTATGACAAAATGAATTAGTCTCACAACCTAAACAAAAACTGAGAAACCAATGCTGTTCTAACCCTGGTTTAAGTTTTCAGATCTTACTGTTAGACCACAACCTGCCTGGACCAATTCTTAGCTGTCCAAGCGCCCGAAATCTTCTCCATGCCCTACTTTCTGCAACTTATTACAATGCATGCTTTTGCTCTTCACGTGTAAGTTTTATTTATTGTTTCCTTTTAAAGCAAGATGATTATTCTGAAGGGAAGACTTGTCTGGAAGTTATAAATCTTGTCTGAGGTTGGTTCTTATAGTTGAAGTTATTCTTGATTAGAATTTAACATAAAACTTCTGTATCATAGTCCATCTCACATTGGCCTTTCTTTTACCCTTCCTACATGTCAGAATTGGGAATTCAACAGCCTGAAGAACCTTGTATTTATCTTCAAAATTTATTTATCTTCAATTCCCTACCTGTCGCTGCCCCCAACACTCATTGGCCTTTGCATAAATTTTTAAGCACTCCCACCGTTCCTCCAGTGTTGCTATATTGGCAGACTTTACGCCAAACTGGCGGATTTTGCGACCGATTGGGATTTTTTTTTTGCTGGCGTATTAAAATTGTTTGCATTGACAGTCCTTGTAAGTTTTTGGAGATTTTTTGCAATTCTGGGCTGAAAAGAAATTTGGTTTATGTTTGGCATGTTTTTCAAAGAGAATTGCGTATTACTACGATCTGTCAACACTCGTTCCTTCATACATTGCCACCTTTGCACCTCTTGTTCACACAGCACCCTCTGTATTTTTTTTGACACTGATGCTATATTACTTACTTACGTTATCTTCATTCCAAAATTCTGGCATTCCAGATTCTTTTTATTATTCAGTTTTTTAATAATAAAGCAAAACATACCTCTCGTGGGCAGAGCCCAAATACGATTTTTTTTGTCATAATCACAAATAAGTTGTCAACAGATAATGATATAAATAATAAAATCTCATAAATGAGATCAGTATATAAATAAACAGATCATTATACTGTAGATTGGGGTCAGTTTGGAAACCTCCTCAGCCACTTCTCGGGGGGGGGGGGGAGATCTTACAGGAACAAAGGGTGGGGAAAGGAAAGAACGGCCCGATGAAAATTTTTTAGCCTGCGTAGTAGTATGGCAGTAGTACGAAAACGTTGCATGTATTACTATGTAATTGCAAAGAATACTATCATTTAATGTGCCTCAGACCGGTCAAATCTTATGTAGTAGTATCCAGTAACATCCAGTCTTGCTAATAGTAGCGTATAGTAGTATCCAGTAACACGGTAGCCTTGAAGTAGAAGCATGTAGTAGCATCGTTAGTACTGCAAGCAACTTTTGCGTACTACTTCATAGTGCTATTTTGAGATAAATTTTTCATCGGGGATACATTGGGTGCTAAGTATGGCAGGGTGGAACCGCCATAGATGATTTGCAGCGATCTCTTAGCGAACCCGAAACTTTTTCAGTGTTTTTAGCATTTGATTTGCGCTGTTAGCTTTCTGTACAATTTTCTTTGTATTTTCGTGCCATGAAAGGTCAGAAGAGATCACTAAGCTAGTAGCGTTGTTTTATCACTGATGAGCCCAGGGTCGATAGGAGGTTCGAAAGACGACCGAGTTTTCCTAAGAAATTGCGCAACCGCAAACTTTATTCATGACCATATTTTATTTCAGTCTCCTCTGAGGTAACCTGGTCAGTGAAACCGGCAGCGTTGCTTTTCAAATCCTGAGATTCGACTTCCGCTAGGGACAAATCGTCAACATTTCCATCTGTCCTCCAGCCCAGCAGCAGTTTCATTTATCATGAGGAGGAAGCACAGCGGACCGATCACACTTCCTTGTGGAACTCAAAAAAAAAACTGGTAAGGAAGTAGAAAAATGGCCTTTATACTTTACAGCTTGCTCTCTGTTTGTCAAGTAGTTCTTGAAGATTTGACAATAAAATTGGATATATTTTTTCTACGGCCAGAAAAATCATTAGGTGCTCCTTTCTTTGGAATGGGGGTGATAAAACCTTTCTTCCATTTCTTTGGGAATTAATCTGTTCGCGTTATGTTATTGTAAATTATCTGACGGGGGAAAGCTAATTCTTTTGCAAATGCTTTAATGAGAACAAATGGAATATCAAAAGGAGCAACAGAAGTTCCTTTTTAACTTAGAAAGTTTACGGGTTACACTTGACAAAGAAATATCAGGCAATAAATGATCATTTGAAGGAGCAGATAAATTTTGTGGAGGGTCTTCAGGTGGAAGAGGTGGATAAGACTGCACAACTGCAGCGACATGGGCATTTAAATCATTCGCAGTTTTCTGTGGTGGGTCCTCCTTCATGAAGTCAACTGGTTGAGAACTTTTTCCCGTCAGACTTTTAACTTTACTGACGAACTGTGAAGGATTGAACTCCAAAAGATGATCTACCTCATTTTTGTAATAATTAGCCTGTGCTTCTTTTATTTTCCACTTAATTCATTTGCCAATTTTTTGGCTTGATCTTTTTGATCTGTTCGAATAAGGTGTAATTTACGCTTAATTAGTCGTTTTTTTTTCAAATTTACATACGGTTTATCACTGGAACAAAATTTAGTTTTACGCTCAGGGAATTCTTCATTAACATTACCATGAAATTCCTCAACTTGGGAATCCAAGTTCTTCGCTGCGGAAACCAAGGTCCAGTTCTCCTCCATCATTTTTCTGCTCTACTTCAAACTCGTGTTTTGGACTAGAGCCAGCAACGCTGTCTGTTTGTGGATTTGACGCATGGTTCTCAAGTACGGGGGTTTGGGGCTTAAGACGTGGAACGAAGAAATCATCGTCGAAGTTGAATTCTGGCTCAGTAGGAAAACGGCTCCCCTGGTTCGATTTGACGGCGTCCGTGGTCCGACTACAGCGCCTTGCTACCCTCGGAGAGTTGCGCAGGGAAACGGCTCCCGTTTTCCTCTGGCTCTATTTGACGACACTCATGATCGGGCTGCAGCGCCTCGCTGCGCTGGGAGAGTTGCGTTCGCTTCAGGTTCAATAGAACTAGAAATTTCAGTTGTCTTTTTGAGCGCTTGAGCTCTTGTTAAGACCATGATGTTTCCATTCTTCTGTTGGAGGCACTCAAATTCAGGAACGTCTCTTCCAATAAGGAACCTCTTAGGTCCTTTGTCTTTAACAGCTACTGTTAAGGCACCCTTTGCTTTAACTCCGTCGGGTCGCGTTACTTCGATTTCAACTACTCTAGTTGGGTAATGGTGAATATCGCCATGAACGCACCGGACCCGCGCTGTGGTTAGCGTTTCACTGATCTGAGGTAGTAAGCTTTGATGTATCATTAGCATGTCAGCACCGCTATCTACCAGCATGTCGACCTCTTCATCGCCTACAAGCCCTCTGATGGTAGCACTAGCGTATGCGACTTCTCTGTCGGGACTCTCAGCCATCTCCACATTGCGAGCTGCTTTATACTCTGATTTCATATTTGGGCAAGCTGCAATCCTATGCTTTAAGTTGCTACAATGGAAGCATCCTCTTTTGCTAGGAGTTTCTTCGCCGTTGCACTTGTTCTCGGAGAATTCGCTGTCCCTGCGACGTTTGCCACTTTGGCTGCCACGCAAACCTTCTTGACTGCCGCTCTCTGACGGATAATTCTTCTTGCACGGGACTTTCCCGTTTCGCTGGTCCTTGTTATTTTACCAAAACCACCACCTTGTTGATCTCGAGCCGTTTTTCTCGCCAACGCGAATGCTTCCGCCATCTCAGTTGTCGCGTCGCTGTACTTACTGTCGCGTACTTGCTCGCGCAACTCTTGCAGACCAACCCATCTCGTGAGGTTGTGTCGCAACTTCCTCCCGTACTCTGAATACGACTCGGTGTCTTCTTTCTTTAGTGAACGAAACTTCATCCGTTAGGATTCCTTAGTGACCGCATACTTCTCAAGTATAACGGATTTGACTTCATCATAATTCGTAACTACATCGCTGGATAAGCTAGCCATAGCTTCGAGCGCACGTCCGCTCAAAATGGGATATAAATGTGACGCCCATTAATTCCGTGCCCAGCCGCAGGTCGTAGCTGTGTTCTCAAACATCGCCAGGAACGTATCGATATCATCGGACTCGGTTAATTTCATCAGCTTAGGCCTAGCTACGGCTGGTTGATAATCTGTTTCGGCGCGGACATACATCGACTTCACGATACCGTATACATGCTCTTCGCCAATTACTGGATAAATTACGACGACAGCAAATTTACTCTAAATTTTCTTTTACTTTTTCAATTTACTCTAAATTTTCTACTCCTAACCCGATGACCACACAGCGCGAGAAACTTTGCTTTAAATTTCCGTTCCAATTTACAGGTTACTTCCAACCACCCCTCTCAAACCAATTTGCAAACTTGATTCGAAACGTTCGCAGATTATTCTTGCCAAATAATCAACAATCCTTTCCTGCGGGCAAACAGGAATATTCCAATAGTCTCAACCTTGTCGGCAATCAAAGAGTAGTCAGTTAATTCGTCCGGCCTAGCTACGGCTGGTTGATTTTGACTCCCTTACGGCGTGAATCCGTGCGAAATGTTGGTCAGTAAATTTGCCATTTGGTCTCCTTGCTCCCTCAATTTTTCCTGAAACTTTGCTGATCTAATACCTTCAAAAACCGATCTTCTTGCTTTTCTTGACTATGAGTGAAATGTTCCAAAAATTTTTGAAACTGTGTCGGATCCATTGTAGCGTTTGAACGAGTAGATTCCGATTTTACTTCCGGTTTATTGGACAGAACTTTTCCGACCAATTTTGACGACTGGAGAAGGGGAATTCGCAGAACGACTTCTGGTAGGCTCTACTAAAACTTTTTCAGTAGAGGTTTCCTTCCTAAGTAGTCCCGTGGAAGCAGAAACTTTTCCTGCGGTTATAGTATAGATAGTATAGATACAGCGCCGTCCAACAATGTATCAGCTAACTTGACGAATGGTTGCGGTTTATCTGTTTCGGCGCGTTGCTTGCGTGTCTGACGATCGGACTCGGACATACATCGACTTCACGATACCGTATACAGGCGCTTCGCCAATTACTGGATAAATTACGACGACAGAAAATTTATTCTGAATTTTCTTTTACTTTTTCAATTTACTCTAAATTTTCTACTCCTAACCCGACGACCACACAGCTTGAGAAACTTTGCTTTAAATTTCCGTCCCAGTTTACAGGTTACTTCCAACCACCCCTCTCAAAACAATTTGCAAACTTGATTCGAAACGTTCGCTAATTATTCTTGCCAAATAATCAACAATCCTTTCCTGCGGGCAAACAGGAATATTCCAATAGTCGCGACCTTGTCGGCAATCAAAGAGTAATCAGTTAATTCGTCCGGAGGAATGCAGTTATTTCGTTCGTTATTACCGTAGATTTTTGAAGAATCTTCTTAGCGGGATTTCTTGCGGTAGTTACTTCACTTTAACCTAACTCCTAATCCACCGCTGCAGCACCAGATGTGATAGCCTAGCCGGTCTACAATGTTTCTACGGAGTACAGCAAACAAGCGATGTTTATTCTTTGCGTCCCTGTTAACTACTAATACAAAAACTGATACACTGAACGGAATAGAATGCGCGGAGTCAATTGAATGGCCAGGGGTCTGCATCTTGAAAGTAATACTGACTCCGTCACAGGTAGAACTGATCAAGTTCTAGATAGATCAGCTACCTAAATGAGCAACCAAAGTACTATAAGATCAGTTCCTTTTGTAGTTTCCTTTGACTTATTCCTTTGACTTGAAAATAGAGTACAGTCTATAGTAATGCCGGACGTGATACTGGATAAGTGGAAATACTAATGTCACTGTCTCATTGATGCCTTTCTGAATCCTGATCCACGATGATAAGATCAGGATGGTCAGGGCACCATTTGGAAACGAGACTTGAAAATAGAGTACAGTCTATACAGGATATGATACAGGATAAGTCGAAATACTAATGGATCCTGATCCACGATGATAAGATCAGGATGGTCAGGGCACCATTTATTCTACACAAACCAAAAAATTTGCTGCGCTTGTTCAGAGTTGATTCGAGGGGCCGCGCGAACGCAGCTCCCCACTACCAAAAATTATACTGTCACGTTAACCCCATTTGGGGTTATCGCAGGGGTCAACCTAACCTAAGTGGCAATGGAAAGGCCTCGCCCTGTTAGCGCCTCCTTGTTGATCAAGGCAGCTCTCCAGCCAGGTAAGTATAAATTTAAAGTGTGCCCTGACCCTGACCATTAAAGTGTGCTACTGTAGAGCCAGAGTGGCAGCTTCATAAATAAATCTTCCAGTTTAATGACTTGCCCTTTGCCTCATAGTTCTGGGCTTGGTTCTTTCGTTTTCCCTCAAGCAAAAGATGGTGAATCTGACTGGTGCTGCTTTTTCCTGTCAGCAGTTGAGATGTACTGTGCTCCCTGAGCAAAGTAGAACTGTTCCGAGGTATCCAGCTCAGTTAGCACCATACCACCAGTTAGCACCAAAACGTAAATTTTTCGTTTCCAGTTCAACTCTGTCCTCGCCAAAATAGCAGTTCAGTGTCCTAGTTGAACAGGAGATAGCGCAAAAATGTCCCCTAAGAGTGTTGGGAAGCTCATGAGTAGTAGAGTCGGGAACAGAAACGGAGGCAGCGATAGATGGCAAACTTGGTGAAAAAAAACGCATGACAGAAGAAATTTCGTTTAGAAGAGTGAATCGGTTTTGACATTGTGATCACGCAATCAAAGCATAGGGTTGGCGGCGCGTGTCGGGTATTGAAGGCCAGTAACGTGTTTTTTCCAAGTCAGTTTGGCCAGGCTGGCTCGGTGCAGCACTCAGCGCGTTAGTCCGATCGCTGGCAGGGGCTGTAAAACTACGTGTACTTGCAACTAGGATTAAAACAACAATCTTTCGTCAGTTTCGAAACATGCGTAAAATTGCACGCAGGACCACGGTTGCACTGTCCAATGGCGTGGAATTTGCAAGCAATATCCGTCATGTTTCTGCGTACTCGACTAATCCCCACACTCGGTTGTTTGGGTCCTTCGGTATGAAGAAACTTGCATTTAACACGATAATTGCAGTGTCCTTTTCTATAGCGGTGGCATATTCTCTTTTCTTTCCCAGTCGGGACTGAATTCGGTGATTTCAAACCTTTTCCAGAAATATGCGGCTCTAAAACCTTGTTAATTTTTGCTAGGGTCGAAACAATAAAAACAAGAACAGATAACCGGACTAATTACGCAATCAACATAATCTACTTCATTTCACGGCTGCCTGCTCCGTGTGCAGTGACGCCATTCACATTCACAATCGATTTTTTTGCGTCGGGAAGCTCTACACTTACTTCGGTCACCTTCAAATCGCTCAGTCGATTCACTGTATTTTCGGTCATTACGTCACAGCTTTGCTTGCCGCATCCTGGACTGATTAGCATACCGTTGGTCGTTTGCTGGTGTAGGGGTGATTCTTGATTTCTAGGAGGGTGGTCAAGGACACAGTCAATGTCACAGGAATGGGTAATTAGAGAGCTTTGTAGTGCATCTTTGAGTTAAACAGTCAACTCAGATTCCATTCCTTCTATTGAAGCCTTGCGCTGATAGATTAATCGGCTTAGAGATATAATCTCCTCCCTTTGTACAACATAGACTGATGCGGGGCCTTCACTTAGTTTAGATTAGTTTGACGATACGAAATATCGGAATCTTCGTTGGCGAGTGTTTTCTGGCCTTTTACTATATTCATACTACTCCAGGAAACAGTCGGTCTTATTTAATTTTATGTCTCAAAATAGAAGAAACAAAATTGATGAAGAAAAATTGTACTTTAGGTTTTGTAATGGGGTTGAAAACGAAGCGGGTGAACATGCTGAAACGGTACAAAGAACTAAGGGATGAAAAAAGCAGCGGTCAGGGTACCGAAGACGGTTAAATTGAAGAGATCTCCTGGCAACTATGACATGATCCATGAAATTATGCAAAACAGCCCTATCATGACGCCCAGAAAGTTACTCTCATCAAGCAAGCCGGGCTTAAAGCCACCAGCTAAAAAGCTAAAGGTTGAGAATGCTACTGAAGAGTTAAAAAGGCCTGCAAAATCAGAGGAAAGAGTTGTCTCTCCCGACAGAGACATGGAGCTTGTCATCTATGAACCACATTTGGATGATTATGAGCCTGAAGCGGGGACAAACAGGATCAGCAAACCTTCAAGTAAAGGTCCTATCCTCCACAGAAAGAACCTTATATGCTTTCTCTGATCTTATCTCCCGAAGGAAGAACCGACTCATCAGGGTCCGAGAAAAGGAAGAGAAGCATTTCCCTCAGTCCAAGACACCAAGAGCAGTTGCTAACTGAGTTCAGGAAGTAAAATACAGTATTTAAGACTGCATGTGAAACTTACCAGAACAATTCCAGTGTCACGCTTGGTCTTCTGAAAAGACTAGTTAAAACATCAGAGAATAAAGAAATGAATAGTTTTGACATTTTTGTTGATGAATTAACCGTATATGTCAGTTGGATTTTATTAGAGCTATATTCTACCCTTCTTGGTAAGGATCCTCTTCAGGCTCAAGACGGAATATAAACTTGTGAGTTTTTGGGATCCCAAAACGTAGGTGGAGGGATACCTGTGACATCGCAAAAGTTGTGCGTCTGTTAGTATGATTACTCTCGAAGGGAATGAGGTATTTTCCGGAATCCGGTTGTAACCGAAAATTTCATTTACCAAAAATTTTATTTGAAGTTGGTTACATGTTCTTTATAGAGGTTAGGATATACGCCTTATTGATATCTGAATTTTCTTTTTTGTTGGACAATTAGTTTACTCAAACTTCGGCAGAAACCGAAATTTGGCAGAAGTAAAGCAGGAAGTTTCGGTCAGTATTGTCAAAATAGATATGGCTCCTAGAGGTGTAGCTGAACTTGGTTTTCTGTGACGATTAGCCTGGCGAAGAGAAGACCCATTTGTCTGGATCGAATATTAGATTTTCGGGATCCCATCGAAACCGTTGGTCGTGTTCCACAAAGAAGTGCCAAATTATAGCTCTAATAAAAGTCAGATGAAATATCCGGTTTGCACTGTCAAGTTTAATTTACAATAGCTTGGGCTGAAGGATTATTTATTGCACGATAACTGTTTATATTAAAAGAATAATGAAAAAACATACAAAGTAGGTTCTACTACTTTATATCTGCTTATGTTGACTGAGAGGTCCCTATAAAAACACTTCTCCACCTTAGTTTCAACAGTCCAAAAGCAATCTGAATCACAACTCGCGCTTTAGAAAATTAGCTGTTGAACCTTTTGAAACTAGGATTTGAGCTTGCCAAAGGTTCTCTCAATGGTATCAACAAGCCTGAGTCACCAAGAATGCAGTATCCACTAGGAGGATAAAGTCTGTTTTTAAACAACGGTGAAGTCCGTAAAACTTTCGGCTCAGCCACAGATCCTGCAAAAGCATCAAGAAATTTCTTTTCGTGATTGCAGAAGTCTTGAAGCTGAATGCTTACTCTTTTCTTTCTGTTGATATGCTCCTTCTGTAGCCTTTGTCTTGTGGTACATGGCAGCTTATGTGGCTTCCTTCAGCGGCTCCTACAGCAAATTGGAAAAAACTTTTCTGAGAATGTGCAGCAAAACCTGCTCCGATCTTGTCAACCTAACCCTGTCAACCTGCAAGCTAGTTGGCAGTTTTATCACAGACTTGCATACTGAAGATCATACTGCATGATCTTCATTTCCGGTGCACAATGTCACAAACAGATCGTCCAGCCATGCTAGCAACAAGTCCAACAACTCGAGAGGTGTCACGATAATTGCTGCCTCTTTGGGCAGAATCTCGTACTTGACCGTATTCCTTTCTTCTAACTATTCTTTATACCTCAGATTTAGTCCTCATAGGTAATAAATATTTAAGTTTTATTGAAGAAAGTATTCGATAAAAAGATATACAGTATATTATACATTTATGCAATATGTGGCGCCGTTGTAAAAGAACGACCGCTCTAATAAAAGTCAGATGAAATATCCGGTTTGCACTGTCAAGTTTAATTTACAATAGCTTGGGCTGAAGGATTATTTATTGCACGATAACTGTTTATATTAAAAGAATAATGAAAAAACATACAAAGTAGGTTCTACTACTTTATATCTGCTTATGTTGACTGAGAGGTCCCTATAAAAACACTTCTCCACCTTAGTTTCAACAGTCCAAAAGCAATCTGAATCACAACTCGCGCTTTAGAAAATTAGCTGTTGAACCTTTTGAAACTAGGATTTGAGCTTGCCAAAGGTTCTCTCAATGGTATCAACAAGCCTGAGTCACCAAGAATGCAGTATCCACTAGGAGGATAAAGTCTGTTTTTAAACAACGGTGAAGTCCGTAAAACTTTCGGCTCAGCCACAGATCCTGCAAAAGCATCAAGAAATTTCTTTTCGTGATTGCAGAAGTCTTGAAGCTGAATGCTTACTCTTTTCTTTCTGTTGATATGCTCCTTCTGTAGCCTTTGTCTTGTGGTACATGGCAGCTTATGTGGCTTCCTTCAGCGGCTCCTACAGCAAATTGGAAAAAACTTTTCTGAGAATGTGCAGCAAAACCTGCTCCGATCTTGTCAACCTAACCCTGTCAACCTGCAAGCTAGTTGGCAGTTTTATCACAGACTTGCATACTGAAGATCATACTGCATGATCTTCATTTCCGGTGCACAATGTCACAAACAGATCGTCCAGCCATGCTAGCAACAAGTCCAACAACTCGAGAGGTGTCACGATAATTGCTGCCTCTTTGGGCAGAATCTCGTACTTGACCGTATTCCTTTCTTCTAACTATTCTTTATACCTCAGATTTAGTCCTCATAGGTAATAAATATTTAAGTTTTATTGAAGAAAGTATTCGATAAAAAGATATACAGTATATTATACATTTATGCAATATGTGGCGCCGTTGTAAAAGAACGACCGCCTTTCACTTGTTTAATGTTTCACAATTTCTATGTACAAGATATCGACACGAAACCTTTTTCACTTGCCAATTCAGTACTTATGAATAGTAATGCACTTTAACAGAAATCAATTCACACTTTAATTACACTTTGTATTTTCTTTTTAAGTGCAAAGTTGGCAGAATCAGCTTTGCAATTTCCTGAGTTTCTCTGTCCGGGCGTGAGGAAATGGACGCTTCGTGACACACCTTCCTTGATAAGTGGGACGCATGTCCAGAAGGTCTGAGGTCCGTGATGCCAGAAGCTCGTGGATCCGGTAGGTCGCCTGACTTTTGTTCAGCGGGGATTCTTTTCATCGTTTGGGAGGGCTGTCGTCTTGTCCTTAGATATGTTTTGTAGCCTTCAAATTTGTGTAATCGCCACGCCATTTTTTCTATTCGTGGTGGAAAATATTTGTACGGTTTTGTTTCGTCGAGAATCAGAATCTCAGCCGATATTGGCTCGAAGAGTCTCATTGGTTGCTCGCCTTCGGTGACTGAAACTGACTTCTCCCGGCGTTTAGTAGCAGCGGCGTCGCGTTCTTGTCGCTGAAGAGTTGTTGGTCGGATCACGTCCTTTCGTTGATACGAATACGAGCAGCCTCTGCTTTGCAACCTTTTCCTGCGGAGCCTTTGACGCTCAGCTTTGTTTTCGTTGGCCGGTGCTGGAATCCAGTTCGGGCGGAAGTTGTGATGGTGCGTCAGCATTATTAACAACACTATCCCCTGTTGAATAGGTTTCCGCGTCCTCCACATGAATGATTAAGACGTCGTCAATCTGGAAGGAAAGAGTACAAGGTTAATTGAGTACAACCGCGTCAGTGATTTTGACAGCGATGCACCTTTTACACTTAATTGTTGTTGCGGCGCGTCATCGATTTTGACAGCACACAAGTTTAGGTGAATGAACACCTAAAAGACCCGTGATAGGCCGTCTGCGTCTCCGTTCAGTTGTCCAGGTTTGTGTTCGATCCTGAACCGGTACTCTTGGATTGACAACCACCACCGCGTTAATCGCCCGTTTGGGTTTTTCATGGTCTCCAGAAACTTCAGTGGGTTGTGGTCCGTCTGGATTACGAATTCTCTTCCCATCAAGACGTGTTTGAGTTTGTCGACTGCCCATTTGACGGCAAGGCATTCCTGTTCAGTGACAGAGTAGTTCTTCTCTGGTGCGGAGTACTTCCGGGATAGGTACCGCACTGGATGCTCCCCGTCTTCAAATTTTTGGCTTAATACGGCTCCGATTCCTTTGATTGAAGCGTCGGTTTGGAGGACGAACTGCTCGTTGTAGTCGGGTGCTCTGAGGACTTGGTTTGATGCCAGGCTTGTCTTCAAGGAGTCAAACGCAGCTTGGCATTCTGGAGTCCAATTGACAAGGTTCGGGCTATTTTTCCGTGTGAGGTCGAACAGTGGAATGGCCGTTAGAGAGTAGTTGGGTATGAAATTCCTGTAGTACCCAGAAAGGCCGAGGAACGCCCGTACATCTTTCTTTGTGGATGGTGGCTGAATTCCTGCCATGGCGTTTATTTTTGCTGGGTCCGGAGAAATCTGTCCCGATCCCACGACGTGGCCGAGGAGTTGAACACGTGGAAGGTCTAATTGACATTTCTCAGGGTGCACAGTGATCCCTTTTTCCGCCATTGTGGTAAGGATGGTGTCCATGTGCGTTAGATGCTCGTCGTCTCCCTGCGAATGAACAGCTAGGTCTTCCACAAACGAGTCTCCGAAGCTTCTATAGTCCTCCAGTAGTTCGTCCATCATTCGTTGGTAAGTTGCAGTTGCGCCATTCAGACAGAACCCCATGACGGTTAGCTCCATGAGCCCTTCAGGAGTATGGAAGGCCGTGTTTTCACAGGATTGTGGGTCCAAAGGAATCTGCCAGTACCCTTTGCGGTCATCCAGTATCGATATCCGCGTTTTTGGTGCAATTTTGTAGAGCAAGATTTCGATGTGAGGGAGGAGGTATGCATCGAACTTAGTGACTTTGTTCAGCCCTCGGAAGTCATGTCAAAGACGCACGGTTCCGTCTTTCTTTTTAACGAGCACAATGTTTGCAGCCCAGGGGCTTTTTGACCTGCGTATGATCCCGAGCCTCTTCATCTCTGCTACCTCCTCGGTAAATGACTTCTTGTGGGCTTCGGGGACGCGCCTGGGTGCTTCGCGGTACGGTCGACCTTCGGTGATGATTTCATGGACCGTTCCCTTCACTTTGCCAGGAGTTTCAGAGAACACGCTTCGGTGCTTCTCAAGCAGCGCTTTGTACTTCGCCGCAACTTCTTCTGGTAGATGGGAACAGCTTACAACAGAATTCCAAGCGCCTTTTATGGGAGGGTGCATGATCTCTTCTGTGTCATCTGTGCTTCCGGTAGCATCGATGGCTTCCACATAATTGGCTTCTTCGAATTTCTTCAGAAGGTTGACATGAAAGGCTTGGCTTCGTAGTCGTGTCCCGGCTGTCTCGACTTCATAATCAACAGGGCCGAGCACCCGTTTTATTTTAAACGGACCTTGCCAGTGTACCTCCAATTTGTTACCTCCCTCTGGCAACAGTATCAACACTTCGTCTCCAGCGTTGAAGGCACGAACAGTAGACTTCTGGTCGTAGAATTCCTTCTGTGACAGTGCAGCTTCTGCTACATTTTCAGATGCCTTGGATCTGTATCGGGTCAGTCGGTTCCGCATATCTTCGACGTTTTCGTTTGCCACGGGCTCGGTGGTTCCTAGCTATGCTTCTCTGCAGATGTCCAGGGGTCCTCGTGGTTGTGTCCATACAAGAGCTCGAATGGTGAGTAGCCAGTTGATTCCTGTGGCACCTCTCTGTATGCGAACAACAAGTAAGGGAGCACTTTATCCCAGTTCCTTGGGTCCTCCAACGCAAACTTTCGTAATATCGACATGATAGTTCCGTTGAAGCGTTCCACCAGGCCATCGGTTTGCGGCTGATATGCTGACGTGCGTATACCCTTGATTTGCAAGGCTTCGTAGAGTTTCTTCAATGCTGCTGACAAGAAGTTGGTACCTCTGTCGGTCAGAATTCTTTCGGGAATTCCGACTCGGCTGATGATCTCCACAACAACCCAAAAAATAGCAGAGGCGCTCCTCTGCTATTTTTTGGGTTGTTGTGGAACGTAGAGGAACAGCTTCCGGGTACCTTGTGGCGTAATCGCAGAGAACCAAGATATACTGATTGCCTGCCGCTGATTTTGGCAGAGGGCCAACCTTGTCCATGGCACCTGAATGGTACTGTCTCTGTGGGTAGGCTGATCAAAGGGGCTCTTTCCTTCTTGGGGACTGGTGCTGTCATTTGACAAGCAGTGCACGATCTGCAGTATCCCTTGACGTCCTTGTGAAGTCCAGGCCACGAAAATCGATCTCGGATGCGGGCTGAAGTCCTCCGGATTCCCATATGTCCAGCCATGGGTATGTCGTAGGCTGTACCGAGGATGCGACGTCTCAGTTGGGTGGGAACCACTAAGAATTCGCAGCTTATTCCGTTTTTAGGAACAGATTTCTCCATCAAGATGCCATTCTTGACGACGGTATACTTCGAAGGTGAGTTGCTTGCTTTTTCTCTGTATTTTTCTAGAGAAGCATCGGCCCTTTGTATGGTAGCGAACTTTTCTGCGTCTACCTGGCCTTCGATGACGTCTGGTGCATGTTTCTGGAACGACCTTTTGTCGGTCTTCCGTGCACGTCTTCCTTTTTTTGCTTTTGCGTTTCCTACGAACAGGCATTCGTCCCATCCACCAAAGATGTCAAGACCGTCCTCTGTATCTGGGATGGCTGTATCGTCTGACGTTTTGGAGCCGCAGGTTGATTTCCGCTCCCTACTAATCGGTCGTGGAAATAATGTGGTATTTGTAGGTTTCTTCAACAAGGTGATCATGATCTCGTCAAAGATAGGAATGTCTGCGCCGAGTAGAACGTCTTCGGGCAGGTTGTCGACGATTCCGAACGGAATGCATATGAAGGCGCCGTCTTGTAGTTCGAGGATAAGGTCGACAATGGGTAGCTCGCTTATATCGCCGTGCACACATTTCACGAACTTAGTTGACGTTGGCACGTTGTTTTCGTGCAGAAACTTCCGGTGGCGGCAAATTCGGGCTTAGCCTCCTCTCCTACTCCTACTTGTCCGCCGCAGTTGCCAGTTCATCAAGGTCATTGTAGTCCCCAGTCCTTAGGTGTTGCTGCACATCTCTAGGTAGGGAGTCTAAAAATTGCTCCTTGAGGCAGATTGCTTTGACTTCCTCCGCATCTGCATCAGCTAGCCATTTTCCAATAAGGTCTTGTAGACGGTGGGAAAATTGGGTAGCGGATTCGCCTTCTTCAGGCTTTGATTTCCGGAACTTCAGCCGGTGAGATTCTTGGTTGATATTGTATCGTTCCAAGATCCGAGCTTCCAGGAATGCAAAGTTTCCCAGTTCAGATGAATAGACGGTTGCGTAAGCTGCCTGTGCTTTTCCTGCGAGATATGGCCCGACCCTGACTGACCAGGAATCTGTCGACCACTTGTTGGCTCTTGCCGTCCTCTTGAAAGACTCCAGAAAGGGCTCCACATCGTCTTTTCGTTCATCAAACTTGGTTAGTTTTGCGTCTGAGACTTGGCCTGTGTTTGACGTAATGGTCTTGAGGAAGGCATCCCGTTGGGTGGCTAGTTCCTCTTGTAGGGTTCTTCTCTCATCTTCTCGTTCAAGAGCCAATGTTCTCCTTTCGACTTCCCGTTCATCTAACAGCCTCTGCCACTTTGCGGATTCAGCCTGAAGCAGGCTTTCCATGAACAGCTTCATTTCTTCCATGTTTGGTATTGAGGACTTGTTAGATGTAGTTTTGCTTCTGGTTAGTACCATATAACATTTACCACACAATCAATATGCTTTTCAGTAAACGGCTAAAAATTTTAACTATAAAGAATATGACAGCAAAATAAGCGTCTGTAATTCTTGTATATAGTTTTAGTAACGATATAGCCGAAAAATAGGATCCAGTCCTGACAGCACGAGTGCGTCTAGACTATCACCAGTGCTTCCACTTTTCGATTTCAATTTTCCCTATTTTCATACCAATTTCCCTAAAATTCCCCGTGTTTAGTTCTGATTTCTCCGTATTTTTCTCCCTAGAAAAAAGGATATTTTGTCCTAGATTTCCACAGAATTCACATGAAAAGCACAGCGCAGCATGAAATTGTTATTTTTTTTACTTCAGATAATGATAACATATAACATCATTTACACTAACGAGAATACCTAAGAAAGCTCAAATAAGTTTCATCTCCATCACTTCATCGCACATAGCGTTTGCCTTCGTCTTGAAGCCAGCGACAGCTTTCGGTATGCTGACAGTTGATGAAGTTTTATCTTCGTTTTTCAACCAGTAACTGACTCGAATAAGTGACACTAGGGTGAGACATTCTCAAGACTATTTCTGATGTCTGTTTTGATCAGTTTCAGGAGGCTACAGTTGCTGCATAGCCTAACCAATACTCCTTATGTCGGAAGTTTACACCAATCAAAAGAATTGATTACTAGGCTACCTAAATTATTACTAAATACCTAATCAATGTCATTCAACGCTTTAGCTTTTTTTAGAAATTTCGCGCTGATTTTTGCAACATAAGCCAGTGTTGCAACATAAGAATTTTCAAGAAGACTGACCATATGCAATCTATGAGAATTTCTCAGCCTTCGTTTGAAAAAATCGAACTTTCCCTGAATATCCCTAAAAACCCTTACTTTACCCCAGATTTCCCTGAATCCCTAGATTCAAAATGAGTGTCCCTTAGAGAAGTGATTTTCCCCTAAAATAGGGTAATCTCCCTAGAAGTGGAAGCCCTGACTATCACCGATTTTAAGACTCGGTTTTAGTACCGCTTTCCAACAAGCAAAGTTGACAGCACAGAGTGCGTCTGGCGTACTTGTCTTTGAGTGAGCCCGTACCGTTTAGAGCTGCCACCAATGTCACGATAATTGCTGCCTCTATGGGCAGAATCTCGTACTTGACCGTAATCATTACTTCTAACTATTCTTTATACCTCAGATTTAGTCCTCATAGGTAATAAATATTGAAGTTTTATTGAAGAAAGTATTCGATAAAAAATATACAGAATATTATTCATTTATGCAGTATGTGGCGCCGTTGTAAAAAAACGACCTTCTTTCACTTCATTTCTATGTTCAAGATATCGACACGAAACCTTTTTCACTTGCCAATTCAGTACTTATGAATAGTAATGCACTTGAACAGAAATCAATTCACACTTTAATTACACTTTGTATCTTCTTTTTAAGTGCAAAGTTGGCAGAATCAGCTTTGCAATTTCCTGAGTTTCTCTGTCCGGGCGTTAGGAGATGGACGCTTCGTGACGAGAGGACACACCACAAGCAATCCAGGCTAGAAATACAGTCCGTTCTATTTCATCATTCCAGCCTTGGGATTTCTGGTTGCCTGTTGTCTTCAGCATTAAACTAATTGCAGGCAAGCTTATTCGAAAGTGCTCTTTAAACTGCTGAGGATATAAAAATCCTCGATATTTAGCCAATCTCGCAGTATTTTGGTGGACACTAAAAGAAACATTAACAGTATACAAATATTAGGGTACAATTTCAATTACCAGCAGCTTGATTCCAACATACTGTTATTATAGTAAACTGTATTGTACTTTTTTATGTTGTACCTAGTGATTAGTATCCGAAGCCTCTACGAAAGTCGGCAGTGCGCTGCCTAATTAACTCAACGGTCCGCTGCCGATGACTAAAACAATTTTGGCATGCCACCATGTTGGTCTATGACGGAAGCCGAATCCTTGGGAGTCAAAATTTTCAAATTCTCTTTCTATGGAGCCCTCTCTTTCAGAGGGCCCAGCTTGTTCTGTCTTGCCACAAATTTTGAACAAGTTTTAGCATTGCTAATGCCTTTCTTCTCATGACCTGCTAACCATGAAATTGTTTCTGCAACATTTTCTGTTTCAAATTTTCTTTTGCAACTTTCGCAGATTTATTTACGCTGTCAGGTTAACCCAAATAGCTCGAGTGTGACTCTCTGTGTAAGTATTTTTTGTTGCATGTATTTGCACATTTTCGGCTTTGTTTTGCTCCAGCTAATTCCTTTAAGAAATTCTTTTAAGGTCAGGATGGATGTGTTTTGCTGTTTCATACAGAAAACTTGTGATTTCGTCGATAGTGGAAATACCAATGTATCCTGTAGTTTCCAACAGAAATCCAGCATTAGGCAAAGGCTATGCCGAATGCTAGATATACTCATCATTTGGCATAGGCACGGCGAAGGGTATCCAAAGATCGGGGGTTTGTGGTTGACTGATGCATCAGCACAGGGTTTTAAGGTAACACAACCAGCAGCCTATTCAAACATGTGTTTATTAATAGAAAATAAAAAATCTGCTAAAGACTGATGGATATGGAACGCCTGTAAAGGTCTTATTGTGAAGGAGGCTGTTTTTTTCGAAGATCGGAGAAAAAATGCTGAACTAACCTGCGCAGTCAACTAACTAGCATGAACTTGCAGTAGCAAAGAAAGTCCTGACAACTGTGCATGCATTATCCCCAAGATAAAAAATTGCTGTTCCGTCAGAAGCTTCAAACAGATGCCAAGTGTTTCCATGTGCATGTTTGATACTGATTCTTCGATCTCCCAAATCGGTTTCTTCTCCTTCTCCTGCTAATGTTTAGTGGCGATCAGCGAAATTACTTCTTTTCTTGCAGTTCAAAAATGAAACGACGATAGCCTCAGCATTTTCAGTGAGAAAAACTTTCGAACACGCTCGTTATTACGGCAATTGTCTGCCGCAGTAGTTGCTTGTCAAGGGACTTCACTCTTTTGTCACATCAACCGGCTCAGCGTCAAATTGTTAGCAAAGAAAAATTGTATCACAATCGTTCATGCAGCATGAAATCATCGTTTATATTCCGTCAGTGGTATAAAGTGATATTTCTATCCGTAAAAAAAATTATTTATCACAAAAAATTATATTTATTCAAATATTCTCTTATTTGATTTGTACTTCTAAATACTGGTCGAGCCCAAAGCTGACTTGGAAACATATTCATATAATGGATAAAACGAATACGTCAGATATGTATAGTCGATAGAAGCTCAGTTATTTATCGCAACTTCATTCCTTCCCCAACGTCGACCCAAATATGTATAGTCGATAGAAGCTCTAGTTATTTATCGCAACTTCATTGCTTCCCCAACGTCGACCCTGAAGTTCGACAGCCTGACGAGGACCCTTGCCAAGAAGGGCCAAAATATCGCTGCCAAAGCATCGTAGCTGATGTATCTGTTTTCTGCAGTATTTGAATATATATGTATTTTTGTTTATTTGTATTCATATATCTACGTTTTTATACCCGAGGTTGTTATATCATCACAGTAAGTTTTGTGGAGTTTGATATGGCATCGTATCAGCCTCCAGAGAGGATGACAAGAAGCCATTTCAGCCTCCGTTGAAGTTCATCGAGCAATCACTTTACTCACATACAGAAATAAATATTTATAAACACTAGAGAAAAATGTTCAAAACTGAAAGAAAATGTTGCTTTCCTAGCCAGCCAACCTGGGCCGTGCCTTGTTACAATCACATTCCCAATGAAAATTCATTTTGTCAACCGAAACAACATTACTTCCAACTTACATGTTACTCTGACTAAACAGTCCATTACAAAAAACTAAATCTATCTCTTTAACCCTTTCAGTCATTTTGTTCTCAATTGAGAACATACTATTATCTGCCATCTAGTGTCTAATGTTACAGGTAAATATGCATTCAAATTAGCGCGCCATAAGCTTCATTGATCAAGATATAATCTGAAAAAAGTTTGAAAGTTCTAACTTCATAACTACATTTTATACAAAAGTTAAGTTGAGGAATGGATGGATCTCAAAATACTGCAGAACCAGGTAAGACTCCAGCGTATGTGTAAGAGTTTGGATGAATCTAAGGCCGTATTCAACAACTAATACTTAGATAAGATAACTAAAGACATCTAGCGACCAAAAATAGACTGTCTGCGTGAACACTGGAGGACAGGCGATTTTTCTCAAAATACGTGTCCTCAACCGAGTACAGTGTGATCAACGCATAACAAACTGAGCAAGCGGCGTGTAATTTTTACAGTGCTTTTTTTCGTTGTTTCTTTTCGTCTGTTTCAAGTCGGATCTAGAAAGGTTTCTTATCACTTCTACACCGTTTTCTTTATTCTAATAATGACGAACAGGGCAATGAGTGCAGTTTTACAACCATTTTTTTCAGGTCCTTCGCAGCGTCCAAGGCGTTTGCGCGTCAACCAGCAGCAAATTGTGAACATTTTTGATCAAATTGACAGTGACATCTCCGATACAGACCTTCTGAATAGCGACGAGGAGCAGGACGATTACAATCCTCGACCCAATTGAGGAACGGCAGCAGTGAGTTCCAGTGAAAGTGCATCATCTGAAGGCGAGGAAGTCGATGTAAGGCCTCCACCTAGGAAGGGCAGAACCCAGGTTTGGAAGAAGAACAAATTTGATAAAGCTTATAAAAGCTCAGTCCCAAGTCCACCTGTACCAGGTCATGATGACCCTATATACTATATTGCGGAATATCTAACAGAAGAATTTTTTGAAATCACTGCGAGCCAAACCAACCTGTACTCCGTCCAGAAGACTGGAAAATCCATTGATACTAACGCAGCCGAAATGAAGAAGTTTTTTGGGATTCATGTTGCCATGGGGGTTTTCAATCTCCCACGATACCGGATGTACTGGGGTACACGAACGCGCATCCCACTCATCGCTGATACTATGAACTTCAACAGATTTTCCCGCCTTCGGTCCTTCCTTCACTTGGTTGATAATACTTCCAAAGACCCTGCTAACTTGGATCGCGTCTGGAAAGTGCGACCTATTATTGATATTGTGCAGAAGAAAACGCAGACTATTTCTCCGTCTGAGCACCTCTCCTGTGACGAGCAGATGGTCCCTTTTACTGGAAACCTTGATATCAAACAGTATATTCGGGGGAAACCTTGCCCATGGGGCATCAAAATCTTCGTGCTCTGTAATGCGGATGGAAGAGTACTCTCTTTTGAAATTTACCAGGTCAAAAAGACGAACATGGCTGAAGAGTACAAAAGCTTCGGCCTCGGAGCAGGTATGGTTTTGAATCTTGCTGGGCGACTTCAGCTTGTGGAATTCACTAAACTTTATTTCGACAATTTCTTTACGTCTTTGGCTTTGCTCGAAAGACTAAATGAGATGAGCCTCTACGGAACAGGCACTATACGAAGCAACAGGCTTCAGGGAGCTAGGCTGGAAACTGATTCTGATATGAAAAAGAGAGGAAGAGGATCATTCTGCGAAGTAGTGGCTAGTAGTGGGGATACCTGCTTGGTGAAATGCCTTGCATCGAATATGATTGGAAGTGGAGCAGTGAACAAGGTACGCAGATGGTGTAAACAAACAAAAGCCTACTTGCAGGTTGACCAGCCCCAAGTTGTATCCCTGTATAACCAATATATGGGCGGAGTGGACAAGATGGATCAAATGCTATCATATTACCGAACATTCATTAGGTCTAAGAAATGGACCATGAGGCTGATCTTCCACATGGTTGACCTATCCATCTGCAATTCATGGCTAGAATATGTAGCTGATCGAAAGACGAAAGCAGAGCGCTCGATGGACTTGCTTTCCTTACGCATGGAAATAGCAGAGGCGCTTACAGCAGCTGAAGGCATGACCCCCAGAAGAAGGGGTCGCCCAAGGTCTCTCACCTCTAGCGAAGAGGACGAAGATGAAAATGTAGACGAGTCAGCGTCTCGCAAAAGAAATATGAAGTTTCAGCGTCCGTGCTCAGCAGTGAAAAATGATGCATTCTCTCATTGGCCTCAAAAAGTAAAGGGCCAGAGTAGGTGTAAAAACTCGCCGTGCGTGTTGAAAACTCGCACTATGTGTTTGAAATGCAATGTTCCATTGTGTCTAGAAGAGGACAGGAACTGCTTCAAAGAGTTCCACATTAAAAAGTGAAGAGTGTCTGTGCTTAGTATTTTTTTATAACTTCTCAATAAACTCTCTATATCTGTGAAAAACTACTGAGTTGATCACACTGTCCTCAACTGAGTACACGCTAGAAAACATAGAAAGGTTCTTCCTAAAAATCTAAAAAAAATTGACGATGATTAGGTACTCCAAGGTGTCACGCAGTCTGGTTTTCAGAATTTTCCATCGAAGGAAAATAATTCGTGACTGAAAGGGTTAAGAGTCCGCCTTGATTTATTCAATTTTTCGAGCCCGCCGCTAGAGGGCGTCACAAATGAAACACTAATGAAAAAGATGGTGTTGGATAAGGTTTGTATTGTTATAAACTGAAATGCACGGGTCGCAGCAGTAGTAATTTTCAGTTTCTAAAGTAGGCTAAAATTGCAATTTCACTAACCAAGATTTCCCTACAAAAGTAGCACAAGTACTACCAAAAAGAAGACTGAGTAGGCTACTACGGTACTGATTCAAAAATTATGTTCGAAAAAGTTGTGTTACTTAACATACCTCCATCTCAGTTGATATCGGAAAATCTAGCTCGAAGGCCATTAAAAAAATCAACCTCGCTGCGCTCGGCAAATATTTTTAGTAACCTGCCGTCATAGCAGACGGATCATGACGATTTCCGACTTCATTCTCCATCCTCATTAGGACGTCCGGATGAGGGCGTACACGGTACGCATGGCACCTCTTTATTTCGGAAAGGACGTAGAAGGTTTAATCTGCAAAGATTTCAACAGGTAATCTAGTGGCCTATATTTATTCTTGAATCAGTATGATCCGAATGATATGATTATGATACCACAAAGAATTTCGTTTCCTATTGCCTGGCGATTTTGCTTGCGATAAAGGCTAGTTATTTCGGCCTTTTCACTGGATCAATTAAACACGCCCTTCAAGAGGATAATTTTTATTAAAAAAATATCGCATTTATACAAGTAATTTTAGTCCCTATCTCCGCTTTCTGTGCTCTTCTCTTCTTCCACTTCCTTCCCTACCCCTCCAATCTCTTTCTTTGCTTTCTCCTTCTGCTACCTCTTCTTTCTTCTCTCTCTCTGTTCTCTTCTCAGATGCTGTGGTTTTAGATACGTCCTCCAAATACGTCCCTCTCAAAGGTCCTCCTGAAAAGGAAAGGGAATAAGATTAAGCCAGTTATTAACTGTTTTGTGTTTTACTTAACGAGACGTTTTCATTCTTTCAAACGAGTAGTTAAGAAAAAATGCTGAATCCATATCTGAACTCGGTTTCTCGGGAATCTTTCAAAGGACCCCTCGCACTACTGACTTTTCAACTTCCAGTATTTTAAAATAATTGAATGCCATATAAACTAGGCTCTGCTTTCAACAAATCTCATGATGTCACATGAGATCTCATGTATATTTTCCAATCTCATTATTTTTTGTCCAATTCTCATCGATGTCATGATAAACTCATGATTTTCAGGAATTCTCATCGTTGTTTACTATAAATGTATTTCCGCCTCATCGATGATGATGGTTTAACGAATGGAATAATTACGACGAGGAGGAATTACGAGGAACATGATGTATGGCTGCAAAAATGCTTGTATCGTTTGAAACTTCAGCCTCTGGTCTACAATTTTGATGGAGAATCATATGTGAGATTTATAAATTTGTCACGCTAAAAGTAGAAGTATTTAGTCTAGAGATTGATTCAGCACTGATTTGCTGGAAATTCACAGGGTCAATTCAGTCAAATACACACTGCAGATGGTCCAAATTCTGTTATAATTTGGGGTAGAGAAACAAAACTCTGGGATGCTCCTTTGCCGACGAACTACATGAATTTAATAATATAGAAACGATCGAGAAGGCGTCTACTGAAACTCGTTTTCCTATTAAGAAATAAAGCAAAATTTCTACTTACCTGTTTTGGTAGAAATTCAAAGATATTAGTGGGGATATCTCCGGTGATCTACTGATTAAAACAACTTCGTGAGTAAAAATGGATTTAATGATAGCTTCAGCACGTTGACGTTTCAAACATTTCTTCCATAAACGCAAAAGGGTCTTCCGGTGCTACAAAGCGTGCGACTACTGTGAACTCAAAAATCCCCAATACGAAAAAATAATAAAAAGATAGTTTCGAGGTGATATCGGAAATTTCCAGACTTGAGTGAAACTAGGTATCCTAATTCTAGGTTCGAACCGCATTTTTGGATGGCGGGGGTGTTTTGTGAAGTTCTCGTCTACTTTCTTGTACTATCTACTCGTAACAAGTGCCATATAAGCTCGTAGCTCTTGTCTTCAATGACATTGCTAATTTTTCTTATTTGTTTTAGAAACCGGGACTGTACGTTCAAACTTCCAAGAATCGAGACGACAACCTCCTAAGAGTCGCTACATACACAAAGACAATATCGAAGATAATCTCAACGGAACTTCGAAGTGAACATTTGTTTTACTCCAAAGCGCGCGTCGAGTGGAGGCTTTTTGTTTTAAATATATATGCTGTACCCAACGATTTTCCGTTTGTTCCTGCGTTTGGCGGATTCTCGGTTTACTTTTCGGGGATCGCCGAAATAGCTCTTATAAGAGTGATATCATCCTACTCCAAACGGTACGGTACTACGCTGACTTTTGTTGATTTTGTAATTTTAAGAAGGCTAAGTGTAAACATTAGAAGTTCTGCGTCAACCAATCAACGGCGTTGATTGACGCCTGTGTGGTGACGCATTGCCATATTAAGTAAACTCGGAATTTTGTTATATATTGATTTTTTTTTTATGACGGTCCAAAAACACGCCAGTGAATGTCGGGAGAACTTAAACGATGACTCTTAATTCTCTGTAAACAAATCAACGGAGATGACTTTATCATTTTTGCTCTCTCGCTGTATTCACGATTTTAAACCTAATCCATTTTCGAGCAATAGTGAGGTCAGCGTCTTCCAAGGGGACATCGCCTAAGCGATGGCTCTAACTCACTATGAATGAATGAATGAATGAAGGGTTTATTAAAAAAAACTGGAATCTCCAATGCCCAGAGGCGAACCTATAAGGGACTAATAACCCTCGAAACAAAACAACACAACAGAAACTTCGACACAAATAAAAAAAAAGGGACAGAAAGAATGAAAGGAGCTTGACTTACCCGGTGTGGGACGCCCAACCAGAAAAAAAAAAAAAAAAAACACACTTTCAACCAGAATCACAACTAACTATCAAGAAAACTTATTGAAAAAACACAACTTAAACGGCTGGATCCATGTTCCATGTTCGTGAAAAGATGACGCACGGGAAAAATACTGATAAAAGCACTGGGGTAAAACTTCATTGTAATGTTTGTACATAAACAAAGCGTCATAAAACTTACAAATTCCCGCAAAAGGTAAAATGTGAAGCTCCTGATAACGGTGTCTTACGGAAATATTAGGACCATCACCGGACAATACTCTTATTGCAATATTCTGTATCACACGTAGAGGAGTAAGGTGGCTTACAAAAGTTTTTGTCCATGCCAGACAACAATATAACAGATATGGATGCACCACTGAAAAATATAGCATTCTTAATATATTCTGAGGAAAAATATGTTTAAGTTTTTAATTCCAACATTCCTGGCTAATTTACTACTAATACATGCAATATGATATCTGAAACTTAAACATTCATCAATAATAACTCCAAGGTAACGAGTACTTGCACTACGTTTAATTGTTTGACCCTCAACTTTTATATCAATTATCCAAGGATAATAATTCGAACTTATTACAAAACAAGATTTTGCATGGTTCAGTTTCAATTTGTTCACTCTCATCCATTTTTATATGTATTGAATATTTTGTGTCGTAACTTCTAATAATTCATTTTCGGTCCTAGCAGCTACGGTCAAATGCGAATCGTCAGCAAAACACGGCAAAATCGCTTTAACATCATCACTAACACAAGTGTTTGTCGACGATATAAGACTGGAGACACGACAAAGATCATTTATGTAAACTAAGAACAGCAATGGACCCAAAACTGACAACACCTTTACTGACTTGAAATATATCAGAAGCAATTCCATTTAGTACCACACGCCGGGAACGGTTAAGTAAAAACGACTTATCTAGATCAAGAAAAACATCTCGAATGCCACAATTAAATAATTTCTGAATTAAAATATCATGATCAACAGAATCAAACGCTTTGACAATATCTAAGAAAACAGATGCAACCTTCATACCTTTATCTAAAGCATCATTGACAAAAGTCGTAAGTATTAATACAGCCTGCTCCGTTGAACGATCCTTTCTGAAACCAAACTGATGAGAATTAAAAAACTTTCTGTCTTCCAGAAAATTCACAATTCTATTATTAATAAGCTTTTCAAATACCCTGGAAATTACCGGTAAAAGCGAGATCGGCCTATAATCACCGAACGAATTCTTATCACCTCCTTTAAACAGCGGAATCACGCTCGCACATTTTAAACAATCTGGAAAAATACCAGATTTCAAGCAATCGTTAATTAAACTAAGAAAATGACAAGAAATAACTGGCAGCACTGATTTCAAAACTTTCAGCGAAATAAAATTTCCTCCACAGGCTCCATTTTTCATACCCTTTACGCATTCAGATAGCTCCAACAACGTCACTGCTTGAAGTTACGCTGAAACATCACTCTCTTCCGGCAAAAATTGATGAAACGATCCATCATCACTACGCGTAATTATCGCTGAAGAAATGCGTTCTCCTATATTTGCAAAATGATCACACATGTTCTAAGCGTCATCCCCTCGGCCTATATTATCTGGACACACAGGGCGAGAATTCGGACTAACCACCGATTTAATTACTTTCCATGTCTTACTAGGGTTTCCCTCACTTTTCTTAAACTTCTTCTTATAATATTCCTGCCTCGCTCGCCTAAGAACACAATTATGTATTATTATAAGCCCTATACGATTCCTTCAGACTTGAATCACTACTGCGAACTGACAACTTATACATATGACGTCTTCTAATAATACACGCAACAAGACTTTTTGATATCCAAGGCTTCTTTGGTATCAGCTTCTTTGCCTGCGCTGCCACAGATGTACAACATTCTAACAACGAATTCTTTAATGTAGAATACCAAACTTCAAACTTCCGATTAACATCAGCTTCTTGACTTAAACAATCGAAGTTAACAGACTCAAGCTTATTCTTAAACCTTAATATACTAGACGAATCAATCAAAGGTCTGTTAGGACTAATATAATTACTAGTACCAATAACCCGCTGCATAAGGACAATCACCGAAATACCAAAATGATCTGAAACATCGTTTAGAACAACACTAGCCGACCAGTTAGGTATATTTAAAAATACGTTATCAGTTAGCGATGCCGAACTCTCAGTCACTCTACTACAAATGTTTATAGCAGGATGCATTCCATATCCCAGCATCAAATTAAGAAACTGGCCGGCCTTTGGATTCGAAGCAATAACATTAAGATCTATAGATCTATTCACTAAATGATCTAATTCCTCTAATAGTTCAAAAAAACTATCAATATTTCCTGAAGGTGTATGTAACAACAACAATAAAAGAAATACCATTTTTAGAAACTTCAGCAACCATACACTCAAAAACCATCTCTCTATTTATCCGAACATCATCTCGTAACTTGACATCGAAATCACTTCTGACATACATTCCGAGTCCGCCATGCTGATATAACTCACGGTTACGAATAAATAAATTATAATTCGCAATATCTAATAAACTTGACGTGTTATCCCTCAACCAAGTTTCCGTAAGTGCTAGAATATGAAATTCCGAAAACATGCACAGTTCATTAAGATGCGGCAGCGTACTATTTAGACCTCGACAATTTAAATGGAACAGATGCTATTCGTCTACACTAGGACTCTGACACAAATCGATCGGGAACTTATATTGAACTTTTGGCTGCAAATCATCATTAACCCGAGCACCTAAAAACACCAAGCCCTAAATCATGTAGGGTTAATGCGTTACTCTCAAGCCAATTTAACCGGTGATTACTAACTTAAAAAAACTGAACCAGGATAGTAGAGGTGATTAAGGTTGAAAATATATAACTTACCGAATCCAGCTCCGAGCATCCCATACCAGTTGTGAACCAAGCTCCAAAAGAAAGAAAAAACAGAAACCTGTAAAGAACAAACAAAATTCAAGGCAAAGTAAATTGAAAACATTAATACAAAAGAACAAAGTGGCGATAAAACTCGCACACTAAATAACCACGCAACCAACTTAGGCACAAAATCTGGACTTTTAGTCCAAACAAAGAGTCGTGAAACATCACAACTCATCAGTTGTAAAAAAAATAAAATGTTGTGGCATGCCGCTCGCACACTGGTGAAACCAACAATTGAAAAAACACTAAAAATACTCTTAAATTAGCCATCAACCGACAGGTTGATGGTTCTTTCTTGCTGCATGAACAAATTTCCTTAAAGTTACATATGATTTTTCCTTTAAGTTTCTTACCATACTTCAGAATCGAAACTTTAATATCATGAGAACCAACATTAACTTTGAAAAACTTGCGTTCCTTGTTGTTAGATATCACAGAAAATACCGGAACGGGGGAAAGTTCTAGAACATCAGTACAAATCGTTTCGAAGACCCCCTTTGCTTAGACTACATCATCACACGGAGCATTCCAAACAATGAGATTGATCTCGGTGTGCCTGTATTCGAGTGACATTAAACAATGGGATAATTCCGTGTTCTCAACAGCATATGATTCAGCTGCACCTGTAATCACATTAAGCTTGCCCTTCAAACTAACAATTTCATTTTGCAATGCTGTAACTGTCGCATCCAACCGACTCGTATCTTCTTGAAGCACAGACTGGAAAGCCTCAACAGATATCACTTTACTTTCGAGAGAAAACAGTTTAGCATTGATAGTGTCAAGCTTTCTACCGTTCTCCGGACAATCGTAAGCATTTGGGAAAATCTCTCAGCTAAACTCTTCAGTGAAGTTTGATCCACAGAACTACCCTCGGAAGACAAAGTAGAGTTTAAAACATTTCCGTCGAGAGCCTCTCCTGCGTCCACAATCTGGTCTTGCTTGGCTAACTTTCTTCGGCGACCCATAACTTATATGAAAAATGCGCTTTCTTACCGGAACAGCCACCTAAATTTTACCCACGTCGGTGTGAACGTGCTGTACGCGGAGCCGTTAATTGAGGGCACGGCTAACACCACAAGCTCCAACAATCTTCGCAGCCGCAACTCAGCAACAGCCAACAAGACGATAATCCAATCCTTTCATCCAATCCTGTTCATCCACAATAGCTAGTTTCACATTATATTCTCAACAATACGATCGCTAGCATCCGGCATTTCAATTCATTTCATGCATCAATCACTAATTTATTCCGGAGCAAGCGGCACGAACCCTGAGGTGTTACTCAGTCGAGCGCTGATTCATTACTGACCACTCTATCAACCAATAAACGGCGTTGGCTATCTAATTTTTGCCCTTATCCGGTGTAGGCTCACAGCTGCAGTGGGTCAGCGTCCTCCAACGGGCATGAGAAACGTCGCCTAGCGATGACTCTTTATTCTCTGTCAACCAATCAACGGCGATGTCGTGTCTCATTTTGCTCTCTCGCTGTACTCACGATTTTAAACCTAATCCATTTTCGAGCAATAGTGAGGTCAACGTTCTCCAACGTGTACGAGAAACGTCGCCTAAACGATGATTCTAGGACTCTGTTAACAAATCAACGGCGTTGGCTATCTAATTTTTGCCTTATCCGATGTAGGCTCACAGCTGCAGTGAGTCGACGTCCTCCAACGGGTATGAGAAACGTCGCCTAACCGATGACTGATCCTCTGTCAACCAATCAACGGCGATGTCTGTCTCATTTTGCTCTCTCGGTGTATTCACGAATTTAAACCTAACCCATTTTCGAACAATAGTGAGGTAATCGGGTACGAGAAACGTCGCCTAAACGATGACTCAAATTCTGTCAACAAATCAACGGCGTTGGCTATCTCATGTTCGCTCTCTCGCTGTATGCACGATTTTAAACCTAATCCATTTTCGAGCAATAGTGAGGTCAGCGTCCTCCAACAGGTACGAGCGGCGTTGGCTATCTCATGTTTGCTCCCTCGCTGTATGCACGATTTTAAACGATCCATTCTCGAGCAATAGTGAGGTCAGCGTCCTCCAACGGGTACGAGAAACGTCGCCGATGATTCTAGTTCTCTGTTAACAAATCAACGGCGTTGGCTATCTCGTTTTTGCCCGTATCTGATGTAGGCCCACAGCTGCAGTGCGTAGCCCCTCATTTGAAAACAGTTCACGCTGGCATCTGTCTTCGATGTAGCAGGATTCGCAGAATCGTAGAAGTTCAGATAAATGATGCTAAAAATCGTGGATTGCTGTTATGTTGAAAAATAAGTTGTAATACACGTTTGGAGGAAAAGAAATTGACAAAACAGGTAGCTTGGTTTACTTTATGTAAAAGAGTACAACAAATACGATTTGACGGTAACAGAATGAACAAGACAAAAAAGTTGGTACTCGTATGATCCCCATTGTGTAAGCTCTGTCTTTGGTGTTGTTCTTCTTAATTCGTCCGATCCCTGAAAAAGAAAAAAAAACACTCTAATCTTATTTCTCAAGTTGCATTGCCGCAATCTATGCGGAATACAGTATTGTTAATCTGTCGTGCCACGAGGAGACGCTCCGTAGGCTCTCGGCGCGCGCTGCTCCTCTGTGGCCCGCCGGATCAATCAGCTCGAGCCGTCCTCTTGTCCCCAGTTCTTCTTTGGCCCGCCGGATCACTCCGCTCGAGCCGTCCTCTTGTGCCCAGAATATCTCGCGGTTTGGGACCGGGTCTTCTGGCGAGAGGAGGCGTTCCCTGCCTGCTGGCTCTTTGCATTGTCAGAGGGGTACCGGTACCGCTGGAGTCTCGTTCCGGGAAGAGGAGAACGCGGTCCAGACTGGCAGGATTCATGCAAGCTAATGCCTCTATTATTCATTCCATGAATTTGATTCAAGACGCAGTCAGTCAAGGAGACAGGTATGTACCATCATTTTTGTTCTGCATAACTTCCTGGGCACCTTCTATGATACTATACAGTCCCTAACAGCTTTCCAACTGGCATAGTTACATCTGTCAGCAAGAGGATAAAACTCAAACAAATGCAGCCCATATCGACCTATCACGGTGTCTTGTATCATGATCAGAGTATTTGAGGGTGTCATAACGGAACATATAGTATCGAAACGCAATTTTGGCGAAATCCAGTTTGGCTTCAGTAAAGGTATCGGTTCGTCCCATGCCCACAAATCACTTGTTAACATTGAAACAGGCCACATTCAAAAAAGAGACTATTCCCTTGTATGCGGTCGACATAGCCAGAGCCTTTGATAACTTCAATCACAATCAAGCCTTATTTTCGTTATTTCGAAACGGCGTTAACAGGGCTGTACTAAAGTTCGAACTCCAGGATTTTTATCAAATGGGACGGTAATCTTTGTGACCCCATATCTGTTAGGAAAGGTGTCCCGCAAGGCCATGTGTCATCCCCACACATCTTTAAATGCGCTATAGCAGATTGTTTGGTTCAAGGTTTAATTAACTTTAATAAACAATGCGCAAGCGAGGGTTACCGATGGCCGGCAACTCATATAGACTCCAACCAAAACACATCAACATCATACAAATAAGAATTTACTTTATTTTTAATTTTTTTTATCGATGACTCTTGAATATTTATAAGTATAGAATGAAGTTGTTTTTTTATATTTGGAAGAGATTTGCTGCATTCAATATGTGGTAGATACAGATGCCATGAGCCCGTGACCGAAAAATATGGTGAGAACCGCGATCTCTCAGTGGTTACTTTAAGGTGCTGCATTTTCCATTTATGACGGGATTCATAAGCATGGTCAGGTTGCTCAGGGAAAAGATTACTCGAACGAAAGTACGAAGGTAGTTCCGACCGGTCATATTTTACTTTAAATAAAAAAGAATGAAGAGTGAATAATTGAAAAAGTACTGAAAAGTACTACTTTGAAAAAAAAGTACTACTTTCCAAAAATTTTGCGCGTGTTGCGCTTCGCGCAACACGCGCATTTCGATCCCATACATTTCTCTTTGGATTATCACATAGTAAAAATATTTGATACAGGTTTCTCTTGTTCATCTTTTCTTTGTTGTTAAAAAAGGTCGATTGTCTCAGCATTTGCTTGGAAATCCTAGGCAAGTTTATTTTTAAATTGCGCCAATCGCATATTTGAATGAGGTGAGCGTAACCAAGGGCGTCACAAGTGTACTTTCGTGTACGGGGGGGGGGGGTGCAGATTTTTAACTGACTAACTGACAATTTGAGCTGTAAATTATCAACCACAAAAACGAATATCATGAAGAACAAACATTAAAACGAAGCCCGAACAAAGATTAGACAGGTACTAGGCATTTTTGACAGTGCAAAACGGATACGTCAGCTAATCTTATCAGAGCTATATTGACATATTGGCAAGTTCATTTTCACTTAAGCCTAAAAGGACCTTAGGCATAAAGGGCCGGAATATAGCTCTAAAAAAAAAATCAGCTAACCTATCCGTTTTTAACTATCGAATACGATTCGCAGTCAAGTAGGCGTCGCTTTTGGGAATACCACTTGGACTATCTTGGAGTATATTGCACGGCACGATCCTAGCAGCAGCTTCTAACTACTATATCCAAGTCAAATGAAACTGAGCGCAGCAGGCGAAATTATCTTATCCTGCAAAATTCAACTGCACCTGGCTCTTAATTTGACTCAAACCCGAAAATTTCAAGAATTTCCAGAAACTTTGTCACCAGAGGAAGCGAAGCCCCGGCAGCATTCCCTAGATACTGTTGGCTACCCAAGAATATGTTAAAATGAGCGCAGCACGCGATGCTTTTTTAGTCCACCTTTTTGCTGCCAAAATTTCCCATGCAGATTCTACCTTTAAATGTTTTCCAAAGCCCAAGCCTAAAACAAGCTAAAACCCCACCTAAATGACGCGCCCTTCCATAAAATAGCGAATACTACGAAAGGCGTTGGCTACAACTATGCCTGAGATCTCGAAGTTTGCTAAAGGAATTTAAAAAGCCCTAACAGCGGATACAAAATGTAGTGAAAACTCTAAGCAACGACACGAAATGATTTGGGGTTGATTTGAAAAATTGTTGAGAAAGTGCCATTTTAGGACAAAAAAGTACTACTTTTGCGAAAAAGTATTAAAAAAGTACTACTTTCACAGAAAGTATTAAAAAAGTACTACTTTGATCAAAAAGTACTAAAAGTAGTACTTTCGTACTACCCGTGGCAACCCTGATTACAATGTTCTTTATACGATTGAATTTCATCAATAATTCTACCAAGAAACCGGAGTGAAGTTACCCTTTGAATTTGAATATCTGTAGCCTGATCAGTTATTGTTGAAATTCCTTTTGCTTTGTGTCGAATTCTACTATAAATGATAAATTTCGTTTTGGTGGCATTTAGTGACAAACGATTAGCTTTTAGCCATACAATAAGTTGGGAAAACACGATTTGCACTTCTCTTTGACATCCTCTTCCGACTGTCCTGCAAGTGTTGATCCGGTATCATCAGTGAAAAGGACATTCAGACTGTTGTTTTCTGTCGCTGATGGAAGGTCATTTATGTATATTAGGAAAAGCAGTGGTCCCAGAATTGAACCCTGATGGACACCAATATTTGACAAAAAGCATGGATCTTCTTCATGGATTTTCTTCACTTGGGAATGATAAAAAAGTTTTTATAAAGAGCGTTTTTTTGTTTTATTGACGTCAAAAGGGAGGGCGATATCCAGGGTGATATCCAGGGTTGATTATATTTCCCTTTATGTTTTTTTACTCTGGGGCATGACTCATCAAAAGCACCATTAAATGCTTCTAAGAAATAAGCCGTTGCAGAATTTACTTCTTCAGCATCAAAGACACGAGACCAATCAGTAATATTCAGTTTCTCCTTTAAACAATCTAGATTTTTTTTATTGATAATCTGGTTTGTTGTTTCTGGTGTTTTTTTTGTCTGAAGCTGGTACTTCACGTCAGAAATTAACAAAAAAATTATCAGAAAAATCCGTTACAACAACTTGTGAAGACGTTGCTGGTGTCGTTAAAAATATATTGTCGATAAGCGTTGCACTAGTCGACGCAACACGCGTTGGGATTGTACATGACGGAATCAGTGATTTCGATGTCATCAGGGTAATAAATTCTGTTGTTTGAGTGTTTTCTTGAAATTCCAGTAAGTTTATATTAAAATCTCCCATAACCACAACATCATTATCGTTTAAAGATGCTAATAAAGATTCCAGGGATTGCAAAAAAAGCGGGATTGGGGCTGACGGAGGCTTATATACGACACAAATTTGTAGTTTTTTTGTTCCGGTCCGACATTCAACAGCCAAAATTTCACACACTTTTTCAACGTCATATTTTTCCAGCTCTGGCATACGTTTAAATTGCAGTCCTTCTTTCAAAAATAAACAACCCCCCTTTTCCATGCACTTGTCGATTTTTATCAATGAAGTTATATCCCGGAGATTTGTCGAATCATTGATAAAGGTTTCACAAATTCCCAAAATATCAATTTGATTTCTTGGCAATAATCTTGTTAGATCATCAATAGAACTGGCCCCCTTTATGTTCATAAACCCAATTCTCTTTGAATTATTTTCAAGTCTATTTATTTCATCAGGAGAAACATACAATGATTGTTTTATTTCTGAAAAAGTGTTATTTTCTCTCTGGCCAAAAATGTTAAGAGTTTCAGAAAATAATGAAAGGTTAAGAAGTTCCTCCTTCAAAGCTGCCAGCCTATCAGTCCCACCCGCAACTGCAAACTTAAATGTCAAATAAAAAGAGTCGGAAAGATCCTACCTCGTGCCAGCAAGTCCACGTGACAAGGAGCCCGTCCCACTGATGAGTCATGAAAACTTGCCATCCTTCGAGTAAACTTATGTTGAGTAGGTATAACTGTAACAGAAATAACTGGGGCAGAAATAATGAAGATGAACTTGAACCGAGCTAACCTAAGTAACACATGAAAGTAGATAATCAACATCACACAAACACAAAAATGCAAAAATTACCAATCAAGAGCGGGACAGACCTAATTTTTTCACACTAGTCGCCTTTACTGCTTCTTACGCTTTTGCCCACTGCGACTCTGAATCAGACTTGTACTCAAGCCACAATTTGGCACCTTTGTGCTTCACTCGTGTAAGCTGTGCGGATCCATTATCTCGAAGTTCCTTACCCTTAGCCAGTAATTCGTTTCTCACAGTGTTTAATTTAGCCGGCAAGTCCGTACAGATCCGGACCCCCGTTCCTTTCAACTTCGATACTGAGCTGAAAATGCACTGAATATCTTTTTCGGAGGACACTGAAAGGAAAAGGTCGGTTTACGGGTAGACACGTTCGACTTCTGGGGCAATCGGTAGTAATGCGATATTGGATGTTATCCGCGATTTCCATTTTCGACGAAAATAATGTTGACACATTCGCGAGAACAGTCTGTTGCTGTTTTTCTTTCGGTAATCCGTGGATGATTAAGTTGAGTTTCCGGTCTCTAACTTCGATTTCGAGTAGTTTCGCTTCGACCGTATCGCATCTCGACTTTTGCTCTTCAAGCTGGTTTTCCAGAGTGACAATCTTCGAATCACGAGACTTCGATTCATTTTTCAAAATTTGAACCTCGTCAGAAATCGACGACAGTGTAATAGCAAACTCTTTCTGCTGGCTAATTATGAGGCATAGCTTCTTTCCCAGTGCCTTCATTCCATCAAACGTTTTCTGGCTGACTGACGACATATTTATTTTGCTTTAAAATCCGCTCTCAGGCGAAATTTGTGCTTCCATAAAAACATCAGCAAATGCAGACTTACTGGTAAGGGGGGCTTTTGACACCCCCCACTTTCCAAATGATGCACAGGATTATGATTTCCCGTAATCCAGCTCAGTTACTAAGCGTATCCAAATGACAGAGACTGGCTACCGTCAGTAGAACTAGTCAAACAAGTTCACTCGTTGAATGACGGATCGGTACTGCGATCCTTGAACAACCTAACACCTACTTATTCTGTCCAAGTTTTTAGAATCAGTTACATTGCCTACGCAGAAGCCATATTTTTGATCGGTAGATCTAAACAAAAGTTACAACACAATCAGAAATCACTTTTCAAGGACCTTAGCAACATCGGGGTATCTGTTAATCTGGAGAAGTGTCAGTATCTATGTTTTAATCCGCCTAAAGGTTCTTCTTCTACCCTGACAGTCAGAAACTGCCTTCTGCAACCACAAATCAATCAAGTGGTTGGGAATTTCAAGTTCAACAACCCTCAAAAATTGTGTGAAGCAGCTGTTCTATCAAATGTAAATGTGACAAGGATATGCTATTGGAAAATCGTTCCAAACAGAGCCAGATACAAAAGATGAGGCCTAACAAAAATCTACACAAGCTTTTGCTCCTCCTCGGTGATTTTCCTCGCTGGTCTGTACCCGATTCTCAGGAAAAAAGACACCAGTCGAATTCGTTCATGTTTTTTCAAATATATCTGTTTTCATTTGTACCTTCCTCTCGTATGCGCAATCATCGAATCGCGGAGAAGCTTTTTGTCTTGGACCCAACTCTCAAACTAAAAGAAATACGTGAACATCTTCTGCCTTCATTCAACCGCCTTCCTGCCCAACGCCCAATGCGCCAGCTAATGCAGTAAATTTGTTGTTCTTTTCGTGTTTCGTTGTGTATTTCTTTTTTGCGTTTATTTATCTTTTGCAGCTGTCGCTGTAGATTTTGTGTACCATTTGTATTCATTGTAAAGCGTTCATTTACCTTTTTTTTTACGTACTATGCAAATGCCCTATTACTAGGCTGCACGTAATAAGTCCATTCAGTCATTATATTATTTTGACCACCGTACGGACGAGAGGGTGTAACTTACTACCGTCTTTCAAACATCGCAAATTACAGCTTGTCGAGCCATGCAGTAGAGAAGACCACTTCGGGCGACGACAGAAAAAAAAACCTTCTTTGCCAGATTTTCCATTTTTTCGTGCACTTTAATCTCGTCACCCTCTGTTATCTGACTTAAAAAAAGAGACACAATTATACTCAGTTTTCAAGCACAGAACTGCTCTGTTTTGCATTGAAAAAAACTCGCCTTCCTAAAGAAAGATTGATAGTGTCAGATTTGCAGCCTGTACCCAACAGTTAATTGAGTAAAGCTTGAAAAGTGGTACAGCTAGTTACGACCTGACAGCCTCTATGCTAGGATTCTGAGACCATTTTTTCGGCCAAGACGTCAAGCATGGAATATATTCCTTTTCCCAGTAAGTGACTAGCCTCAAAGTCGACTTAAATCAGCGAAGAGACTTGGCTACTTTCCAAAGTAGGCTAGTCTTTCCTTGAGAGAGCTTTTTACAAATGAAATCTGATCGCAACCTGTGTAACTTAATGATTACGGTCACAACACAGCAAATAAGCAGCTTTATAGTCTAAAAGGTAAATTCAGTATCTTGATCTTCTTTCAGCTTCTTTACCACCAAGGAAAACATCTGATGAGACCATAGACGACTGTAGTCTGATTTTGCTTTCCGTAGCCAACAGATAAATAGGGGATCTGATTTACTGAGTCTGATTTACATAAAGGCTATTAATAGGAGCGGAAATGCTTTGACCCCTGGAAAAAAAGGAATGTTGGCCTCAACGAAGTTGAGCAATCTCGAATGCAGGTGATCAGAGGGAAAAATGAGACTGGCCCATAACAACATCTCCACCAGTAGTAAGTACATGATCCCGCTACTTCCAGCCTCGTAAATACTTTGAACCCCCACTTGTGCTACTTGTCTGGGGGGTACTGCCACATGACTAATATTCTCTTGCCTAATATTCCTCAGTAACTGGGACGTGCTGTGACCTGTAATGGAACGGATGAGTTAAACAGATTCACGGTGTATCTACTCAGCTTCACTTAGGAATTCGATAAAGCTATAGCCGCCATACTCAATCTATTTTACAAGCACAACCCCGCCATCCAAAAATGTAGTTCGGACAAGAAAAGGGATATCTAGTTTCAGGTAAGCATCACAATAGCCCTGACCAAACAAACAATTTGTTTCTTCTAAGAGATATAGTAGAAAATAAGATTTCCAGTATTCCAAAATAGCTAACACGATTGGAGGAAGAGAAACCCCGTTGTGCTTGTAACACTCGCAAATCATCGCTTCTATCCATCATAATATTGGAATAAAGTCTGACACTAGTACTTGATTTTAACAGCATCACTTTTGTGGCAGTCAGCTACGAAGAGATATGTGACGTTGGCAGTCGGCTTTGAGCTCAACAGTAAATCTTGCTGGTGAGTTTGAGAAGCATTGGCTTCCAGATTATTGAAAGTCAGAGTTTGGAAACCATTCGATAACATATTTCTAGTATGCTTAAATCGCTGTATGGGGATACTAAGCATGATAAGCTACATCATGACAATGGTTGACAGCAATAAGCGAACTCGTCATCCCCGGATGGGACTGATTCAATAACGCCAAAAAGGAAATGGTGCACTATCAGATGTTCCAGAGCAGATAACACAAAGATGCGCAGCTTCAACAGATAACACTTGAGATGTTACTGTTCTATTTGCTGACCGATATTTCAATGGTTGTTTGCTCTTGTGTGCGTAACATTTGAAGAACAACACACGCATCCAAACAATTATGTGTTGAAACCGCACATCCTTCTGATTTCTGCTGTGAAAGTTCTGACACACAGGCCGAGGCAAACTTGACGTCTCTCGCCAATTGTCTGGATCAAACAATAAATTTTGGGGATCCCATGGAAATCACCAGTCTTGTGCACGCCTTCGTTCCGGAACTCAGATAGTTCAAACCCATGGATTGGAAAGACCTTAAAGGTGCTCTGATGGTTCAGTTCTGAGCCGGGAACCTGTGTTGATCAAAGTAAGAGCCCTGTTCTGACTGGCAATGGTAGGTCAGAGAGCCCACAGGCGTCATGGGATCCCATGTTATGGCATAGGAAAAAAAGTTTGAAATTTTATTTGTTTGCACCAGATGATCACGGCAGAGAGGGAGAGGATGGTAAGACCCTGAAATATTTGTCTTATCCAAATGACTGAATGGCTGAAATGGATTTTGCTGTCGTGGGTCACGAACAGCTGACAGTTAATGGAAAATGTTGTCTGCAACCTTTGTGATTCAGAATGGAGGAGGATGATCTAGAGTTCATTACGGAGGAACCACCCGGAGAAAGCAAAAAAATAGTTGAAATGTACGAAGTAAGGGATAGGATCATTGATTTAAAAGAGGAATATACGCAAAAAGATCATTCGTAGCTAGTAAATTTAATTTCAAGTCCATAACCGAAAAAGAGGGAAACAGGGCCCGGACCGTCGATAAATTGGTGTCCACCCTCTCCGAAGTCACAGAGCTACGGGAGCACCTCCACATGCCCCTGATGGAGATCCACTGCCGGATGGCGGTAGCAGTGCTTTCACTTCTGATTTATCAGGAGATCTACTTTTTTCAGTGCTTCTACTGATTTTTTTTTTTGGCTCCTGATCTACTGATTTTCTACTGATAATTCACAATTCTACTGAATTTTCTCCTGGGTTTTTCGAACCGCTAATTACTCTTTGGTCGAGGATGGAGCTTATCGCTTATCACTTTAAGTTCTGCATTTCTGTCGTTCAACGTCCAACTTGGTTTCTTTCGCGGGAATTTCAAAGCCACGTTCGATCGATTCGCAGAAGTGAACTACTCGGCCCTTGTGACCTGTCGCTAACGGAAGCTCGTCCCGTGGGAGACCGTTGTGTTCGCCACTGGGTTGAGATGATTTTGCGGGTATAGTTTGACGTCTCAGTTCATCTGATGACATCTGTCTGTCAGTCCAGGCAGTCTATTTCTAATTTGTGCGTTATAGTTAAGGATAAGGACCTAGCTTGTCTTACGTCACAGATTGTTTGAAGGTAAGCGGTAACTTTACGTCATCAGGTCAGAAAGAGTTTATTGACCCAAAAAGTACTGGCCTACCTAGGGGGTAGGCAGCTTTTGTGCTTCTATGATCTGTTTATTTCCCAAAACAGCATGTTTTAACTAGTTGCCAGTTAATTACTTCAGTGTGTCTCCTTGGTCTCTATCTTCGTCAAGAATTCCATGTCGACTTAGAACATCAGGTATGATGTTTGCTGATCCTTTGACATAGATAGGGGTATAGTCGTAAGACTGCATCTTCAGCACCCATCTCATTAGGCGAGAAGAGTTGTTTTGCATGGTGTGGAGCCATACGAGTGATCTCTGGTCTACCCTCAGTACAAATTTCTTGCCTAATAAGTACTGGCGAAAATATTCACTGAAGTATAGACAGAATTTTTTCGTTGGGTGTAACTTCTCTCGTAATCATTATTCATCTACTGTTTTCATCTTAGAAGTTACAGATTCTGTCCAAGATTTATGACGAATTTTGGTAGATTTTTAGCTTTCATCTTCAAATATAAAAATCCAATATTTTTTTTTTTTTCTTGTCCGAAGTCACCCCACGCTGTGGGGTGGGTTCGGACATGGTGTGGGGTGACTTCGGACAGCACTGATATGGGTTCGGGAACCTCAGAGATCTGAAATAAAATGTCGTTTACTGAATATTCGAATATGTATAAATGTAAAACAAGTAAAAAGAAAAAGAAAAAAAATCAAGTAATATTCACGGAAGCGCATAGGAGCTCTATCTCACGTTGTAGCTGCTGAGGTCGCATTAAAAAGTGAGCCCTCGCTTTGTCCGCTCAGTCCCTCCGGTGGCAGTTGGTGCTGAAAGGGCAAGGACAATGTCCTTGGATGAGACGAAGGCTTTGTCCTCAATGTCCGGAAAACTGAATCGTGCGCCATTTCTGCGAAGGAACAAGACTTCCAGATCGCTTCCAGTTTTTCCTTTGATCTGGCCAACGTAAAACACTTCCGACTTCTTCGATTTCCCCAATTCGAATTTTACCAGAACAAAACTATCAGTTTGAGCTTGGTCAATATTAAATGGTTCAAGGTCCTTTTCCAGGTCTCCACAGTGAAGTGACTCATCGCTTGAGGAGTCGTTCAGGGCAACAGGCTCAGAAAAGAACTCCGCCTCATCACTTCCTTCGTCGTCGTTAGGCCTGCGCATCGCACTGTTTTTACGTTTTTTTGAAGGTGGCGTCGGCTTGGCCTTCTTTTGCTTTTTAGCTACGATCTCTTCTTTCTCTGGGGTGTCAGTGAGGATACGGGTCCTCCCTCTGTTGCGATTCCCACGTCCCGGAACAGTAACAGCGCCCACTCGGGGAAAAGGTCTTACTTCTTCGGGCGACCTTATCACAGAAGAAGCTGGTGGTTGAGATTCGGAGTTGGCTTGCGACGAAGGACTCAGCGAACTCGCTGTTCGGTCTAGCGGCCTATCCGTCACAAGGGATGGGGCAAAAGCTCCCTCTGGGAAGACATCGCGATTGAAGGGAAAGATTCCAGCGGCTCGAAACGCTGAGACGATGTTGGCGGCACTAAACTTTTCCAGGAAAGGAACCCTGCTTAGTTGTGCTACTTCGTAAATCGAAATGCGCTGTCCGGGATGCAACTGTAGCCATTCATTGAAGCGCTCTTTCAGTGCACCTTTGAAAGGAGAAAGCACTCCTACGTCAAGAGGCTGCAGCTTGTGGGAGCTGTGAGGGGGGGGGGGGGAACGTCAACAATGTCACATGGTTCTCCTTACAGTGTGCGATCACTCGTACATCAAGATGGCTATCATGATTGTCCATGAGCAGCAAGATTGGAGTCCCTTCGTCTGGCTTGGTTGTTTTCGTGAAGTGTCGCATAGCCTCCAAGAACAAGTCGCCGTTGACCCATCCACTAGGGTGCGCAAGCCCAAGGCAGCCTGGGGGGCCTTCGTTTGTCATTCTCGGTACGAAGTTGACTCGCGGGAAAATGAAGACCGGAGGAATAGTCGCTCCAGACGCACTGGCGAAGCACACAGCAGTCACATTCTGACCTCTTTCTGCAGACACTGTCTGACCAACCTGTTTTTGTCCAGTTGGCGCTAGGACTTTAGGTGGTGGAAGCACGGTGGGTTTACCTGTCTCGTCGACGTTCCGGATGCGATCGGCCGTCAGTTTGGTTCCAAATCTGCCGTAGACATCGAGTAGCTTGTCGAAAAACGTCTGAACGATTGTTTTGTTGAAGCCGGAGGCTCTCGCCTGACTTGTGGCTTCCGGCTTCCTCACTGAAATATCTGAATTCCGCTTAAGAAACGCAAGGAGCCAGTCCTTTGACGCTTTTTCATTACAACTCCAGTTTTCTGGTACAGTAATGTTATTTGCACGGGCGTAAGAGTAAGCAAATTTTCGTGCTTCAATAGTCGTTAGCCCGTGGTTCATTCTTGAACAAGTGCGACAGTAGTCGGCTAGTTTTTGCTCATGTTCGCTATCAAAAACTTGTCTGTTATGTTTCGGTCTCGTTGGGAACTAGTTCTTTCACTCAACCGACGGGTGCCACATGGGTATATCCAAGACCATGGCACGCATAAGAGGCAGAGTCTTCTTTCCAAAGATCTATGAACGGGTAAAACAATTCGTTCGAAGTTGCGAAGACTGCGCGAGGCACAAGTCCCCACCCACACTTCCAAGAGCAATGTTAGGCATCTATAGAATGCCGGATGGACCAGGCGACATACTCTCTATAGATGTATGGGGATCCGGTGGAGGATTGCCGATAACCGAGCAAGGGAACAAATGTGTACTTACAGTAGTGGATAATTTCACATCTTACCTTTACGCCTTTGCATTACCAGATGAGACAGCGAAGACGGTGGCCAAAACACTTGTCACCAAGTTGTTCTTCGAGCACGGATTGTTTCCAAAGACCATATTGTCGGACAATGGACCATGTTTTAGGGCTAAGCTTTTAGAAGAAGTCACATCGTACTTGAAGATTGAACGGTACTATAGGCCCACGTATATGAGAATGTGCAATGGACTCGTAGAACGGAAACACAAAGAGCTAGCTTACATGCTTGGGATCCACGCAAAAGACGACCAATACAACTGGGATGACCAATTACCGTACGTGGTCATGGCGATTAACACCTCATATTCTCCTTTGCTGGGAGACTCGCCATTCTTCTTACAACACATACGAGACCCAAGGATATGCATGGAAGAAATCTCTTCAGAAAGGACATATTATAATATGTCCGCGTACAAGCAAGAGATGATTATGAGGCTAAAGAAATCAAAAGAAATAGTACAAGCGAACTTGTCACGTGCCCGTGAAGAACAGAAAGAACGTTATGATCGTCGAGCGAAGAACTATCGAAAGTACAACGTCGGAGACATGATATCGGTTCACAAGTCGAACCTGGAAGGCACGAAAAAGTTGCGAAACAAATGGGATGGTCCATTTAGAATCCAGAAAGCCTTTCCAAACGATCTCACGTACGTAGTTAAGCACACGAAAACAGGTACAGAAGAAACGATTCATCATAATCGGATGAAGCCCGGTTACTTTCCAGAGCATTGGAAAGCGGAGCCAGCACACAACCTTGAGTCGGATGGAGAAACTGACGAATCAGAAAGTGAAGAAGAAGCAAAACCAATTTCCTTAGTATTCAACAGACGTTCAGGTTTTGGTTCAGAACAGCACTTTGACCTGATGAATGATGACAACAAATGGGAAGAATACGAAGCATACCTTGCTAGATCATGGATCAACCCGGAACAGAGTTCAGCCAGATTGCCTTCACGTCGCGAATCGTCTGAAGACGAAGATAGCAGCGATGGACCCGCGTTGCAGCACTTCTTTCCCAGTGCACATGGTACACCGAAACCTCCAGCAGTAACCCCATCCAACATCACCGAGGCAGTAAGTCCAGTGGTAAGGCCACTGACGTATCAAGGGCTAACCAAGTCACCGACCTACCAGGAAACACCAACGCGCGTTCAACAAAGTGGAAAATTGATAAAACAAGAAAATGAGCCTTGCAATGAATGTGGAAAATTGGGAACCACAAATGAATCGGATAGGGCAGACGAGGCATTCTTAAACCACGATGGTAGCTTTAAAGAAGAGATTGACAGGCTGTATCGTGAACGGGCACTTAGCGAAGGGGGATTACTTCAGGTAAGACCAGATTCGGTGGAGGATTTCTCTCGAATCACCATCAGTCTTACAGCAGAGGTGGGCCGCAACGCAAGTACCCACGAGCTCAGACGTCGGGCATACATCCACGAGCCAGTCCGCAGAAAAATCGCTGCGAGAGCGACTCTGGGACAAGGTTAGACCAAAACCACCCCAGTCGGCGGCGGAAGTCGCAAAGAAACTACGAAGAAGAGCTGCGCTACACGATGCGCGACGGCTCGAGCGCTACGATAACATATCAAGACCACGAGCCGAATCGGATCCAGAATCCAGGCAGCACTATGGAACACATACCCGAAGACTTGGTCTCGAACCAAGCAGGGGTGAGCCCATAACTACTCGGTTGGGAAGGCATTCTGTGCCTCCTAAACGATTACTGGTGAAGAAAAATGATGACAAGATGAGTTAGTTGTTTAGAAGTGCAGAAAAATTACTAGTTTTGGCGTATTGTGCTTGGGTCTGGGTCTCAAAGGCCTAGAGACCTTGACACCAACTACAATGCTGTAGGATTTTGTAGACTCAGAATAAAATTTTTGTGTTGCAGAGAATACGGTACCAGGTCACTCTTCTGGCAGTGGCGATATTCGCGGTCACAGCGGAACCGGAAGACTACAAAGTAACGAAAGGCGTTTTGTTTCAAACAGTAAAAGCAATAGTTCCTACAGAAGGCACCTGGAAATTGGTAGTCAAATTCGATACCATGGCATATCAAGCTCTCAGAGGTCAGATGAAGCAGTTGACGATGAAGTTGGAGACTACACAGAAAGATGTAGGCAATATTTTCAAGAGTGAACCACCGCAGTCGAATAGTGCAGGTAAGAAGGTGATGGCCAAAGCAGCCATTTTTGGGAAACAGGTAAGAACCATTTTCAATGTTATGAATATGCAAGTACAGCCAATGACGGACAGTCTAGACAGAATTACGTCTGCGGTACACGCGAGAAGCAAGACGGATGAATTGAGGATGCAAGGAACCCGTCAGAAGCGAAGTATTTTAGGACCAATTGGAGAAATAAGTGAAATTCTTTTCGGCACAGTATCCGAAAAGACCTGGAAAACTACAGAAGAACGCATTGGGCGTATTTCAATGGCGTCAGAAAACATGGCTCATGCAGTAGAGCGACAGATATCAGTAATAAAACACCATGAACTACGCATAGAAGCAGTAGAAGCGAAGATGAACCAGACGATCGACACATTGGAACTCTTAAAGCAGGAACTTAAGCAATCCATAGCGAGTATTATCAGTATGATTTTTCAGGAAAAGCAGGAGCTAACGCAGGAAATTAACATCCAGCTGTCGCTGCAAGTTCTCTCGACAGTTATTATGGAATTATCGGCTGAGTTCAACCAGATTGAATTTGCTTTTCTTACAATGATATCAAAGAAGCTCTCGACACACTTGTTGGATCCTCTGACCTTACAGAAAATATAGAAGGACGTAGAGAGGCACCTACCGTTCCATTTAAGATTGGGTATCGAACCCACAGATGACAATTTGCTCTATTTTTACAGTCTAGTTGAGACAAATCTGGCAATTAGGCAAGGCGAGATTTACACTATAGGCGTATTCTCGCCGTTCCCCCAGGACTCCTCGGGGAATCGAAGGGAACGGCGAGAATAGAGGGAGTCACTCCACGCGGACTCCACCTACAGAAACAGCGAGAACACGGGGAATGCTTCCAAAATCGATTTTGTTCGAAAAAAAATATGCAGTTGACGAAATTAGTCTCGATCCACTTTGTTTTTGGTTTTGTTTATTCTGACTGTCTTTAATTAATTTTACATTTCACCAATACCAGCAAAAATTGATTCCCCTCCGAATCTGAAAGGGAGTCCTTTTTGATGACGGTGATGTTAATCGGAGCATTCCCCATCCGCGGGGACTCGCGAGAACACGGGGAGTGACTCCACGGACAAACAAAAACGCGGGGACTCCTCAAAGGAACGGCGAGAATACGCCTTATATTGGACTTGCCACTGGTCCGAAAGGAGGCTTACCAACTTTACAAAGTCTCTGCATACCCAGTACGGATGGATAACACTACATGGTCAATCAGAGTAACGAACTATCCAACCTTCTTAGCGGTATCTACTCAAAAATACATGCTACTAACCAGAGAGGAGGTAGCAGCATGTCTGGCGATACCTGTAGCTGTGTGCAAGTTCGACGCCGTTCCCTTTTTGTTTTCACGCAATACTTGCATTACAAAGCTTTTCAAGGAAGTAGACGTAAAGGATCCATACCCCCTGAATGTTAGACAGAAGACTTGGGTCCAGAGAGCTCAGAGCAATGGGAACGGCTACACTCGCCGTTGCATGCAGTTACAAAATATGGAAGAAAAGAAATCAGCGAAGTATCCGTAATCAACGATGCATCCGTGATGAACAGAATGTTGCACGGACACAGCACCAGCACGACAGCACTGACTGTCAAACCTGTGGTGAGAAGTTCGAGACCAGTAAGGTATAGGCTTAGAAGTTAGGACAGAGTTGGCCGTTTATTAAGCAGTTAGTTTCGTTTCAGAATTGTGCGTTTGATCATATTTGGAACTGAAAAGTAGCCATTTGATACTTCCATCCAATTTGAAAAAAGATGTCTTTCCTGGAGGATAGAAAAATGCTGACTTCCAACGGAAATCATAATATGATGTCGAAAGTACAGATGAGCGGTAATAGGATGTCTTTAGACGAAGGTGAACAAACTAACAGAGGGACAGAGGCAAATGGCAGTTGAGATTGATACCTGGCAGAAACACTATCAAAGTAAATGATCAAGGAATTTTGGATACCTCAACTTAGAAAATAATGGATCTGTGAACACACTCGGTGCGTGTACGAGAAATTGAGAATATTGTGAGAGCAAAATTGGATCCTCGAGCGTCGTTATTCAGGCACATTTAGTCTGAGCATCTCAGCGGCGAAACCCTGCGGGTGATCCGATTCTGCGATCGGCCAGTAGAGGCCACCATCAAGGCCATAAGGGAGAGTGCATATATTTACAAGAGGTTTCTATATGCCCTATACATGGATGGACAACAGGAATTAGCAAACGAAATAGAATTTGAATGCAAGAAGGAGCTAATTATTATGGAAGGCAACCACTACGATAGCCTCGCTCGTGTATCCGCTTGATCAGGCTAAAGTGAATGGAGCAGAATTGATAGCCGTAGTGTATATAGCAATAGCTGGCTAAAGTGAGCATAGGTAGCTTCAAAGTTAATAATGTGAGAAATGCAGCCTAAGTGAATATAGCCTATGTAGCATAAAAGTGAATATTGCATAAAACCGAAGCGGCTTAAAGTGAATATTGCAAGCAATGTAGCTAAAAGTGAATATATATATAGCCGATATATATATAGCTAAAAGTGAATACGGCTTATAATTATCCGAAATTGATATGGCCTTACTGCAGCCAGAAGGGAAGTGATTAGTGCAGGGAAATTATTGAAATCCCAAGAAAAGCAAGCAGGTTCAGCAAGAGAGAGGAATAACATGACACGAAGACAGGGAGAGGAAGACAGAGGGAGAGATAAGTGTTATGCGGCAGTCGTAAGTTTGTTAAATCCACTAGCACCCTATTGTATCCACCTACCAACTTAAGGGGGAATGGGAAAAAAAAAAAAAAACTTTGTTCGCTATAGCATTTGTTAAAAATCTTATAGGCCTCAGTTTCGCGAGTCAGGACACGTGAGGAATTATCGAATAATATGAAAAGAAGAGATATCTGGAACAAGAGTAAGCATACATCAGTTTTCACTGAGCGGACTATTTATTCCCCACCCGCGAAGGCTGATGTATGCCAGGGAAGCCGGTGGACGATATATACATCCCCACCCACCGTGCTGAACTGAAATCAAACCTAAGTTTAACACCCGTCGCAAACCAAAATAACTTGAGCTTGTTCCAAAAGCCAGTCAGAAAAATTTTCTTGCTGACGGCAGTAAATAAACAACACTATGAGACGCGCGTGTCCCTGACTTGCGTCATGAAGGTCGTGTAGTTAAGTAAAGTTTACAATAAGGCAAGGACGCCTCCTTTTTTTTCTAAAGGGGGAGTGATGTACTGACTGCTAAAGTATGAAACCCCTTAAAGTCATTTGGATAATAGTCATAGAGATGGCTTAAAGTCATTTGGATAATAGTCATAGAGATGGCTTTGTCTTTAACTTCCGGTGAAATCCGAAACCACAACGTTGCCGTAAGAATGATAAAGTTTAAAGAATAATATAAGTAGGGAACGAGAATAAGAAGAGAGCAGTTGCAGTTGGAGTTTTGAAGTTCAGTTCAGTTGAGAGTTGCAGTTCATAGTGAGTCAATTTAGTATGAGCGCATCTCGGTGGATACAGTGGGTACTGAGAAGGGACGCCCCATATTAGTCATGTACAGAGTAAGTCTTGAATAAAACCTATATCTTACTTATGTTACCTCTATGCTACTGTAAGCGACTTCGGAGTTCGGAACCTCGCTAAAGAACTAGTGACGATCAACCTCAGCTACCACATCAGGGGAACGTACCTACACTGGTGATTCTCTGAATCACCACACAAGCGTCACTAGGCGGGATCACCAACTACGACCACGGTGCGCGTTACCGTAAACGTCTAAAACGGTACAGTCCACGATGAGTATTTATGTTCACATACTCTCTCTAGATTTTTCTTCTAACTCGATCTGCAAATACGCCCCTGTCATGTCTAACTTCGAAAACTTACGTTTTTGGTGTCGCAAACCTTTTTCGTCCTTATCCTTACTTTCTTCCGGATTCAACAATCTGGTGAACACGCCCTCCGGCGTTGGCAAAGGATACTGGTCCTCTTCAATATACCTGTTCACCGTGACCTTCAAGTCACCACATATTATAATCTCTCCGTTTGGCTAGACAATTGGCACAATTTGGGCTGCCCAGTCGGAAAACTATACTTTTTCCAGTACCCCGATAGACTCGAGTCGGTCTAACTCTTTTCCTACTCCCTCCTGGAGAGCTAATGGCACTACACGGGACATGAAGAAAATTGGTTTCGCATTAGCCATCACATTGATTCGCGCTTTCACATTTTTCACATGACCCAATTCTTCTAGGAACAACGACTCATATTTTCCGAATATTTTGTTTTCGGTTTCACTGCACTCGCCTCCTTTAGCCATTTCCACTTTGCACACTGTTTTCCAATATATCTTCAGCTTTTCCAGCCAGTCCCTTCCCAGCAATGGCGGGTTTTCTCCTTTGGTTACGATTAACGGTAGAATTTCGGACTGCCCGTTACATTCTACGTTCACATTCATTTGTCCCATCACTGTAATTTGATGTCCACCGTAAGCCTTTAGTACTTTACGGCAGAAAAAGAAGATAAGAAAAGGGTCAGCTGATGCTCAGTGCCTTTTTCCTCTTAACCACAGGTGCTTTACTTTGTATATAAGAAAAGTTTGTCATTCAAGACCATACCATGGTATCTGATACTGCGGTTACATTCGCCTTCTCTCCAAAAGAAATCCCCAATCAACTCGCAGCACAAGTGCCAACACTCTGTAAGGCGTGGTATTAGATACCATGGTAACTGCAAACCCAGGGTTGGTCACCAAAAGTAACTTCGTACACCCTGGAAAGTAACCAAAAAGTATCTCAAAGTAACCCAATGTAACCTAATGTAACCCAATGCAATGTAGCCCAAAGTAACCCAATGTAACCAAAAGTAATCCAAAGTATCCTGAAGTAACTCGTACACCCTGGTTCTTGGTGACCAACCCTGGCTGCAACCAACTATCAATTTTAGTGTGTAGTGCAATAAAAGCTATTATAAATGAAGTACTTTAAGCTCACATACCACTTCCACATGGCCAAACTTCAGCGGGTTCGGGGTCCAATTTCAACGTATGCAGTCATAATTTTTTGTCGAGCCTCGGGTCGTTTTCCAGTTCAGGATAGGGGGAACGCCTTCTTCAACGTGGTGTCTTCACATCTGCGGCTCTGGTTCAACTAGGTTGTCACTCCCCTCATCAACGATGCGGCATCTTGTGGAGGTATCTGGAAAATAGAAAAATCGTTCCAGCCTTGACGACAAAAAGGCAGAATCTGTGACGTCGGTTGTCACTCCCCTCATCAACGATGCGGCATCTTGTGGCTGAAATGAAGATTGATGGTGCAGAGGCAGTAAGATACTCTTGAAAAGTGAGAGCCGAAGATATAGAGGATACGCACGTATACGGGCGATTGACTCGCCCAAACGTCAACCTTCAAACAACAACAACAAGCTTAGAGCCCCGTTGCTTAGCTAAGCACAGGTGCCTAGGTGCGTGCCCAGGCTTAGCCTAGCACCGAGTTCTAGATCCTAGAACTCCGCCCTCGATAGTTTTCAACTACATCAATCCCTCTCTCTCTCTCTCTCTCTATCTAGAGAAGAAGGGCCGAAAAATGCTGAAATACAGAGCGTGTTCCACCCTGATTACTAAGTCCCTTCCAACCTCACGAAAAGTCACTACGCAGACCGTTCCAGCCTTCTCGAAATAGTAACTAATAGTAACTATTTGCTTACCACGCTCGGGAGCGTGGTAAGCGTAGTAACCACGAATCTCTGTCACGTGATTGGTCGGATTCACGCGTGGCATGATATTCCGCTGGAAAATAGAAAAATCGTTCCAGCCTTGACGACAAAAAGGCAGAATCTGTGACGTCGGTTGTCACTCCCCTCATCAACGATGCGGCATCTTGTGGCTGAAATGAAGATTGATGGTGCAGAGGCAGTAAGATACTCTTGAAAAGTGAGAGCCGAAGATATAGAGGATACGCACGTATACGGGCGATTGACTCGCCCAAACGTCAACCTTCAAACAACAACAACAAGCGTAGAGCCCCGTTGCTTAGCTAAGCACAGATGCCTAGGTGCGTGCCCAGGCTTAGCCTAGCACCGAGTTCTAGATCCTAGAACTCCGCCCTCGATAGTTTTCAACTACACCAATCCCTCTCTCTCTCTCTCTATCTAGAGAAGAAGGCCGAAAAATGCTGAAATACAGAGCGTGTTCCACCCTGATTACTAAGCCCATTCCAACCTCACGAAAAGTTACTACGCTGACCGTTCCAGCCTTCTCGAAATAGTAACTATTTGCTTACCACGCTCGGGAGCGTGGTAAGCGTAGTAACCACGAATCTCTGTCACGTGATTGGCCGGATTCACGCGTGGCATGATATTCCGCTGGAAAATAGAAAAATCGTTCCAGCCTTGACGACAAAAAGGCAGAATCTGTGACGTCGGTTGTCACTCCCCTCATCAACGATGCGGCATCTTGTGGCTGAAATGAAGATTGATGGTGCAGAGGCAGTAAGATACTCTTGAAAAGTGAGAGCCGAAGATATAGAGGATACGCACGTATACGGGCGATTGACTCGCCCAAACGTCAACCTTCAAACAACAACAACAAGCTTAGAGCCCCGTTGCTTAGCTAAGCACAGATGCCTAGGTGCGTGCCCAGGCTTAGCCTAGCACCGAGTTCTAGATCCTAGAACTCCGCCCTCGATAGTTTTCAACTACATCAATCCCTCTCTCTCTCTCTCTCTCTCTATCTAGAGAAGAAGGGCCGAAAAATGCTGAAATACAGAGCGTGTTCCACCCTGATTACTAAGTCCCTTCCAACCTCACGAAAAGTCACTACGCAGACCGTTCCAGCCTTCTCGAAATAGTAACTAATAGTAACTATTTGCTTACCACGCTCGGGAGCGTGGTAAGCGTAGTAACCACGAATCTCTGTCACGTGATTGGTCGGATTCACGCGTGGCATGATATTCCGCTGGAAAATAGAAAAATCGTTCCAGCCTTGACGACAAAAAAGCAGAATCTGTGACGTCATGCGTGGTAACTACGGTAAGTAGGATGGAACACGCTCACAATGTCACAAATCTCTTTTTTTGTTTAATTATGATTGTTACGAAACTATTCCTTCAGCCCAAGCTGACTGCGAATCATTTGATAGTACAGATACGTCAGAGGATACGTCAGCTGAATTTTATTAGAGCTATACCTCGGCCCTTCTTGGGAAGGGTCCTCTTCAGGCTCAAAGCCGCTCAAGTTGGAAATGCGAACTTGTGGGAAAACCCATAAGTTCGTGGAATTGTGGGGTTTTCCCACAAGTTCGCATTTCCAACTTGAACGGCTTTGAGCCTGAAGAGGACTCTTGCCAAGAAGGGCCGGGATATAGCTCTAATAAAATTTAGCTGACGTTTCCGTTTTGCACTATCATATGCTATGAAACTTCAAATTAGTTATACGCTACGGTAGTTTTCAATTACGCAAATCTCTCCAAACCCATAGCTACACCAATTAGCCAATCAGAACAGTCCTAGCCAGGACGCCATCTACGAGTTACGGAACGGGGTTTTCGCGATAAGTAAAATGTCACTAGGCAGCAGGCTAGCAAAATGTTTAATGACATGAAGTCGTATGATTAAAAGACAAGGTAATATGTAATTCTGGAGGTTTATTATCTACCATATGCAGTAGAGGTAAGCTTATTTTAACAGTTACTTAATTGCGAACAGTGCAGTTTTGGGCGAAATGGTAGAATGAAGATCCAAAATACCTATTGAGGTGTATTCGGAGGGCCTTTATTACCTACTTGGCTAACTGGTAGTTAGCTATAGTCACAGCAAGTGCACAGAAATGGCAAAGTTCAAAGTGAACAAATGTTCAAATAAGCATACTTCTACTGTACTGCTATGTATGTAAGCGCTCGTCATAGACGAAAAGATTAATTTATGATTAAAGGATTAATCTATGATTTCATCGACAGTCATTACTTTGATTTTGGATCCAAAAAGACTCTCTAATCATAAATGTTTCGAAATGCCTGCGGCGCTTTCGTAATATCTTATATTTTGCGGAAGGGCGCGTCATTTAACTGGGGTCTTAAAGTAACAGAAACCTTGACTCAAACTTGACTCGGGGAGCTAGCTGACATACCAAGAATGTACCCTGAGTCGATATTGAGAGTAAGAAAAATTCTCGTTACGACCATGCAGTTTCCGAAAATTCGACTTTTGAGTTAGTAGAAAAAAAAACAGCAAAAGGTTTGTGTGCCGGGAGTAGGAATCGAACTCACGACCGCTTGACTACTATCCCGATCTGTTAGTCAACACGGCCAAAGGCGAACTTTTACAGTGCATAAGTGCATAATTACAGTGCATAAGGGGCAAGGGCCTGCCAGCTAGCTTTGCCTTTAGGAGCACTAAGGAGGGGGTTCGAGATAACAAAGAAAACGGGTCCTGTACAATAAGTCCCTTTATCTTTGTCTAAGCCCCCAGGTCGGTTTGATGGCCGAAAGTTGCCGCAGCCAAGTTTTTTGTGCCTTTAAGCAAGTTTTAAGCCAGATCTGAGGAACATTCAAAGCTAGGATCTGCATGGAAGTAATCAAATTTGGCAGGAAAAAGCTAACTTTAAAAAATCTCGGCTGCGGCGCTCACTTTATAAGTGCACGGGTAGTTGGCCCATTGACTAGCCTACAGTAGCTGCTGCTGCCGGGACTTCACTCCATCCGGTTTTTGCCTCCAGGGAAAAAAACGGATTTATATAATTTCGCCTGCGGCGCTCAATTTAATATTGTCTACGATATGTAAATAGAGGCTGTTACTGCAATCGTGCCCGGCAATATAATGTCCAAGCGGGCTGCGCCAAAACGACGCATAGTAGCTGGTTCATCGTCTTTCATTCTGCCCTTTAGTGTAACTCTTTGTACGTAATCCTTCCTGTTCAATAATTTAAAGCTCGAATTCTTAGTTTCTAGGATTCGGTAAAATTTTCGAGAGATTCGGTAAAATTTTCGGCTCTGCACCCCCAACGAAAATGCACTTGCGACGCCCCTGTGTATACTTTTTCTGTTTGTTTAATCTCACTTATCGTTTAAAGTTTGACAAAGTCTGAACGCTAGGCAGCTCGATTTTTTGCGACACGATTTTAGTGGAGTTCCTGTCTTTCCCACTGTTACGGTCTTTGGTGTGTCTGTATTAATTACTGTATAAACTTGTAGGATAGAATAGAATAGTAATAGTAATTTATTCGCTCACACTTTAACGATTACAAAACCAAAACTGGTGAGTATGATACAGTCATGCACAAATTTACCAGTACAACATATATATTTAAAAGTACGTACAAATGGTCAAAGGCTATTTAAAATTTCAACAATCTACGGTATAAAACTATTTTGGTAACGGCTGTGTCTGGCCGCTACTGGTTGGAATATTGGTTTGTTTTTGGGGACAAAAGATTTGGGTAGGTTGGTTCGTTTGGGTATGCCACGCAAGAAGAAATGTTACTTGTTCTTGTTTTTGGTTGTGTAAAGTTCAGTTTGAAAGAAAAGTTAGATTTTGGTTTATTTCATTTGAAATTTATTTCTTGAATTTGTTCAGAATTGAATTACTGGAAGTTAGTTATTTTTAACCATGGCCCATTACGGCTTTCGGTGTTAATAAATATCTATCTATCTATTCATACAATTGATAACAAGAGCTACGATCTCATATGGCACTTGTTAAACGGGTAGATGGTGCAAGAAAGTAGATGAGAACGTAACGATATACCCCCTTCAACCCCCTAGGTTCGGGCCTAGAAATATGATATCTGGTTTCACTCGAGTCAGAGCATTGCCGGCAGGAAAATGACTTTTCTGCCTTCCAAGTTTGGATCCACTGGTTTGATCCCTAAATGTGCCATACTGTTTCCGATACCCCCCCCCCCCTTAACTCTCCTACCGCGACCAAATCTGGTTCGGACACAAAAAATGGGTCATCTCAAGCACCTTCGCATACCGCCTATCAAGTTTCACTCGAATCCACTTATTTTTCGGGAAATTCCGGACCCCCGTCCCAACCGTACTCGGATCCGTTCCGGACCCTAAACTATGTCACCAATGGTATATGATCTCTGTACTTTCCAAGTTTCATTAAAATCGCTCCACTCGTTTGACCCTTGTGCGAGCCCCAAAATTTCCGGGACTCCCCCTCAGACTCCCCCACTGTGGCCGATACGACTCAAACACATAAAATTCGCCTTTCTGACATCTCCTCTTCCCGTCCACCAAGTCTGGCTCTAGTCGTAGCATATCTGCAAATTTCCGCTTTCCGCTTCATCCTCCTCATACCTAAATCTAGGCCACAAAACTCGGTAGTGTCAAACTGTGTGTCAAATCCCAGTGACAAATCCCATTCCCCCATTCGTTTGCTTTTGTGCATGTCACGAAGTTTTCAGACACCCCCACCCTTCCAAATCTCCAACCACGGCCGCGTCTGGTTCGGACACAGGTTTGCACATCTGGTCATCAATTCTAATCACCCATAAAGACCTCACGTTCGAAAAATGCGGAACTCAGTAACTTCCCTGAAGTACCCCAAAAATGGTCGGATCCAGGAACGGAAGTTTTCTTAGGGCATTGTGTCGGGTCCTTAGGTCTATTCGGTCGGGTCACTAGTCTGCCTGCAAAGTTCCATCGTTCTTAGCACATCTAGAAGTATCCTAACTCGCGATCACCAGAATTTCGGAAAACCCCCTCCAACTCCCTCTAAAGAACCCCGATACGATCTGGTTCTGTCAAGAACATGGCTTATGCTCGTTCTCCCATCGGATTCCATCCCAACCCATTGACTCTAAGCGTTTCACAAGGTTTCCGGTGCCCCCCCCCCCTGCAATTCCCCCACACATGTATCAGACCCGGTCCGGACTTGACATGGATGATGGAACATCTGAGACGATAGCTCTTTCCACTTACACAAAAAGCCTCTTCTCCCGATTTAACATCCCTCCACTGCCCACACGATGGTCGGATCAGGGAAACGACTATTTTCAAGTCAGTCTGTTCGGGCTCCAAACTTGTCTGGCAAGTTTCACCGTTACCGGGATCACCGAACCACCCAGTGTGCCAGTGCCAGTGAACCACAGTGCCCGAATCCGGTCCGGTTACCTCAACGATGTATCTAGGACTTGTGCTTGTTCTTCTCAACAAGTTTCATCCCAATCCTCCACTCTGAGCGTTTCCCACGAGTTCAGGTTCCCCCATCCAACTCCCCCCAAAGTCACCGGATCCGTTCCAGAATTGAGATAGGTCGTTTGAGACCCGAGGTCTTTCCAAATATCAAGTTTCATGAATATCTGATCACCCGTTCAAAAGTTATATATACCTCAATTTTCCGGATTCCCCCTCCCACCACTGCCCCCAGACGGTCGGATCGGGCAAGTGACCTAGCTTATGTGGAAGTGCCCGAACTAGCAAAACCCTGGACTGAACGACGGACAGACAGAAACTACGATTGCTGTATAGCACTTAAAAACGGAAAGACCGACTACGATGCTTTGACTGCAATATTTTCATATATTTTCAGCTATGACTGCAGGTCCCCCAAGGCTTTCCCTGACGTTCGACAGCCTGACGAGGATTCTTGCCAAGAAGGGCCGAAATATCACTGCCAAAAAATACAATCCTGTTTTAAAGAAAAAGGATATTAAAGCTGTGCGATCCTCTTACTTTCTTTTTTGTAAATTTCTTCTTTTCTCCCTCCTCAGCGAAGAAATTCTAAAATTATTAGAAAGTACGCCTACTCGCTTCCGAATATTACGGAGGAATTGTCATTTCTCCACAGAAAACTGTCCGAAACTGCGTACGCCCGTCTGTCGCCCTATCATGGGCTTATTCGTCTGTTTGACTCTTGAGTAGATTTTGTTTGTATGTGTTGTGTTTTCCCTAATCATGTCTTTTTATTTTGTTTTGTCCTCCAGTTTTCGTCTTGAACGAATTGTGGGTTAAAAATAAATTATTATTAAAGCATCGTTGCTTACGTTTCCGTTTTAGCCGTTGCTTGATCTCATGATGTTATCAGCATCAATCAGCAAATCTCAGCACAGTCAGCTTGGGCCCAAGGAGCGTTTAGAGAGAAGAAGGTTATCAGTTTCAAAAATATGGCATCAAGTTTCATTTCGTGATTTTTCTTTGGAAGCTGAAGCTCCCTTGGAAACTGGGGGGGGGGGGGGGGAGGAGCGCAAACTATAGGAATCCACAAAAAGAGGAAGACAAAACAGTCAGCTAAAGCTCACTGCCTTTTCCTCTTAACCGCAGCTGCTTTACTTTCGATAATGGCAAAAAAAGTTTGTCTATTAGTACCATGGTATCTTATACTCAGGTTATACCCCAAAAGAAATCCCTAATCAACTCACCACAAGTGCCAAACTTACGTGGTATCAGATACTCTGGTATCCGCAAACCAACTATCAACTTCAGAGCGTGTTCAACCCTACTTACCATAGTTACTACGCAGACGTCACGAATTTTGGCTTCTCGGTGTCAAGGCTGGAACACATTTTTCCATTTTCGTCAAAATATCTCTCCACGGGGTAATCCGGCCAATCACGTTACAGTGATTCTTAGTTACCATGCTTACATTTTTACATATTTTTGCTTTCATTTTGATTGTTACGAAACTTCAAATTAGCTGTATACTAAGGTAGTTCTCAAATAAACCAACGACCATTCAACCAATCAGAACAAAAGCACAAACGCCATCTAATAGGTGTTTCCGCGATAAATAAATGTCACTAGATGGCAGCCTAGCAAACTGGAAAAATAACCAGAAACTAACTACTGCTTGGAATACGCTAAGGACTTGGTTCTGAAGAGAAAATTTGCGTTCTTTGTCACGGGATTTCTCACCGGTGGTCTCCAGTCTGTCTCCGGTTATTCTTCTAAGGCGTTTTTGCATCCACCGGTGACTACTCACCAGTCTTATAACCCGTTTTCGAACTAACTGGTGTCCGGTTTTATCTCACCGGTGCTAACTAACCAGAACCTGTTCGGGTGCCCGGCTTTTCCGAGAAGTAGCGTCAAAATCTGACGGGGTTTCCGCAAAACCCAGAATTTAGGCCGTACACTCACCGGTGACTACCCACCGGTGAACCGAAAAACGCGTTAAAGAGAAGAACCGAACACCGGTGACAAAACACCAGAGACAGCCCGGAGTGCAACGAACGAGCTAAAGTTAAACGCAATTCTGGAGATTTATTCTCTATTTTATAATGCTCAAATCGAGCACCAAAAACAGAAGCCGCATACAGCACAAAATCCTACCATCCCTAGGAAATAAATTCACTAACATGAAATAGTTAAGTTGCTAGAATATTAATATTTTTCTCGCAAGTTCGTTTTTTAACCTTCAAGCACTTTCACAATATCTATCGTTTATGTTCAGTACTCAAAACTATCAAACCTTTTCCCAGGCCCATTGACTTTCTAGCAAAAGCTCCACAAAACTCAGCAAACCAGTTTTGCGCATCAATCGCATGATACTCGAAAACTCGACGGGAGCATAATACGCATGGAAACTAGTGAATCGCGGCAAAAAGTCAGCAGATGCTGTTGCGGCGGTTGTTCTGCTCTTCCTGGCAGTGCCTGTTATGCATAACATTTAATGCACTTTGTTTTCAAAATCACAACAAATAGCGGAACAGAAACTTTGAGGGTTTACTAACATCGCGTGTTTTCTAGCATGATTCGCTGTCATCCGTTTTCGGTATTGAATCCGTTTGTCTTAATTTAGTTGTGAACTCGACAGAAATACCGAAGTAACAGCCCTCGAACACAGAGAACAAGGAAAACCGTGTTAGGATGCACACCATAAAAACAACTTATGACGAACATGAAAGCCTGAGAAGTAGAACCAAACTCTAGCAGGATTTCAACTGAAGACCACTGCCTCAAATCCTGACCAGATATCAAATCCTGACCAAATGTCGTGGGTCGAAAATGCGGCATCAAGGATTGTTAGCCATTAAAGTTTAACAAAAGCCAACTTATTTTTGGTCATTTAACTGAATACACTGAATTATTTGGATTCTGCAAAGCGATTTTTTTTTATTTTCCACTATCGGCTCTGGTTATGACGTTCAGAACATCTGCGGCCGTCCCCACAGCGTAAATTCTACTATGAGGCGGGAAATTTTAATCTCGACACAAACGCGGCTTTCAAGTAGGCAGTGGTGAGATTATTGAAGATTGCTTAGTGCTTGAACAAAGACAAAATCATAAATCTTTCTCGTAAGGCATACAACAAAAATACAAGCGAATACAGGCACCACAAACTACACGGAAATTCCACTATTTGAAAATCGATTATTCGTGAATAGCGGAACAACTAAGTAACACATTTTCAGCGGGTCTTCAAGCGAATTTAAGTGAATAAGTGAGGGTAACTAGATTGTCCTATCCCAGCCCTTTTCGGTTAAACTTTAAAACTGGTTCAAACAAAGAGCCAATCTTCGTTAAAGCACAAGTCGCATTTGACACAGATTCAATTCGAATATTACCCGTCTTGACAGTTTCAGCCTCCTCGGCCCATTGGGTCTGATGAGAAGCTCAGGAATACTTACAAACGACTTTTTCTGCCCGAGCTCTTCGGAAGCAACGAGCCAGTTCCACCTCGAAAGCGATTTAGGTGGATATTGTATACTGACAACAAGGAATATAAATATAGTTGACTGCGCAAAATGGATCCGTCAGCTTGTTTTCTTTAAGCGATATTCCGGCCCTTCTTGGCTAGGGTCCTCTTCAGGCTGGAAGCTAGAAAACTGAGCCTGTGATCCTGATTTACTAAGATCACATCCGAGCCTGAAGTGCCACCTTGGGCTAAAGGGATACCCGATGAAAAAATTACCTCAAAATAGTAGTACGAAGTTGTACGAAAAAGTAGCATGCAATACTAACTGGTGCTACCACATGCTTCTACAGTAGAGGTATGCTTATGTGAACAGTTACTTTAATGTGAACAGTGCAGTTTTGAGCTAAATGGAAGAATGAAGATGCAAAATACCTATACAGGTGTTTTCAGATGCCCTAAATTACCTACTTTGGCTAACTGGCAGTTAGCTTTAAACACAGCAAGTGCATGAAAATGGCAAAGTCCACTGTCAACAAACATTCACATAAGCATACCTCTACTGTACTTCAAGGCTACCGTGTTACTGCATACTACTGCATGCTACTATTATCAGGACTGGATACTACTACGGCAAGACAGGATGCTACTGGATACTACTACATAAGATTGGACCAGTCTGAGGCACATTAAATGATAGTATTCTCTGCTATCACATAGTATTACATGCAACTTTTTTGTACAACTTCCGTACAACTACGCAGGCTACAAATTTTTCATCGGGTAAAGAAGGCTTGCATTCAGAGGGTTGGGCTAGGGTTGGTCATCGGCAATTGCCATGGGCATGGTTAACTAATAAAGATATACTCACCAGTCGTCTAGTTAACCCGCTTTCACACTGGAATTGCAATTCTCAGCTTCAGCGCTTTCGGACCATACAGAAGAACATCAGTCGCTAAATTGGCATTGAAGAATTCCGCAACTGGGTTCTAGGTCAACCTGAAAGTAAGTACCTTTCGAACACTGTTCTTCCAATTACGAACAAATAGGTACAATTATGCGTTGGACAGACGAACAGGGTTGGGCGCTTGCGGAATGAATTCCTGCCTGGATTTTCAACGCAATCATTAGTTCCATGTGGTAGAGTTGGGATGTGTTCAAATGCTGAAAGTGAAGAAAATTCGACCAGGAAAACCTGACAGTCTGTTCACACCATTCCTGCGAATAAGAAATGCTAATACGAAAAGGCTCCCAGACATTGAGACTCCAGACCAGACCAGACCGAACACAAGGGGAAGACTAGCTAACATTGACACGCCACGGCTTCTTCAGCCCCCCATAAACTCAACCGAAAGGTATTTATCTTCGTTTGTGCCTTGTTTTGTTCGTAATTTTAACTGTCAGAATATCAATCAGCCGTGATTCGTAATTTTTTATGCTGACGATCCGCAGCTAGCAGTTGTAAATACTATTAAGGAAATAAACGAGTTATTATTATTATATAGTGCAAACATACGATAAAGATTTCCCGGACGGATTCGGCGGGAATCGAGTTGTAGGTTCGTTCCTTTCCCAAGGTTGTCCCTGACGTTCAACAGCCTGATGAGGACCCTTCTCGAGAAGGGCCGAAATATCGCTGTCAAAACATAGTAGCTGACGTGTCCGTTTTATGCATTGTTTGAATACACCTATTTATCAACTCAGAGCTTGACCACACTAAGCTCAAAAAGCCGCCTATTCGAACTGAAAATCCCTAGGGGACATGAGGTTTGATGGGCTTTGTGGCAGCTTGGGGATAATGAGCAGACTGCAAATAGTGGTCAATTAGGGTTACTGTAACATAATTATACACACTGTTTTGCTTTAATTGATCTCCCGAATTTAAAACGACAACATTCAAAATTAGTTGTATCTTGCTCTTTTTCTTTTTCCTGCTTTGCAACCCAAAAAGCCAGGAAGTGAGCCAAGTGTGACCAAGCTCTCAGGTAGTAATAACCTTATTTATTCACTTTTTTCTATCAGTATTAAATGGTTATTCAAGTTTAATAGAATAGAGCTGAGATCCGACCGTCTACTTGTAGGCTACATCACTTAAAAGAATTATATCATATAAATCACAAACTAGATCACAATAAACAAACGCCGTAAATTATACTAAATTCGTTATATGATTTCTTGAAGATTCTGAAATTGAGCTAAATAAGATTCAGCTTCCGAGACCGAAATATGTCAAACTGGCCTATGATTTCTTCTTCCGACATATCTAAACGTCTACATGGTGATATACTTAGTTGTTTCAATCCTCTTACACCCCACTCGATCTTCTCGAAGGTTCTAGTAATCTTTTGACCAGCGCCAGGAGATCAATGAATGGTTAATTAGCAATGGCGGATTGCCGTTCAGGAGTGAACTGTGTTCAAGTATTTGTGGATAACATTGGCTACCGTGAGGATTTTGGGGAAAACAAAGGTAACAGTGTGTTCGTAAAAATCTGACCCATCGAAAAATGATGGTGTCTTCCCACCTTCTCGGCCGACATGAATTAAAGACTTTAAATGGGCCGGAAACACGGCCAAATGTGTTCCTTTGTTTGTCCGCTATCCATAGATGATCGATTCCATAGAATGAACTTATTCTTTCGGATTTGTGGTACCTCTGTATGCATGTTGAAATATTTACCAGCTACAAAGGTAAGACATTGCCGAAAAATAAACTAAAAAATGCCGATTCCATTGCGCGACATCTTCCCACTCATTTTCCTACTTTCTTTAGCCGTGTCTTCTCCCTTCTTTAACCCTTGAAATAAAGGCTTTTTTGAAATTCAGATTCTCCGCGTTTGGGAGAGTTTGGTGTTGTCGTGCAAGCAGCGCCCATTCTGAACTTTACTACTAGAGCCTCGAGTGAAAAACATAGAAATCCTCTAGATGGCTCAAAATATGCAGTGTATACAAAATGCGAGCACACAAAACCGACCATTATCTGGAACCATGATTACTGAATAACTATTAGAAATCGATAATTATCTTCTCGTGTCGTTGTATATAGTTGGCTTTATTTGATATTCGCTTACTTACACGTCTGAAGAACATAGCAGCGTACCATATCTAACATAGCAGCGTACAAAAAGTGTTTCCCCCAGTACGAACAGCCCCTGCTCACTCTGCGGTGAAGGCGATGATGACCTAGCCCATTTGGTTGCACTGTGCCGCGAACTCTCGTTTTTAAGGGAATCTTGCTGGGGGGGAAGGGAGATACTGTTTCCTGATATACTGAAGAGCACATCTCCAGGAGCAATTAGTGCATTATGTAGATTTGTGTTGCAAAGTATTAAAGTAAAAGTTGACCGGGCGAGTGGAGTTTAGTATATGTAGTGCGATATTAGAAGCAATTATGAAGTTTTTTGTTTTGTTGCATGTATATGGCCCTAAGGCTTTAAATACAATATTATTATTATTATTATTATCGCTTTTGCTCTGCACTTCCACTGTAACAGCTGTAACTTGCATGCTGTGACGCTGTAAGCCGACCATTTAAAGTGAACAGGGGAGACTAAAATCCTCCTGTTTAAAAATGCCGACGGCTCTAACTGTCCGCAGTGGAGGCCAAAATGATCCTGGGGCAACGAGAAACGGGATTACAAGGGCAGAATATCCAAGAAAAAGACATTTAAAAGAATTGTTTGCATGAAAATTGGCTGTTCTCCACAGAAAACTGTCCGAAATGGCGTATGCGCGTCTGTCGCCCTCTCATGGGCTTATTAGCATTATGACTCTTGAGCAGATTTTGTTTGTATGTATTGTGTTTACCTAATTATGTTTTCCTACTTTCTTTTGTACTCCACTGTTTTCGTGTTGTATGATTTGTGGGCTAAAAACATCTTATTATTATTCAGAAGAAATGTCATATTAGATTGTTCCACAGGAAGTGAACTGAGGCGAAACTAAGGAAAGAATTGTTCCTTAATTAAAAATAAAAGTTTTAAGAATGATGTATGTGATTCAGCTTGTTCCTTTTTTTCAAAATTATAGCCTTATATTGTAACTGAGATTATACTATTTTAACGTATGACTACCGCCATTCTGATATTCGTATATCCTTCCGTTGCTCAATCACCCCTAATTCCAGTTTACTACCGACTGAACACCTCAAATAATTCAATTGTGGGCAGTGTGAACCGTGGGCGCATTTTCAGCCGTGGTCATTATGAGACGCTGGCTTTTATGGTGGGCATTTATGGTCGTGGGCACTGTGATCATGGGCATTTTGAGTGTCAGCCTGCTATACAGCTGTAACGTGCATATACTTCGGAGTGCATGTAAGACGCCTATTTCTGCCCAATGAGCTCCTCGGAAACAATAAGGGAGAGCCTGTTCCGCTTCGAAAAAAGCTTCCATTTAGGTGGATTGGTCACTGCCAACAAAGAAACTAAACGTTGTTGACTGCGATACATGGATACGTCAGCTCATTTTATGGAAGCGATACTTAGTCCCTTCTTGGCAAGGGTCAAATTCAGGCTCAACGCTAGAAAACTGAATCTATACTGATCTATTTGAGCCTGAGTGCTCAGCTTCGACTGAAGGATCATTTACACGGCGGGTATTTTTCCCCGGAGAGGAGAGGTGAAAGTGTTCACACGTTACCTGGGTATTTTTCAAGGGAGAGTACTGTCATGCGGCAATAGATTCCAAGGTTGTAAAGCTCGCAGGATATCTCTCTGCAATGGACACCAACATGTGTCCATTGACTGAACCCACTTACATAAGTTGCGTTTTTGATCGAAGTTTGAAGTTACCTTCGACCTCAAAGGTCTTTGTTCAAATACCGTTTTTGGTCGCCGGTCGCAGTTTCTTTGTCCTTCAAACCCTGACCGTCGAACTTCGCGAGCTAGCAAGTTCGAAGTTTGCTTGAATCGTCGAAGAAACATCAACCGGGCAAGGATCGCCGGAGTCGTAAAAACACTAATTAAGCAAACAGTGAACTTCCACGGCGTTTGTAAACGGAAATTAAGCAACCGGCTACGCTAACGGAGAAACAAAGCTTCGATCAAAAACGCAACTACAATCAATCAAAGTTGGAAGCCTTTTCGGATGCACCACAAAACAAACACTAACGAAGAAGGTCAGAAGTTTTGCAAGAACTATTCTTTCTTTTGGAAGTTTCGTCGTCCATACCGGAATTCACAGACAATTAGGCCAAACCAGCACATGCTATTCTACACTGTCTCCTGGTCAAAGACTGAAAAATTAGGTGTCATATTTATTTTCGTTTATGTACTCTGCTTTTTTTTAAATATCATGTCCCAAAAAGGGAGGTAAGCAAGTAATTTATTTGTAACCCGCCATTTTTAAAAGGCAGAGAAAGTAAAAGAAAATAAATAAAACACCTAAAAGAAACATAAAAATACACCTAATTTTCAATCTTCGGCCAGGAAGCAGTGGATAACGTCATGCGCTGATTGGGCCCAGTTGCACATGATTCTTGAAAGCGACTAGGAAAAGGGTAACAATTGCACTTTGAACTTGATCTTCTCATTAATGTATGGTTATGACATAAGGCGCATATTGTTTAATTATGTTACAAAAGTTTTTGAAGTCGTACAAATTTTTAAAATGCATTGTATTAACTATTATTAACTACTTGTATTAACTACTTGGTGTAAGTTGACAGTCCTATGTTACCATGTTGTGAAAAAGATATTCAGGAATAAATACGATGATTAATTGATTGAAAATAACACGATCTCTTCTTTTCGACCTCCATCTTTCGCACAGCATGAGTAACACCACAACGAAAGAAGAGAACGAGAAAGAGCGCAGAAAGTGTTGTACAGATCAATAATTACTTACTTACTATTTTATTTATTTTTTTTATTCGTGACACACTTCTTAGGTACAATGGAGTATTACAAAATAAAGAAAGTAAAAGCCACGAACGAAAACACTAAACACAGGCTAACAGAATAATTGAACATATTTACGATCTTAAATTATACTTAACACGGTGACAAAACTCCTTGCATTATAACACTAACGTGACCTGACTAAAAAAAAAAATAACTGACTAAGAATCGTTAGTCTTCCATAACGCGATCGATCGTCCACCCACACGGCAAAAAAAAAGCGCCCGCACGACAAGCACGATACAGAAAATAAATCCCCACACCAATTGACTACCAAGCGATTACGATTCTCAACTGCTTATCCGCACCTTCAACTACTTAGCTTATAAAGGCGTTTTTCCGTGCTCCTGAAAACAGTTTGCGGGTCGATTCTGGCGGGAAATTCAAATTAAGCAGCAAAAAAGTGTCTCAACAATAACATTAACTACTTTTTCAAGCATGTAGACATAAAACTGAGGATGCATTTTGTGAAGAATGGTAAGCAAGTAAGCCTGGAGTTCTATTAATAAGATTTTACATGAATTTTATTTTTATTTTCAGACTTTTGAAATTACCGCCCCAAAATAGACAAAACGGTATCCGCGAGTTTCAACTTGTGGCTCGACTGTGTGGTATACAATCATGTTTCCATGACTAACACTCAGGAGTGTGTGACCAATAATTGTGTCGCGGAAAATACTTAGCTACTCTTAAAGTACAAATGGCAAGTACATATATTATACCCATCCATATTTTACTCATCATTTTAACTCTGTTTGATTTTACGTTAATTATAACGTTTTTAACTCATGCACTGTTTTATTTAAGGTTGTCAGTCCTAGTGCTTATTTTTGACAATACCGCTGTTATTTTCTACCGCGAAGAACTCTTGCGAAAATTAAACAGATTGTATTGAATTGTACATGAGCCAATTAACACTGTAACACGAGTAAATTGTAGATAGTGTAACTGTCAGAGTTATTTTGCTTCGACTAAGTTTTTATGAAACAAAAACTGTATTTAAGTCGCACAAAGCATTATGTCAATTAAAACAAATACAACGTACTCGTATCTCAGTGTATCTCTGTTGACATTTCCAATGCTACTTTTCTTTACGAAGAATTCTTGGAAAAATAAAATTAACTGAATTGAATTGAATACGGTTTGTGCGTCGATGACGCGCCCGCGCGAAAAAAAAACAAAAACAAATCGCCAACACAGTGGACTACCAACCATTACGAATCTCAACTGCTTTTCCACACCTTGAACTAATTAGCTGTGCTTACTACTCTTAAAGCATTAACGGCAGTGGATACAGTTTATACATCGATGACTTGTTTGTTGTAGAAAAATGTTTCAACACATCTAAAGTAGCTCTGCAAAATGGTTGTTAATATCGAGTCTGTGGTTTTAACAGCTTCTTTCCTTCAAGGTACCCAATCTTTCAACCCATCACTTCCGGATTCGTGTCAAGTCAACTAATCGAAAGTACTGGGTGTAAACATAAAGTCGGATCTACCAAAAAACTAACGCGGCTATAAGCTTCTTGTCATCTTATCGTGTCTCTTCTCCCCATTGAGTGATTTAAGGGTCGAATTATTTGGGGTGGGAATTACTAGGGAGGAGTGGCTACTAGAAACAATGGGAAGCACAAATATGGGGGATATCCGTAAGGTGGCTAGATTCCTCCGAGTTGGTTTGTCCCATAGAGAGCGATTTTTGTAGTTTGCTGTGTTTCCTTTTTGTTTTGTTGCCATGACCCCAAGGTTTTTTTTGTGCAATAAATTCATTCATTCATTCATTCGTTACGCGTTTACTTATCTTTTATTCGCTCAAACCTTAAATGCGGATGTCCGGTTTGGCATTTCGGTCTGAACCGGGAAAAGTCGGATTTGCTTGATAAAATACAATGTAGAGCGTTGCTTGTAATGTTTTAAGCTTTAAAAGTCCCTTGCACCCAGCTCCTAAAGCAGTTTAAATAAGACACCCTTTTATGCGGCCGACTACAACTTAGTATGAAGTTATCCTCCCCGCGATATCCTCCCCCCCCCCCCCCATTTTATCCACTCCCAAATACGCTGACCTGGTCTAGCTGCGGGGTTTGTGCATCGTTTGGAGCCATTTGTGGCTATGAGCGTGTCCGAAAGCTTTCAGGACTGTAAATGCTGTATTTAATGCTGCATTTTTATTTTTATTTTCGTCCGAAAGCTCTTACCATAAATGCAGCATTAAATGCAGCATTTACAGCACTAAAAGCTTTCGGACACGTTCTTTATTTCTTCTCTCTCTGGCACTTCTAATTCCGAAATTTAGCCTTAATCGCCAGCTCCCCAGTTTCTTCTTGAAAATTCAGCGTAAAATTTAGCATCTTCGCTGAATTTTTCGATGAATTTTATGCTGAATTAATGCTGCATTAACTGAGCGAAAATTTAAGTCCGAAAGCGAAATGCTGCATAAAATGCTGAATTAATTCAGCATTTTCGTTCGTTTCCGAGCTTTCGGACACGCTCTATATAACTCAAGAGTGCATTTGAACATTAGTTGCGTTTCTGATGATACCATGGTATCTGTTACCACGGTCTAAAGTCGTTTTTGCAGTTATCGTGGTATCTGATACCACGGTTAAAAGGCGTTTTTGCAGTTATCGTGGTATCTGGCCAGTTATCGTGGTATCAGATATTCAGATACTACGGTCCGACCGTGGTAACTGGTCGTGGTATCTGAAAAGTGATCAAACTTTCATCAAATTTTGTCAGATTGGTGAGAAAGAAGTTTAGCACTTAGTGATGTAACTGGATATCTCTTTTTCTTTTGGGATGACTTCGAAAAGTGCTCCTTCGGCAATAGTCGTTTTTGCAGAACACCGTGTATCAGATACAACGATAACTGCAAAAACGACTAATTGCAGATCCAGTTACCGTGGTAACAGATACCATGGTATCAGCGAAAACGCAACTATTGTATTTTACTTTAGTTGCGTTTTTGCAGATACCACTGTCTAAAGTCGTTTTCGCAGTTACCATGGTATCTGATACCACGGTCAAAAGGCGTTTTTGCCAGTCATCGTGGTATCTGACATTCAGATACCACGGTCCGACGGTGGTAACTGATCGTGGTATCCGAAAAAGTCATCTCACTTCATCATCAGAAACAGTAGAGCCTAGGATTTTGTCAAATTGGTGGGAAAAAAGATTGACACTTAGTGATGTGACTGGATATCAGTTTTTCCTTTGGGATGACTTCGAAAAGCGCAATTTTGGCAATTGTCGTTTTTGCAGAGCAACCGTAATATAACTCCAAAAACGACGAAGTGTAGATCCAGTTACCGTGGTAACAGATACCATGGTATCTGCGAAAACTCAACTTTCATATTTTATTAGCTGTATGATGTTACTGACCATATACGCAGGGTTTCCAAATCAAACAAATTTAGAGAGTTACTTTTGGTCACTTGGGAGTGAAATTTTGTTTACATAAAAAGATGTGAAATGGTCACTTCTGGTCAGAATAAATGCTGCAAAAATGACAGATTTTAGCCTAAATTTTGTTTCCATAAAAAAACGTGAAATAGTCACTTTTGGTCGGAATCACTGCTAGAAAATGACACATCTGGACATTCTCTGAAACAGAGCGAGTTTTATAAGCCACATAGGACAGAATGGCAAAAAATAAACAGAGTGACATATCGTGCGACATGTGGCAACCCTGCATATATGTGACAAGACGTCCTAACAAATGGTGCAGCATTGTATATATGTGTTTGGTCATGGCGTAAAGACAACCAACCGGCTTGTCCTTTATGTTTGTTTTTTTAAACTAAACTAAAAAAAATCGCCACCACAATAGACTACCACCGATTACTACTTGGCTGAACTACTACTCTTAAAGCACAAGTGGCAGTAGATACAGTTTATACCCTATTATTCCAACATACGTGACTCCTATGAAACTCTGCGGGGTTTCTCGAAGTTTAAAAACCCGCCCCGGCTGTTTTCAGGTCCGTTCAGCCGCTTTGGTACTGGTGAGAAACCCAGTGAACCTGAGTAACTGGTATTTCTGACGACCGAGCTCCCCGGTCGCAATACTCTATATGAAAAAGTCCAAAACACGCCAGCGATCCTCAGGAAGAAGGAGTAGGCGTGTCCGTACGACTCAAACTCAACGACTCAAATCCTGTGTCAATCAATCACCGCGATCTTTGGGAGCATCTGTGACACCACTTCTGCCTTTCTTCCGCTAGATACCCGGAGAGGCCGGAGATTTTGCATCGGCAAGGAGAGATAGTTATCAAGAGTATACACGGAACCCTGATACGCCTAAAAAGAGCAGACAGGGACAGATGCAAAAGTCTAGCATAGTGCCGTTATGGCTGATACAAGTTACACACAAGGAATAAGTATGGAAATGATTCCTCACCATTCATTATGGCCGAGCCATTTCGACGATGCATTTCAGAGTGAATGTTCCTAGGTGGAATAGGTTAGTTGACCTCAGGTCTTTAAACTGTTTTTAAACTTTTGCACATAGAGAAAGAACAAGTTTGCTCAAAGAGAGATTCCTGAAATAACAAAGTCTTTTGCACAATTCCTCGTTTGATAGGCTATCCCAAAAGTTCACTAGGGCCCTGTAACACAATAAAGAGAGGTTCCTAACTTAACGAAGTGTTTTGCACTTTACGTTATACCACAATTCCCTGTATTTGGTAGGCTAGGCTATGTCAAAAGTTCACCAAACAAAACATCGGATTGGCTTTGCCAAATGCTTGGGCACCGTAACACAATCAAGAAAAACTCTTGTAATCTCACTCTGTGGTCATCCAGACTTGACTGGGCTGGGAACCCCAGCATTTGGGATAACCTAGCTGGCCTTTGGCACAGGTATGCCAAAAACATTGGAGGCTATGCTTAAACTCTGGAGTCTATCGAAAAACAGGCATTTATGGTAGACTGGAGCCTGCAACTCAACTAACCCAGGCTAGCTTTCATCATCACAAGTCACGAATTCCGTACTTTCCCTTATATGTTTTTTCTTCATATGCACTTCCAAGTTCCTACGGGTTCCAAACACTTTTTCACAAAACTCACAAGAAAAGGGTCTCTCTCCTGTATGAACTCGCAAATGCTGAACCTTGTTATAGAAGGTGGCAAATTTTTTCTCACACAAATCACATGGATAGGGCCTCTCTCCTGTGTGACGCCTCATGTGGCGCACCAAATTAGTTTGCTGTGCAAACCTTTTCCCACATACTTCACAACAGAAAGACTTCTCCCCAGTGTGCAGCTTCAAGTGTGCCTCTTTGTGACTGAGCTGTGCAAAGGCCTTCTGACAGAAATCACAGGCGTATGGCTTTTCTCCAGTGTGAACCTTCATATGCTCCATCTTATTTTGAACCCATACAAATGACTTGTCACAATATTCACAAGTGTACTTCTTTTCTTCAGTATGCATTTTCATATGCTGGATCTTACTACTGAGCCGAGAGAATGTCTTCTCACAAACGTCACAGGAATATGGCTTTTCTCCTGAATGTGACCTCATATGTTCTCCGAGTGTTTGGAGTGAGCCAAACTTCTTTCCGCATACGCTACAACCAAATGGCTTGTCCTTTGTGTGCACTCTCATATGGGCTATCTTCTGACTTGGATAAGTGAATTGTTTGTGACAAAAATCGCAAGGGTATGGAGTTCTTTGGCTGCTCCCAGATATGGAGGGTGTTTTGAGTGAGCCACTGGTTTCTGGCAGTTCCCAAGTTTCACTGATCTTGACAGAAGAAGTGTCTTCAAAGCTGGGGGTGCCATGTAATGATTCCTTTTCTTCAACCTTTATAGTCATCTCTGTCTGATCTGAAACAAATTGATCACAGGTGTTACTGACACCAGAGGCGGCACGTATGAAGGGTGGGGGGGGGGTAGAGACGGCCTCATCAAATGTTGTAGGACCGCCGGTAACAAAAAAACGAACAGTCGATTTTTCAGCACTTGATTCTTCATAAAAAAAAGTTATTTTTTTGTAAAAAAAAACAACAATCGGTACCCCCCCCCCCCCCAGACCCAAAAATTTTGGCTAGAAACGCCTCTGACTAAGAGTTTTTATCCTTTTCAGAGGCAAGCTAATTAAGAAAAATCACGTTTCAAAAAAGAAATCCAGTCTTAGGACACTTAAAGTTTAACTGAAAAGCCAACTTATTTGTGTATCATTTATGAACACACTTCATTATTTGGCTTGTGTTAAGGGATTTTTTTTCACAATTTGCTCCAGTATGCAGGGGCGTCACGACTGGGGGAGGGGGGACGCCCCCCCCCCAATGTTGTCGGCCAGTGGGTAAGAAATAACCGAGTCGGCGCGAAGTGCCGCGATTTTTCCATGAAAATAGTTGTTTTTTCCGAAAGTCAGCTAATTTTTCGTCAAAACAGTTAGTTTTTCTGAAAATCACTGTTTTTTTTATTACATGTTGTTTTTTTCTTCAAAACAGTATTTTTTTTCCGCAAAAATAGTCAGTAAAAATTACCAGCCAGTCAGTAAATGCCTTGTCCCCCCCCCCCCAAACATTTTGGCTAGTAACGCCTCTGCTAGTACGATATTCAGAATATCTACAATTCTACTATGACGTGGAAAATTTGAATCTCAATACAAACGCGGCTTTTCAGTTGCCAGTAGTCAGCTCGCGGAAGGTAGCTAACCGCGTGAACACTTATTTTTCGTACATTTTTTTGGTCAAGCATACAACATAGGTAAAAGCGCATAGAGGTACTACAAATCCAACAGGAAAATTCCACTATATGAAAATCGATTATTCAACCAAGCACCGCATTTTCATCGGGCCTTCGAGCCTCTTTAAGTGAATAAATGATGGGTAACTAGATTTTCCTGTATTAGCCCTTTTCAGTTGAACTTTAAGGATATGTCAAATACAGATCTTAATTGGGTAACAACCTCCTATCATGGTCGAAATGAACCCCTAGCCCCCAGCCCTAATCCCCATCAAAGATGATTCAGAGCCATCTTGAGCCAGTCTACCAGAAACCCTGATTCCTGGTACCGTACCCATGCCTAACGTTGGATACCCTATGCCAAACGCTGGTACGTACCCTACTCGACTATAAAGAAATTCTGATTGGTTGGTTTCTAAGCTTCACTTGGATTATCAACACTTACTGCGAAACGATACCCTGCATTTGGCAAAGGGTAACAAGCGTTAGGCATAGGTTGAAAAAAAAAAACTTGCAGTATTTGCTACTGGGATTAATCTTGTCTCTAAAAAGATAATCTTATCTCTAATTCGGATTAATCTTATCTCAGTAGCAAATACTGCAGTTAACTTTAATCCTTATTCGGAGAAACTTTTTAAAGTGTAGGATACGCCAAAACGCTAGATATGCACGCCCAGCAATTTGGCATAGCTTAAGGTATCCAAAAAATATGTTTTTTTTTTGTAGAATTCCTTGGTCTGAAGGAATATCATTGTTGGTAGCCACAAAGAAACCTTAAAGCATAACTCTTACTAGAAATGATATTTTCTCTATGAAGTGATTAAGAAAAATCGTTTTTGCTAATACCAGTACTTTTCACCTAAAACTAGCGATTCTCTTGTTAGCGCTTGTCGACTGTATCCAGCCTTCCTGCTCTCCGACGCGGCGGCATGGCGCAAAACATTTGAAAACTGAACGTGCCTTGGTTAAAAAGTGGGAAAACTAAGCAAATAAAAGAAGTAATAAACAGAAGAGTATCACATCCTTATATGTGAAAGAGTTGTCAGCGGACATTGAAGATTACGGCAAACTTTTCGTTGGATGACGGGAAAACCCGGAAAGGCCGAAAAAGCGCTAAAAATTCGTAGTTACGAAACGAAACAATGGAGAAAGGTGGGGATTTCAGAAGCTTATAATTCCATATGGGAGCTAAGTATATTATAAAAGGCAGAATAAGCAAGAGGGGTCCTTTAACAATTTTTGCAAAAACACATGCAAACCCAGAAATGTGATTACTGCTCTAGATATTTTGGGAGTGGCTAATCAGTGTGGCTGTGACCGCTGAGGCCCAACGAATAAGGCCAAAAACACCAATACCCAAGGCTACCATCTCTCTCCCAACTTTTCTCTGATGTGTTCACTCAAAGAGTCCCAAATTTTCAGCAGAATAACGTTGGAACAATAAGTACACAAGTTATATAAACAAGAACTAGAAGCACATATGGCACTTGCAAGGCTGGGCCAGAGGATGCAATTAGGAATTAGGCAATTCGTGGATTTATTGTGTATCCTTGAGACATTAGTGATCATGGACCCTTGGAAATCATGAGAATGTATCGTTTGGTAAAAAGTCTTTTATTTTTACACTTGGCTGTTGTTGCGCACTTTAATTCCCTTGTACGCAAAACCCTTGAGGCAAAAATGATCATGGGCCCTTGGTGATCATGAATACTTATCGACTGATCAAAAGTACATTTTTGTGTCCGGATCCATTCCATCCCGATCTCAATAGCCTAACCGATTAAGAGATTCCCGGTCTCCCCCCCCCCCAACTCCTCCATAGCTGTCGAATCCGTCCAGACTCGAAACGGACGTCAGACACATGTCTTTTCTTCAATTATCAAGTTTCATTCGAATCCGATCAACCGTTAAAAAGTTACGCACGACTCAATATTCTGGATTCTCCCTCCCCCTTCCCCAGATGGACGGATCAGGCAAGTGAATATTTCCAAGTAGTTTGATCGGGTCCCTGATATGCCTGCCAAGTTTCTTGGTCCAAGCACATCTAGAAGTACCCTAACTCGCAATCGTGGGACAGACCGCCCGACCGACAGACGGGTTAGCAGTCCTGAACTATTTCAAGTTTTAATATAAAAGTTATTCTTTTTACACCGAACAAAAAGCTGTATTCACAGTGCTCTGTCGGACGAAATCCTAAGCCTGAACCAGCTATGGTATTTCATTGTTTGCCAAATAAATGGTGCATGCGTGTTAGATGAATGTGTGCATTAAGTTATGTACACTGAAATGTGTGCAGTAACTGCACCTTCTCACCAGGCTAATTCCCCAAGGAATAATCAAACATTGCAAATGTACATTGCGCATTTACGAAATTTATGGTAGGTATTACTAAGAGCAGAGGCGTCAAATATGGGGGTAGGAGGAGGAACCCCCCCCCCCAAAAAAAAAAAAAAGTTGTTAAGAAGCAACTCTGAGCGAATTTTTCGAAAAACAGTCGATTTTTTCTCAAAAACAGTATTTTAATCAGTTGATTCTTGGGTTGTACACACCATTATAGATGTAAAAAGCGAATTTTGCAAATGAAAAATTCAATCGAATATTCGCAAGGGCTCTTGAAAATTGCGAAATTTAGGTTAAATTAAAAATTTCATAAACTGAAAATAAGTAGAAAATTAAAAAATTTGAAGACTTTTTCACAATTTTCGCAAGAAAAATGCAACCTTTGCTGCCATTTTCGGAGGATTTGCGCCTCCCACACTACTCAATCATATTGGGATGGAACAAAGTCTTAGTCAAGACTTTGCCTGACGAGGACCCTTGCCAAGAAGGACCGAAATATCGCTGATGAAGCATCGTAGCTGACGTATCCGTTGTATACATTGGGCTATATGAACAAATGTTTCAAAGACAGCTTGCGCTTAAGGAATATTTATCTTAGTCAAGGCTTGCATTTAGAGCTAATTAGAGCGCGATTTCGAGACAAGAAAAAAAAGAAAGGGGTATTATTTGTGGTTGGAGATTACGTTTCATTCGATTAGCAGGTTGGAAAAAACGGGATCGGCATTGACCGCGGCTTTATATCTGAAACCGTAACTTCTTGTTGGTCTTACAAATTAGATTCTCCTGCCGATTAGACTTGATGAACATTAGCGTTAAATCAGAAATAACCTAGCCTTAGCTGCCCTTATCAGTAAGCTTAGCACAAATGACAACGCTTGGCCCAGCCATAGGGTTTTCTTAATTGTGAGGATACGCACGCAGGTGATACATTTGACCTTAATTTACGTATATTATTTATTTCTTTTTTTCATTACTGAAAGCGCACTATAATAATCAATAAGATAAAGAAGTGTAAAGGTAATGAAAAAGGAAAATATTCAGACGCGAAACATTTGACCAGTTTCGATTTCAATAAAAGGTACTTCTTACTAGGTTTATTTGATATTCTAATGAGGGACTCCGGGACTCGAAACTGCTCGTTTAGTGCATTTGGCAATGTCTTCAACCAACAACCTTCAACTTCGGAAAATTCCATGTGAAAAAATCTCTCGGCATTGTCGAATACTTGAAACACTTGAAAGCCCCTAGCCCTACAGAGTCCTCGAAGCCCCCATTAAGCTTGCTTGGCAAATTTAATTAAGACATAGCTTATATAGCTAATATTATCACCGGAATTTTAAGAAATGGGCAAGATAAAGTAGTATATAAAGTCTGAAAATTATTTGTTGAAACAGTAGGCTAGACGACGATTGAAGACAAAAGATAACGTAAAAACCTTTTCTTATTCTTAATAACTGCAAACATTACTTCCAGTCAAGCTAGGAGTGGTGAAATCAGGATCAAAATATTAAGATTACAATTGTAGCAAGCCTGGAAATGATCCTACTTCTTGGACGTGCTTCTGTTTGACAATTTTGATGAGTTCCTCAATTGTCGTCTGATACATGAAAATTTGTAGAAACAACAAACTCTAGCTCAACATCATATTTTTCATCTTTGGTCTTAATGTGTTTCTAAAAAAAAAAAAAATGGAGGTACTGAAATTTTACATCTATACAAAACAGATACAAAATATTATCACCCCCTTTCTTTTCCAGGTTACATCCTCCTGCACCCTACTCTTTCATCCTCCTATTACAGAATATTGCAAACCAAAAAATTTTTCTTTGGGAAGCCCTGGAAAACTACATGGAATTTCCAAATCCGGCCCTCCACTCAACCAACAAGGCCCCAAATATTAATCCTTTTAAAATATTTGCCGTTGGCTTCTGCTTTTTACAATTCATTTAATCTCATTTTCTGGTGAGAAATTTAAATCACTCGGCTATTGTCAATGTCACGTTACAAAGGAAACTACACTGTAAAAAGTTTTTCCGAGAAAGGATTAAAGTTAACTGCAGTACGGTATTTGCTACTGGCATTAATCTTATCTCTAACAGGATAGATTAATCCGAATTAGAAATAATCTTATCTCAGTAGAGACAATATTAATCCCAGTAGCAAATACTGCAAGTTTTTTTTACAGTGTAATCAGAATTTCATCTTCCACTGGCATTACATATATTGTTTAAACCAACAGACATCTCTATCTAAATTTTCTTACCTTGCTATGGTAGTTTTACATTACAGAAATTATTTACACACAACTTTTTCAATTTATATTTGGGCCCAAAAAATTGCTGAAATTATAAGCTGTTCACTGATTATTCTCTTTTATTTTCCATTTCTATTTGATTGTAATAAAACCAAGATGGTCAAATAAGCATACCTCTACTACAAAAAAATGTATGTTCTATTGAGGTTCATAATTAATCATTCCCCTTTAAACTATTTGAGTTATGAGGAACAAAACCCTGACATAGCCAAGGTTGTCTAAAGGTTTAATTGCATTTTGGTTCTCGACAGTTAGGATGTAAAAATGAAATTTCCTGTTACTGGAATTTAGAGGATAATTTCAATTTTCAATCTTAAGGTCATGTGCACGAGGTGTATCCAACATTGAATTTATACAGCCTCCAACTTGGCCTGAAAACCTTGCAAGGAAACTTCTGTGCAGTCCAAAACAGGTCTTAGGTCATCCAGGATTTCCTGCTCGGAAGTTAGCACCTTGTTGGGACTGCCATGAAATTTCCTTTCAACCTATTTAGACCAGGTTCGAGGTTTTACAAATTCGAGAGAGGGTACCCCTACTGTAGTACATTCAAGCAAGGTTTTCTTCACCGAAGATTCCTTGTAAAGTTTTTAGGCCTGTATCAAGGTTATGTGAATTTGAGGTTGGATGTCCCTCCTGTAGCCAGTCAACCACAAACCCCTGATTTTTGGATACCCTAAACGCTGGATATGTCTAGCGTTTGGCATACCCTATGCCTAACGCTGGAAACACTATACGAGGTGCTGGATACTGTAACCCAGTGAAATATTGATGATTTGAGTCAAGCTATGAAATCAACCAATCACAACCGCTTTATATTGAGGTAGGTCAGGGTTAGGTTACCAACAGGTATCCAGCATTTGGCATAGGGTATCCAGCGTTAGGCATAGGCTATGCCAAATGCTAGATATACCCAGCATTTGGAATAGAGTATCCACAAATCAGGGATTTGTGGTATACTGCCTATAGCACATTCAAGGTTTGGTACACAGCTGTTAGACTCCAACTGGCTGCAAAGCAGTCACAGCGGGGACCAAGGATCGGAGATTTGCTGGCCCAAATGTGAAAACTTACACTATGCTATGTGGTTAAAAGACATCTAAAATAATCTCTAGCTTTTTCAAATTGACAAGGAAGAATTTAATATGACCTAGAAATGGCATAGACTACCTGCTCATGATACAAATAAGTAAAAACTTGCCATCTGGACAGAATGGTGTCAGCTCAGCTTCATCAAAAACCTCTGGTTGTTCTTGTTTGACAAATATAAAACTACAACAAGTAAGGTGGTCGAGAAGGCTCCTGTCACAGGGAAAGTCCTCCGAGCAGTTAGAACACTTGCTGGTCATTATCAAATGAAAAACAAACGTGAGCAAAACTTTTTGAATACCCCGCGAGGCCTCGCACTAGTCACCACCGTTGCCGCTACAATGCCGACTTTACTTGAACGCTTATGAGCAAGTTGTCACAAAGTTTTGCGTTAACCCAAAAATTTTATAGTAACCACACAGTGACTAGAGGCGTATTCTCGCCGTTCCCCGAGGACTACTTTTGAGGAGTCCCAGCGTTTTCGTTTGTCCCAGGAACTCATTCCCCGTATTCTCGCGAGTCCCCACAGACAGGGAATGTAAAACAATCAGAATAAATAAAAAACAAAATAAACTGGATCCAGACTAGTTTCATCAGCTGCATATTTCTTTTTCGAACAAAATCCATTTTGGAAGCATTCCCCGTGTTCTCGCTGTTTTCCGTACGCGGAGTCCGCGTGGAGTGACTCCCTCTATTCTCGCCGTTTCCCTTGATTCCCCGAGGAGTCCGGGGGGAACAGCGAGAATACGCCTTCGGTAGTGGTTTAGTTGCTCCCAACTTAAACAGCGAGAACACGGGAAAGCCAAAATGAATGCGAAGAGCCAGAAGTGTCACGACGTTGCTGATCGGTTTATACAGGATTTGATTTCGTTTCGAGGGTTCTTTTGGGTGACGTTTCTTCTTCTTCCCAAGGTTCACTGGCGTATTTCGTACATCAGATGACTGTCATCACGCCTTGTTATAAGCAAAACGGCTAGACAATAATCGTATTGTCTCAAATAAAATGCGGATGAAGTATAGGGCTCAAGTCATCATTCATCGGGACTTGCTGAAATGGCAATGACAGTTGTCAATTGGCTGGCACGACTCCGACAAGATTATTCCCCTAGGACCCCTTTCGATGAGTCCACGCGTTTTTGTTTGTCCCGGGGACTCACTCCCCGTATTCTGGCGAGACCCCACGTAGGGGTAATACTCCGATTATCATCACCATCGTCAAAAAGGACTACCTTTCAGATTTGGTGGGGAGTCGATTTGGGGAGGTTCCTTGTGCTGTTGTTTTTGGAAAAACAGACGTTAGGGAATGGTTAAAAATAATTTCTGATAATAATATTAAGTTTATTTATAGACACTGAGTTTGAAAACAAAAAATCCATTTCATTGTGGTCAAGATTTGTTTGTTTGTAAATAATAACGACCAGAGTTAACAAAAGTGAAATTAAAGTAGACCCAGACGAATTCCGTCGCATGGATGTTTGCTTTCTTTCCAAAGTCCAGTTTGGAGGCATTCCCCGTGTTTTCGTTGTTCCCCGTCCGCGGACATCCATTTTGGGATTCCAAAACTTAAGTGGAGTTTTGGGAATTCGTAAAAGTTGTCCGTCTGCCCATCTGTCTGTCTGTCCGTCCGTCTGTCAGCACGATAACTCTCGAACTGAATGACATATTTTGACGAAACTTGGTACGAGGATTCTTTGGGTTAAGGGACGGGTCAAGTTCGTAGATGGGGTGAGTTTACCAGCCGTTCCTATCAGTAATAGGCTGTTTAATTGTAACAAACAGATATAATTAGCTAAATTTGCATGCATACGAGCCTTTCAGATGCTGCACTGTCAGAAGTTTCATTACAGATAACACAAGGATGTGCAGTTTCGACAGACAAGACATGGAATGTAATCTGTCGCGATTTTAACATTTTGCCAGGAAGAGCTGAAAAAGCATCTAGTGACTTCTTCGATGTCAGGATGACAAACAAAAAAGCCAGCAGATGCTTTTTTGGCTCTTCCTGGCAATAATTGCGTTTCGGATCCGAATTCCCAGTTCTGAGTTCTCGCTTCTCAATCTCGTACAAATTACCGTTTTTGATCTTGTCGATTCTCCATTTTCGCTTTTGACCACACCAGTAATGTAGCCACCGTTATTACATGCTTATACGGGTTGAACATCCGCCCTTTGTTGACTAATCAAGGAGGGGAACGGAGACTGAGGATCGAGGAATTGACTATCATAGCAGCTTCTCAATTCTGCAGAATCGCGAAGCTTTCCCAGTTCTCGATTCTGACAAAAACGCAAGAAAGGAGAATACCCATAGGCGTATTTTCGCCGTTCCCAGAGGACTCCTCGGGGAATCGAAGGGAACGGCGAGAATGGAGGGACTCGCTCAACGCGGACTCCGCGTACAGAAACAGCGAGAACACGGGGAATGCTTCCAAATTGGATTTGGTTCGGAAAAAAATATGTAGTTGACGAAATTAGTCTGGATCCACTTTATTTTTTGGTTTTGTCTATTCTGATTTTTTTTTTTTTTTATTAATTTTACATTGCTTCAACACCAGCAGAAATTGATTCCCCTCCGAATCTGAAAGGGAGTCCTTTTTGCTGATGGTGATGATAATCGGAACATCCCCGTCCGTGGGGACTCGCGAGAATACGGGGAGTGAGTCCTCGGGACAAACAAAAACGCGGGTACTCCTCAAGTGGAGTCCTCGGGGAACGGCGAGAATACGCCTTATATGAAAAAGTCCAAAACAGGAAGAATGAAAAACTTGGCCCTAACGACGCAAACTCAACAACTCCTGTGACAACCGATCACTGGGAACAGCTGTGTGCGGCTTCCTGCTCTTCCGCTACGGCGATTTTGCATCGATAAGGAGAGTTAGTCATCAAAACTATTGGCTTCATCGCAACAGTCACAAAACGCAAAACAGGAGAATTGAGAGGAGAATCGCGAGGAGAACTGAGATAAAAAGCGCAACTTATGATTGTTATACATGTACATTTAATGCCTAACGCTGTTAAAATAATAGCAGATTACATCCCAAGTGTTGAAACTGCACGTCCTTGTATTATCTGTTATGAAACTAACAGTGTGCAAAGGTCGCGAAAGCAAATTCACACATTGTACTTCACGAAACCACATGCACATGCACACTACACGAATCAATACGAGCGCTTTTCTCACTCTCATTATTTTCTTATAGACTGATCTCTGGTATTTCCTTTACAAGAGGCGTATACTCGCCGTTCCCCGAGAACTCCACTTGAGGAGTCCCCACATTTTTGTTTGTCCCAGGGACTCACTCTCATCACCATCATCAAAAAGGACTCCCTTTCAGATTCGGAGGGGAATCAACTTTTGCTGGTGTTGGTGCAATATAAAATTAATTAAAAACAATTAGAATAAATAAAACCAAAAATAAAATGGATCCAGACTAATTTTGTCAACTGCATATTTTTTTTTCGAACAAATCCGTTTTGGAAGCATTCCTCGTGTTCTCGCTGTTTTGTGTACGCGGAGTCCGTGTGGAGTGACTACCTCTATTCTCGCCGTTCTTTCGATTCCCCGCGGAGTCCTCGGGGAACGACGAGAATGCGCCTAAGGAGTTTTTCGGTCTCACCATCTCTTGGTTTCTTCTCACTAGGACCTACCTCCCTACCATGGTCTGGCTAATTTGACAGTAGTTGCGATTTTACAGATACCATGGTATCTGTTACCACGGTAACTGGATCTGCAATTAGTCGATTTTGCTGTCACCGTGGTATCTGATACCACGGTTTAAAGTCGTTTTCACAGTTCCCGTGGTATCTGAATATCCGATACCAAGCCCGACACCACAGTAGACACCGCCTTTTTGACCGTGGTATCAGATACCATGGTTTCTGAAAAAACGCAACTATTGCAAAACGGATACGTCAGCTGAATTTTATTAGAACTATATTTCAGCCTTTCTTGATAAGAGGCCTCTTCAGGCAAGCCATTAAGTTCATTTTCCGGCTTGAGCGGCTTCAGCCTGAAGAGGACCCTTGCCAAGAAGGGCCGAATTATAGGTCTAATAACATTCAGCACACTCGAGGAAATAACACGAGGCCAGTGAGTCGAGTTATAACACTATTCAGTGTCAGAAGTTAAAGTTTAACTGAAAAGGGTAGAGATGGGACAGTCTTGTTACCCCTCCCATTCATTTATAGAGGCTTGAAGACCCGATGAAAATGCGTTTCTTCGTTGCTCCGCTATTCACGAATAATCAATTTTCCAATAGTGGAATTTCCCTGTCAGATTTGTGGTACTACCTGTGTCGTATGCTTGACGAAAAAAAAATTATGATTTTTTTTTGCTCAGGCACTAAGCAGTCTTCACCAAGCTTACCACCGGCCACTGAAAAGCCGCGTTTTTGTTCAGATTCAAATATTCCGCGTCATAGTAGAATTTGCGCTGTGGGAACAGCCGCAGATTTTCTGAACCTCAGTACTAGAGCAGATAAGGCGTATTCTCGCCGTTCCCCAAGGACTCCACTTGAGGAGTCCCCGCGTTTTTATTTGTCCCGGGGACTCACTCCCCGTATTCTCGCGAGTCCCCACGGACGGGGAATGCTCCGATTATCATCACCATCATCAAAAAGGACTTCCTTTCAAATTCGGAGGGGAATCAATTTTTGCTGTTGTAGGTGCTATGTAAAATTAATTAAAAATAATCAGAATAAACAAAACCAAAAATAAAGTGGATCTAGTCTAATTTTTTCAGCTGCATATTCATTTTTCGAACAAAATCCATTTTAGAAGCATTCCCCGTATTCTCGCTGTTTCTGTACGCGGAGTCCGCGTGGAGTGACTCCCTTTATTCTCGCCGTTCCCTCCGATTCCCCGAGGAGTCCTTGGGGAACGGCGAGAACACGCCCATAGTGAAAAATAAGAAAATCTCTTAGCAGAATCCAAATAACTCAAGGCGTATTCTCGCCGTTCCCCGAGGACTCCTCGGGGAATCGAAGGGAACGGCGAGAATAGAGGGAGTCACTCCACGCGGCGAGAATACGGGCAATGCTTCTAAAATAGATTTTGTTCGAAAAATGAATATGCAGCTGAAAAAATTAGTCTAGATCCACTTTATTTTTGGTTTTGTTTATTCTGATTCTTATTAATTAATTTTACATAGCACCTACAACAGCAAAAATTGATTCCCCTCCGAATTTGAAAGGGAGTCCTTTTTGATGATGGTGATGATAATCGGAGCATTCCCCGTCCGTGTGGGGACTCGCGAGAATACGGGGAGTGAGTCCCCGGGACAAACAAAAACGCGGGGACTCCTCAAGTGGAGTCCTCGGGGAACGGCGAGAATACGCCTTCAGTATTTTCAACTAAATGATACAAAAATAAGTTTGCTTTTCAGTTAAACTTTAACAGATAACTCAAAGAGTCGCAGTCTCAACAGAAAACCCTCAGACGTTACGTATTGAAACATTATGTTTACAAGAAGGGTCGAAGCACCGCTGGAAAACATCTGCTGACCCTTTCGTTTGCCGTCATGATACCGGAAAAGTCAGCAGATGTGTTTTCGGCTTTTCCTGGCAATGCTTCTTATACATAGCGTTTGCAAAATCACAACAGGGAACATCCCGAGTGTTATCCGTCGAAACTGCACATCTTTGTATTATCTGTTATGAAACTTCTGGCAGAGTAGGGAGCAGTCACCAATGAATCCAAACACCTTATAGGAAAAATTCGAAGACCATGATAATATAATAATAATATTTAGTTATTACCCACTTACATCAAAAAGATTAATAGTGGAGTATAAACTTGAAGAAGGAAAAAAAAAACGGAAAAAGACGTGAAACAAGAACTAAAGTCAACAAAACATTAATCAAACAAACGGATCAAACCGTGGTGAGGCGACAAACGTCGATACGCTGTTTCAGAGAGCTTTTTGTGTAAATAAAAGCCCAGAAAGGTAAAGAACAGAATGATCGGAGAAAGTAAAACTTACCAAGGGCGACACGATTGTATTTCCCTCGATTGGCTACAATTTTAGAGTAACCAATCTGGATTTCAAGGTAAGGGACAATTAACAAAATTAACATACAATTAACACATCTGCCGACCACAAAACCACAACAGGGAACATCCCAAGCGTTGTCTGTAAAAACTGAACATCCTTGTGTTATCTATTAAGAAACTTCTGGTACTGTAGGGGTCAGTCACCAGTGAATCCAAAAACGCCTTGTAGGAAAAATAGAAGACCACTCGCAGCTATTGTTTTGTCGCCGAAGATCAACTTCTTGTTTGAGGATCGGTTTAAAAAAAAAAAATACCAGTCTCACCTCCCGACTACGGCTTGCCTCGTCCCCACAGGTGAGGATATAACAGAGACCAGCGAGTCAAGTTATAACACTATTCAGTGTCAGAAGTTAACAGATAACTCAAAGATGCGCAGTTTCAAGACAAAACACCCAAACGTTATGCATTGAAATGTTAATGCTCGTAACGCATAACGTTTACAAAATCACAACACGTAACAACAGAGATGGGCGAATCCGATTATGAAAGGATGCGAGTCCAAATCCGAATCCAGGACTATGCACGAATCCGAATCCACCATTTCATGCCGAGAATTCGAATCTGGAATTCGAAAATCGAACCACGTTTTTATGTGTGCTTGTTATAGCTCTGGAACCAGGAATGGATTTAGTGCTTGTTAAGCACAATACCTTTAAGCAAAGTGTTTAAAAACTGGGCAATGATTTGCAATTGGGGCGGATTCGTAAGAGTTAGGGTTTGGAATCCGAGTTGAAATCCGAATCCAGCCTGACAAGCAGAAGATTCCGGAAAAAAAAACGAATCCTGGATTCAAATCCGAATCCAGATTCTCCCATCTCTGAGTTTCAACAGAAAACACTCAAACATTACGTTATGAACACAAGAAGAGTCAAGTGAGTCGACTTATAACACCTTTCAGTGTCCGAAGTTTCACAACAGATAACTCAAAGATGCGCAGTTTGAACAGAAAACACTCAAACGTTACGTGTTGAAACGTTATGTATACAAGAAGAGCCGAAAGACTGCCAGAAAAACATCTGCTGACTTTTTTGTTTGTCGTCATGATACCGGAAAAGTCAGCAGATGTGTTTTCGACTCTTCCTCGCAATGCTTGTTATGCATAAACATTTACAAAATCACAAGAGATAACATCCCAAGTACTATCTGTTGAAACTGCGCATCCTTGTGTTATCTGTTTTGAAACATTTGACAGTGTATGGGGCAGTCACGAGTGAATCAAAAGCGCCTTATAGGAAAAGTCGAAGACAACACGCAGATACTGTTTTGTCGCTCTCACCTCCCGATCACGCTTTGGCTCGTCCCCACAGGTGAAGAAATAACAAAGACCAGTGAGTCGAGTTATAACACTATGCGGTGTCAGAAGAAAACAAGGATGCGCGTTTTCAAAACACTCAAACGTTACGCACTTAACGTTAATGCTTGTAACGCATAACGTTTACGAAATCACAACAGGTAACATCCCAAGTGTTTACTGTCGAAACTGCTCATTCTTGTGTTATCTATATATATTTATATATTTATTCAAACAATGTTTACAACGGATACGTCAGGTACGATTCTTCATCAGCAATATTTCGGCCCTTCTTGGCAAGGGTCCTCGTCAGGCTGTCAATCCTCTGGGTCAACGTCGGGGAAGGAAACAAACCTGTAATCATTAACAGGTTTAACAGGTCTGTAATCATTACCAGGTTTGTTTCCTTTCCCGACGTTGACCCAGAGGATTGACAGCCTGACGAGGACCCTTGCCAAGAAGGGCCGAAATATTGCTGATGAAGAATCGTAGCTGACGTATCCGTTGTAAACATTGTTTGAATAAATGTTTCCAAGTCAGCTTCGGTTCAAAGAATATTTATTCATATATATATTCAATTCAATTCAATTCAATTCATTTAATTCCTCCAGAAATCGGAGAGTAAAAGACGGAAACGCATACATAACTGGCCAAAAATATAAAACGACAACTATGACATAGCAAGGCCATATCGTATAAAACAGATCAACAAGCAAATATCAAACAAAAATTAAAAAATAAAACGTATGCATAATAACTCAACCATCAGCTACAGCCTCAGCGAGGTTGTGATGAATCCGAGGAATTTTGGAAAGAAAATTAGTATGTTTTTTGTATGATGTCTATTGGGTTTTTTAATCGATAAGTGTCCATCATAAAAGAATTCGACTCAAATTTGAAATCCGACAAAGATATTTAGCAAAGTTGAAGAAGGTAGTTTTGATGTGAGAGAAATTACTCGATGTAAAAAAATGAAGTAAAGGAGAGAAAAGAAGGGCCTGAGGAAGAGCAACAGTATTAAAAACTTTTGCCAGAGATCGGCGAGACCGATAATCGCGAAGTGATATTACTGCCCCAAAGCTTGCTGCAATCCTACAATTAAATGCTTTTGAAACTGAAGCACGGCACAATGAAAGCGTGGGGCCATACGGCACTCCAAGATAAGTGAAAAAATCCAACGGTTTTAAAGTTGAATTATTAATAGAAATTGAAACCAAATTATTTATTATATCATACGGCCTAGGGCCCAGAACTAGTAACTGACATTTTTCTGGCCGAAAAAGAAGGCCGTGCTCAGAAAAAACTTCAACAAGAAAATTTACATTAGCTTGGATATATTTATTTATATATATTCAATATAACCTAAAAAACAGATAACGCACAAGCCGATGAGTTGTTTTTGCGTCAAGACATAACGTCATAGCATAACAATCTACAACTACATATAATTTTGAGACATTTATACCGACGTCTTGTCATAAATATGGTCAATAACATTAGACTACAATTAATAAAATACAAAAAACATAATAGTTAACGTTCAAAAGCGCTTCGAGTTATATAAACGAACAAACGAGGGAACGAAACTCTGAGCATACCTTGCTCGCAAAGCTACCTCATCTGAAATATCTGACAGTATAGAGGGCACACCAGTAAATCCAAAACACCTTATAGGAAATATCGAAGACCACTCGCAGCTACTGTTTTGGCGGTGAAGATCAGCTACTCGTTTGAAGATCAGCTGAAAGGCTTACTTCCACGTCGCACACCAAAGACATATCTCGTGTGTGCATTTTTGCATGTCTTTGTCGCTCTGAAGAAGTAGCAAACGTTTTACCACACGAGTCACACAGATAAGGTTTTTCTCCTGTATGAATTCTACTATGTACCACCAAGGAATTTCGCTGACTAAAGGCTTTTCCGCACACTTCACAACAATGAGGTTTTTCCTCAGTGTGCAGTCTCATATGCTGCACCTTCCGATCGCGACTTATAAACTTTCTATCACATACTTCACAGGCGTATGGCAAGTATCCAGTGTGAGTTCGCATATGGATAACTTTGTGAAGCTTAAGGAAAAACCTTTTCTCGCATACTTCGCAAGAGTAGGGTTTTTCTCCGGTGTGCTTTCTCATGTGCAGTACCTTGCTACTCTGCTGAGAAAACGTTTTCTCGCATACTTCACACGAGTACGGCCTTTCTCCAGTATGAACAAACATGTGCTTCACCTTGGTAGAATTGCGCGTGAATCTTTTCCCACATACTTCACAAGAGAAACCCTTTTCTCCCGTGTGTGTTCTAGTGTGGTACACCTTGTTACTAAGCTCAGCAAAGGTCTTCCCACAGACTTCACAAGAGTAAGGCTTTTCTCCTGTGTGAACTCTCATATGCTTGATTTTGTTACTAGACACATGAAATGATTTGTGACATACTTCACATGAGTATGGTTTAACTCCTGTGTGGGTTCTCATGTGCTGCACTTTGTGACCGGACTCAGCAAAGGCCTGCCCACAGACTTCACAAGAGTAAGGCTTTTCTCCCGTGTGAGTTCTCATATGCTTAATCCTGTTGCCAGATGTTCGAAATAGTTTGTGGCATACCTCACATGGATACCGCTTTTCCCCTGAGTGAATTCTCACGTGTTTGGCCATACTACTTGACGAATGAAATGACTTCTGACACACTTCACAGGAGAAAGGTTTTTCCCCTGTGTGGATTCTCACGTGCTGCACTTTGCTAGCCTGCTCAGAAAACTTCTGCCCACAGACTTCACAGGAATAGGGTTTCTCTCCTGTGTGAATCCTCATATGACTCACCCTTTTACTCGGGGTGGGAAATGATTTCAAGCACACCTCACATGAGTACGGTCTTTGTGTGTGGGATTGCATGTGCTGCACTATCTGACTGAGCTCATGAAACTCCTGCATGCAGACTTCACAAGAGTACGATTTTTCTCCTTTGTGAATCCTCATATGCCTCGTCCTCTTACTAGGGCTAGGAAATGATTTTTGGCATACTTCACACGAGTAGAGCTTTTCTGTATGGGTTTTCATGTGCTGCACTGTCTGACTGTAATCAGCAAACGACTGGTCACAGACTTCACAAGAGAGTAGATTTTTTCCTGAGTGAAGCCTCATGTGCTTCACCAGTTTATACTCTGTAAGGAACGATTTGTGACATACTTCACAGGAGTATGGCTTTTCTGTGTGGGTTTTCACGTGCTGCACTTTGAGACTGTAGTCGGAAAACTTCTCTCCACAGACTTGACATGAAGGTATTTCTTCAGTGTGGCTTCTCAAGTGCTTCGTCTTGCTACTGGTCGTAGGAAAGGTCTTCTGACATACTTCACAAGAATAGGGTTTTTCTCCTGTATGGATTCTCATATGCTCTACCATATGTCCGCGCTGGGTGAACTTTTTCTCACACACATCACAAGAGTAAGGCTTTTCTCTTGTGTCTTTGCAACTACAATTTTGTTCACATACTTCACATGAGCAAGTCTTTTCAGAGCGTGTTCCCATACGCTTCCGATGAGTGCAATTTTTGTTACAGATTTCACAGCTGAAAGCCCCATTTCTTCTGATTCGCTCAGTTGGGACAAGCTCTGCGTTTTTCTCGCTTTCAATTGCGAATGGGCCCGAAACGCAGCTTAGCACCGATGTGTCTTCTTGTAGGGTTTCATCTAAAAGAAAACATAATGAATTCGTGAAGGAATGCATCGTTTAAAGTTTAACTGAAAAGCCAGCTTATTTTTGTAAATTCTTTTTAGACTTTTGATTTGGATTTGACTCTCTGGAAGGACTTCTCATTTTTCCACAACAGGGTAGACACAACACAACGGGTAGGGGAATCGACGGATATGCTGGGTCTTGCGACGGTTAGGTGAACTGTCGGAAAAAGAAGGGGTTGTGACGTATTTTTGGGCATAATGACGTTTGGGCGAATCGACAGGTCCCCGTTGCCGCAACCTCTTCCTGCAACCCCATTCCGAAGAAGAGTCTGTGAGTAGAAACCAAGCGGTCATTTTCGATCGGGTCGTTTCGATGTTTACAGATTAAAGACAACACATGTAGGCTCTGGCCCAGCCACTCTCAGTGTGGGCAATAGGAAAGTGAACTCCGAACCATAGGACGAGAAAATTACAGGATATGGCAAACAATCTGGGGACGTGACCGGATCGACTTCTGAACTTTTATTTCCCGAATCATCCCATGCGAACAATGTAGGAAGTTTAATCTTGGTCTTTGGACGAAAAATATGGGTTTAACGAGTTTTAACTGCGTACAACGAGTCTACTTTCTATTTTGCGGTTCTCTTATGTCATCAGTATACTTTTGATAAACTCTTATACGTAAATATTCCTTCAGTCCAAGCTGACTGCGAACCATGCAAAACGGATTCGTCTGCTGAATTTTATTAGAGCTATATTTCGGCCCTTCTTGGCAAGGGTCCTCTTCAGGCTCAAATCCACTCAAGTTGGAAGACTGGGCTTTTCCACAAGTTCGTTCTTCCAACTTGAGCGGCTTTGAGCCAGAAGAGGACCCTTGACTTGGCAAGGGTCGCAAGGGTCCTCTTCAGGGCCGAAATTTAATTATAATAAAATTCAGCTGATGTATCCGTTTTGCGCTATCAGATACAGAACTCTAAGTGTCGACGAAAAATCGCCGTGTGTCTAGTAGCCGGAAGCGTCATCACAGCTGTCCCCGAACGAAATTTATCGGTTAACATAGGATTTGAGTCATCAGTCGGGCGACATTTCTCGTTAATCCCGAGGTTCATTGGCGAGTTTTGGACTTAGTCAGGTAGAGTATTGAAAAACTATATTGTCGCCTGTCATTTTGTTCCATTGTACTGTATCACTACGACTGGATTATAAAATCCTTTCACTGAAATTAACAAGGAACAGTTCGCGACGGCATATCTGTCACAAAGGCTTCCCGACACCTTCCTGATGGGGGGGGGGATTATAAATTTTACGAAACTTCCCGAGGTTTTACAGAAATTATCCGTAAAACACGCAAGTGAACCTCGGGAAGAACAAGAATGTTACGCAAAAAACCCTCAAAAATGATTCAAGTCATGTGTAAGCAAACCAACAACGTTTATTGCCGTGACTTTTGGCTCTTCGCTGGGCAAACGGCGATACCTTACCGGCAGGTAAGGAGTATTTCTTCCCTTTGCTGAGATAACAGAGAGTTGGACGCTTTCCATACTAGTGGCTAGTCCCCGAAGCCGCGCCGAATCTAATTTTTTTGGCGGCGCGCCGCCGGAAAGTTATTGGTGGCGTGCCGCTGATTTATCGATGTTTGCTCCTTTATCGGCGTTTGCTCCTCCTGTGTTGGTGATGATGAAAGTACTATGAATTGACCGTGGTATCTGAGTATCAGTTACCACGGTAACTGCAAAACACCTTTAGACCATGGTATTAGATACCCAGCAGATACCATGTTCTCTGAAAAAACGCAACTAATACAAAAATCGACTATTCGCGATTAGCGGAACAACGAAGTATCGAATTGTATCGGGCCTTCAAGCCTATTTAAGCGGACTGGTGATCAGTAACTAGAGGCGCTTTTCAACGGCACAACTTTGGGCCACACAATTCTGGGTGTTTGTCTCGGAAGCCCGATTGTGTGTCAACAGTAGGCTAGGTCTGAAAACCTTAAACTCGCGGAAGCGCTAGTTTGCCTTTTTTTGCGGTAATTTCGAATACAGTTATAATTCAGACTAATGTCAATATAAAGAACTTCAGGCTTATACGTTCTTCATCTTCTTTCCATATTCTTTCGCACTATTATACTCAGTTTAATGTCTAAATGCTTGGTAAAGTACTTAACTATAGTTGCGTTTTCGCTGATACCATGGTATCTGTTACCACGGTCTCAAGTCGTTTTTGCAGTTATCGTGGTATCTGATACCACGGTCAAAAGGCGTTTTTGCAGTTATCGTGGTATCTGGCCAGTTATCGTGGTATCAGATATTCAGATACTACGGTCCGACCGTGGTAACTGGTCGTGGTATCTGAAAAGTCATCTTACTTTCATTAAATTTTGTCAGATTGGTGAGAAAGAAGTTTAGCACTTAAGGTGTATTCTCGCCGTTCCCCGAGGACTCCTCGGGGAATCGAAAGGAACGGCGAGAACAGAGAGAGTCACTCCCCGCGGACTCCGCGTACAGAAACAGCGAGAATACGGGGAATGCTTCTAAAATGGATTTTGTTCGAAAAATGAATATGCAGCTGAAAAAATTAGTTTAGATCCACTTTATTTTTGGTTTTGTTTATTCTGGTTCTTTTTAATTAATTTTACATAGCACCTACAACAGCAAAATTGATTCCCCTCCGAATTTGAAAGGGAGTCCTTTTTGATGATGGTGATGCTAATCGGAGCATTCCCCGTCCGTGGGGACTCGCGAGAATACGGGGAGTGATTCCCCGGGACAAACAAAAACGCGGGGACTCCTCAAGTGTAGTCCTCGGGGAACGGCAAGAATACGCCTTTAGTGATGTACAGTGGAGGTATGCTTATGTGAACGTTTGTCGACAGTGGACTTTGCCCTTTTTATGCACTTGCTGTGTTTACAGCTAACTACCAGTTAGCCAAAGTAGGTAATTAAGGGCATGTGAAAACACCAGTAAGGGTATTTTGGATCTTTCTTCTACCATTTAGCCCAAAACTGCACTGTTCATATTAACGTAACTGTTCACATAAGCATACCTCTTCTGTAACTGGATATCTGTTTTTCTTTTGGGATGACTTCGAAAAGTGCAATTTCGGCAATAGTCGTTTTTGCAGAGCACCGTGTATCAGGTACCACGATAACTGCAAAAACGACTAATTGCAGATCCAGTTACCGTGGTAACAGATACCATAGTATTAGCAAAAACGCAACTTATATTATTTAGACTTGATTTCGCTGCTAAATTCAAATTTCCCGCCGGACTCGAGCCATAAAATCGAAAATCAGCTCGCCAGTATTTTGTCAAACTCGAGCCACAAAATCTTGTTAGTCGACAAAGCCAACAAATGTAAGTAAAAATATAAAGAAAACAAAATACACATAAAAAGACAAGACCACAAAAAAGGTTACTGTGTGGGATCGAGGAAAAAACACCTTAGATTGCCATATCTCAGCCCTTTTCGGTTAAACTTTAAAGCACACTTCGCACTATTTACTATTTATGCTCAAAACTATTTGAATATTATTTACGTTTCTGCAGATACCATGATATCGATACCGCAGTAACTAGAGGCGTATTCTCGTCGTTCCTCGAGGACTCCTCCTGAGGAGTCCCTGCGTTTTTATTTGTCCCAGGGATTCAATCCCCGTATTCTCGCGAGTCCCCACGGACGGGTAATGCTCCGATTATCACCACCATCATAAAAATAACTCCCGCTTCGGAGGGGAATCAATTTTTGCTGATGTTGCTGCAGTGCCTAATTAATCAAAGCAACCAGAAAAACCAAAACCAAAAATAAAGTTGATCCAGACTAATTGCGTCAACTGCATATTTGCATATTTTTTGTTCGAACAAAATCAATTTGGAGGCATTTCCCGTGTTCTCGTTAATTTCCGTACGCGGAGTCCCCGTAGAGTGACGCCCTCTATTCTCGCCGTTCCCCTTGATTTCCCCGAGTAGTCCTCGGGGAACGACGGGAATACGCCTTAGATCTGCATTTTGTCGTGTTTGCAGTTAAAGTGGTATCTAAAATTACGATTGCTTTGCAAATACCAGAATGTATATTCCTTGAGCCCAAGCTGACTTTGAAACATATATACGTTTTATGCATTATCTGAAATACCAGAATGCCGTATTACAGCTATTAGAAGTCATCCCAAAAGAAATACTTATATCCACTTAGCCAAACTTCTTTCTCTCCAATTTGACAAAATTTCAGGCCCTTTTGTTGGTAATGTTGAAAGTGAGATGACTTTTTTTAGATATTACGATCAGTTATCACAGTCGGGACCGTATTATCTGAATATCAGATACCACGGTTACTGGCCAGACACTACAATCCCTGCAAACTCGCCTTTTGACCGTGGTATCAGATGCCACGCTAACTGCGAAAACGACTTTAGACCGTGGTATTAGATACCATGCGCTGTAAAAAAAAATCTTGCAGTATTTGCTACTGGGATTAACAGTGTCTTTACTGAGATAAGGTTATTTCTAATTCGAATTATTCTTATCCCAGTAGAGATGAGATTAATCCCAGTAGCTAATACTGCAGTTAACTTTGACCCTTTCTCGGAGAAACTTTTTACAGTGGGGTTTCTGCCAAAACGCAACTACTGTGAAACTAGGCTCTACGTTTAACAAATTATCCACGGCTTTTACAGTTTTAAGCCTTTTCCCGGGCCCATTGAATTCCAGAAAAACTCGGCAAAATTGAGATAACCGGTTGTACGCATCAACAGCATGATAGGCGAACACTTGTCGGAAGCATAATGCGCACGGAAAATGGTAAATCATGGCAAGTGCAGAGATTAGTGAGGCGTCGTTGGCCGGTACAGAATGTACTGTTTTACGTAAATTTTCATTTAACAGTAAAAGAGTACATTCAGTTTGACCGCTTTTTATCGAAAGATGGTAAAGATATTCGGCTTACTGGTCCTGTTATGCTTAGAGCGTGTTCCACCCTTCTAACAGTAGTAGCTATTAGTACTATTTTCGTTCCGACCGCGTGAAAAGTTACTACGCTGACCGTTCCAACCTTCTCGAAATAGTAACTAATACGCTCGGGAGCATAGTGAGCGTGGTAACTACGAATCTCTGTGATGTGATTGGCCGGATTCGCCCGTGGCACTATATTTTGCCGAAAATAGAAAAATACGTTCCAGTCTTGAGGCCAAAAAGCCAGAGAACGTGTTCCACCCTACTTACAGTAGTTACTACCCATGTCCTCAGGAGTTCTGGCTTTTTGCTGTCAAGGCTGGAACTCTTTTTCTAATACAATTTTACAATGTAACATAGAGCGTGTCCCACCGCGCTTGCCATAGTAACTACGCATGATGTCACGGATTTTGGCGTCAAGGCTGGAACGAATTTTATATTTTTGGCAAAATATCGTGAAACGGGCTAACCCGGCAAATCACGTTACAGAGATGCGTCACGTTATCACGTTACTCCCGAATTATAGGAAGTCATCACGTTACTCCCGAGCAAGGTAAGCAAATAGTTACTGTCAATTACTATTTCCAGAAGGTTGGAACGGTCAGCGTTTTTCACGAGGTTGGAATGAAAATAGTAACTAATAATTACTACTGTTAGAGGGGTGGAACACGCTCTAATGAGAAATAGACTTACTGGAAATGCTAAAAATTAAAAGAAACGCGGAGTTTTCTTACCGTGATCCCGGTCCCACTGGCTTCTCGAACTCTCTGCAAAATCGTCACAGCCTTCACGCAAGGCACTGCCACTAAGAGCTTCCTTACATTCAAATACTAGCATTTCCAGCTCTGGTTGGCGCGTACTTGGGTCCTCAGTACAAATCTCATTGTCCACAACCTCAAGTTTCAACTCCAATGGATCGCCTGAAAAACGTTGCTTTGATCACGGATGGGCATCCTTGTGCTGACAGAATTAAGACCGAATTTGTTCCAAAACCAGAGCTACCAGCTCGTATTTCACTTGTTACGAGTAGGGGATATGTTGTGAAGATGGGCGAGTGGAGGCGAGGTTTAATGAAGATAAGGCTCCTGGGGTGTGGGCTGAAGACATTCTGACACCGAAGGTGCCCACTAGCCCCAGGACCAGTCAGGAAATCAGACAAAAGAGACAAGGGAAAGCCTCGAGGAATTCTATAGCTCAGCTGCAGTCAATCCAGGAATCCCTAATCAAGCTGGAATTCACATATCCAGTCAAGCCAGAGGCCTACTAGCCGAGATGGACCAAAACGTCTATAGTTAATTTACTCGTATTACGTGAACAAGAGTGTGACACATAATATATAAGCAAGTATAAAACAAACACTGAGTCCCTAACTAATATATAAATTTATCCTTACCATAAATACTACTATAAGAGACGGTCCTGCTCGGACTCAGGATGAAAGAGAACTGTTTTGGCTACGACTCATTCCGTAGCCAAAATAGTTAGAATGAAATGGATCAAAGCCTGACCTCGGATTAGCCAGCAGCTAACTGGAGGTAGTGGATAAAGACCGAGTGACCTATTGTCACGATGCCGGGAAATTAATGATGGTGATGAAAACCGAAAAGACATATAGAAAAGTAGGCGATAGAGGGAGGAAATAACTAGGAGGACTATTGCAGAGCAAAGTGCTATGGAATGTCTCCATAACAATAGGTCTACAAGAAAGTAGATGAGAACGTCACAAAATACACCCGCCAACAAAAAATGAGTTCCGGACCTAGAAGTAGAATATATTATAGTTTCACTCAAGTCTGAGCATTTCCGGCATTGCCTCGGACTATCTGGGGCAAATGAATGTTCTAACTCCCAAGTTTCAGGTCAATAAATCCACTCGTCTGATCGCTAGACTTGCCACACGGTTTCCAGTACCTCCCTCCAACTCCCCCTACCGCGGCTGAATCTGGTTCAGACTCTTGAAAGAATCATCGAAAGTCTAAACACCACTTCTCTTTCACTCGACTCTGAGCATTTTCTTGAGAATTCCGGTTGGATCCGGTTTGGACCCTAAAATATGTCATCTAGGGAATACGCTCTCTCAACGTTCTAAATTTTATTTAAATCAACTCCCGCCACAGGCCCCAATATGCTCTGGCTCCGTCGATTACGTATCTAGGCTTAATGCTTGTTCTTCGCACCAAGTTCTATCTTAATCCCTCGACTCCAATTGTTTCACGAGTTTTCCGGTTCCCCCCTCCAAGCCCCCCCCCCCACATACTGGATCGATCCAGACTTGACCTGGAACATCTGAGACGATATTTCTTTCCACTTGCCATGTTTCTTTCAAATCCGATCACCCGTTCAAAAGTTATACATGCCAGTAGATTCGGAATTCTCCGTCCCTCCACTCCCCCCACGATGATCGGATCGGGGAAACGACCATTCTCAAGTCAGTCTATTCGGGTCCCTGACATGCCTACCAAGTTTCATCTTCTAGCACATCAGGAAGTCCTAAACTCGCGGGATCACCGGATATCAGGACCTCCCAGCTCACCCACAGTGCCCGAACCCGGTCCTGTAATCTCAATGACGTATCTAGGACTTGCTATTTTCAATCATTCAAACATGATTAAAGATCCATCTGGACTCCAAAGGCAACACTGGCACTCCTAGCAGTGACAAACCAGAAGAGGCTCGCAAAACACGAACAGGAGACCGACCACGCCCTTTCCAACGGACACCGTCCAAATTACAACTTCATACTGGCAGAACACGTTTTCGAAAGCCCATCCCATGTTGTACATTTGGAAAAAGCCCAGATTCTTGCAACATGCACCGGGCTTCATCAGACTATACGAGAAACCGTTGGAATGATGAAAAAGCGTTGAGGGATGCACAGAGACACAGGCGAATACTCACTACCAGAAACATGGAACGGCATCATCAGCGAAAGGAAACTCAGACCCCAAGCTCCTCTGTAACAAAACCAAAGTCAACCCAAATGCAGAACAATCTCTATCCCATTAACGACTCAATCCAGCAGCAAAAACAGCAGCCGTGTCCAAAACAAAATCACCGCAAACTTTTTAACTCCAAGCAAAATGGACGTTTCCATTCCCAGATGGAAACGTACCCTATCTGTGCTGTATACGAATGCTGACGGGCTTTCAAACAAGTTCGATGAATTAAAAGCCATGGTTGATTTACAAAAACCGGATTTATTGGTTGTGACTGAGATTCTTCCGAAAAACTTTCTTAATCCGGCGGTACATGTTCGTAAGCTTGATGGATATGACATTGTCTATAATGATCTTTCGAAACGCGGAGTGTGTATTTATGTTTCTTCGGTTTCTGGGTTGAAATACACAGAAGTTGATGTTGAGTTTACTAGTAGTATAAATGAAGTGCTCAGTATAGACGTGAATTTACCTGGCTCGTCCACAAGTGTAAGAATTGTCGGCGTTTATCGAAGCCCAACTAGAACTGATGAAAGTGTAGATAACGATGAACGTCTATTAACTTACCTGGCTTACTTGTCTTCAGTTTCCTCAAAGGTTCTTATTGTTGGTGATTTTAATGCTCCAACGATTGACTGGTTCTCCCACTACACGACTTGCTCTATTCAAACCTTTGCTTCGAAACTCTTACATACAGTGGATGATTGTTTCTTATATCAGCATGTTTGTGAACCAACCCGTTTTCGTGGTGGAACGACTCCGTCCGTCATAGATCTGGCTATTACCAAGTCTCCGAATGATATTGCCGATTCAAAGTCATTACCACCGTTGGGTAAGGCGACCACGTCGTTCTGGCGATAACTCTGAATACGAATATAGAAGTGAACTCTGATTCTAAGTGTTATTTTGATTACACGAAAGGTCGTTTTGAGGAATTTAGAGACTTCTTTCGTTCTGTGTGTTCGGTTGATGAACTTTCTAGTTGTGTAGATGTTGACCTCGCATTTGAGTATATACAATAGGTCCTAAAGGACGGTTGTGAAAGATTTATACCCCAGTACTATGTCAAACAAGGTGTAAGAAAGAAACGTAGATTGCCAAAGTTCATACTTGATGCTATTTCTGAAAAGAATAGACATTGGAGAGAGTATGTGCGTGTTGATGAGGATGATTCATGGGCTTCTTACAAAAGAGTGCGAAACCGTGCAATAAAAATTTTGCGTTTAAATCGACAGTCACTGGAATCATCCATTATCAGTAGCGTTAAAAGTTGTCCGAAAAGATTTTGGAAGTATGTAAATAGAGATAAAGTAAACCAAACGCCATCGTCAGTATCATTTAAGGTACCAAATACTGATCAGTCAGTTAGTGACGACCAAAAGAAGGCGGATTTATTTAATGAGAGGTTTTCGTTTGTTTTTGTAAATTCGTCCAGTTTTGGTGGAACCACCACATCGTCGCTTGAATGTCCCATTGATAGTACAGAGACCCCGTTTATTGATTCGGATGTTACTACAGACCAGGTACTAAAAATTCTACGGGAGTTCCCAAAGAATAAGGCGCCCGACATAGCTGGGGTTTCCAACGTATTACTTCGAGAGTTAAGCATTGTCCTAATAGGTGTAATAAGCTGAATAACGCTACACGCGATGTTTACGTCTTAATACACACGCCCGTTCAAATACGAACCAGAGAGGTTCTTATCAATGGCGTGCAGTGTTGCCACGCTTATACAGTTTTTCGAGTTTCTGAAGATCAGAAAAGTGCTCTTAGTGTTACTTGAAGTACACCAGTACAATTTGACGCCCAATATATTGTAAAAAGCAAGTAAATCTACGGATGGACAGCACAAGTCCTTGAACTAGCAGTAAGCAGTCGCAACAGAACTAAACGTGTTATTTTTTAGAAAAGTTGTTTCTTCAGCTTCCACCAAAGTAGAACTTTAGTGCTTCCCGTGGCAACCCTGACGGCGCTGCTCTTTCCTCGGCCCGCTGGCGGAACCAACCAAGCAATCTGATTGGCCCTGCATAAGCCAGAATAGAGCGCTAGTCTATTTTCCTTTATTCACCTTATTACAGCGCGCTCCGAGGAAAAGAGGAATCTGTAATAAGCTTTATACGCCGTAATACACCTTACAACACCTATTAGGACAATGCTTTAGCATCGTGTTTAGCTGAGCCAGTTGCCTTCCTTTTTAACTTCTGTCTGAAGAGTGGTAAATGCCCTGAGGCCTGGAAAAAAAGCTATTGTTAAACCTCTTCACAAAGGAGGAGCAAGGTCAGAATTTGGGAATTATCGTCCTATATCAAACACTTCTATTGATTTTTTGTTGAGATAGAGTATTTTATTTTTAGGTCTTTTATTGGGGGGTTGGGAGGTTGAAATGAGGGTTTAGTAAAGTGGTTAAGAGCCGTAAGAGGATTTTTATTTTATTTTATTTTATTTTTGGTAATTTTGGTCACGGTGGAAGTAGTAGTAGTAGTAGTAGAACAGTTTTATTGAAAATGAACATTTTGTTTTCAATAGCACAACAAAAGCGGGGCTTGCGAGGCTGTGCTAACTTGTAAGAGAAAAAAAGAAGAGAAGAGAGAGTATGGAGATGAGACCATGTACCGATACCAAACCAAACAAAAACATTAACGAAAAACATTACCTTACGTGACCCCCAAACAACAAAACACAACAAAGAAAAATTATATAAATCTTACAAAAAAACCAAACCTGGGTTCCCTATGCTGGAAGGGCACCCTGTGATACCGGCTGAGCCATTATTTTAATGTGAATGTTACAGATTGATTGTAGGATACGGCTCTTTTTGTGTTTTTTTGGTTTAACTGCTCAAATAAAATTAAAAGATTGATAATTAATTAAAGTAAGAAATAAGAAAAAATTTGAATTTAGTGTATGAGTAAAGTGTAGGTGACGTATAAAGATAAGATATTTGATTTTGTAATTATAAAGAAAGTTGCGTCAGAGAGGAGTGGAGGTGGGATTTAAAAAAACAAAACAAAAAAAAACACTTCTATTGTTTCGAAAGTAATGGAAAAAGTCCTTGTTCAACGTATTGAAGAATATTTTGAAAAAAAACAATCTTTGGAACCCAGCGCAACATGGTTTTCGCAAGAGTAGGTCCTGCAATACCCAATTACTTGAAGTTATAAAGATTTCCAGCATATGGCTGATTTGGGTTTAACGTTTGATTGTCTTTACATTGATTTTGGTAAGGCATTCGATAAGATATCGATACCATTGCTACTACTAAAGTGTAAAAAGTATGGGCTTGGACCAAGAACGCTAGCTTGGGTAACAGATTATCTGTCTGGCCGTTCTCAGCAGGTTAAAGTAGGTGATGCAGCTTCAGCCGAAAGTCCAGTTTAGAGCGGTGTTCCCCAAGACAGTTGCTTAGGTCCCGTTTTATTCTGTCTTTTCATTAATGATCTGCCTGAAGTAGCTCGTCACTCGACAATTAAAATGTTTGCAGATGATGTTAAGTTATATAAGAGTGTGACTTGTGCAGTTGATGTAGCACTTATTCAAGAAGATCTTAATGCTATTGATGAATGGTGCAAATCGAATTCTATGTTTATTAATAAGCAGAAATTCTATGTAGTGCACTATCTCTCAAAGAGTAATGCCAGCGCTTACCGGTATTTCATTGGAGGGGAACCCGTTTCATCCTCTGAATCAGTTAAGGACCTGGGAATTTACTTCGACGACCAGTTAGAGTTTCAGAAGCATGTTTCCCAAATTTCGCGAAACGCGAATTACAATCTGTTGTGTCTTAAGCGGAGTTTCAAAAAGTTCAACCTTCAGAGTTTTATGACCCTGTATTCGTCCATGGTACGTCCAATCGTTGAATATTGTCCATGGGTCTGGTATCCGACGAGGAAGTCTGGCTCGCAGCTGGTCGAAAGGGTTCAAAGACGCGCGACCAAATTTGTACCGTATCTCCGATATTTACCATACGGACGCAGACTGAGAAGCCTTGATCTTCCTTCGTTGCAATTCCGGAGGGATAGAACAGATCTGATTAATACGTTTCGTATAATTAAAGGTATTGATAATACTGATTCCTCAGAATTTTTCCAGTTTAGTCATTATTCAGCTACCTGGCAGAATTCCTTGATGGTTTACCAGCCTCGTGTCCAAAAAAAAGTGGGTCAGTGTAGTTTTGTTAACAGGGCTTCCAAGCTCTGGAACAATTTACCAGAGGAAGTGGTCACTATGGAAAACTTGCCAGCTTTTAAGACCGCTATGGTTGGGACCAAGTTTGTATATGTTTTGTGTTGCATGTATATGTTCTGAATCTAGATGTTCTTTGTTTTGTGTTGAATTAGTATTTATCTATTTTTTGCCACTTGAAGTGTGTTTATGTTCCTTGTATTATGCGACAAGCCGAATGGCTTACTCCTTTATTGAATAAAATAAATAAAATAAAATAAAAAGCAAATCTCACAAAGGAATGCACGAAGTCAAATATTTAATGCTAAGCTAGAATCTTTAGTTTGTTGTTCCACAAGTTCGTTTTTCCAACTTGGGCAGCTTTGAGCCTGAAGAGGACCCTTGCCAAGAAGGGCCGAAATGTAGCTCTAATAAAATTCAGCTGACGCATTCATTTTGCACTATCAAATTTTCTAAGTAGATATAGAGCGTGTTCCACCCTACCTACCATGGTTACTATACATGACGTCACGAATTCGATTTTTTCTATTTTCCACCAGAATATTATGCCATGGGTGAATCCGACCAATCACGTTACAGAGATGCGTAGTTAAAGCGCTTACCGCGCTTACTACGCTCCCGAGCATGGTAAGCAAATAGTTCCTATTAGTTACTATTTCGAGAAGGTTGGAACGACCAGCGTAGTAACTTTTTACGAGGTTGGAACGAAAGTAATAACTAATAGTTACTATTGTCAGAAGGGTGGAACACGCTCATAGACAGAGATATCGCTTTTATTCTTCTCGAAACTATCATAATAAAATCCAAATTTGTTGAAGTCGTCAATATATACAAAATATAAACACTAACAACGACTGAAATTGTTCACGAATGAAAGAATAGATGTTTTTTTCATACTGCATATGGTCGCATTTTATCTGTTGGAGTGTTGCTATAGCCATTGAGGCCGCTCTTGAAGGTCGTTCGCGAGCAGTCTCGAATGGTGGCCGATCCAGCGTTTCCTCGACAATTTTTTCGAGGTAGTGAACTGTGCTAGAATCTTTTAAAAAACCGTACTGGCACGGGTCAATTCTATGCGCGTCGCAATATTATATTTTATTATATTACATGTATGTATAATGTTATATTATATTTTTTCTTTAAAAGGCCCCTCTCTCTTATTCTGCCTTTTATAATATACCTAGCTCCCTTGTACAATTAAAAGCTTCTAAAATCCTCGCCTTTCTTCATTGTTTCGTTTTGTTACTACGGACTTTTAGTGCAGTTTCGAAAGTGCCGAGTTTTGCCCGTCACACAACGCAAAGTTTGCCAGAATCTTCAATGTCCGCTGGCGACTCTTTCAATTTAAGGATCTGAGAATCTTCTGTTTTTTACTTCTTTTATTTGCTTAGTTTTCCAACTTTTTAACCACGGCGCATTCAGTTTTCAGACGTTTTGCGCACAGCCGCCGCGTCGGACAGCAGGAGGGCTGGATAGAGTCGTAGTTTAAAAACCTAAAAGCACCCCTCGCACTATTTACATCTTATGGTCCCGTATTTTATAATAAATGAATACTTCCAAACTAGCCTCTGCTTTTCACGAACTACCCACAGCTTTGGCTGTTTTAAGCCTTTTTTCACGCCCATCAACTTCTAGCAAGAACACGGCAAAATTACGATAACCGGTTTTACGCATTAGTAGAATGATACGAGAACACTCGGCGGGAGCATAATACGAATGGAAAACAGTGAAATGTGGCAAATGCAATGATCACCGATGTGTCGTTGGCGGGACTAGAATGTAACACATGAAATTCGGGTCTCAGAGTTTAAGATTTAATGAAATTACGGAAGTAGGTTGTACTGGCATTATTTGCACGACGGGTTCTTTAACGCTGACAAAGGTGCAAGTGAAGCCTACAAACGTGTAAAAAATGTGAAATAAAGTGTAGAAGTACAAAATGAGGCTTTGCTTTTAAAAAGTTAGACACAGCTTTGGCTGTTTTAATACTTTAAATTATCTTTTAATGGTTTAATATTATTAAATATATCGAGACCTACGCCCAAATTGTTCGGTGGCGTCACACACATAGCTTAATTGTAAAATGTCGAGGATTTAAAGGACCCCTCTTGCTTATTCTGCCTTCTTTATTATCCCTTGCTCCCTTAAGGAATTAAAAGCTTCTGAAATCCCCGCTTTTTGCTCCTCCTAAATTTTGTACTCGCGGCTTTTTAGCGGTTCTCGGTCTAGCCAAGTTTTGCCGGTAACGCAACGCAAACTTCGCCAAAAACTTCAAAGTCCGTCAACAACTCTTTCGCACACAAGATATGAGAAGCTTCTGAAATCCATGTTTTCACCCTGGAAGACATGGCGGACCACAGGTCCTTCTTTCCTTTACCTTGGTTTCCCACTTTTAAACCACGGCAAGTAAATTTTTCAAGTATTTTGCGTCCAGCATCCGCGTCAGAGAGCCTGAAGGCTGTATAGAGTCGAGAGACGCTGACAAGAAATCTGTAACTCTGCGTGGAAAATAATGGCATATTTGAAAACAATATTAATGAGCCATTTCATCGTGAAAAATGTATTTTCTAATAAGAGTTGTGCTTTAAGGGTTTCCTTTGGTGTGCATGCCGTTCGTTACACCACTGTCGCAAAAAGGGCGAGATGGCCGGCCACGACCTTTCCAGTTTCTTTCCCCTTTTGCCCTCTCAAGTTCCTCTTATGCAAGTACTCTACCTGAATAATCAAATCCACCGCTTAGACTTAAAGGACATGTCTTACCTATAATACTAACGAAGCCTACTTCCGTAATCACTCCAACCATTTCTAAGCCCGGAGGCCCGAAGTTCGTACGGTACATTCTAACCCCTCTAACAAAACCACGCTGATTTTCTCAGTTGCCGTGTTTTGCTACCTACGATGTGTATCACGCTGTCGACGGTTGTCTGCGAGAAGTATTTCCATCAGAAAAAACGGTTATGTAAATTGTTTCCCTGTTTTCGCTACAAGCCAACGGGTCTCGGAAAGGGCTTTAAACAGCCAAACTGTTTTAAAGGAATATTTATACAAACCGTGGGTTACGGAAAGAGTAAATAGTGCGAGGGGTCCTTAAAGGAAAACATAAATCTCCTTACCGTGGTCTATCACATTTCCTGAAACTTCTGAGAAATTTTCGCAGTCCAGACTCGAACTGCGAGCCTCCTCACATTGAATTAATGGTATCTCCATCTTTGGTTGAAACGAATGCCTCTGCTCCTCCGTACTACTATCATCGCCCGCGAATTCCAGTTTGAGTCCCAAAGGGTCATCTGGAAAGAGAAGCTCAATAGTTGCGTTTTTGCGAATACCATGGTAACTAGATCTGCAATTAGTCCTTTTTGCAGTTATCGTGGTATCTGGTATACGGTTGCTATGAAAAAACGACAATTGTCGAAAATGCGTTTTTCGTTCGAAGTCATCCCAAAAGAAAAACTTATATTCAGTCACATCACTAAGTGCCAAACTTCTTTCCCACCAATTTGATACCATTCACGGGTCAAAAACTTTTCATGGGTAATTTGGGCCCACTTGGGGCTCACAACGGGAAGGGTGGGGGTGGTTCAACTATCCCCAACCCCTTTGATCCAAAAGCACATAGGAATTTCATCGCCTTATCTCTATTTAATGTCAAGTTAAAAACATTAAAAAAATGGCAATCTGGTCCCAATTGCCCCTGTACCAAGTGGGGGTGGGGTTTGGGACCCGCAAAAAGTAAAAAGAGACCCCAATGCTCACAATCCTACCAAGTTTCAACTTGATACCTGTTGATTCCTGTCACGGGTAACGAACTTTATTCCTGGGCAATCTGGGCCCAGTTGCCCATGAACGGGGTGGGTGGGGGAGGTGCAACTTCCAAAGCAATATACCAGCCCTAGGATCTACAGGTCCAAGAAATTTCATCGTCCTATGTCCAGTTCTGGTCAAGTTATGAACATTATTCACTGGGCAATCTGGGCCCATTTGCCCCTGAACCAAGTGGGTGTGGGAAAAAATACTTGATACTTGCACTCGTTCACGAGTTATGAGCTCCACAAAATGAGGTGAAAACCGAAAACCGAAAGCTGCTACAGCGCTCGCAATAGTGGATTGTTCCAAGGAACACTCCACTAAAAACTGATGAAAGTGAGATGACTTTTTCGGATACCGCGATAACCGGTCAGATACCACGATAAGTGCAAAAACGCCTTTTGACCGTGGTAGCACACACCACGATAACTGCAGAAACGACTTTAGACCGTGGTATCAGATACCATGGTATCTGCAAAAACGCAACTAATGTGAAGACTTTGTCAGGGGGCTAAAGCTATGCTTCACCTCTGGATCTTTCTTCCGGATCTCAGACGGTCCAAAAATTCCAAAACGTCCTGAGTGTTTAGCACCCCAGATAGCCTATCAGAATACTCTTGATGACTAACTCTTCGTGCCGATGGAGAATCGCCGTGTACCTAGCGAAGAGCGGGAAAGGTCATCATAGTGTAACGGATGATCGTAACACTTGTATGTAATGATCCGCAAGTCACAACTCCCTCGGTATACGTCACCACGATTAAGCTTTTGATGACGAGTGCAGAACTATGGCTTCACGTGAGTGTAAGATTGCTAAAAGTTACCACACAATTAAGGTAAGCACAACCGGGATCAAGGAAAGTTATATAAACCGGGAGTTGGGACTAGCGGAGTGAGTTCGAGTTTTAGTTTTAGTTTGGTTAGTTTTGGTCTTCAGTTTTGAGTTTTAGTTCTTCGTCAGTGTTGTAACTTCGTCGTTAGTCTTCTTCTCCAGTATTCAATGTTCGTGCCGTTTGAGTCTCAGATTTAAAGTACAACTTAAGAGTGGTATCGATGTAAGCAAAGGATTGTTAAGCCGTATCAGCATCTTGGGAGTTGAAGTAACGCCGTTAAGGTAAAATAAACATTCATTTATAAATCAACCTGTGTTGTATGTCGCTCTACCACAGAAGGTAAAGAACCGCCTCACACCATCACTCGCGCTACCCTTTTATACCCACGTACACGTCTATCTAACTACCGCTAAAATAGCTGTCCCCAACAAACGATGTTGATTGGTTGACAGAGGATTTTAATCTCGTTTGGGCGACGTTTCTTGTTCTTCCCGAGGTCCACTGGCGTGTTTTGGACTTGGTCATATAGAGTATACTGTTTTTCCCACGGATTAAAACAATTAAGCTTATTTTCTGTGCGTCAGCATGAAAGCATTATTATGCCGACTTACCGGAAATTTTTCGGTTGATACGAACTGTTTTCCTATCTGCGTGTTTCATGCCCTGCTTTTTTAGCTTTACAAAAGTTTTCCGTCAAACAATTCTTGATCATCCTTTCTTGTGTAGAAACAGCCTGTCAACCTGGTTTCGAGCGGATTCTGACCGGACTATTCATCATAAGCGAGAATAAATAGTACTTCCTGATTCGTTGTGTTTTTTTCAGACTTACTAACCTTCGGACCACTTTTGTCGGAGAAGTTTACAGTTTCCCTAAACTGCTATATCACCTAAATGTCGAGATAAAAATCAAACCTGAGAACTCCCAAAGCTGTCGGCCAGTCGGTAAAAAATAACCGAGTCAGCGCGAAGTGCCGCGATTTTTCGTAAAAAACAGCTGATTTTTTTCATGAAAGTAGTCGGTTTTTCTGAAAATTAGTCGATTTTTCGTCAAAATAGTCGGTTTTTCTGAAAACCAGTCGATTTTTTTCAAAACTGTAACTTTTTGTTGTTGAAAACAGTCGTTTTTTCTGCAGAAACAGTCGGCAAAAATTACCAGCCAGTCGGTAAATGCCTCGTCCCCCCCCCCAAACATTTTGGCTAGTAACGCCTCTGCTCACTCTTGACCTACATCACCCCACCGAATTGGTATACGTTTTTTTCTTTCATACATTTTCAAAACCGGAAATTTGACAGATACAGAAGTAAGGGCCATATAGAGTATACTCTATATGACTACTTCAAAGAGGGAAGACAACTGGTGGTTCAGGTAGCGTTCCAGTGGGTTATTACAAGTTATTATGATAAGAGGAGGGGAATGCGCCGTATTGTGATCGTTATAACGCTCTCTGGAACGAAAATAATAACAACGCGGACAAACGTCATCACTCTTACGGGAGTTCCTGCAGAACCGATAGTTATTATCCCTTCTGATGCTTGGGACCATCATAAGTAAACAACCATCGTAACAGTCGTGGAAGAAAATAATAGGTGGGAGGAGCTTACTTACTGATTGCGGCGGTCTATGGAACGGCAACAATAACAAGAAAAATTACGATCGTAACTAATAATAAGTCGCTGGAACGCTAACTCAGTTTACTAGCGGAACATTTGACATTTTCCACTGTTTTATCAATGATCTTTGCGGGCAGAACCAGTTGAAATTTCTGAGCCAAAAAAGACTTACTGGCGGCAAATGCAGCAGATACCTGGCAAATTTAAAACAGATCCTATGAACATTTTCTTATTAGCAGCAGCAAAAAATTTGCCAAATGGGGACATAACAGGAAGATACGACACAGTTAGACTGTATTGTTTGGACTTTAATTTGCAGCCAAATTCTAACCTCAAAATGTACTGTTTTACTAGATTTTCGTAGCATGTTAAAGGTTCATTGTTTTGCTGTATATGAATTTGATGCGTTATTCTCAGCCGTTTAAGTTGTGTTTTTTTAATTTAATAAGTTTTTTTGGATAGTTAGTAGTGATTCTGGTTGAAAATGTGTTTTTTTTTGTTTTTTTTTCTGGTTGGGCGTCCCAGACCGGGTAAGTCAAGCTCCTTTCATTCTTTCTTTCCCTTTTTTTCCTTTATTTGTGTCAAAGTTTTTGTTGTTGTTAATGTTTTGTTTTGAGGGTAATTAGTCCCTTACAGGTTCGCCTCTGGGCACTGAAGATTCCAGTTTTTTTTAATAAACCCTTCATTCATTCAAAGACTATCTCGAGAGTTGTTAGTCAAATTTGAGCCACAAAACCGTTCTTTTGAGCCACATCCTTCGCGGGGAAAAAAAAACAGTATAACAACAGGAATAGGAAAGTTTGAACTGTGAAAGGAGCTGTGTGTGTGTGTGTTCCTGTGAAATAAAGAGATAATTTGGGCGAGCGGAAAGCAAAGCGAGAGCCGGCCAAGCGCAAGAAATAAAGAAAAGTCGTTGCGCCTTTTTTTGTTTTTCTTTTCTCTTTTTTTGGCACCTTTTTTTCGGGATTTCTTTTCACCCACGTACTGGATTCAGTTTCTATGCCACTCTACAAAACTAGTGGAGCGCAAAAACAGCTCTTTAAAGCGAAGAGAGTTTTAGCCGTGAAAAACAGCCAGCGCACAAACTCCCGTCGCTTTCCAGATCGTCAGAATCAAACTTAAAGTTTATCCGAAATGGGCTGAAACAGGACAATCTAATTACCCATCACTTCTTCGTCTGAATAGACTTGTGGACCCAATGAAAATGCGTTACGTAGTTGCACCTCTATCAACGAATAACCGATTTTCGTATAGTGGACTTTCCCAGTCGGATTTGTGGTAACTCAATGCGCTTGCAGCTCTGTTGTATGCTTGAAGAAAACGATTTAAGAAATTTGTTTGTTCATGCAGTGATCCTTCAAAAGTTCACCACTGGCCACTGAAAAGCCGCGTTTGTCTTGAGAGTAAAATTTTCTGCGTCAAAGGAGAACTTTGCACTGTGCAGACGGCCGAAGATGTTTCAAAAGTCAAACTACACCATATACGAAAAATAAAAAAATCCCTTAAAGTTTAACCGAAAAGGGCTGGGATAGGACAATCTAGTTGCTCATCATTTATTCACGTAAGTTGGCTTGACCCGCTGAAAAGGCGTTACTTCGTTGTTCGGCTATTCACGAATAGTCGATTCTCAAATGCCGTGGTGGAATTTCCATGTAATTTGTGGTACCTCTATGCGCTTGTATTTTTGTTGTATGCCTTACGAGAAAGATCTAGGATTTTTTTGTGCAGGTACTAAGCAATCTTTACCAATCTCACCACTGCCCATTGAAAAGCAGCGTTTGTGTTGAGATTAAAATTTCCCGCATCATAGTAGAATTTATCCTGTGGAGACGGCTCCAGATATTCTGAACGTCATAACTAGAGCAGATAGTGGAAAATAAAAAAATCCCTTTGCAGAATCCAAATAATTCAGTGTATTCAATTAAATGACACAAAAATAAGTTGGCTTTTCAGTTCAAATTTAAGACAATCCAAATAATTCAGTGTATCCCACCAAATAATACAAAAATAAAGTTGGCTTTTCAGTTAAACTTTAAATCTTCCTAACCAAAGACTATTTATTTACACCTTTTTACATTAGGCCTACTTTTCACACTACCTGTTTCCTTGACTGGTTTATCCGAGACTGATTCAGGCTCTTGTTCCATGTATACAAGGCGGCAGTTGACTTGGTGGCGAAGGAGGCTCCTTTCAAGTGAAAACTTTTCTGAGCAGAAGCCACACTGCAAAACCATTCTAGTTCTTCAAGCAGTAGCTGTAAATATCTGAAATTAATCTTCTCTACTCTCGAAACGACTGTCAACCAAAAGTGTGTAGCAATCAGCGTTCATGGACCTTTGATACCTCTCCAGGTGGAATTGTTGCAGGCCTTGATCACCACTCTTTTTAAGGACACGCACCTGGAGTAACCACTGTCAGTCGTTGGTTTGGTTGCTTGCCGTTACGGTGTCAGTGTTTGTGCCAGGTCGTGTTGCTTGTGTATTTCTTTACATCTTAAGGTCAGATCTATATTTGGTCAATCTGTATTTGGATTCTTTATTACTTATAACTTCATTAGCTTCGGAAGCATATTCTTAATCTTAAATCTTTCCTTAAACATCCTATTTTCGTACACTCTGTTCTGCGGTTGATTCAATATAGGGTTGTTTTGCTACGGTTTATTTACCTGTACGGGCCCCAGAAACCCAGCTCGGCTGGTCATGCTATCTACCAGCTAGGGAACGCGGTTCCCTGGTCGCAAAGGGGCGCTAGTGGCTCTTACAAGTGCATGATTTTTAGAGCCAAAGTCCACACTGAAGAAGTTCTACAGATATCACAAGGTTGCCCAGTTTCAATAAACAACACTGGGATGTAATATGTTGTCGTGACAAATGTTATGCAAAAATGTTAAAATGAAATATTCATGCTGTCTTGACAGTCAAGAGGAAATATCTGATTTTTGTTCAACACTTCAAGTCTCAAATATTTAATTTTTTGTTTTAAACCTTCTTTAAGAAGAATTTTCTGGTTATTAACTTTGGTAACTCGACATTTTTCATCACTTTGTAGATCATGGCAAGGAATTCCGAGCTCAGGTAAGGATGAGATGATACAGCTTGAATATAAAAATATATTCAACTAGAAAAACCGAAGTAAAATTTATTCCTCAAATATATAAACCCTTCTATTAGCTTCAATCTAGTATTTGAGTCATGTTTTTTTTATTCCTTTGTAAGTCAGATTGATTGGCTGAAGGAAAGACTCTAAAACTTACAAATCCTGTTTGAGGTTGGGTGTCTCTCCTGTACATCTGCAACAATGGAGTTACCCCATTCAGGCCCTAATACGTAACCCGGCAAATGGAAATGGGCTCTACCACTGCTGGTTTTTGGGATCCCAAAATGTTAGTGGAGGGATACCTATGACTTCGTAAAAGTTGTCAGTGTCTGTTCACCCGTCTGTCAGCACGATAACTCTCGAAAGGAATGAGATTTTCTGATGAGACTTGGTGTGAGGACTCTCTACGTCAAGGGAGAGGTCGAGTTCGTTGATAGGCTCTTCAGCTCAACATTTAGGTGTGTGGAGCTGTTCACAATAGTCAAACAGACTTGAAACTGTATTGTTGCATAAATGATGCACTTTTGATTCTATAGCCGTAATCACAGCACAATCCTTTTTCCCAAATCTATCCCGAGCCATCAAACATCACATCCTCAAAGGCTTTTCAGAATCCTCCTGGCGATCACACCAATTTTAAGATTTGTAGACACATTTTTTGCAGAGAAAAAAAATTGGAACCGATTTGAGCCTAGTGCAGGCCTATTGCATCCAGGATCAAACATACATTTCTAAGATCCTAGGCTAGGCGAGACGAGGCTAAGTTTAACAAAAAAAGTGTTAGGTACCTCTTTGCAGCTCAACATCATATTTAGTATCAACTGTAGTTTCCTGCTCTTCCTTCTTTACAGGAAGAAACCCACAATGGTTTAAGTGATTCAACAGTTCTCTCTTGCTCGGAAACTGGTGCTAACAATCAGCACAAGTAACAGCCATCAGATCAAAACAGGGTGAAACTGAGACCAGCGTCCTAACGTGATCACAGATGTTTGGATTCTTTGCCACCTATCCCACCTGTCCTTCTTGTCTAGGCTGTCATCTAGAGCGTATTCTACCCTTGTACCAATAGTAACTATTATTAGTTACTATTTCCGTTCCAAACTCACGGAAAGTTATATTATTATATTATTATAAAATGTTATTATAAATATTATTATATATTATTATAAAAGTATATTGTTAGTCACTATTTCCGTTCCAAACTCACGAAAAGTTACTACGCTGACCGTTCCAGCCTTCTCGAAATAGTAACCAATAGTAACTATTTGCTTACCACGCTCGGGAGTGTGGTAAGCGTAGTAACTACGAATCTCTGCCACGTGATTGGTCGGATCCACAGGTGGCATGATATTCCGCTGGAAAATAGAAAAATCGTTCCAGCCTTGACGACAAAAAGGCAGAATTTGTGACGTCATGCGTGGTAACTACGGTAAGTAGGATGGAACACGCTCCTAGCGGCAAGTTACTACAGCTACAAAAGTCAATGGCAACCTTGGGACCTGGCCGACCGAAATAGATTATAAATTAAATAAGATTATAAATAAAGTAAATTAGAGTATGGTAAGCAAAAAAAACAAAAACAAAAAACACATTTAAACAAAAAAATTCACTAGACCGAAACATCATAGAGCTCCATAAGTGGTTGGATACCCATCTTGTATACTGGTGCATTTACACACTGCGTAAAATCCGAGCGTATTTGAAATCCGAGCGTATTTTACGCACGTATTTGGGCTTGAAAAAATCTCTAGCAGTACGGGCGTATTTGAGAAATCGGTCCGTTTAAATCTAAATGTGTCCGTATTGCTAGAGTTCTTTTCAAGCTCAAATACGTGCATAAAATACGGTCGGGTTTCAAAATACGCTCGGATTTTACGCAGTGTGTAAACCCACCATAAGCTACACTGACGAGAGCTAATGAATATATATTTAATCTGTGACAGGCAGTACTAGGTATGCCAGACCAGATACTCTGAGCGTGTTCCACCCTTCTAACAAAAATAACTATTAGTTACTATTTTCGTTTCAACCTCGTCTAAATAGTATTTATTTGCTTACCAAGCTCGGGAGCGTGGTAACTACGAATCTCTGTGATGTGATTGGCCGGATTAACACGTGGTACGATATTTTGTGGAAAATAGAAAAATACGTTCCAGCCTTGGTGCCAGGGGCGGTTTGAAGGGGGGGGGGGTGACTCACCCCCGGTGCTCCAGGGCATCTACTCTCAGTCTGTTTTGAGCTTTTCAGAATGACATACAGGCAGTTACATTTTATTCGTTTGGCTGCGAAAACATTTCTGTTCGTATGTTTTCAGATTCACAGTTGTGTGTTCTGAGTTTTCCAGAATGACAGGCGTTTGTTTGACTTTGCCAAAATGACATCAACCGCGAATTTAGTCTGAAAAGACCCGTTCCTTGTCGTACTTTAGGAAGGGATTTTCTAGTCGTAAATTAGAGACAGTCGTAAGCTTTGATCTTGCCAGATCAAGGCAGACAGAGGCTAATCGTGAACTGCTCCTTCAAATGACTTGTTTCTGGTCGTATTGTTACATAGAGGTTTTAGTAGAATGTTTTAAGCTGGTCAGATTCACAGTTCTGTGTTCTCAATTTGTCAGAATGACAGTCGTATGTCTGAACTTGCCAGAATGACATCAATCGTGATGACATCAATCGTGATGACATCAATCGTGATGTCATCAATCGTGATGACATCAATCGTGAGGACATCAATCGTGGTGACATCAATCATGAATTTTCCCTGAAATGACCCGTTTCTCGCGTATTTTACGAGTCGTATATCCCGATGAAAAATTTGTAGACTGCGTAGTAGTATGGTAGTAGTACGAAAACGTTGCATGTAATATTATTTAATAGCAAAGAATACTATCATTTAATGTGCCTCAGACTGGTCCAATCTTATGTAGTACTATCCAGTAGCATCATGTCTTGCCATAGTAGCCTCTAGTCTTGCAAATAGTAGCATATAGTAGTATGCAGTAACACGGTAGCCTTAAAGTAGAAGCATGTAGTAGCATCGTAGTACTGCATGCAACTTTTTCGTACTACTTCATAGTACTATTCTGAGATAAATTTTTCATCGGGATTAGAGACAGTCGTAAGTTTTGAGCTTGCCATAATGAGGCAGTTGGGTGAATTTCAACAGCAAATGACTTATTTCTGGTCGTATGGTTGTGTAAAGATTTTCTATAAGTCATTTACGTTACGAAATATCGTGTATTTTGAGCTTGTTAGAATAACAGTCGTATGTTTCAAAATTGTCAGAGTGACGTAAATTCCATTACCAAATCTTGATTTCCAATCAAATTTTTTTTATTTTCACTATGTGGCGCTAAAAACTGGCCGATTTTCGAAAACTTCGCCTGCGGCGCGACGTTTCAACATTATCCTGTCTGGTTTTGTGCAAAAATCTTCTTATCTTGAAAAGAAACAGGTTTCTCTTTTTTTAAATGGCTTGCGGAGTAAGGTTTGCACATAAACAGGCTTTGTAATGTAAGCACCGTATGGCGGGCCTGATGATTGCACTTTTTTTGCAGTCTAAATTCAAAGTGGAAGCACTCTCACGTACCATTTTCCGGGAAAATATCCCACTCCGTTTGCGAGTTACCGGGGCAAGGACAGACATGTGACATCGTAGGCAGCCTTTAAAATGTTTCGCAAAACTTTACCTGCGCCGTCTTTCGTTGTAGGCTACTCGCTATCTGGCTGAATGGCCCGTAATTTAGGTGAGGTGTTAGGCCTGATTTCAGCCACGTTAGAAGCTAGAAATGCCAGAAAAAGGTCATTACAAAAAAATCGCAAGAGGCGCTGAGTTTTAAATCTGTCTTGGGCACATACGGTAAAAGCTGCTGCTTGGGATCTGAGCCATGTTTGTGTGGGAAGTAGTCGAATATTGCCGAATAAAACCCGATTTAAAAAATTTTGCCTGCGGCTCTTTCGTAGTCCTACCCTGTTTCTATTTAGTTGTAGTGTGCTAACCTAAAGGAGTCGTTGAATTTTTCGCATGATTCTGCAAAATTTCGCATGCGGCGCTCGGTTTAGTTTGTCTTGAGTAGATATTTCGATTCCAGTAACCGATTCGTTAAAGTGGCTTGGCCTCAGTTTAAAAAAAAGTGCTTTCCAAGACTTGTTCGGTTATTATTCAAGATACCTCTAGGTTGATTCGCATAGCATATGGTCGTTTCTGTCCAAACAAAGGTCGCTGCAACCGGAAAGCACTTGGGCGAATTTATAGCGCTTTCTGCACTCCTTACATCTTGTATTGTTCCGGTGTTTATCACATTCTGCGAAAAAAAGACACTAAAGCTTTGAAAACGTGTTACTATAATCATTGTAAATTTCTGATGTACCTTCCTCGTTCCTGTCGCAACCACAAATTAGTTCAGAAGTTCGGCGTCCAAGATGTGTTTTGCTCACTCGAGAAAACGTCAGCGTCAGTACTATCTACATCTCGTCATCCTGGTCTTCGAGTACAGGATGTTTTTCATGAATTTTTTTTCGCGGTATTCCCTTTACTCCGCTACCACATTCTGTATTTGACGGGTTAGAAATAAAATATATATATATATATATGTACATGTCAGAAGCTGGTACCGAGGCTCGTGTTCTCCAGGGAGATTTGATACGAACGGCATCGTCTAGTTCCTCTTACTTATTTGTTTATTATTACTACAATTATTATTACTACTTCTCTATTACTACAATGGCATTTTCCGTCACGTTTTAGAACTTCTTGAGCCTGCTGGTGCTGTGTTTTTAGCCAGTTGAGTGTTTTGAAGTCCTCACCCTCCCCCATGCCCAAGATGCTTCGAACCTTCGAATTTTTATTTTTGGGTGGTGAGACTAATTCATTTTGTCATAAAAATAATGCATTTCCCCCAGAATTTCAGTTTTCTAACATCGCTATTTAAGACCATTTTTGGGTCGACAGCCACTAAATTGCTAATGCAAAAATGTAGCTCGTTCTTCACTCTACTACCATGGGGAATCTCAGAATCTGGCCGGTTCTTCTGGAGTGGATCTACCAAGACCCACTTTTTTTTACCCTGCCTTGCCAAATTTACCGTAAAAAGGAAAGAAGAGTACCTACGTACTTGAACATCTCAAAATTTGAAGTCCTAAAGGTAGGTAAGAAGCTCAAAAAATTTTCAAGGTCGGGTTGAATTTCCCTGATTTTTGTCGAATTTTTGAAAAATATTGACTTTTTCGACCATCAACAATGGAATATTTGGCCATTAATCTAAACAGTTCGTCCGAGTCCGAACAAATTATTTTCGCCGACAAATTTTTTGGGGAAGGTCGGATCCTACATCATTCTGAGAAATTTTTCGTAAAAATATGAGAAATCGATTTTTTTTGCCTGGCTTTATTTCGCTGGAATGACCCATTTGTAAGAACAATCACAACGAAGTACAAAAATGAGTTGCATTTTTGCAGATACCATGGTATCTGTTACCACGGTAACCGAATCTACAATTAGCCGTTTTTGCAGTTACCGTGATATCTGATACACGGTTGCTCTGCAAAAACGACTATTGCCGAAATTGCACTTTTCGAAGTCATCCCAAAAGAAAAACTGATATCCAGTTACATCACTTGATATAGTGCTAAGTGCTAAGTGCTACTGGATATAGTGCATAGTGCTAAGCTTCTTTCTCACCAATTTGACGAAATTTGATGAGAGTGAGATGACTTTTAACATACCACAATCGCAGCTACCACCGTGGTATCTGAATATCAGATACCACGATATCTGGCCAGATACCACGATAACTGCAAACACGTCTTTTGACCGTGGTGTCAGATACCACGATAACTGCGAAAACGACTTTATACCGTGGTATCAGATACCATGGTATCTGCAAAAACGCAGCTATGGTTTGGTATAACAGGCCCACTGTTGAAGGCCGCCGTCTGTGCGAAGACGACCCTACTTCCCAAGCTTCAAGGATAGTCTATAAGTAGTCTTAATCTATAATCTAGTCTTAATCTAGTCTTAATCTATAAGTTGTGTATCCCGTCCTTTTGGAATCCCACAAGGCAAGACTGACCCAAAAACATATTTAGGCATACTTATCGTTCCTTTAATGTTATCGTTCTCTCGAAACTTTCCATCCCCAGCCTCTAAGGGTTGGATTTTTTTTTCGTTTCATAAGGGTCACCTATGCTGTGAAATGCCGTAAGGCTAAATCACTTAATAAATTCATTCATTCATTCAAGGGTCATCTAGGGAGTTTTTGTCAGAAACAACATTCCCCACACGCTGCTAGAGAGCAGAGCAAAGATCGTGAGGGAAAGCCGCGGAATATTAAAAAAGAAGCGTCCACGCGGTTTGTAAGTTTGACGTCACATTTAACATGAGCATTACATGTGAAGATTGCGGAGCAGACTTTGCAGACGGAGAAAATCTATTGCAACACAATGCAAATTGCCGTATCATCTATATAAAAGAAGAATCTAATGAGTTTGTTGACATAGTAGAGGATGAAACAGGTAGGGCAGGCTTGCTTTTACTTTTATTCTCGTATCTTGCAGTCCTGGTAATTGAATTGGAAGTGGATCCAGCATGTATCTTTACCACTATCTCAAATCTGTACTCCAATTTAGTAAAAACATTACCTACTGCAATATTTCTGGTTTTGGCAGGAATTCTGGGCAAAAAATTCAACATTACCATGTGGCTTTCACCTGTTTCTAATATCCAGTTGACTTAACAAAAACAGTTCGCTCCCTGTTTTTTGCTGGATTCCGGGCAACTTTTTTTCTGGCAAGAAAATTACCTTAATTAATTAATTACCTTAGTTACGTTTTTGCTGATACGATGGTATCTGTTACCACGGTTACTAGATCTGCAATTAGTCGTTTTTGCAGTTATCGTGGTTTCTGATATACGGTGCTCTGCAAAAACGACTATTGCCGAAATTGCACTTTTCGAAGTCATCCAAAAAGAAAAACAGATATCCAGTTACATCACTAAATGCTAAACTTCTTTCTCACCAACCTGACAAAGTTTGATGAAAGTGAGATGACTCTTCAGATACCACGACCAGTTACCACTGTCGGACCATAGTATCTGAATATCTGATACCACTATAACCGGCCAGATACCACAATAACTGCAAAAAGGCCTTTTGACAGTGGTATCAGATACCACAATAACTGCAAAAACGAATTTAGACCGTGGTAACAGATACCATGGTATCAGCAAAAACGCAACTCTTAATTTGCACTTCAGAGTGAATTGAGATCAATCTTGATCTGTTGAATTACTCTGTCATTGATGATGTGATGATTTGTTAGGCATCAGATGCATCCCAGTAGTACTTCGAGGGCACACCATTCCACTCTTCATCTAACAACTTTGAAGGCTTCCTCGTTGGGTGCTGATACAGTTTTGTTGTGCATGTGTTGCCAACTCAACACAAGAAGAATTGTTGTCTTCGCCGGGTTCTGACAGTTGGCTTAAGCAGCTTCTTGGAGTGTCCCCTTCTATCTGCGCCAACACTCTGGACAATGGGCATACAAAATTGGGGGTTGTGCTTGTGAGGTCAGCGTCATCAGCATGTCAGCTCGCCGTTGTGGAAAACCAGGTGTTGTCAGTTTTGGCCCCTTCAGACAGACAGACAGGATTTATCTTTTATGTTTGTTATTATCTTAGTGGCTCTCCTTTGCACACCTTCTAGGAGTTTTACATCCCCCTTGAAACCTGGTGATGCTAAGCACATTCCAAATTCAACCACTGGCCTGACAAGGCCTTGTACAACTTCAGGAAAACCTGGGGAGATCTACTGGATATGTTTCTTTCGAGAAGAACAAGAACAGAGTTTGCATGATAGACAGTCTTTTTGTCGTTTGCATGGAACTTCAGCTAATGATCAACAATAATCCCAAGATGTCTTTCTTCATCAACAGCCTGCAGTTCTTTGATGCTGTTTGTGGCTCTGTCTAGGATGGTATACTTGGTGCATGCGTTTTATTGCCAAAGTGTATAACACTGCATTTTTCAATGTTGAAAGACACGGGCCATGTTGTTGCCCAGTCTGGATGCGATTGAGATCTTCCTGAAGTGACTCATCACTAACTGCAACAAACAGCTTTGAATTATCAGTAAATAGAGTTAGATGATTTCTTGTCCAAAGTTAGACAATTCGAAGTCCAAATGTATTGTTTGTATAGGTATTTAACTCTCTGTGTCCTCTCAGTAAAAAAAGCTGATATCCAATCTGCAAGGTAATGGGTAATCCCACATGCAATTAGTTTTGGTTTCAGGTGCGGGTGGGGAACTTTGTTGAAAGCTTTGGCTAAATCAAGTAGAAGGACATCCACAGGTAACCCTTGATCACTCAGGTCCGTTATTGCATTGTATGCTTCCAGCAGGTTTCTACTGATTTTCCTGGTTGGAAACCATGTTGACTACAGGGGACAGTATTCCATTCGTTTTCAGATGTTGAATAATAGAGTCATTTACCACCCTTTCCAAGGTTTTAGCTAAAACTGAAGTAATGCTAATGGGACAGCAATGCTCTTCTTTCATAATCTTCCTTCCCTTGTTGAATTAATTGGTGACAAATGCTGTTCAGTAATTATTTCAGCTGTTTCCCTGAGAAGACAGGGATCCGGTCCAGCTGACCTGTTGACATCCAGTGATTTGAGTCTCTTCAGAATATTGAGGCCCAATCTCAATTGGAGGCATTGGATAGAGAACTGGTCTGGGGTTGGCTGTAGGTAGTTGCAGATCCAACACAGTGGGCCTACTGAACACAGAAAAAAATTGGGAGTTGAGATCATCTGCTATTTTCTTGACATCCGTAAGTGCAACTCCTGAGGCTGTTGTTAGCTTAGAGATAGATCACCGAGCAGGGCTTTTAGCGGAGATGTATTGCCAAAACTTCTTTGGGTTATGCTTGCTTTCTTTGGCTAATCCAGCCTCATGATTCTGGTACAGTTTCCTAGTTAGCTTTCTCAGTTTGTCCCTAGCTCTCATGAATTTCTCATGTTGATCTGAACTGTCTCAAAATTGCCTGAATCAAATTATCTAAAAATTAGTTTTAGATGTGGATTCACCATGTCTCCTTATCCTTAAATCTATCATCGATTTGGCTTTTTGAAAATCGACTAACGCTGGATTTTAAAAATGTTTGTTTGCCCCTTAATTTGACACCCCCTGCCTTAAATATAGGTCTATGAGCCTAACTACGAACTTGACCTGTACTTTGACCCAAGGAATCATCGTACCAAGTTTGAGTAAAGCGGCTCAATCCCTTCGAGAGTTATCCTGCTAACAGACGGCGGGATGACAACTTTTATAAAGTACCCTGTCACTTACGTTTTGGGATCCTGTTGGTGTATTAGTAATACAATCTTTAGTTGCACTCTAGTCTAATTACAAAAATACACAATCTGATCTGACTCTCTTGCAGACAGCAGGGTACTAATAACTCAATTCATAGCAACTCTCGGTGTAGCCATTCACTGCATCGCCTCGAGCTTTGCAGAGAGTTCGATGGTCAATCAAAACAGATCCCAAAAAAGGTCACCATGTTTTCTGTTCTAATTATTAAAAATATGAAGATCTTCTTTTTTCTTTTCATCCTCGTGGTACAAAAATTTAACTTTCTTTCCCTTACAAATAAATAAATCAATGCTCATAGAAATCATTTAAAGATTAAAAAGTGTGGTTTGTTGCCGTGATTCGGAACTCATTTGAGGGTTTGAATCTGGAACCTGGATGGGAAACCCCTGCATCAGCTTCTAACGACTTTTAGGATTTTTTTTTTAAATCTTTATGTTTCATCTTAAGTTCATAACTTCCCATAGCCTACAAATTCTAGCTTCTCATGCGGCTAAAATTCCAAAATTCCTTGCCTGAAACCCCGATTAAATAACGCTTCCTGCAGCAAATAGAGACTACTACGGAGTGTAGTGCAGGTGTAATGTCTACAAAAATTCATGGTCACACTTTCTGACTTTCTACAAACATTTACAATCTTTTTTTTTTAATTCCAAATGAAATAGAGACATTTAACAGTGCTTCACCTTAACCCTTTGCAAAAAAATAGTTGCCTTCCAGAATGAAAGAAATACAAAGTTTTTACCGAAAAGGGCTGGGATAAGACAGTCTAGTTACCCATCGCTTATTCACATAAATTGGCTAGAAGACGCGCTGAAAATGCATTACTTCGTTGTTCCGCTATCGACGAACAATCGGTTTGCGAATAGTGGGATTTCCGTGTGATTTATGGTACCTCTATGCGCATGTATCTGTGTTGTAGGCTATAAGAAAGATTTATGATTTTTTTTTCTTCAGGCACTAAGCCGCGTTCACCAAGCTCACCACTGCCCACTGAAAAGCTGCATATTCCTTAGCAGAATCCAAATAATTCAGTGTATTCAATTAAATTACACAAAATTAAGTTGATTTTACAGTCAAACTTTAATTCATTGTAAATAAAAGTTGTTTTTATAGAAAAACATACTTGCAGGCAACTGCAATCATCAGGCCCATCATTTCAGCTTCTCTCAATACTTATGAAGCCAATGTGTTTTCAAACTTAGCCCTGCATGAAAAGATAGTACAGTGTTTTGCATAAAAATAACACACAAATTTTACCTTCAAAGGTTAAACCTACCTACAAAGAATTTGCTTAGTCTACTGCAAAATTCCAGTTGCTGTGGTGCGTAGTCTGTTTATTCAAACACAATCACCTATAATTGGCTACAATAAGCTAAAAAGCAATACTGAACTCTAAGCAGTTGTTAAGCAAGCAATCCTCCATCTTCTTTCTTCTTTTGAAAGATAGGCCTAAGTTTTTATAGAAGCAAATGACAAATTGCCACCAGATGTAATAGAGAACAATAAAAATCACGTAGCCTATAAGTTATTTTCATTAGCTCCGTGGAAAAGTCAACCAGCAGTCAGCACTGAAGTTGGAAGCCAGAATTGATAAACTTGACGTAGCTTGACAGAAAAGAGTTGGGTAGAGCACAAATATAGGCAGAGGCGTTTTAAACAGTTGAACATGGTTATAGGCCTAAGAGAAATTGAAAATAGCCAAACAAGCCTGGATAAACGTACACTAAAAAGTATCGTGTGATTGACTCATTGTTTACTTTATGCTAGAGGATCTAGCGGCCAAAAAAGAACTAGGAATTTCACGAACGTCGTGAAGTGCTTGCGTGTTTTATGACGCTTCTGGTGCCTCGCAGCGTGGCTTTGGTGGTCGTCGGAAGCGAGTATGTGGTGGCCCTGAAAGGTGGGTAGCCAGGGTCTACCGTGGTAGGCTCTACTGCAGAGATGGGCGAATCCGATCATGAAAGGATTCGAATCCGAATCCAGGGCTAGCTACGAATCCAAATCCACCTTTTCATGCTGAGGATTTGAATCCGGAATCGAATACCTTAAAAAAAAAATAAAATCATATGATAGGTTATAGTTTAAAAATCATAAATAAAGTACTGGTGCATAAGGAAAATGAGCTTGCGTGTTTTACGGCGCTTCTGGTGTGTCCCGATCTGGTTGGGCGATTTAAACCATATTTTAAGGTTTTTATGTGTGGTTGTTATAGTATGGGTTTCCTCTTTGCAACCAGGAAAGAATATGGAACTCGTTAAGCACAAAACCTAAAATACAGTGTGTAAAAATTGGGAAAAGTTAAATAAATTAGAGCGGATTCGTAATATTCACGGCTTGGAATCCGAATCCAAATCCAGCCTGACAAGCAGAAGATTCGAATCCGGCCAAAAGGACGAATTTTGGATTCGAATCCGAATCCGGATTCGTCTCTGCGCTATTGGGGTAGGTTCAACTACCGTGGGCCGTATTGACGACGCAACGATGACTGTCTGAGGGGTTGATGTCCCTGGGATTCTCTAATTTTAGCTGGAGAACAGAGCTGAACATGTGGTTTAAATTATAAAAAATTACACACAAAATTCTACTACAAAATTAGGATGCAGTATCAAAATTAAAATAAAAGGTGTAACCTACAGGCAATAGACATTGCCCTCTGAAATCATTCCCCACTCCTTCGACAACTTCCAAAACAACAAGGAGCTTATAACAAGAAAAAGAAACGATTTTTTAATACGTCATGGCCTTTGGCTGTTAGTGTAAATACGTATCTTATTTTGTCTTATAGAAGTCAGTAGTTGAGAGCTGTAATACTCTTGTTGACTAATCCTTCCTGGCGATGAAGAATCGCCGTGTAGCCTATCTAGTGGGAGCCGGAAGCGTCATCACAGCTGGCCCCAATGAACACCGTTGAGTGGTTGGCACAGAATTTGAGTTGTCGTTCAGGTGACGTCTCTCGTTCTCCCGAGATTCACACTGCCGTGTTTTACATATAGAGTATTAGCGAAAGTACATTTTAAACCAGTCTTGGATTTTTTTAATTTTTTTAGATGAAGTCCAGAAAGAAGGGCAGTCGGGTCAAGAGCAAGTTTACAAAATCTTGGAAACAGTTGTTGTTGTAAGCGAAGAAAATACAAGCGTTGCTGACGTTCGCTCGGGAGACAAGCCGTACTCTTGTGATGTGTGCCAGAAGAAATTTGCACACCTACGATACAAAGTCCAGCACATGAAAACCCACACTGGAGAAAAACCTTTCTCTTGTGACACTTGCCAGCGAAAGTTTACTCATCGAAGCTCCAAAGTACAACATATGAAAATCCACTCTGGAGAAAAGCCCTTCACCTGTGAAGTATGTCAAAAAGGATTTGTACGATCCACAGCTTTGGTAGTCCACATGCGGATCCATACTGGTGAAAAACCATACCCATGTGAAAGTTGCGACAAGCATTTTGTCACATCCTCGGACAGACAGAAACACATGCAAACACACACTGGACACAGGCCTAAAACTCACGTCTGTGATATATGCGATAAAAGGTTCGCGCAACGCACTCACAAAATTGAACATATGAGAACGCACACTGGTGAAAAGCCTTATTCTTGTGATATTTGTGAAAGAACGTTTACTAAATCCAGTGAGAAGGCTTTGCATATGAGAGGTCACAGTGGAGACAAGCCTCATGTGTGCACCATTTGTGGGAAATCGTTTCTTACATCAAATGAACTTGTTGTGCATATGAGGACACACACAGGAGAAAAACCATACTTGTGTGAAGTATGTGGAGAAACCTTTGGCCAGCTTAGCGCGAAGATTGTGCATATGAGGAGACACACGGGGGAAAAGCCTTACTCTTGTACTATGTGTGAGAGGAAATTTTCAGATCTTAGTTCTAAGGCACAGCATTTAAGATCACACACTGGAGAAAGGCCTTACTCTTGTGATGTGTGTGGTAAAAAGTTTATGCGCAGTAGTCACAAGATCAATCATATGAAGATGCACACAGGGGTGCAACCGTACTCTTGTGACGTGTGTGGAAAAAAGTTTGCCAATGTTGGAAACAGGAATACACATATGAAGCTCCACTTAAAGGAGAGTTGAACTACACCCCTTTAGTTGTCAAAGGCAATATCCTAATATAACCAAGAACAAATAAGACTAGATACTCCGTCTCCTCATCTCGCTAATGCTATCGTGCTTAGTCGAATGAAGTAGGCCTATGGTCAATTTCCGACCCGAGCGAGCGAACTGAGACCGAACCCAAGTTAACGATTCTGCTCCGCTCACCCCGAAACTCTCCAGCACATCATCTTCAACTGCAAGACGTCAGCCCCTCTAACAGCAAGAAGAGATTAACCAGACAGCTTAATCTAGCCTACCAGAAGACATCGTGGACCTCGAAATCGGACCCCCTAAGAAAACAACATTTCATGACCGCAGCAACGAAGAAGTAGAAGCAACCGAGACGAGATCTGAAGGAAGGAGCTTACACAGGACATCAAAATTCGTTTCCCAACACAAAACAACACAAGAAATCAACGAAAAAAACACGAAAATGTGGTTTGAAACGGCCAACAAATATACTGGGGTTTTCAAACCCTTTTTATTTTTTTTCGTGGATTTTTTGTAATATGTCACGCCAATGTGGTTCACAAAATCATCTTCGTTACCTCCACAGAGAAGGTGTATCGCAGTAAAGCACCGGGGAAGGAAAATCGAATGCAAGCAGAAGTAATGAGCCTGTTCACACTGGACGCGGGGACTCATTGATTCAGACAAGCTTTTGGGGGTTGACATGAACCTGTGACACATGTCATGGGCAATGTCTTAATATAACCCAATTGGAGTTGTTCCCAGAACCTCAACTCGTCCGTTGCCCGTGTGTTGGATGAATAGGGAGTGGTAGAGGATTCTCTGAATGCGAGTCCTGCCGCTGTTGTAATGTGCTTCACTGGTTGGAAAATGAGGTCGAAAAAGTCTGATCTGAATGAGATATCCTAATGTAGAGCTAGTGCAGTGGATATTGTTAAAGTATAACTGAAGAGATTAGCTGCGTCGTCTCAGTGTCCAGTAAGAAGATGGCGTCTAAATCCCACAAAATACGCAACCGTGTCTCTTCAAATGTGTGATGTGGGTCGATCAAGGGTGATTTTATAGTACGTGTATGCACGTGTCAGTGACACTATTTCGGTATTTGCCAACTAGAGCAATCCTTTAAGCGAAAATTGGTGTTTTTGGACTTTCCCTCCATTGCATAAAGATGTTTTAGAGGAGGCCTGATTAAAACATTCTAATTAATCAATGGTAGTTCTGACAATTTTGAAATGACTGATTTAGTAAGTTTTAGCATTAACCGTCATCATCGGGGGCAAGCACACAAGCTTGCAAAATCAAGATTTCATAAGGACGTATTTAAGTGGGGTTTTGGTAACAAAATTGTTGATCCTTGGAACAGCGTTACCGAAGATGCGGTTTATGCTGAATCGATCAATAGTTTCAAGTGTATCGTTGATGGGATTTTTAACTCTGATCAGTTCGACTACTCAACATTTCTGAGAGTTATTTAGAGGCGAAAGCCTTTTCTCTTGCTTTGTATTATATTATTATTAACAAAGATAGAGCTAGTGCAGTGCTTTATTCTGTGGTCAATGTCAAAGTACGGTATAGCTGAAGAGGTTTGCAGCGTCAGCTCAGTGCTCAGTAAGATGGTGGCGTCAAAATTGACGACCGTGGCAAATTTGCATTTTACCATGATAGTTCCGGGAAGAATATTAGCAATATCTATCTGTCTATCATAAAGAAACACGGGTTTCTTTTAATTTTTGACGTGGGGCGATCAAGGTGATTTTGATGTACGTGTTCGCGCGTGTCATCGACGAAATTCAAGTATGTGTAAACTGAAGCAGTTCTACAAGCAAATATTGTTGTTCTTGAATCGGTTATGTGTTGGATGAAAATGGGAGTGGGTTTCCTGTAGTCCTAGCAAGAACAAATAAGCCAATAGAACCTCCGTCTTTGGTCCCATTCGGCGACTATGGATACCCCGACAAAACTGAGCTGAGCTGGATGCACTTATTGAGCTTTTGAGTCAATGCTCGTCTACTTCCCTCTTCGCCGTTGTGCATATCAGAGGAAAAAGTGCAGCATGCGTGCTGACCCCACGTACCATGTGACGTCACAATGCTACACAACTCTCGGCCATGTTTGTCGAAGACCGACCGACTCTTTTACAAACCAAAGCTTACGCTGCAAACCAGCGCCTGATTGGAGGAAACGTCGTGGAGGACAAGTCAAAACCTGGCTCGACACCGTTAAATCTGACCTCGAGCCGATCGGCGGTTTCCAGAGACATGGCCGCAGGTGGGACCGTTCATGGCTCGAAATCGTCGCCCCATTAACCCAAGACCGTAACCTGTGGAACTCAACAGTCTGCCAGATCCTGTCGCCAGGGAGAGCTACATAGCTTGTGTCCTGATCCAAGTACAAGTACAAGTAAGTACACAACTCTCTAAGTGCTGGTACGGCTTCGGATCAGATTTGTCCATTTCGCCTCTTCACGGCTGGGCAGCGTAGCGTTGGTTACTTAAATGGATTCAAGCAGGTCCCATGTCCTCAGAAAGATGATGATTGTTTGGATGATGGATGCTTCAGCTGCAGGGGGGAGAGTAGGCTGCAGGAGGGATCCAGTCGATATGTTGAGATGGTGGTTCTTGAGCAATGAAACCACCTGAGTTCTGTGTTTGTTTAAGTGGATTTGACGATGAACTAATCAGCTTTTACTTTCATTACTGCGATATAGCTGTTTGTAGAGGTAAGTGTGATGTTCCGCGTAGCTCCTACCCTCCGCTCGTTTGCATCAGGCAGGGTATAGGGAATCTGTTCTACTTCGCATGTTTGTATTACAGAAATAGGGAGACTGAGGCTCTTGTGCTTATTTGTTTTACGTGATGGAAAAAGTTGAAGTTCAATGGGCGGATCAAACAATTATGATACCCCATTACCACCCCCTAGAATACAATGTTACATCAGAAATCAGCAGATTCCTTGACAACTTATTCTCGCTAATATATCGTCACGCCGTTTTTTACTGACTGCCATAGCCTACTCCGATTTACTAGCTTTGACAAATATAAGCGGAGTTTCTTTTTTCTTATCCATTCGTTGTTATTATATACTCCGGATTATGTGTATTGTTGACAAATAATCATATTTACAGTGATAACTGAGAATTCCTCGTAAGCTCTGGAATCAGCTGCAAGTAGGTCGGTTATATTTGTACATTTTTGTGTTGTAACTTTACATCCAGAAAGCGAAACTTTTCTCGGTACTAACAAACAACTGAAAGTTTCTCCAGATAACACTGGAGCAATCTGCCAGCTACAGAGACGGTTTATTTTAGCAGCCATGGCACTCTCGTCAATCAGCTCTACAAAACGATTGATTTTCGTACATGTCAGAGAGTCTTTGAATTTCCACGCCTTGCAGTAGCCTACCATGCTCTGAAATTGTCTCCGCCGATACGCCGAAGAATCAATGACAAGCGATAACAAGAAAACGGCTTATTTTTAAGCTCAGAAATATGTAGCTATTTTTGAAGTCAGAAAAATGTACGGGTGAAGCATTTTATAAAAATTAAAGCATAGTTAGTGCCCATTGTGCTTTAAGAAAATCTGTATGTGATTTCTGAAGATAGACCTAATGCAGTGATTTTTTCAGTAGTTGCGTTTTTGCAAATACCGTGGTATCTGCTGCCAGGGGTAACTGGATCTGCAGTTAGTCGTTTCTGCAGTTACCGTGGTATTTGATACTACGGTTGCTCTGCAAAAGTAACAATTGCCGAAATTGCGTTTTTCTAATTCGTCCCAAAAGAAGAATTGATATCTAGTCCCATCACTAACCCAGTGACAAAAAAGCGTGGCAAAAGGTCCTTCGTACAGATAAAGGTTCAGCTGTACCTCCTTCCGCGCTACCTATGGCTGACTGGAACAACCACTACCGTGGTCTATTCAGTGGTTGCAAAAACCAGATTCAGCAGCACTTTGAAAATTTACTTCTTAAATACCTACCAAGGAAAATATTTCAACCTTCTGTTCTTCCCGTTACTTGTTCTTCCATCGAAATTGCTTTCCGAAAATTAAGAAGAACTGGTTCTACAGATTCTGATGGCCTTAGTGCCGATTTTTTCAAAATTGAGTGTCCAGCTTTAACACAACACCCTCAGCTGTTATTTCAAATTTGTTTATGCCACGGTTTGGTTCCTAATAGTTTCCTCCTGGGTACTATAACATCGGTGATTAAGCGAGGGAAAGACGCGGACCTTTGCAAAAGCTATCGGCCAATTACAGTTTCTTTTACCATAAGCAAAATCCTGGAATACGTCCTTCTTTCAGAACTAGTTGAAAAATGTAGCTTTGGTTCAATGCAGTTTGGATTCCGTTCGAGCGCCAGTTGTGCGCACGCTCATCACATATTGACAAAAATGATGAAACAGGCTACCCGCGACAAGTCTTCTATACATATATGTTCTATAGATATAGCTGGTGCTTTTGACAATATAACGCATTCTCAGGCCCTATTTTCTCTCATTACTTCTGGCGTGAATCTGTCTGTCGTCTATCTGTTAAAATTTTAGTATGGTCATTCTTCAGTAAGGTTCAAATGGCAAGGTAGCTTGTCAGAGATTATTTCTGTCACGAATTGGTGTTCGCCAAGGGGGAGTCTTATCTCCCTACATTTTCAAATCGGCCATATCTTAATGTCTCGATTCTTTGCTTCCTGCTTACTTCTATAAAGACTATGCCTTCAGCTACATAGCCTACGCGGACGACTTGCTCTTAGTAAGCCGTAGCCGATCCACACTCACAAAAAATGTAAGTATGCTGTCGTCAGAACTTCTGAAAATTGGCCTTGAAGTTAACCTTTCAGAATGTGAGTACCTGCATTTCAACCCTTCGTCAAATTGTTCGAGTGCATCTAAAGCTTCTATATCTCTTGGATCGTTCATCGTCAAATCAACAGACTCTCTACGGTGGCTCGGCATGACATTCAAATCTTCATTGTCAAAATTTTGCTCTTCGGTTGTTCAAGAAGTTTATAAGTCGATCCGTAGCGCCTATGGGCGCATCGTCCCCAACCGGGGGCGCTATAATCGTAAAGCTTTGGGAAATTTGTACAGCACCTTCTGCGCTCCTTCTATACTATTTCGTTCTGGCGTCACTCATGTTCTGCGAAAGAAGGAGATTAAAAAGATGAGATCATGTTATTTTAAATATGCAAAGCACCTGCTCCACTTGTCGAAGTTATGTCATAACCATACATTGACGGAGAAATTCAAAATTCAAGACGCAAGTGTTACTGTTTTGGATGTTTCGTCATCACTTTCAAAACTCATGGACAACAAGGCCCAACCAGCACACGATGTCGTCCACTGCTTCCTGACCGAAGATTAAAAATTAAGTGTCTTTTTCTGTGTGTATATATGTGTTTTGTTTATTTTCGTCATTTACTCCGCCTTTTCAAAATGGCGGGTCATAAATAAATTACTTACTTACTTACTAACTAAGTGCCAAAGTTCTTCCCCACCAATTTGACAAAATGCTAGGCTCTATTGTTGGTAATGGTGAAAGTGAGATGACTTTTTTAGATACCATGGTCAGACCGTGGTATCTGAATATCAGATGCTACGATAACTGGCCGGCTCAATTTCAACATATCATCTGCGTAATTTAATAGTGACAAGTCGATACCTTCATATACATAGAGGGCGATTCTGGCGGTCTGGAAAGCTCCGCGAGCTTATGCGCCAGCTGCTCTTGCGACTTCGGCTAAAAGTCGCTTCGCTTTCCAAAGCTGTTCTCGCGCTCTGCTAGTTTCCGCCAGCACTTTGAAAGCGAATCCACTTCGCGAGTGGAAAGTGATTTTGGCAAGTCAGCGGTTTGGGTTTTGTTTATTCTGATTGTTTTTAGTTAATTTCACATTGCCCCAGCCTCCAGCAGAAATTGATCCCCTCCGAATCTGAAAGGGAGTCCTTTTTGATGATGGTGATGATAATCGGAGCATTCCCCATCCGTGGAGACTCGCGAGAATACGGGGAGTGAGACTCCAGGATTTGCATTTTCTGATGTGGCAACACATACGACCTTTTTCTGTAAAAAGAACACTTTTCTTCTGTTCAACTACTATTCCGTTTACAGGCACACAATTAGTTTGAAAAATAGTGCCCCATGAATTAATTGAAGTAGAATTAAAGTTAGCTGTGGTCGTATTCAACGATAAATATCCTCTACTGCTACGTATTTATACCATGGCTTCGTCCATTTGTTACACTTTCAACTGGGCTTGGGAGGAGAACCAGAGTCACTTTGACGAACTTGGGTTTGCGACAATTATCATTTGTCAGTTTTCAGTTGTTTAGAACTAGAAGTGCAAAATAATAGGTATAGCTTACTGATAAGTTCTCGTAAAAACTGTTAGTGCTATCAGGCTCTGCACCCTGGTAAGTCCGTGCAGTAGTTTTTGGAGGTGAAGCAAAAGCAAAGCTACTGCTTTTTAGGTAAAAGATTAAAATTTAATCGAATAAAGTAGGCTGCAGTATACGCGCCTCATAAAATTTCTCTCAGATTAGTTCTTTTTTGGCCGCCAGGCCAAAAAATGGCTATAGCCTGCTGCATTGCAAAACGGAGGGAAAAATAAGATAACAAAATGTTAGCTGTAGTGTGGTCGAGTCAGACCAGCTAGTCAAACACAGATCGGGTGATGCGTGCTACGCAAGGCCCAACATGCTAAAAATTGAAGTAGCACTTTTTTTTTTCCAGAAAAGAACACTTTTTCCAGTCTTCTATAGCACAAAAAATTTCAGTGGTGTGGAAACCCTGCTAGTGGCTACCACAGGCAGGGTTGCCACATGTCGCACGATAGTGTGAATTGTCACTCTATTTTTTATTTGTCACTCTTGTCCTACGTAGGACATAAAATTCACTCTATTTATGAAGATGTCCAGATTTGTCGCACAGTAGTGTGACAATTCTAGAAAATACAAAAATAAACGCAGAATTCAACTCGATGCAAGTAATTTTAAGGCATTCCAAAAGTACTATCCCATGGGCAAGAGTCTCCAAACAGATTGAAGCATGTCAGCAGCGTAATTACACGTTTTGCGTTGTTCAAATGCACCCAAATCGCTGCTTTTTCCTGTAAAGTGGGGTGATTACGTATTGCGTACTATTCCGTGAACTGGAAGCACGTAGGAATAAAGTTTTAGCACGCCTATTTTTCGTTTAGGCACGCTTTGGCCTACCATACTTCTCCTGTAATGTGAACCATTCTAGTCTATGGTACTGGACAGTCTGTTCTTTGTATGATACAGCAGTTATTTGCGAGGTCTGAACGCAAAAACTGGAATTTTTTTAAACTCATCATGCTCAGAGGATTCCATACCGATTGAGATTCTGCCGAAATACATCATTGATTCCGACCAAAAATTACCATTTCACGTTTTTTCATGAAAATAAAATTTCACTCCCAGTTCACTCTTTTTTTCAGCCAAAAGTCACTCTTTAAATTTTTCAGATGTAGCAACCCTGACCACAGGCACCACAGCGGCAAATAATTTGAATTTCTTTTCGCACGTTCTTTCCTTGTTTAACTGAAATGGACTTTAAATGTATTTACTGCTTTGAGTTATTTTCAAGCCAAGAAAGTCTCTTTGGGCACCAGTCAGGCTGTCATACTGTTGTGTTAAAGCAAGAGCCGGCTGATATAGGTGTACCAGTGCAGCTGATATGCGAGTCTGCTATTTTCCTGAAGCAAGAACTAGCTGATATTGCTGCCCCGGTCCAACAAATACGGGAGCCTGCTGTTCTCATCAAGCAAGAGCCAGCTGATGCAGTTGCACAGGTCCATCAAAGGGGTAAGTATTCAATAATTAATTACAGATACAGGATTGCTGGGTATTCAATCATGCCTTCATTCTACAGGATACCTTGCTATCTGCAATGTCGATTAAATTGTATCATAGTTCCATACAGTCTGCATACAGTTGTGATGTAAATAGTGACGTCAAGTGATTGAGGAGCCAAAGGCAAAGTAGGATTTGATTGTCCCTAAGTGTGTTTTATAAATGTAAAAATGACCGGCGCCTTGCTGTCAGCTTGGCTCTATATATATATATTAAAATGTATACACCGATAGGAACAAATTGCAATTTTTAGTTTTATGAGGTAAAATAGATCAAACCGGTATGATTTCACTCCTGTATGGAATTACGAGATAGCTTAGTTTAGACCTTATCTGCACCACCCCGCATGAATGAAATATATATCATGCAATTTTCACCATTTCTTTCCAGCCTTTACACTTACCAAATGTGTGATATTGTGTTTTGATCCTTGAGTAGAAGCTCTAATTATTCGCTACAACATAATATTTTCCCATTTTCTGTTGAATGAAGTTACAATGTTAGCAAATGCCATTCTTCTTAACACCTACTGACCATGGCTAAATTGTTTTTGCATCAGGTTCCATTTGCAATTTTCTTTTGCACCTTTCCGATGTTTATTTGCAATACCAGGTTAACCAAAATCGCTTGAGCGTGACCATTGAGCAGCTATTTATTTGTGCCATTTCACCTTAATATTGGGCCAGGCAATCCTTTAAAGAAGAAATAGAAGGAAGTTGGTTAATGACCATACGTCCAAAGTTTTCGAGCAGGAACAAAACAGAGCTCATGAACATCCCAATGATTGCGATATCCGCATTCAAGAAAATGGTGGAAGAGCAGTACAGCCACCACATCCACATATACACCGACGGGTCAAAAACTGATGAGGCAACTGGATGTGCAGTTTATTTTCCCCAGTGGAACACGAAGATGATGGAGAGACTCTCCACAGAAATCTGCATCATGTCAGGTGAAATCCACGCAGTAAACCTTGCTCTGCTAGACCTGAATAGGAGAGAAATCAAAGATGTCAAAGTAGCAGTATTTTCTGACTCAAAATCTACCCTCCAAGCGCTGATGTCAGAGGAATGGAGTTCAGCAGACATCGATCTCCACAACGCATCAAACCTGATTCAAGAACTTGCCAAAAAGGGAATCAAAGTTACTCTCCAGTACATACCTAGCCACGTGGGGATACCCGGCAATACAACTGTCGATGAAGCAGCAAAAGAAGCAACAAAAGTCCCCATCATCTCACACCGCCCCATCCCTTTACGTGACATGCTTCAGGTTCGACTGAAGGCCCATACAGTCAAGCCACCTCGCCCCAGAACATCTCCATGCCCAGGAAAGCTAGAGACCAGGGTTTACCACCGCGTTCGAGCCAACGCAAATGGACTAGCTCACCAGGCATACCACTACAAGATCAGCCACCCCAACGAAGACCCCCCCACATCCCCAACATGTCGGATTTGCCGAAACGGCGACGAGACAATGGACCACATCCTGTTCATGTGCAAATCGCTGAATGCACGAGCAAACCAGGAACGAGGTAGGCTGAAATCCCTACTGGCAAGGCTGAAGATTAACCCCACATGTGCTGATATCACCAAACAGGAACAACACCAGTCAGACGAAATCAAGATCTTCCAGCACCTATTTGCGATCCTGCGAGCGTGTGACCTGATCGAAAAGGTCTAAGAAGCCAACAGCACGCAACAGCGGCGCTAGCAACACTTAAAACCCATTGACGAGGAAGAAGCCTGCGTGGGCATTGGGCCCTTTTGGCGTATTCTTGGAACATCATCATCATCACCAACTAATTTTGTCAGGATAGATATATTTTGATGTTCCACAGGCGATCCTAGTGATTTAGTCTTTATTTACAGAAATTTACTAGAGGTGACACAAATAGATGGGTGTTGCAAATGGCAAGGTATCCTGTACTAGTTAGGGTAGCCTCAAAAAGTGGTGTCAGATGTAGTGCGCATGAACTGCCTTGAATTTTTCTAATCTGTTTCTTTTTTGCTCAACTGCTCAAAATAATATTTTAAATACATCATTGCATTGACGACTAAATTGGTCTATTTGTATTGTCTGATTCATCCTAACTATTTATATTATAATTAATGTTATATGACAATCAAGCTGTAGCCTAGAACATGACTGTAATCGGGGCAATGTCACAAAACAATTCCGCCAAATTGATTTGGCATGAATCATAATACAATGGCTGTTCATCAGCATTTTATATTGTAATTTTTTTTTCTGAAGAAGATTTTAGATACTCAGAGGCAAGGTAGAAGATTGGGGGTTTTGACCTCAAAACTGAAAGTTGGAAGCTAGGACAATAATATTCTGATGTTCAAATGCTTAAGATTTGATTTTTTTTTCTATTTAATTGCAATTGTAACCTAGTAACAACATTTCTCAAACTTTTAATGTACCTGTGACACTTCACTGATGTCCAAAAAAAAGGACAGAAACATTATGAAAGAAAGATCTACTCTTCTTCTTTTAAGGTTTAAGGTTTAATGGAAAAATTGCCACAATACCAAAAGCTAAACAATAGGCAACAAGGAGAAAATAAATAAACACACAGTAATAACTAACAACATCTAAATAATAAACCATCAACACAAAACTTAAAGACAAAAATACAAAACAAATCAAGAACAAATCAAGAACCGAACAGGCACAAATGAACAACAAACGTGAAGTTCTGTTGGTTATTAAAATAATTAGTAACAAGGGGGGAGAATGAGTGGAGCCGACGTGCGGTACTTGATGCTGGAAACGGCTTGAGTAATTTGGAGTGTCTCTTTGGGTAATTCGGTTCAGGGAGTTGTTCGGGAAGGAGGTGGCGGAATCTGTTTGACTGCAGAATTTTCTTACCAAAATCTGTTGTTAAATTTAGGCGTCTTTTCTTTAATGGTTCAAGCCGGAGAGTTTTAAGCAGTAGTCGTCACCCACCATGACTGGGGTTAGATTGTTTCAGTAAGGTTGAGCTAGTTGACAATTCCGAAGATGGACAAGAATATAATCTTCTCTTCCTCTTGGCGGATGGTGGCGTTTGCGAGCGTTATTGTGGGTGGGCTGAGTCTGGCTTTGTAAAATGCTCCTCGAACTTTCCCTTGGTAGAGTTTCACTTCCTGGTGTTGACAAGGGAAGGTGATGTGGTCCAAGGTTTTGTGTGCCGCCTTGCATAATCTGTAGCTTGTGCACTGGAGCCCCAGGGGCCTTAGATTTGTAGAGGAATGGTGCATGGTTGAGTTGGCAAGCATTACCTCTGATTCGATGGTACCACTTGCTCATGTCCTTCTCTGTGAATGGAGAGAAGTGGGGATGGGCATGCATGTTCGCTGGTCGGCTCGATTCGCTGGCGTTATGGCGTGGTAGGTTTACTGTATGGTCTGCGATTTCGTTTTCCTCTATTCCCGTGTGGCTGGGGACGTACTGGAAGGCCATCTGTATCCCTTTTGATGATGCACTGGTAATTTGGATCTGAAAGTTGTGGAGGTCAGTGTCTGCGGATGGGAACAGATGCTTCATTTGGGGGGGGGGGAGGAAGGCGGCCGTCCCCCTGCCTCCCAAGGGGTCCCAGAGCTACACAGAATAAACAGGAAAGTAGCCCGAAAATATCAGTTTCTCATCAGAATTGTTACAACTGGTTGCGCCATATCGTTTGACCATGGTCACCCATGAAAATTGAACCCTTTTCATTAAAGATAATGACCCATTGTTCGATGGCTGAGTGTCTTTCAAAACCGGTTTGAGCCTAGGTACGGTAAGCTGTGTGTCTGAACTGTGAACATGAAGAGAGAAATTAGTTGTGCTTTTGATCCGAATTTTCCTCGCGGTTCTCCTCGTAATTCTCTGATTTCGCGGTTTTGGACTATTCAGATGAAGTGAGTTCTCCTTTTCTTGCGTTTATGTCAGAATCGAGAAGTTGCTCCGATAGTGAATTCTCGATTCTCCTCTCTCCGTTCTCCTCCCTGATTGGTCAACAGAGTGCGGGTGTTCAATATGCATAAACAGGTATACCGGGATGCAGCCGAGCTGCCAAGTGTTTTTGTCAAAAGCGAGAATGGAGAAGCGAGAAGAGCAAAAACGGTAATTTTTACGAGAATCGAGAATTCAGAAGCGAGAACGGAGAACTGAGAATCGAGTATCACTTTATGATTTTTTCCTGGATAGCTGAGGCCCCCCTTTGAAATTCAAATGTGGGCACCGCCCTGAAGGAGCACAGAATTTAGGAGTTGGAAGGGGAGAGGGTCAGCAAACACTCAGTGCTTTTTCCACTCAGTCCCAGCTTGTTTATTTTATAAAACGGTACGAAAAGTCCTAAATCAGCGTTTAACGTGGGTTGCAGCGAGGACTACTCTGTTTCAGTTTTTGGTCATTTATTTGGAAAGGTTTGATTAACCATTTTCAGTTAAATGTCTAACACTGTTTGAAATGTGGTGTGATGATCTGATCTATGATAGGTGGCCCTTGCTTTCATTTGTGGTCCAAAAAAGGCACTCTGATCCTAAAGGATTCCAAAGCATCTGCTTTTCAAGAGCATCTGCTATCCGCCCCTAGTAGCGAAAGTTTGCGCCGATCTCCTGAGCACTTTGTGTTCATTCAGCCGGCAATGAAAACTAGAGGTCGTCCTTCCGGTGGGTTAGCCATTTTTCTTCGAGCCAGCGAGTGTTCAGCACCACCAAAACTGTTCCAGTCTGGGCGTTATGCTCTTGCCGTGCAGTTGGACAATATTGTTCTTGTTAATGTATATTTACCTTGCGACCGGCGGAACATTGCATCACATAGTTCATTTGCTAAGGCTTGTCAGAAAATCAGAACACTTCTATCAGACATTTCAAGGAAAGGAATGAAATGGGCTCTTGTTGGTGATATTAACACTGATCTTCTAACTTCTTCTGTACGGACTGATTTATTTTTCGATTCTTTACCGGTAGCTCACAGTCTCATTGAGAAGTCTCTACCCTTTTCATATAGACATAATCGTGGCGCTAATGTTTCCAACCTTGATCATTTGATTGTTTCTGAAACAAGTCTCATTGACGGTATTGTTGAGGTTGATGAGGAGAAAATTGAGGACGACCATCTGCCTCTGTCTTTCTGTTTGGTTGTCCCTGTTGCTCGAATCAGTCGTCCAAATCCCAAGAAGGCTTGGATCCAAAAGCGTAACTGGAATTGTATAGATACTGTGCTCTACATTTCTACATTAACTAATCTTCTCTCGCTTTTAAAAGTTCCTTTTCACCTTCTTCAGACTGGTATAGCAGCTACTACTTCGTCCGTTGATATTAATTGTTATTATAGCGAGCTTGTCCATTGCTTGAAATTGGCAGCCGATATTGCTGTACCGACTGAGAGAATTCGAGTTGGTACAAGGAAACCTATTTGGAAAGTCAGTCCTGAAGTTAAGAAGGCAAAAAACACAGCAAAATTTTGGCTAAAAATTTGGATTGCTTGTGGACGCCCAGGGAATGGTACTGTTTTTAATCTAAAAGCTAAAACAAAGCGTGAATACAAATCTTCCCTTAAAAATGCTCGTTTGAATGGCTTAGATGCTCCCAGTGACAAAAAAGCGTGGCAAAAGGTCCTTCGTACAGATAAAGGTTCAGCTGTACTTCCTTCCGCGCTAACTATGGCTGACTGGACCAACCACTACCGTGGTCTATTCAGTGGTTGCAAAAACCAGATTCAGCAGCACTTTGAAAATTTACTTCTTAATTACCTACCAAGGAAAATATTTCAACCTTCTGTTCTTCCCGTTACTTGTTCTTCCATCGAAATTGCTTTCCGAAAATTAAGAAGAACTGGTTCTGCAGATTCTGATGGCCTTAGTGCCGATTTTTTCAAAATTGAGTGTCCAGCTTTAACACAACACCTTCAGCTGCTATTTCAAATTTGTTTATGCCAGGGTTTGGTTCCGAATAGTTTCCTCCTGGGTACTATAACATCGGTGATTAAGCGAGGGAAAGACGCGGACCTTTGCAAAAGCTATCGGCCAATTACAGTTTCTTGTACCATAAGCAAAATCCTGGAATACGTCCTTCTTCCAGAACTAGTTGAAAAATGTAGCTTTGGTTCAATGCAGTTTGGATTCCGTTCGAGCGCCAGTTGTGCGCATGCTCATCACATATTGACAAAAATGATGAAACAGGCTACCCGCGACAAGTCTTCTATCCATATATGTTCTATAGATATAGCTGGTGCTTTTGACAATATAACGCATTCTCAGGCCCTATTTTCTCTCATTACTTCTGGCGTGAATCTGTCTGTCGTCTATCTGTTAAAATTTTGGTATGGTCATTCTTCAGTAAGGTTCAAATGGCAAGGTAGCTTGTCAGAGATTATTTCTGTCCGAACTGGTGTTCGCCAAGGGGGAGTCTTATCTCCCTACATCTTCAAATCGGCCATATCTTCTTGTCTCGATTCTTTGCTTCCTGCTTACTTCTATAAAGACTATGCCTTCAGCTACATAGCCTATGCGGACGACTTGCTCTTAGTAAGCCGTAGCCGATCCACACTCACAAAAAATGTAAGTAAGCTGTCGTCAGAACTTCTGAAAATTGGCCTTGAAGTTAACCTTTCAAAATGTGAGTACCTGCATTTCAACCCTTCATCAAATTGTTCGAGTGCATCTAAAGCTTCTATATCTCTTGGATCGTTCATCGTCAAATCAACAGACTCTCTACGGTGGCTCGGCATAACATTCAAATCTTCATTGTCAAAATTTTGCTCATCGGTTGTTCAAGAAGTTTATAAGTCGATCCGTAGCGCCTATGGGCGCATCGTCCCCAACCGGGGGCGCTATAATCGTAAAGCTTTGGGAAATTTGTACAGCACCTTCTGCGCTCCTTCTATACTATTTCGTTCTGGCGTCACTCATGTTCTGCGAAAGAAGGAGATTAAAAAGATGAGATCATGTTATTTTAAATATGCAAAGCACCTGCTCCACTTGTCGAAATTATGTCATAACCATACATTGACGGAGAAATTCAAAATTCAAGACGCAAGTGTTACCCTTTTGGATGTTTCGTCATCACTTTCAAAACTCATGGACAACAAGGCCCAAACAGCACACGATGTCGTCCACTGCTTCCTGACCGAAGATTAAAAATTAAGTGTCTTTTTCTGTGTGTATATATGTGTTTTGTTTATTTTCTTTACTTTTTTCATTTACTCCGCCTTTTCAAAATGGCGGGTCATAAATAAATTACTTACTTACTTACTTAAAGTTTTCGCCTGCGGCGCCTTTTGTAGTCAGCTAAATTTACATTGAGGTTTGGACTTGCAATTTTGGGGATGGGCGATTTTAAAACCTACAATTTTCGACTGCGGCGCCTTTTTTTTTTTTTTTTAAACCTAAAGTTTTCGCCTGTTACCTATTTATATTGAGGTTTGGGCTTATAATTTTGGGGATGGGCGATTTCAGAACCTAAAATTTGTTCGGTATGTAGTTTAATTTTGTAGAAAACATGCAAAATCGCCGGTGGTGCTCATTGCGACTTTGTTCCTACACGGTTATGATAGCTTCGCTCTCCAGAGAGTTCCTGTTATTCTAACAAATACGTTTTGTGGTATTCACCCCCCCCCCCGCCCAAGCACTTCAAACCGCCCGTGCGTCGCGGGGTCCCGAAGGGGGGCCAGGATGCCGCCGCTGCTCCTCCTAGATTTCAGCAAAATGTCGCCTCTGGATGAGAACCTTCGTCGCTTTGGCAGATGGAGTGCTGAGAGCGAGTCCGAAAATACAACCACATTTCCTGTGTTGATTTGGCTTTTGTTTATGGTCTCTTTTGCCAATACTGTGTCTTACCATGAAAGAACTACAAAACTATTTCTTATCTTTTCTTTAGGATTCCATTGGAGTAGGTAGACATCTGTATGTTTGGATTCTCTCTTTTTCCATGCCTATTGAGTTCTAGCAAAACACTCGAGGGTTCATAAAGCGCGTGGAACGTAGTGAATCATGGATGGCAAGTGGAAAGATTGTTATGCTAATGTACTCGTGTGATACCTTTTGTGTTAACCTGTTGCCCGAAACCGAGTATCATATATACGTGTAACATGTACACGAGTGGTTGGTACGTCTTGGACTATACCGTTACTCTGATTTTAATCCTCGAAGGGTTGGTTCGTGACTGTGGAGGGGGAAGTTCGGACTGTAGGTCCTGGATCCTACATTCAGAAAACAGTTTTTAGAAAAACACACTTACGTTTAATATTGAAATTCTGCATACATCGAATACATCTGTCAATCCAACTTTCCTTAATCACTACTGAATTCTTACTGACTTAAGACTGACTCTTGAGTACAAATACATCGATCCTTAAATACCTGCTTTTTCTTAAATCGTTTCACTTTGCGTAATCGTTTCACTCTTGAAAGTATAAAAATACTCACTCTTGAAAACAGGCACTGCGTGAGGAAATGCCCCTTCGAGAAAATGGTGCTTCGACAAAAGTACTTTGTGAGAGTCGTTATAAACATTTGGAATTACATGTTTCGCATCGTTACAAGATTATTGAGGTGTCGTTAGTGAGTTTATAATGTAACATTTTAAAGTTTTGTGTCCAGATATAAGAATTAATTAATACAATTACCTCTGTAAGTTACACTGGCATTATAGGTAGCATACAACAGGTCCTTAAATACAAAAGGTTTTTCTCCAGAATCATTTGCGAATGTGGTTTGATATGACTCAGCTTTTGTGCAATGGAAGAAAACTTCTTGTTACAAATATCACAGAAAAGATCAATAGTCTGGCTGTGACAGATATTTTTGTTTAAACAATGCCAGTAATCAGTTTGTTCTTCATTTCAGATGAATGCCCCCAAGAGCCCAGAGTGAAAGTTGAGTGCATATTAGATGAAAACCCTGAGCAAATTGAGCTATACCCTGAAGAAAGAGCAAAGGCGTTTGCCTGTACGACATGTGAGAAAATGTTTACCACTTCTGGTTCTCTGACCGTCCACATGCGATTACACACAGGAGAAAAACCATACTCTTGCGATGTGTGTCCTAAAAAATTTGCTCGACGCACTGCCAAAGTAGTTCACATGAGAGTACATACTGGCGAAAAGCCTTATTCATGTGCGGTGTGTCAAAAAAAGTTTTGTTGGAGGTCATCAATGGTTGAGCATATGAATGTACACTCTGGTGTTAAGTACGCATGTGAAGTGTGTAGCAAAAAATTTAATCTACGTCAGAAAATGGTTGTTCACATGAGGATTCACACAGGAGAAAAACTTTACGCTTGTTCTCTATGCCCTGAGAAGTTTGCCCAACTCAGTGTCAAACAAAGTCACATGAGAACACATACAGGGGAGAAGCCCTTCAAATGTGAGGTTTGTGAAGAAATATTTTCATGGAGGTCAGCAATGGTCGAGCATATGAACATCCATTCTTCCGAAAGCTCCTATTCTTGTGAGTTCTGTGAGAAAATATTTCATCGAAAGGATACAATGGTTGACCATATGAGTACACACACTGGACTGTACACATGCGAAGTATGCGAAGAGACCTTTACTACTAAGGTGAGCAAAATTAGGCACATGAATATCCACACAGGAGAGAAACCGTACTCATGTGATATGTGTCCGAAAAAGTTCGCTCGACGGTTTAGCAAACTAATTCACATGAGAACACACACAGGCGATAAGCCTTACTCGTGTGAAGTATGTGGGAAGAAATTTGTTCGACTCTCAAACAAAGAAACGCACAAGATTGCACATACGATAGAGAAAGTGTACTATTGTGAAGTCTGCAATGAAGCGTTTGAGTCCCAGGATGACATGGTCAAACACATGCCAGTGCACAATAGAGAAAAGTCTTATGCATGTGAGGTCTGTAAGAAAACGTTCATGAGGAGCAGTCATTTGGTTAACCATATGAGGTTCGTACACAGGAAATGAGCCTTGCGTGTGCTAGAAAGTTGTCAACACTGCTGACGGTTAGTAACATGACCAAAGTTTTCGATGGGATCCCAAAAATTCAATATCTGATCCAGACAACTGGGTCTTGTCTTAGCCAGATCCAGTCATCGCCAGAATCCTTGAACATTCTTACAATTAAAATTCAGAAACAGATTAAGGCCAAATAGCTAATCATCTGAGAAAACCAAGTTCAGATATGGATTCAGCATGTGTGTTTACCCGTATAAGTCATATCTGTTATGACGAAAAGTTCCTGCCACTTCTGCCAATTTCCCGGTTTCGGCCGAACTCTAGAACTACTTGTCCGGCGAAAAAAGAAAGCTCAAAAACGAACTCAGGGTATCTTCTTTCCCCAATAATGAACATCTAATCAACTTCAAATAAAAATTTAACTTATAACAAATTTTCCGACTCCAGCCGGATTCCGGTCGAACTATATGTCCGGGTAAAATATGATTGTCACGCACGGATTCAGCGTCTCTTCTTACCCCTAAATCGGTTATCTAATCAGCTAGAAATAAAACTTTAACTTCTAACAATTTTCCGGTTTTGACCGGATTCTAGGCGAACTACATGTCCGGTAGAAAAATAGTTTTCACATAAAAGTTCAGCATGTCTTCTTTCCCTAAATCGGACATCTGATCAACTCCAAATAAAACTTTTAATTTTAACAAACTTTCTGGTTTGGGCCGGATTCCGGGCGAACTACTTGTCCGTCGAGAAAATGGTTTTCACCATCGTCTTCAGCATGTCTTCCTACCTCTAAATCGAACATCTAATCAACTTCAAATAAAACTTTTACTTTTAACTAACTTTCCGGTTTTGGCCGGATTCCGGGCGAACTATTTCACCATCGTGTTCAGCATGTCTTCTTACCCCATAATCGACTATCACATTAGCTGTTTCAAAATATTTTGTTTGCCCCTTAATTTGAACCCCCTCCCCCACCCCTAAATGTAGGGCTACAAAGCCCATTTACGAACTCGACTGGTCCGCCGATCCAAAGAATCCTCACACCAAGTTTCATCAAAATATCTCATTCCTTCGAGAGTTATCGTGCTTACAGACGGACGGACGGACGGACAGACGGACAACTTTTGCGATGTCATAGGTATCCCTCAACTTACGTTTTGGGATCCCAAAAAGTTGTTAGCCTAGTTTTGTTCATTCGGTGTGCTAATGGAATACTTTAGGCTTTTTCTTCGCACTCTTAGTAGTTTCTGGTCACTTATATGGGACCAAATAAAAACAAAAGTTAGCCAATTTCAGTCGTTTTGGGATCCCAAAACGTAACTGACGGGATACCTCTGACTTTACAAAAGTTGTCCATCTGTGTCTGTCAGCACGATAACACTCGAAGGGGTAGAGATATTTTCTTTAAACTTGGTATGAGGGACTATTGAAACAAAATACATGTCAAGTTCGCAGATGAGCCATGTAACCCTATATTTAGGGGCGGGGGAGGGGTTCCAGAATCAAGGGATGAAATAAAATATGTTTTGATAGATATTCCGTCAGCCCAAGCTGACTGCAAATCATATTTGAAGGTGCAAAACGGGTAAGTCAGCTACATTTTATTAGAGCTATATTTTGGCCCTTCTTGGCAAGGGTCCTCTTCAGGCTCAAGCCGCTCAAGCTAGAAAATGAACTTGTGAAAAAATAGTTATAGATTCTTCCTTACAAATCTGATTTTGACTACTGAACTATTTTGAACTATTATATGAACTATTTTGAAATGAACTACTGTTTTTGTTGTTCGATTGGGTCGTCGAAAGGGTAGAGATTCTTCTGCATTTTGGTTTTAGAGTCACCTGTCTCTTTTTCTTCTTTCCAGCTAAGATGGTTACTTGGTCGGCGGCGTGTATGGGCGATTTGTAGTTCCGTACTTCGGTGATAGATATTCCTTCTGCCCAAGCTGACTGCGAATCATATTTCAGGGCAAAACGGATAAGTCAGCTACATTTTATTAGAGCTATATTTCGGCCCTTCTTGTCAAGGGTCGTCTTCAGGCTCAAGCCGCTCAAGCTGGAAAGACTTTCGACGACCGAACAACAAAAACAGTAGCCGTGTTCGGAATGAATTCGCAGCACTAGCTTTAACTGCAACCATTTTCAGAGAAGAAGTTAAAAAATCAGGTATTTAAGGAAGAATCTTTAATTGTTTTTCCACAAGATAATTTCCAGGTTGAGCGGCTTGAGCCTGAAGAAGACCCTTGCCAAGAAGTGCCGAGATATGGCTCTAATAAAATGTAGCTGACTTATCCGTTTTGTACCGTCAAATATAATATGTTTTGAAGCTAATGAGATAGTCGTTTAAGGGGTAAAGTGATATGCTGAATCCATATCGGAAGTTTTTTTTTCTTGCCGAAAAAATAGTTCACCCGGAATCCGGCAAAAAACAGAAATTTGGTTAGGCTAAAAGTTGTTTCTGAAGTCGATCGAATATTCGGTACTTGGTTAAGAAGATATGCTGAATACAGTTCTGAGCATTATTTTCTTGCCGTACAAGTAGTGCATCCGGACCCCGGCCCAAACCGGAAATTTGGTGGAATTAAAAGTTATTTTCCGACCTTGATTAATGATTCGATATAGAGGTAAGGAGACTGCTGAGTCCATTATTTTAGTTTGTTTCCTTGACGGATAAGCAGGTCGCCTAGAATATTGCCTATTAGCCTATAATAGCCTAACAAGTAAAAGCAGTTTTACTTGAAGGAAATTTCTTCGAAGTCGATTAGACATTGGATTTAGGAGTAAAGATAAGCGATGAATCCCTATCTGAACTTCCTTCATTCATTGGACGACGAAAAATTTCGTAAAAGTTAAAGTTAATTCTGAAGAGGTTCGATTTGAGGGCAGGCATGCACTTTAAATTCATATTAATTCTTTCTTTCCTCAGCTGTGCAGTGGTCTAGCCCTAATCGGTGGAAAACCAGCACTTTTACTCTTTTACATTTCGAATAAATCTCTTTGTGTCGGTATAAAGAATACAAAGTATCATCCCTATCTGTGTGACTTCCGTTAACATTGCCTGCAGAAAACCCAATCCAAATACGAAATAGTGTTTCCAAGCTATGATTTTTGCTCCATTTTGCATCTGTCCTTATTTCAGTACCGATCAATTTTAGTAACGAACAAATGTCTCCAATCAACCCTTGTTCTGGAATATTTTCTAAGCAGTTAAGCCCAAACGGATATCTAGAAGAATTTCCAATACGATCCGGCCAGCGCTGTACAAAATTTGAATGATTGCGCTTTTTGTCTTGGAGTCTGCATGTGCAAACCTCCAGAAACGAACATCCCTATTCTGAAAACGTCACGCTCAGGAGAAGAATGCTCTCCGTGGCCATGTCTGTAAATGCATTCTGCATGGTGTGTTCAAGTATGGTTTCATTGTTTAGGTGTCCTTTAAGCATGGCTAGGCCTAAGAGGAATTGGAAACAGCCAAACAAACCTGGATAAACAAACACCAAGAAATGGCGTGTTAGTCTTACTTAAAGGAGACCTCGCACTATTTACTCTTCAACTTACAGTAGGCCTACTTTAATATATTTGAATACTTTAAAACTAGACTGTGCTTTCAACAAGCAACCCACGGCTTTGGCTGTTTTAAGCCTTTTCCGAGACCCGTTGACTTACAGCGAAAACAGGGAATCAATTTTACAAAACCGTTTTTTCTGATGATACACATCTAAGGTAGCAAAACACGGCAAGTGAGAAAATCAGCGTGGTTTCGTTAGAGGGGTTAGAATGTACCCTACGAAATTTGGGTCTCCAGGTAGGAGACGGGGTTCTCAACCCCTGCAGGCATCCTACGGTTGTTTAGATGGTATGCGAAGAAGAAGTAGACGGGTATCAACTCAGACCTCACAGTTGGTCACACGAAATACCTCTAGCTCCGCTCAGTTTCATCGGGGTATTCGTAGTCGCTGCATGGAACCAAAGACGGAGGTTCTACCTGCTTGTTCGTTCTTGGTGGATATCAATATGTCTATTTGGGCGATTCCTAAAAACGCAAATCCGGCAATTGTTATTTTTGTAGAGCAACCGTAATATCAGATACCACGGTAACTGCAAAAGATAATTTCTTAGAGTTATTTATAGGCGAAAGCCTTATAATATTCAATATTCCTTACAAATATTCACAGCTCGGTATCGTTGAAAATCGATGTCGAACTGTGTCGCCAGTTGTAGCAGAATTCTGCGATTTTTCGAAGACTCCTGACTAATCCGGCTCAGAATCAGAGGCGTCACTACAGGGGGGGGGGGGGGAGGGGAGGGGGGGACGCCCCCCCCCCTAAAGCTGTCGGCCAGTCGGTAATAAATAACCGAGTCGGCGCGAAGCGCCGCGATTTTTCGTCAAAACATTTGATTTTTTTCATCAAAACAGTATTTTTTTCTGAAAATCAATCGATTTTTTTCGAAAATTTCATTTTTGTTGTTGAAAACAGTCGTTTTTTCTGCAGAAAAAGTCGGTAAAAATTACCAGCCAGTCGGTAAATGCCTCGTCCCCCCGCCAAACATTTTGGCTAGTAACGCCTCTGCTCAGAATTCTGGGACAGGCTACTTACCAATAATCAGTTTTGGCTTTGATCACAATCATAAGAAAACCGAAAAATGAGGGAATTTTTGTTTTGAAAAACATCATAAGTATGTTGATAAAACGTGATTTCTTTGCAATACTTGTAATAAAAAGGGCAACAGGTTCTCTTAGAACAACATTAATATGACATCAAGCAAGAATCGTCTGATACAGCTGCTGCAGGTGAACTTGTTTCACCTTCACATGATTATCAAAAGCGGATTCAGCATGTCTTCTTACCCCTAAATCGAAAATCTAATCAATTTCAGATAAAACTTTTAAAAAAATTTCCGGTTTCGGACGGATTCCGGGCGAACTAATTGCCCGACAAGAAAATGATTTTCATATTCGTGTTCAGCATATCTCCTTACCCTTAAAGTGACTATCGCATTAGCTGTTTAAAAAAAATGTGTTCACCCCTTAATTTGAAACCCTCCCCACCCCTAAATGTTCAGCTACAGAGCCCATCGACGAACTCGACCTCTCCCTTGAGATATTTTGATGAAATTTAGTGGGAGGATGTTTTGGGTCAAGCGAAAGGTCGAGTTCGTAGATAGGCTTTGTAGCTCTACATTTAGGGGAGGGGGTTCAAATTAAGGGAGAAACAAAATATTTTTAAACTGCTAATGAGATATAAGGAGTAAGACGACATTCTGAATACGAATGTTAAAACCATTATCTCGCCGGACAGGTAGCTCGCCAAGAATCCGGCCCAAACCGGAAAGTTTGTTCAAAGTAAAAGTTTTATTTGAGGTTGATTAGATTTTCGATTTAGGGTAAGAAGGCATGCTGAGCACATACGTGAAAATCATTTTGTACTCGGAGAAGTGTTTAGCTCGGAATTCGCCCTAAACCGGAATATTTGTTAAAAGAAAAGTTGTATTTGTAGTTGATTAGATGCCAAATTTTGGGACAAGAAGATATGCTGAATCCGTATATGATTGGGGAACAGCAATCTTGCTAAGGCCGCCAAATTATATGTAGCTGACGTATTGGTTTAAATCCTTGGTACGAATATATGTTTCCAGGTCAGCTTGTGTCTGTGTGTCTCTTACATGCAGGGTGAAATTATATATTATCTTTTCCAAATTTTGGGTCTTTGCCTGATTCCGTACGAACTACGTGTCCGGCGAGAAATGAATTTCACAAATGTAATAAGTAAGAGCGCGTTCCACCCTACTTACCGTAGTTACTACGCATGGCGTCACGAATTTCGGCTTCTTGGCATCAATGCAGGGAACGTATTTTTCTATTTTCGGCAAAATATTACTGCACGGGGTAATCCAGCCAATCACGTTACAGAGATCCGTAGTTATCACGCTTACTACGCTCCCGGACATGGTAAGCAAATAGTTACTGTTTCGAGAGGGTTGGAACGTCAGCTTAGTAACTTTTCATGAAGCTCGAACGGAAATAGTAACTAATAGTTAAATTAAACGGCCAAGACCTCCAAGACTAGTAGCGAACCCAATTCCAAAACTGCAACCTGTCCAATGGACACACGTAAGATACAGTAACAGCTTTGTTCCGGCTTTTGTTAAACTGTTTAACGCTTCATCCACCATTAAGGAGCCCACATGATGTTGTTTTTTAAGCACATATGTTTGACCGTTTAGTAGAGTGTAATTAATTTAATATATTTCTTTCTGTTGTTTCGATGCAAACCGAAATGGCAGTTGACTCGGCAGTTACGCTTGCATTTTTTGTTTGTATATATTGATGTGTATTTATATGTTGACGTTGGGATCAGTTAGTTGGCACCCGCCGTGAGTAAGATTCTTAATGAATAAACGATTTTATTTGATATATCGTTAAAAGGGTGGAACACGCTCTAATTCGACGGTGTTTCCTGTTTGTTTGTTTTTTCAAAAGGTTATAAGCGAGATTTGTTTCGAAATTTAGGCCTATAACCGTCTGTCAAGGAGACCCAGAGCCTTGAGGGGGTCAATGCTGACCTTTTCGACGAGTGTTAAGGGGGTCCTCCTGCACTTCTTAAGCTGTCGGAAGTCGTCGGTTCGAACTTCCCGATTTGTGTTCTCCGATTGGAAACTTACCTGTCGACGATTCCTTCAATGTGATTCTAAATTAGTGAACCCTTTATGGAAAATATTTTTTGAGTGTTTTGCGATTTTGCTTTGGTTTTGCTCATCAACTCATTACGTTATGCGAGTGATAAACATGACGTCCGATATTTCGATTGCACTTCCGGCAACCCAGAAATCTCTTGTTTGTTCTTGCACTATGAATGGTCAGATTGGCTTTAAATCCTGTATTATCTTAAGACTTTTTTTAAATCCAGCTCTCCTCCATCCTAATGTTTCGACAGGGTCCATTCGGATCGATAGTCCTCTCGGCCGAATGGTTAGAGCGCTGAACTCACAAGCAAGGGGTCGTTGGTTCAAGTCTCGTTGTATACGTTCCTCATAACGAATTGCCACCAGATGCCGTAGAGAATAAGTTGCATCTGCTACTACGGTAACTCAATCTGCAATTAGTCGTTTTCGCAGATATCGTGGTGTCAGATATACGGTTGCTCTGCAAAAACGGCAATTGCCGAAATTGCGTTTTTCGAAGTCATCACAAAAGAAAAACTGATATCCAGCCACATCATCAAGTGCCTAACTTCGTTCCCACCAATTTGACAAAAACTGATGGAGTGAGATGACTTTTTCAGATACCAAGATCAGTTACCACGGTCTGACCGTGGTCTCTGAAAAAGTCATCTCACTTTCATCATCACCAACAATAGAGCCTAGGATTCTGTCAAATTGTTGGGAAAGAAGTTTGGCACTTAGTGGTGTGTCTGGATGTCAGTTTATCCTGTGGGATGACTTCGAAAAGCACACTTTCGGCAATTGTCGTTTTTGCAGAGCAATACCAACTGCAAAAACGACTAATTGCAGATTCAGTTACCGTGGCGTCTGTTACCACTGTATCTGCAAAAACGCACTAATAACAATCACACGTGTGATTGTTATTAAGTTATCTGAAGGGTGAATAAGTGATCAGGATTTCGCTTGAAACCGAGTCGCGCATTAGCGCCAAAGAAAAGTCGACAAGTACTCAGCACTTGATTCGGAAGAACAGACAAACTTGATGAAGTTTGACAGAACAGTTGGCTGGGGCACAAATAGAGGCAGAGGCATTTACAAAAGTTTTAAACATGGCTAGGCCTAAGAGGAATTGAAAATAGCCAAACAAAGATGGATAAACGTAAACCAAAAGTAACTTGTTGTTTACTTTACTAGCGCATCTACCGGCCGAAAAAGAAATAATCTGGAAGAATTCTATGAAGGGCGGATTGAGGCATTTCCACGTAAAGCAGTGGTTCCCAACCTTTTCCGTACCGCGTACCCCCAATCAAGGATTTTCGTAGAAAAAGTTTTATTTTCGGTCGGTCAAACGACCAGCCACTCAGTAAAAATACCTTGCCCCCCAAAAAAACATTTTGGCTAGTGATGCCTCTGCTGGTAGTATTAGGTTTTCGGCAAACAAAAATAAGTGAGGCGGGATTCTGAAGCTACGGACTAAACTGGTCTTGGTACCTTCGCGTACCCTTGCAAGGGTCTCGCGTACCCCTTTTGGTACGCGTACCACCGGTTCGGACAACTGCTGTAAAGCATAAGTTGCTTGTTTTGTCTCAATTCGCTATTTCGCGTTTTATGACTATAGAGACGAAGCCAATTCTCCCTTTTTCGTTTTTGTCAGAATTGAGATCGGGGAAAGCTACATGATTTTGCAGAATCGAGAAGTTGCTTCGAGAGCCTGAGGAGGGCAACATGGTCCGAGTCCTACAGGAAGAATAAGGGGGAAACAAACATTCAGCTTTAATCAGAAAAAAAAATGCAAGAAATAAAACAGGACAACCTTACATGAAATATTTTAACGAAGCGTGAATTCTTCTGAGATTAGATACATATACTGTAATTTTTCTGTTTGTTTGACAATAATCGAAAATTTGGTTTACAACCCCGATAGTCGATTTTTACAATAAACTTTCTATCTATCTATCTGTCTAACATGAAAGCTTATTTGAAAGAAGTTATCAATTAACTAACTCAACACTGCACTGATTATCCTAGAAGAAAAAAAAACGAAAATTTCTTTTTTTTTTAGATCAGCTATAGATAGAAATAGTTAATGCATAAAAGCAAACAAGGGCCATCGCACCAGAAAAAGAATGTATAGAAAAAGTTAACAGATCAGCTAATTATCCATCTAAAATGTTATGGGACGGCTAAGGATAAATTCGAATACTTCGGCCACACTGCGTGCAGTCTTCTAAACCGTCTTCAGCGAAAAACAGACTAAACTACATACTATAAAGGGCGATTCTGGCGGTCTCTTGGATTCGCTTTCCAAAAAGCAAAGCGAGAATCCGCCGAGCGCAAGAACAAGCAAAAAGTCGCTGAGCCTCAGTTGCACCTTTACAACTTCTCGCTGACTTGCCGAAATCACTTTCCACTCGCGAAGGGGATTCGCTTTCCAAGTGCTGGCGGAAACTAGCGGAGCGCGAGAACAGCTTTGAAAAGCGAAGCGACTTCTAGCCGAAGTCGCAAGAACAGCTGGCGCATAAGCTCGCGGAGCTTTCCCGACCGCCAGAATCGCCCTTAAGAGGAAACGACGCAGACTCGTCGAACCGTAAGACAACAAGCGAACTACGACAAAGAAAAAATATCAAAGTTAGAGTGTTTAAAATGTGTGTATACAGTTCTGTGATTTTTACAACTAATTGGTGCGTAAGTACAATTTTGTGTAACTTACAGCTGTTTCCCATAGAAGTCCAGCCAGTTAGAACCACTGTCCAACAAACTAATTTGTCGTATCAACGAGTTGTGTTAAGGACCGTTCACGCTTGTGTTGTAACATGAATAAAAATACTTCGCCTTGTAAGCCTTATCCTCCTCTTCCCGTTCAACTTGAAAATCAAGTCGTACGCCCACGTATGCGCAGATTAACCACACAGAGCCTGGAGCCTGACAATGAATCCCAAGAGAACCTAACCTTTGATGACTTTAGGGACACTGAACACCTTGAAATGTGGAGTTTTAGATCAGCTTCAACCGGTTTTGTGCAAATTCAGTAAAATATCTGTTGTTGTATCTGCTGGACCAATGTAGATTTCCTGATCTAGTTTTGAGCCTACCAGGATTGCTGTAATTATTTCAGATAATGTAAAAGCTTGTAGTTGTCAAAACGCATTTAGCTGTACAGTTTAGTATGACTGACTTTCCATTCAAAGAGCTCATTCAGTTTCAGTTATATTACAAATATCTCTCCTATCCGTTTCTCTCTTTCTTCCTTAACAATCACGCCATGGAAACGCACGCTTGTGCAGCTAAATGCAGCTAAAAAACAGCTAAATTTTTCCGGAAAAAACAGATTTAAAAATTTCGCCTGCGGCGCTTGGTTTATCTTGTCTTCGTACAGTCGATAGAACCACCGTTGTTTAGCGAAAGCTAAAATGAACAGCAGGTGAACTTTATATATATATGTTTGAAAAATACAAAATTATATCAAAGGAATAATCTCAAGTGATGCTTTACAGTTAATTTACACGAAATTTCTCTAGTTTTCCCCTTTTGCCTCCTTCTGATTGTCCGCCTGTTCTCCTGCTGTGGTTATTGACCTGCTTGTGATTGGTCACGTATAACTTTTAACACACAAAATAGAACGCGTTCCTATTAATTTTTACTGCAGCAAGCCTGGCGGGATGAAAGTTTTACCACAGATGTTCGCGGATAGCAAGTACACTTCAGAAATTCTGCGCCTTGAACGTAAGCTTGAACAGTCCTTTAGAGTAAGTTATTTAGTTTGTTCTTCGCTGGAGACGGTTGTCGGAAGGCAGCTGACATATTCGAATTTATCTTTACCCCTGGCATAACATGTTAGAGGGAAAATTAGCTAGGGAAAGATAAAAAAACGAAAATATTGTTTTTGTTTCTTTGTATTATGAATGGCCAGCTTGGCTTAAAACTGATTTAGGCAAGGTTCATTTCCTGTGTACGAACCTCATGTGGTTAACCAAATGACTGCTCCTCATGAACGTCTTCTTACAGACTTCACATGCGTAAGATTTTTCTCTATTGTGCACTTGCATGTGGTTGACCATGTCATCATTTGACTCGAACGGCGCATTGCACACTTCACAGGAGTAAACTTTTTCTATTGTATGTGCAACCACGTGAGTTTCTCTGCTCGAAAGTAGAGAAAATTTCATTCCACATACATCACAACTGTAAGGCTTATCTCCTGTATGTGTTCTCATGTGAACTACTCTGCTAAACCGTCGGGTAAACTTCTTCGGACACAAATCACATGAGTATAGCTTCTCTCCTGCATGGATCTCCATGTGCCTAAGTTTGCTCTCTCTTTCAGGGAAGCTCTCCCCACACGCTTCACACGTGTGCTTACCAGTGTGTGTACGCAGATGTTTACGCAGTGTGCTCTTCAGACGAAACTTCTTTTCACAGACCTCACAAGAAAATGGCTTTTCTCCAGTGTGTATATTCACATGGTCAACAAGCGCCCTTTGGTATGAAAATCTTTTGTCACACACATCACACGAATAAGGCTTGTCACCCGTATGGGTGTTCATATGATCCAGTTTGGCACTTAATTTAGCATACTTTTTAGGGCACATATCACAAGCGTAAGGTTTCTCGATTGTATGAACTCTCATATGCTGCCTTTTAGTATTATTCTGAGCAAATTTTTTGTCACAGAAATTACAGGAGTAAGGTTTTTCTCCAGTGTGCACATTCATATGATCGTCTCTATTCTGACGGAAAGAAAACTTTTTATCACACACCCCGCATGAGAAGGCCTTTACGCCAGTGTGTCTAACCATATGGTCGGTCATAGCTGACTTCCAAGAAAACTTCTTTTCACACACCTCACATGAATAAGGTTTTTCACCAGTGTGAATTCTCATGTGAACTAGCTTGGCACCGCGTCGCGAAAACTTTTTCGGACACACATCACAAGTGAAAGGTTTTTCTCCTGTGTGCATTCTCATGTGGTTGGTTAGAGAACCTCGAAGTTTTTTCTCACATATTGGACAGGTTTTCGTCCCTTCCTCTGGGCACAGGTCGCTTTCAATATGGTCTGTATTTTCTTCGCACTCAGTCTTCGCGCTAGGCTCTAGCTCTGTGGTCAGGCTTTCATCTGAAACAAAGAACACGTCACTTACTGATGTTTAATATCACAAAATTATCAACCAAAAATCTTGAGTGATTATACCCTTGAGTGATTATATTGAAAGACTCCAGAAGCGTGCTTGTAAAATAATACTCGGCAATGAGGGCTTAGGCCCGACACAAGATCAGGGAGACATTTTAAGGAAGTATGAAAAGATAATTGAAGACCAAGAAATCCAAGGTTGGCACACTAGACTCCAAACTTCAGAAACTCTTAAGTTGTATGCTGAAATAAAAGATGTTTTTGGTTTTGAATATTACTTTAAGCTAGGACTAGATCATGCTACATTAAAAACTTGGTTCCAGCTCCGATCTAACAGTCTGCCTATCCTCAGTAAAAATAAACTTTTCAATAGGAGGAAAGCTGGCACGAGAGATAATTACCTTTGCCCTCTTTGCAAGTTGCAGGAGGAGGATTTGAACCACTTCCTCTTAGAGTGCCAAGAGCTTTCGCATTTGAGAGTAACATTTGTTGGGGGTGGGCTGGTATCGCTTCCCCGTATCCTGAAATCTACGAACCCCAAATGTATCCTAGATGTTTGTAAATATGTGACTAAAGGATTTAATCTCAGGAAGGAAAATTTAGCTTAGTTTACGTAGCATAGTATCTCTAGAGGTGTAATAGTTTATTTGTGAAGTGTATTAAATCTTGTATGGCCTTTTGGCTTAATAAACAAGCATTATTATTATTATTATTATTATACGTCGTATAATGGAAGTCTTTCATTGTAAAAATGGAAACTCTAACCGAATGACCACATACTTCGCTGATGAAATTCTGGTATGACTGCGTCCATTCTGAAATGCATAGGCATATTCTCCCAGAATACGAAGAAACCACCGAGAACCGTCCGAGGACACGCTCAAATCTAGAAACTGGGAAGCGAAAGCTAAAACAACCACCCGCCAAGGCATCAACAAGATATCTCCACTCGTTTGTACCTTATTTTATTCAACACTATAACGACGCTATAAAAACATGAAGAAATAACCGATAGGCCTAGAGACAATATTATTACAAGTCAACAATGTATTTTAGTGTTTTAGCGTATACCTAGCATTGTATTTTCATTAATTTGACAAACCAATTGTATATAATTATTATAATTGTCTCTTTTGTTGTGTAGCAGTACGATTACTGTGTTGTCAGCCTATGCTATCCAATGGATATTTTGGTATTAATAAATGATTGACTGATACACATATCCTTTTCCATTCCTAGGATAGCAAACGGCAGAAATCAAAGATGCTGCAATATGCCTGCCTAGTGAGATATGGGGAACGAATACCAGATTCAGACGACGTCCTGAGAAAGGCAACACTTTTTGACGAAGCGTGTTGGCTAAATATTTCTCTGATCTGTATATGATTGGGAGGAGTAATGGTTCGTTTACACACTGCGTAAATCCGAGCGTATTATACGCATAAATATGTCCGATTAATAGAGATAATTTTCCAGCCCAAATTCGTGCATGCGTTGTGTGGAAACCCACCATAAAATGTTAGTTGCATTTTTACAGATGCGGTGGTATCTGCTACCATGGAAACCGGATCTGCAATTAGCGGTTACCGTGGAATCTAATACCACTGTCAAACTGCGTTTTTGCAGTTACCATGATATCTAGCCAGTTACCGTGGTATGATATACAGACACTACCGTTCTGACCGTGGTACCCTCCTTCGGGCTGGTGCCCCCACTTGCATTTCTAAGTGGGCCCTCTGCTATCCAGGAGAAAATCATAGAGAAACTTGACACGATGTTAGAAAGATAATATTCGCGTTTTGAAGATACCATAGTATCTGTAATCAAGGTAACTGGATCTACAATTAGCAGTTACCGTGGTATCTAATAGCTCTGTCAAAAGGCGTGTTTGCAGTTACCATGATATCTAGCCAGTTACCGTGGTATGATATTCAGACACTACTGTTCTGACCGTGGTACCCTCCTTCGGGCTGGTGCTCCCACTTGCATCTCCAAGTGGGCCCCTAGCTATCCAGGAAAAAGTCATAGTGGTACACTTGACGCCATGTTATAAAGATTACAAGTGGCGTTCCTGAGGATACCATAGTATCTGTTACCACGGCAAATGGATTTGCAAATAGTCATTTTTGCAGTTACCGTGGTCTCTGATATATGGTTCCTTTGCAAAAACGACAATTGCCGAAATTGCGTGTTTCGAAGTCATCCCAAAAGAACAAGACTAAAGGTTTCGATGGGATCCCAAAAATTCAATATCCGATTCAGACAACTGGGTCTTGTCTTAGCCAGATGCATTCATCGCCAAACTCCTTGAAATTTTTATAATTAAATTCAGAAACAGATTAAGGCCAAATAGCTAATCATCTGAGAAAACCAAGTTCAGATATGGATTCAGCATATGTGTTTACCCCTATAATAAGTCCTATCTGTTTTGACGAAAAATTCCTGCCACTTCTGCCAATTTCCCCGTTTCGGCCGAACTCCTGAACTACTTGTCCGGCGAAAAAAGAAAGCTCAAAAATGAATTCAGGGTATCTTCTTTCCCCAATAATGAACATCTAATCAACTTCAAATAAAAATTTAACTTATAACAAATTTTCCGACTCCAGTCTGATTCCGGTCGAACTATATGTCCGGGTAAAATATGATTGTCACACACGGATTCAGCATCTCTTCTTACCCCTAAATCGCTTATCTAATCAACTAGAAATAAAACTTTAACTTCTAACAATTTTCCGGTTTTGGCCGGATTCCGGGCGAACTAAATGTCCGGGTAGAAAATTGTTTTCACATAAGTGTTCAGCATGTCTTCTTGCCCTAAATCGAACATCTAATCAACTCGAAAACTTTTAATTTTAACAAACTTTCCGGTTTGGGCCGGATTCCGGGCGAACTACTTGTCCGTCAAGAAAATGGTTTTCACCATCCTCTTCAGCATGTCTTCCTACCCCCAAATCGAACATCTAATCAACTTCAAATAAAACTTTTACTTCTAACAAACTTTCCGGTTTTGGCCGGATTCCGGGCGAACTACTTGTCCGATGACAAAATGGTTTTCCCCATCGTGTTTAGCATTTCTTCTTACCCCGTAATCGACTATCACATTAGCTGTCTCAGAATATTTTGTTTGCCCCTTAATTTGAACCCCCTCCCCCACCCCTAAATGTAGGGCTATAAAGCCCACCTACGAACTCGACTGGTCCGACGACCCAACGAATTCTCATACCAAGTTTCATCAAAATATCTCATTCCCTTCGAGAGCTATCGTGCTTACAGACGGACGGACGGACAGACGGACAACTTTTGCGATGTCATAGGTATCCCTCCACTTACGTTTTGGGATCCCAGAAACTGATTTCCAGTCACACCACTAAGTGCCAAACTTCTTTCCAACCAATTTGAATAAATCCTAGGCCCTATTGTTGATAATAGTGAAAGTGAGATGACTTTTTCAGATACCACGATCTGTTACCACGGTCGGAACGTGGTATCCCAATATCGATGTCGTCTATGGACGCCATAGGCGTAGGAACAGAGCTGATCCCCTCTAAGAAAGACGAAATGCCTTCATCCTTGATCACCCGGCTTTTCCACCTACGGGAGCACGAGATGTACCAGGAACACTTGGAAATCTACACAGACGTTTCAGTTCATGGGACATAAAGATTGCAGCTGGAGCCTTCCAGACCATCAATGAACCTCATAATTCAGCAAAGGATCCCAGACAAATCTTCAATCCTGACCGCCGAACTGAAAGCAATTCTACTTGCTTTGAAAGTAGTCATACAATCCCACCTCCCACGAAGAAAATCGTTGTCTTCAGCGACTCACAGTCAGCTCTCCTTCTAATCAAAAAGACCAAGTGGGAACCGGGGACTACGACCTAACGGATATCAGAGGGGTAATCCAAGAACTACAACGGATAGATGTCGTCATCAGGTTTCGTCACGTCCCAAGCCACTACAGCATACACGGGAAGTTGCAGATCAAGCCGCCAAACACAGCATTACCAGGGCCCTCCCATCTATTAACATACCAACGGCATACAGAGATATTCTCAGAAACAGATTTACAGCAGATTATCCCAGCGCTTCAATCCCTTCTGGTCTCTCCATTCAAAACCAGGCTTGGAAGTACTACGTTCTTCACAGTGAAGAGCCAATCGGTTCTCCTGAAGAAGGAGCTATTTCAATGAAAGCTCAGCCCATCCCCCCTCTGCAGATTCTGTCTCCAGTAGGAAGAGTCTGCAGCATTTCCTATTTCATTGCAGACACCTGAGCCCCGTCTTTGTTGCAATAGCGCTGCCGCATCGCTGCTGCAGCACTTCTTTGCTTTTGCACAACATGCGTTTTTGGATTCACTTTCTTCTTGGTTGAAGCGGCAGCGCTGCAGCATCTTGCAGGGAAGCATGCACTTGATCGGTGAGCAAGTCCGTGATTCTCGAGAAGCGCTGCCGTCTTCCTCGGAAGCGCTGCAGTGCAAAAACGGATGTAGAAAGAATCAGTCCGGAATCGGCCGAGAAGTGGACCTGCAGCATGCAACGAAAACGAGGCTCTGACCGAAAGGAGGAAGAGAACGATCTAAACCTTTAGACCCTTGGGTCTAAAACCAGATATCGCAGCAATAAGCTTCTCCACCAAATTGCCAACAGCAGAAACGATGATTTACAGAGATGTCCTTGATCTTCTAACGAAAGTAGACATCAAAGTCTAGGACGCCATACAGGGGTGGCCCGAAGGGGGGGGGTGATTCACCCGCCCCCCCCCCCCCCCTGCCTTTTGCCGAGTCGTATCAGTCGTTTATTTGGCCTCACCGAGGTCCAGGGCATTCATTTTAAATTAAAAATAATCCAAGTCGTTTAAAATTTGTTAACTTAGGCTCTGCACAGCTTCAGTCGTGAAAACCCGCCCCTAAAGACCAGCCGAGTCGTTTAAACCAGGTTGCACAACCCCGATAGATCGGAGACATGATTCATGGTGGCAGCTATTCGGCTACCTGTTCTAATCCCATGTGATTTGTATCTGCCTCACTTGGGTCATTCAGATTAGCCTGTTAAAAATTACAATAGGTTAGTTGTTAAAGTGAAGTCTGACTGAATAACATTAATATACCTTATAGACTAAAACCGAGGAGACAAGGTTATGTGCATGGATTGTTGGTCAAACTCTGACTACAAGTGAAAGGTATGGAATTTTTAAACGTAATGGGAAAGCTATCAGAATTCAAATGACAGGAGACCCGTGAAACAAGTGTGCCCAAAACATATGGAAAAATGTCGATTACAAAGCAAGGTTGAAGGTTGTCGTTTCCCAAGACAGGATGGGTTGTGCAGACGCTGGAATAGCTCATTGTAGTCGGGAGGTAAATTTTTGGCATCTATGCTAGGGTTAAAGCACATCTGAAAAGCCTTCGTAAAATTCCACAGCCTATAATAAGAAAATATCATGACACTTTGAAAAGGTTTCAATGGGATCCCAAAAATTTAATATCTGTTCCAGGCAACTGGGTCTTGTCGATTCCGGTCTTAAACAGACTCCTCAAAACTTTGAAACAGATTAAGGACAATGGCTGATTATCTGGGAAAACCAAGTTCGAATACGGATTCAGCCTGTGTGTTTTTCCTGACATGATATACCTACTTTGACGAAACTGATCAAAACATCCTGCCTTACTTCTACCGAATATCCGGTTTCGGACGCATTCCAAGCAACTAATTTGCAACTCCTTACCCCTACATCCAACCTCTAATCAACTTCAGATAAAACTTTTGATTTTGAAAAAAAAATTCAGTTTTGTTGGATTCTGGGCGACCTATTTGTCCGGTGATAAAATAATTTTCATGCACGGATACAGCATGCTTCCCTACCAGACCAGTATAATGAACATTTTACTTCTTTTACTTCTAACAAATTTTCCGGTTTCGGCCGGAATCCTGGCGAAACATAAAATAAAATAATCGTCATATATAAATTGGGCATGTCTTCGAACATCTAATCAACTTCAAATAAAACTTTTACTTTAAACACGGTTTTGGCCGGATTCGGGCGAAGTATTTTTCCGGTGAGAAAATGTCTCCTAACCCCTGAATCGACTCTCGCATCAGCTTGAGAGAATATTTTCTTTGTCTCTTCATTTAAAATTCCTCCCCCGACCCTAAATTTTGGACTAAGGGGCCCATCTGCCAACTTGGCCTGTACTCCGGCCCAGTGGATCCACACACCACGCTTGAACAGAATATCTCAACCCCTATGAGAGTTATCGTGCTGACAGACGGACATCTCTTACGAAGTCATAGGTATCCCTCCACGTGATTAAAACTTTTACTCTTTAACAAACTTTCCAGTTTGGGCCGGTTTCCCGGAAAACTACTTGTCCAGCAAGAAAATAAAGCTCAAAATGAATTCAACGTATCACCTCACCCCTATGTCCGACATCTAATCAGCTTCAAACATATAATTAAACTAATAACAAATTTTCCGGTTTCAGCCGGATTGCGGACGAACTATATATCCGGCTAAATAATGGTTGTCATATACGGATTCAGCATATCTTCTTGTCCCAAAATTTGACATGTAATCAACTACAAATACAACTTTTCTTTTAACAAATTTTCCGGTTTAGGCCGAATTCCGAGCTAAACACTTGTCAGAGTACAAAATGATTTTCACGTATGTGCTCAGCATCAAATAAAACTTTGGATTCTTGTCGAGCTACCTGTCCGGCGAGATAATGGTTTTAACATTCGTATTCAGAATGTCGTCTTACTCCTTATATCTCATTAGCAGTTTAAAAATATTTTATTTCTCACTTAATTTGAACCCCCTCCCCTAAATGTAGAGCTACAAAGCCCATCTACGAACTCGACCTTTCGCTTGACCCAAAAGACCCTCCCACTAAATTTCATCAAAATATCTCAAGAGAGAGGTCGAGTTCGTCGATGGGCTCTGTAGCTGAACATTTAGGGGTGGGGAGGGGTTTCAAATTAAGGGGTGAACACATTTTTTTTAAACAGCTAATGAGATAGTCACTTTAAGGGTAAGGAGATATGCTGAACACGAATATGAAAATCATTTTCTTGTCGGGCAATTATTTCCCCCGGAATCCGTCGGAAACCGGAAAATTTGTTAAAAGTTTTATCTGAAGTTGATTAGATTTTCGATTTAGGGGTACGAAGACATGCTGAATCCGCTTTTGACAATCATTTTCTATCCGGAATAGTTCGCCCGGAATCCAGATGAAACCGGAAAATGTGTTAAAAATTTAAGTTTTATTTGAAGTTGATTAGATGTTCGATATAGGGGTAAGATGATACGCTGAATTCGTTTTTAAGCTTTAGTTTTTGCACGACAAGTGCAAAAACCGGAGATTTGGCAGAATAAAGCAGGAAGATTTTATCAGTTTCGTCAAAGTAGATATGACGTATAGCCTAGGGGTAAATAGGCCTACACACATGGTGAATCCATATCTGAATTTGGTTTTCTCAGATGATTAGCCATTGACCTTCTTCTGTTTCTAAATCTTAATAGTAAAAATGTTCAAGGAGTCTGGCGAAGACCGGATATCTACAGACCAAATTGTCTGGATCAAATTTTAAATTGGGATCCCATCGAAACCTTTGGTCTTGTTACACAGAAGGAATCAAATTCTGCAAACCAGTTTAAAGTTGCAGTTTTCCGGATGTAGCTCACTAAAAAGATGAGATCATGTTATTTTAAATATGCAAAGCACCTGCTCCACTTGTCGAAATTATGTCATAACCATTCATTGACGGAGAAATTCAAAATTCAAGACGCAAGTGTTACCCTTTTGGATGTTTCATCATCACTTTCAAAACTCATGGACAACAAGGCCCAACCAGCACACGATGTCGTCCACTGCTTCCTGACCGAAGATTAAAAATTAAGTGTCTTTTTCTGTGTGTATATTTTGTTTATTTTCTTTACTTTTGTCATTTACTCCGCCTTTTCAAAATGGCGGGTCATAAATAAATTACTTACTTACTGTAGTTTTACGTACTTTTTCGACACGAAAGTACAGTGTGTCGAATCGACAAATAAAACGGCACACGGTACTTTCATAATGAAACAAAAGTACGTCAAGTCTACAGTGAAACTACACCTGAAAAAAAACCGCAACTTGAGTCTCGTCGGCGAACCAGCGTCTTTTTAAACATAAAAAATCAAATCCGAATCTGTACACTCCTTCGTGCGAAGACCAAAAGTTTTTTACGTCCGTAAATCCGGATTTTTTTTAAATGCACTGGCAAACATGTTTTACTCGTTTTGTTTCTGAGCGTGTCTTTAACGTGAAATTTAACCTTTTTTGCTATTAATTCGGAACAAATCTATTTTGAGCGTGTTCCATCCTACTTACCGTAGTTACCACGCATGACGTCAAAAATTCTGCCTTTTTGTCGTCAAGGCTGGAACGATTTTTGTATTTTCCAACGAAATATCATACCACGGGTGAATCCGACCAATCACGTGACAGAGATTCGTGGTTACTACGCTTACCACGCTCCCGAGCGTAGTAAGCAAATAGTTACTATTGGTTACTATTTGGACAAGGCTGGAACGGTCAGCGTAGTAACTTTTCGTGAGGCTGGAACGGGTTTAGTAACTAATAGTTACTATTGGTACGAGGGTGGAACACGCTCTTTGTGTCTGCTTTGTTTTCTATTTGAGATTTTATAGCTATTCTTTCCTTTTCAACGGGATCACAAGAAGACGCTCTGCTCCTCGGCGTCAAACAAAGTTTCGCCTGTGGAGCATTTCGTAGTATTCTTTATTTAGACGAACGTTGTGTCACTTACTTGGCGATTAGGCTTGGCATTTTTGAGATTTGAAACACATTAAAGACTAGAATTTGTGTGGTAAGTTGTTAAATGTCGCCAGACAAAGGCAGATTAAAAAAAAAATCGCCTGCGGCGCTTGCTTTAATTTGTCTACGGTACAGGCGTTGGAAGCTTTCCTCTTTAGTGAAAGCTGGAAGGAATGTAAAGCTGAGGATATGAATGTACGTAGAAACAAATTTTGGACCCCTTGGACCCCTTGTAAGGCTAGGAGAGGCAGCTACCCCCCCCCCTGCCCTCAAATGATGCCTCCGGATAAGTTTAGTCCACTAAGCCCTTTTTTTTACACCCATGCTCAAACGGGGTGGCATGCCTCCAGGGGTGGGAAGGGTTCTGATAGGTATAGGCTACATACCCTTATTTCAAGAAGTCTACTAGTATACTGCACTTCCTAAATAAAAACTAAATACACTTACTTACTGGTGCGTCTGTTCTATTGATTACAGCAATAAACAGATCTGCTTCAGAGGTACAATTTCATATACCTTGTGATATTTTTAGAATCTTGGAACTAGGTAAAATGGGCTGCCAGAACAAGACCACTCCTCAAAACATGGTGTTGCTGCTGTATGAAGTGCAGTGAATGAGAGCTATTACACTGATATTTATAGCCTGTTCTCACAGGGCTGAAATGGTGACCAATCCTAAATCAGCGGCCGATTTAGGCATGTAATTAGCTGCTGCAAAAATAAAAAAATCAGCCATTGATTGTCCAAATAGGCATGTACTTTCATTTTGGTCATCAATGGTGATATCAACCTAGTAGGTCTTGTTCACTCTGCTTCATACTGCAGCAAACCGCCATATTTTCAGAATTCCATCAGCCTCGTTTACTTAGTTCCGAGATTTTAAAAATCACAAAGTGTAGGAAACTGTAGCTGTAAAACAGATCTGTTTATCGCTATAATTAACAGACCAGATGAAGCAGTAAGTAAGTAGTACTGAATTAGAAAGTGCTGTATACCCTTCTCACCTACAGAGGCAGGACACTGCATTTGAGCATGGGTACCAAAAGAGGATTTGATGTGTACTAGACTGCACTGGATTAGATACTAAATTATTCAAATCAGAAAATTGCTGTGTTTTTTGCCTTTTCTCCATAAGTCAGTTAACCTACTTATTTGCCAGAATCGACCATTTTTTCGTCTTGCCTATTGGTTCGACTGAGCTCTAAAAAACGACTTATAAGAAAAAATGGCGTCTTTCCCTTGCCGGCACCTATCTCTCCATCGAGAATTTTGAATTTCGGGCCGCACCATGAGCATAGGTTGGTTGGAGGGAGCTCACGCCTCAGTCCACAGGTCTGTTAACCGACCGGCGAACAGAGCAAAAAAAAACAGCTTATAAAAACTTAGGTCGGTTAACCACAAGAAGAAAACAACTTATAGTGGGAAATCTTGTAGCTCAGTTAACTGGATGGTGGCAAAAAAACACAGCTAATGTCTTAGATTAACTGAAATTTGTTAAGTATCTTCCAACCTGTAGCCAGAGGCGTTACTAGCCAAAATGTTTGGGGGGGGAAGAGGCATTTACCGACTGGCTGGTAATTTTTACCGACTGTTTCTGCAGTAAAAATGACTGTTTTCAACAACAAAAATTACAGTTTTGAAAAGAATTGGCTGATTTTCAGAAAAGTCCACTGATTTTCAGAAAAAACGACAATTTTTACGAAAAAGCAATCAATTTTCAGAAAAAAAAACGTTTTCATGAAAAAAATCAACTGTTTTGACGAAAAATCGTGGTGCTTCGCGCCGTCTCGGTTACTTTTTACCGAATGGCCGACAGCATTGGGGGGGGGGGGGGCATCCCCCCCCCCCCAGTCGTGATGCCCCTGCCTGTAGCTGCTTATTGGTCTCTCTTTTGGTTTTGAACACTGATTCAGGCAGTAGGGAAGATCATTATGTGTGAGCCAGAAATAAATTTTTTCATATGCCTGCTTCGTGAGCTCAGGTTAGCAACTTAGCTCATCCTTGTTCGAGATGTAACACTAAATACTTGCCAGTTAGATGAAAGGAAGCATCAGCTGGCTCTTGCTTGATGAAAACAGGTTCGCCTACAGCAGCTGTATCAGATGATTCTTGCTTGATGAAAAGACAACAAGATTCCCCTGAGTCTTGGAACGGGGCAGCAATATCAGCTGGTTCTTGCTTTATCAGAACGGTATGGCAATATGACTGGTGTCCTAGTAAACTTTCTTCATTTAAAAATGATTTTAAGCAGTAAAGACATTGAAGGTTCATTTCAATTGCAATATTTGCAATCTGGTGGAGAACGTGCTCACGATTTCAAATTATTTGCCGGTTTTTTGGATCAGTGTTGTGCTGATCACTATTCTCGAACATTTGGAGCGTGTTCCACCCTCGTACCAATAGTAACTATTAGTTACTAAATCCGTTCCAACCTCACGAAAAGTTACTACGCTGACCGTTCCAACCTTCTCGAAATAGTAACTAATAGTAACTATTTGCTTACCACGCTCGGGAGCGTGGTAAGCGTAGTAACCACGAATCTCTGTCACGTGATTGGTCGGATTCACCCGAGGCGTGATATTCCGCTGGAAAATAGAAAAATCGTTCCAGCCTTGACGATAAAAAGGCAGAATTTGTGACGTCATGCGTGGTAACTACGGTAAGTAGGATGGAACACGCTCTTGATATTCGGCGCAAAACAAAAGTCATCAGAAAGGACAGAAAGTCATTCAACGACAAACATGAACATTTCTGGAGTTGACCAGAGTTACTTTTTCAAAGACCGATCTTTTTAGCTTATAGTGTGACCTCATTTCAGTTTTAAAGGCACAGAAAACTTGACCACGCAACTTTCGGCCATCAAACCGACCTGGAGGGGGGGGGGGCTTAGATAAAGACACAGGGACTTATTGTCTATTCAAATAGTGTTTACAACGGGTACGTTAGCTACGATTCTTCATCAGCGATATTTCGGCCCTTTTTGGCAAGGGTCCTCGTCAGGCTGTCAATCCTCTGGTTCAACTTCGGGGAAGGAAACAAACCTGTAATCTGTAAGATTACCTGTCACAAACAAAAAACTGTAAACAAACCTGTAAGATTACAGGTTTGTTTCCTTCCCCGAAGTTGAACCAGAGGATTGACAGCCTGACGAGGACCCTTGCCAAAAAGGGCCGAAATATCGAAGAATCGTAGCTGACGTACCCGTTGTAAACATTGTTTGAATAAATGTTTCAAAGTCAGCTTGGGCTCAAAGAATATTTATGGACTTGTTGTCGATAGAAACCCCCTTTTTTGTTATCTCGAACCCCTCCTTAGTGTTTCCAAAGCTAGCTGCAGGTGTTTGCCCCTTATGCACTGTAATCGGGAGAGTAGTCAAGAGGTCGTGCGTTCGATTCCTACTCCCGGCACTCAAACCTTTTGCTTTTTATGGCACTTGAGCTTACTCAAGTGCGACATAGCGATCGTAATGTCTGTCTGTCTGTCGGTCTGTCCGCATTTTGCTAGTTTGGGCACTTCCACATGACCTAGGACGATAAAACTTGGCACGCATATCAGGGACCCAACCGGATTAACTTGGAAATAATCACTTCCCCGATCCGACCATCAATGGGGGAGTGGCAACATGGGGAATCCGGAAATTAGTAACATTCATAACTTTGGAACGGATAATCGAGCGTTCATTAAACTTGACAGGTATCACGAACAAGCGTCTTGGATGTTCATTGTCAAATTCGGATCGGATCCGATACTAGGGAAGGAGCTGGAGGGGGACACCCGAATGCTTTTTCTAATTTCTGTCAAACCCCTACCCCTTTCTTCACACTAGTCTAACTCTGCGCGTTGATGAGTCGTTCTTTCTTCACATTAGTATGGCTCTGCTCGCGGCTGAGTCATTCTTTGCTTAAATTCGTTCGGAGAGAGCTAGAGCAACGGAAGGTCGAAGAGGTTTGGAATAATATGGCAAGTGTCAGCGGGTTCTCTGACCAAACAAAACTACCAGGGTATATGCATTTCTGAAACGCTAGATGGCCTCTATGCGGTCATACGCGCAGTTCTGACACGCCAGAACTCTTCCCTAGTCGTTACAACGCAATTACTACGTTTTGTTGCGACGAAACACTGGTGCGGTGTTTGTCTATTGTTTTATTTGTGTTTGATGGCAAAGCCTTTGTTCGAACAAGCAAGCAGTTAAAGCACAATTCATTGTAGAAAGATTGCGGATAATTGTGATATTGTCAAGCTGAAATACAGTGGAGTTCTAAATTCGACAAGATTGGCTTAGAAATCGCCACTTTCCAAATCCGACCATTCCACCAATCATGACGGCAAATTAAGAAAAATGCATTTAAGCAAAATATGCATTTTCAGGATCCCCATGAGCCCATTACCATTTTTGCCTCAAGGGTTTTGCTTACGAATGAGGTTCTAGCTCCCTTGAAGTGCGCATCTTCACCGCAAGGTCGAAAAGTACTTTTTCTCAAACGATACATCTCAACCCATGATCATTTGTGCCGCTAGGGTTCTACTTTTGACCAAAAGGTATATATCAATGATCCCTAAGAACCTGTTATCGTTTTTGCCTCAAGGGTTTTGCTTACAGGTGCATTTCTAGCGCCTTTAAAATCCGCATCATTACAGCCAAGTTCAGCAATAAAATAATTTTTGTGATCCCAAAATGTAAGTGGCGGGATACCTATGACATCGCAAAAGTTGTCCATCTCTCCGTCCGTCCGTCTGTCCGTCTGCGCGCACTGTAACTCTCGAAGGGAATGAGATATTTTGATGAAACTTGGTGTCAGGAGTCGAGAGTAAGGTCAAGTTCGTATATGGTCTATGTAGCCCTACATTTAGGGGTGGGGAGGGGGTTTAAATTAAGGGGCAAATGAAATATTTTTAAACAGATAATGTGATAGTCGATTATGGGGTAAGAAGACATGTTGAACACGATGGTGAAAATCATTTTGTCATCGGAAAAGTAGTTCGCCCGGAATCCGGCCAAAACCGGAAAGTTTGTTAAAGTAAAAGTTTATTTGAAGTTGATTAGAATTAGGGGTAAGAACACATGCTTAACACGATGGTGAAAACTGTTTTTTTCGCCGGACAAGTAGTTAGCTCGGAATCCGGCCAAAACCGGAAAGTCTCTTAAAAGTAAAAGTTTTATTTGAAGTTGATTAGATGTTCGATTTAGGGATAAGAAGACATGCTGAACAGAATGGTGGAAACCATTTTCTCGCCGAACAAGTAGTTCGCCTGGAATCCGGCCAAAACCGGAAAGCTTGTTAAAAGTAAAAGTTTTGTTTGGAGTTGATTAGATGTTCGGTTTACGAGTAGGAAGACATGCTGAACACTTACGTGAAAACAATTTTCTACCCAGACAATTAGTTCGCCCGGAATCCGGCCAAAACCAAAAATTGATAAAAGTTAGAGTGGCAGGAAGTCTTCGTCAAAACAGATATGAACTATAGAGGTAAACACACATGCTGATTCAATATCTGAACTTGGTTTTCGCAGATGATTAATCTGTTTTTGAATTTCAATGGGAAAAATGTTCAAGGAGTCTTACTAGTGTATAATAAAATAACATTCGACTCTGTACAAAGTTCCCGAACAAAAAACTACTGCCAACATTTTGCCTATTCTTGCAAGTGCCATATGAGCTTTCAGCTCTTGTTTTTTCTACTAACTCAAAAGTCGAATTCTTGGAAACTGCCCGGAAACTGCAATGGTCGTAACGAGAATTTTTCTTACTCTCAATATCGACTCAGGGTACATTCTTGATCTGTCAGCTAGCTCACCAAGCAGTCCCCGAGTCAAGTTTTCTGTTCCTTTAAAGGACACCTGAATGAAGAGTACCAAGTATCATTCCTATCTGTATGACTTCCGTTAACATTGCCGGCAGAAAACCCAATCCAAATACGAAATAGTGTTTGCAAGCTATGATTTTTGCTCCATTTTGCATCTGTCCTTATTTCAGTACCGACCAACTTTAAAATTGAATAAATGTCTCCAATCAAGCCTTCTTCTTGGGACAAGCAGTTAAGCCCAAACGTATATCTAGAAGAAATTACAATACGATACGGCCAGCGCTGTACAAGATCTGAATGAACTGCGCTTTTTGTCTTGGAGTCTGCATGTGACGAACATCAGTATTTTGAAAACGTCACGCACAGGAGAAGAATGCTCTCCGTGGCCATGTCTGTAAATGCATTCTCTATGGTGTGTTCAAGTATGGTTTCATTGTTCAGGTATCCTTTAAGCGACGTAGATCTCATTGGAGTTTTTGGGATCCCAAAACGTAAGTGGAGGGATACCTATGACATCGCAAAAGTTGTCCGTCTGTCCGTCCGTCCGTCCGTCTGTAAGCACGATAACTCTCGAAGGGAATGGATATTTTGATGAAACTTGGTGTGAGGATGAGTTGGGTCGGCGGACCAGTCGAGTTCGTAAATGGGCTTTGTAGCCCTACATTTAGGGGTGGGGGAGGGGGTTCAAATAAAGGGGCAAACAAAATATTATGAAACAGCTAATGTGATAGTCGATTATGGGGTAACCAGACATGCTGAACACGATGGTGAAAACCACTTTGTAATCGGACAAGTAGTTCGCCCGGAATCCGGCCAAAACCGGGAAGTTTGTTAAAAGTAAAAGTTTTGTTTGAAGTTGATTAGATGTTCGATTTAGAGGTAGGAAGACATGATGAAGCCGATGGCGAAAACCATTTTCTCGACGGACATGTAGTTCGCCCGGAATCCGGCCCAAACCGGAAAGTTTGTTAAAATTAAAAGTTTTATTTGGAGTTGATCAGATGTCCGATTTAGGGCAAGAAGACATGCTGAACTCTTATGTGAAAACAATTTTCTACCCGGACATGTAGTTCGCCCGGAATCCGGCCAAAACCGGAAAATTGTTAGAAGTTAAAGTTTTATTTCTCGCTGATTAGATAACCGATTTAGGGGTAAGAAGAGGCGCTGAATCCGCGTGTGACAATCATATTTTACCCGGACATATAGTTCAACCGGAAACCGGCTGGAGTCGGAAAATTTGTTATAAGTTAAATTTTTATTTGAAGTTGATTAGATGTTCATTATTGGGGAAAGAAGATACCCTGAGTTCGTTTTTGAGCTTTCTTTTTTCGCCGGACAAGTAGTTCTAGAGTTCGGCCGAAACCGGGAAATTGGCAGAAGTGGCAGGAACTTTTCGTCAAAACAGATATGACTTATACGGGTAAACACACATGCTGAATCCATATCTGAACTTGGTTTTCTCAGAGGATTAGCTATTTGGCCTTAATCTGTTTCTGAATTTTAATCGTAAGAATATTCAAGGATTCTGGCGATGACTGGATCTGGCTAAGACAAGACCCAGTTGTCTGGATCAGATATTGAATTTTTGGGATCCCATCGAAAACTTTGGTCTTGTTTCACTTGAGAGCATTGGTCACACTGACCAAAAACAGCCAAAGACCACTCGTAACACTTGGTATCCGCTGTAACTACCGAATCTTGGCGATCATATCGAATAAATTACCGAATTCCGATATTATACCGAATAAGCTTGGAGAGATAGCATATTGAGGGTTCTGTATAACTACGGAATCCCGGTAATTATACTGAAAAGTTCTGTTATGGAACAACTACCGAAAAAATCGGATTCGGTATTTCTTAGAAACTGGATATTCGAATAAACTACCGAATCCCTGTAAGTATACCAAATAGTTTTGGTATCAAACAACTATATACCGAATAATATTCGGATTCGGTAAAATTTCGTCGAAACTGCAGGACTGAAAGTCGGGATTCGTAGTTACTGCCGAATCCTGGCAATTATACCAAACGGAAATACCGAATCACTATCATGTTATCGAATAATTTGGACCGAGAGCCTCTTCGGCGATAGCCTATGTCAGCGGCTTTTTACTATTAAAAATAAGCACCTCACTTTTACTCTCGTTGAAAGTTAGACATATATTAGAATAAGACTCGGAAAGGGCGGCAAAACTTTCTTCAGTAGGCTTAACGTTCCGGCTACAATTCAAAATATTGTGAGTGGCTGTAGAGTCTAAATTTGAACAGTCAAAATTGTAAGTATGTTAAGATAATTTTAATGAGAAAATAATAATAATTTAGTTTTAAATTTTGCTTTTTGTTCTGTTTTTAACGAAAAGCATGTTCGTTCGTTGTGTTCTGTGGGTTTCTAGACAGTTTCTAGACTTTTGTTAGACAGTTTTTCTAGACAGTTTCTAGACTTAGTTTCTAGACTTTTGTGTGCGTGTGGGATGATTTCAGGGTGTTCTGTTCTATTACCAATGTTGTTGTTTTTTTGTAATAACATAGCACATTGAAATAATTCTGTTTGTTTATTGGAAAATTTAAATGGAAGTTTTGATTTAGTGTAAAGTTTTAAAGTTGGGAGGTTGGTGTGTTTGTTTTTCATTGTAAAAGAATGCGAGTCTTGTTTTTGTTTCTGATGTAGTTGTTTTTGCCACCACAGTAGGCGCACCCTATGGCGGAAGGGCATCTCTCGGCGTGGTTGTGCTCTTCTGTTTTGTTATTGGTTCGGGTTTTGTGTGTTGACTCATTTTCATTTTACAAAAATAATCTTGAATGCTTTTCATTGATTTTGATTTTTAATAATATTTATATTGTAAAAAGTAAAGGGGAAAATATTAAGGTAAATGGTGAGCGTGTTCCATCCTATGACGTCACGAATTCTGGCTTTTTGCCGTCAAGGCTGGAACGATTATTCTATTTTCCAGCAGCATATCCAAATCCGACCAATCACGTTACAGAGATCCGTAGTTACTACACTTACTACGCTCCCGAGCGTGGTAAGCAAATAAGAGTTACTATTAGTTACTATTTCGAGAAGGTTGGAACGGTCAGCGTAGTAACATTTTGTGAGGTTGGAACGGAAATAGTAACTAATAGTTGCTATTTGTAGAAGGGTGGAACACTCTCGATAAGTTATGAATATGATAGTAAAGCTAATAGAATTTTAAAGTAAAAATGGAAAGAGTAAGTACCACACTTGTTTCACTGAGTGGATGAGGAGGGAAACAAGACCAAAGTTTTCGATGGGATCCCAAAAATTCAATATCTGATCCAGACAACTGGGTCTTGTCTTAGCCAGATCCAGTCATCGCCAGAATCCTTGAACATTCTTACAATTAAAATTCAGAAACAGATTAAGGCCAAATAGCTAATCATCTGAGAAAACCAGATTCAGATATTGATTCAGCATTTGTGTTTACCCGTATAAGTCACATCTGTTTTGACGAAAAGTTCCTGCCACTTCTGCCAATTTCCCGGTTTCGGCCGAACTCTAGAACTACTTGTCCGGCGAAAAAAGAAAGCTCAAAAACGAACTCAGGGTATCTTCTTTCCCCAATCATGAACATCTAATCAACTTCAAATAAAAATTTAACTTATAACAAATTTTCCGACTCCAGCCGGATTCCGGTCGAACTATATGTCCGGGTAAAATATGATTGTCACACATAGATTCAGCATCTCTTCTTACCCCGAAATCGGTTATCTAATAATAAAACTTTAACTTCTAACAATTTTTCGGTTTTGGCCGGATTCCGGGCGAACTACATGTCCGGGTAGAAAATTGTTTTCACATAAAAGTTCAGCATGTCTTCTTGCCCTAAATCGGACATCTGATCAACTCCAAATAAACTTTTAATTTTAACACATTTTCCGGTTTGGGCCGGATTCCGGACGAACTACATGTCCGTCGAGAAAATGGTTTTCACCATCGTCTTCAGCATGTCTTCCTACTTCTAAATCGAACATTTAATCAACTTCAAATAAAACTTTTACTTTTAACAAACTTTAACGAACTACTTGTCCGATTACAAAATGGTTTTCACCATCTTGTTCAGCATGTCTTCTTACCCCATAATCGACTATCACATTAGCTGTTTCAAAATATTTTGTTTGCCCCTTAATTTGAACCCCCTCCTCCACCCCTAAATGTAGGGCTACAAAGCCCATTTACGAACTCGACTGGTCCGCTGACCCAACGAATCCTCACACCAAGTTTCATCAAAATATCTCATTCCCTTCGAGAGTTATCGTGCTTACAGACGGACGGACGGACGGACGGACAGACGGACAACTTTTGCGATGTCATAGGTGTCCCTCCACTTACGTTTTAGGATCCCAAAAACATGTCTGCAGTTGACGAAATTGTTTTTTAATTAATTTACGAATTGTTTTTAGTTAATTTTAGATTGCACCAACCAACACCAGAAAAATTGATTCCCCGCTGAATCTGATAGGGAGTCCTTTTTGATGATGGTGATGATAATCGGAGCATTCCCCGTTCGTGGGGACTCGCGAGAATACGGGGATCGAGTCTCTGGGACAAACAAAAACGCAAGGACTCCTCAAAAGGAGTCCTTGGGGAACGGCGAGAATACGCCAACAACTAACGTCAATACTGATTTTAGAAGCTCTAATTAACACTCTATAAGACCTGTTTTAAAAGGAGTCCTCGGGGATCGGTGTATTCGCTTGAAGTCAGGGAAAAGGTAACAATGGGGACAGGGGCGTCGCAAGTGCATTTTCGGTGGGGGGTGCAGAGCCAAAATTTTACCGAATCTTTCAAAAATTTTACCTAAGAATTCGAGCTTTAAATTATGGAACAGAAACGATTACGTAGGAAGAGTAACAATAAAGGGCAGCATGAACGACGTTAAGCCAACTATTAGGTGGCGTTTTTGCGAAGCCCACATGAAGAATATATTGCCGGGCATGATTGCGGTAACAGCTTCTATTTGTTATAGCCAATAGAAAATTAAATCGAGCGGCGCAGGCGAAAATTTTCAAAATCCATTTTTTTTATAGGCTAAAATTTAACTGCTTCTCTTACAAATTCTATCATCTACCGTTGATTAAATACCGAGACTAAGAAGTTGCAGAAACCGGATAGAGCGACGTTCCCGCAGCAGCAGCAACTGTATTCTAGCCAATATACTACCCATAATCACATAAAGTGAGCGCCGCAGACGAAATTTTTGTTTGCTTTTCCTGCCAAATTTAATTTCCATCCAAATTCTAGCTTTTAATGCTTTGAAATCTCAGTCCTTAAACTGGCTTAAAACCAGCGTCAATTGGCGCGCCCTTCCACAAAAAAGAGAATATTACGAAAAGTGCTGCAGGCGGATTTTTCGAAATATTTATGATTAGATATTCTTTTTGGGATCCAAAATAAAAATAAGGACTATCGATGATATCATGGATCATCCCTTTTGTCTGCGACCAGTGCTTCACTCGACCTTTTCTGAGTTTAGAGGTTCGTGGTAACTTCCGAATCCTGGCAATTATAACGAATAAATTACCGACCCCCAGTTATTACACCGAATAAGTTTAGACCGATAGCATGTTCGGGATTCTGTATAACAGTGGTTCCCAACCGGTGGTACGCGTACCCCAAGGGGTAGCCTACGCGAAGGAACCAAAATTGATTTAGTCTGTAGCTTCAAAATCTCACCTCACTCATTTTTGATTGTCGAAAGCCTAATATACAAGCAGAGGCATCACCAGTCAAATCGTATCTTAAGGGGCAAGGTATTTTTACTGCCTGCAGCTCACTTTTACCGACTGTTTTTTTTTTTAACTGCTTTTACGAAAAATGGCGGCGCTTCGCGCCTACTCAGTCCGACCTTTTTGGGGGGATGGGTGTTGTCAACCCGGGCATGACACCTCTGATTACGAAAGTCAGTGATATAATGTTGATTCAAAACAGCTAGCCTACTGCCGTAAAATCCGTTCCTGTGTCAAACAAAATTGTTTCAGCAAAAATCGAAGACATTGCAAGTGATATTGTCATTCAGGTTGCGAATTAAACTAACGAAAAAGTTTGCGATGCAGCTTGATGAAAGCACGGAGAACATCAAAACCAAAAACAGAAACAGACTGACTGTAAAAAATATGGTGCTAATGACTTTGAGCCGAGATTTGACAAAATTTTTGCTCCAAAGCAGCCTCTAGTGATTGCGTCATTGGTTTTGTATATCCGTTTACACATGTATACCATATCATTTATGATAATAACTATCGTCTTCTTCACGTTTTGAAAAAGGGGGCACGCAATCTTTTCGAACCTTGATTTGGGGTACGCGGTACGGAAAAGGTCGGGAACCACTGCTGTATAACCACCGTATCCCGGTTATTGTACCGAATTGTTTTGGTATCGAAAGACTACTTTCGTCGAAACTGGAACAAAGTCAGGATTCGTGGTTAACTTCCTAATCCTGGAAATTATACTGAATAAATTACCGAATCCCAATCATGATACCGAATTATTTTGAACCAATAACTTATTGGGGATTCTGTGTAACTACGGAATCTCCATAAATATACCGAATAGTTCCGGCATCGAAAAATTAGCAAATGATTTCAGTAAATTCTCTCACCAAATTCGTGATAACTACCGAATACTGGCAATTATACCGAATCCCGATCATTATACCGAAGAGATTTGTACAGATAGCCTATTTAGGATTTTGTATAACTACCGAATCGCCGTACATAATATATCGAACAGTTCTGCTATCGAAAAATACCGAACAATATTAGTAAATTTTGGGCCGAATTTCACCGTATCTACCGAATCTCAAAAAGGTGGGGGGGGGGGTGCTGCACCCCCCCCCCCTTGCGACGCCCCTGAATGGGGATAGAGAAACCCAGGTATCACAGAGCTGGGTTAAAAACAATAGAATCCTCTTTATGCCGAAGCCTTCGGTCCGACAAACTTCCCCTATAGCACTTGACGCTACATCCTTGAACTGTAGTAAATAGTTTGTGGCAATGCGCAGGTCGCGACGAGACGACATCCGCAAGAACCGGACAATTCTCCAGAGTTTTGTAAAATCTATTTTCGTCGGCGGCAACACTGCTAGCGGCCGACAAAAAGGCGCAAAGTATACAAAACGGTGTTCTCTTCTCACTTCTCATATTGGTCCAAGGAAGGATCCAAGAACCCATGATCCAAGGAGAAGACCCATTAATGATGGTTGTAACATGTGCAGATTGTTGGAAGGAATTTGCAAATAAGCATTGCCTTTTAATACATTTGAGGCAATGTGGTTCTGCCATTGTCAAACAGGAAAATAATGAAGATTTTGACCATGAATTCGAGTTGCAATCAACGAAGTCTGAGCGAATAGGAATTGGTGGTGAGTCTTTGTTTTTGTTCCACTAAGTGTTTGTGAGCAATAAATCTTAGTTCCATTGATATTTTGATAAAAGAAATTAGTTTCAAGAGAGGGCATTACGGGAGGCAGAGAGGAGGCAACAGGAGGTGTACCACCTGACCTCATTTTCACGAAACCTTGAATTTTTCAGCAAAAATTTTAAAATGAGACTTATTTTTCAATTTATTCCAACAATGTTTACAACGGATATGTCAGCTACGATTCTTCATCAGCGATATTGGGCCCTTACCAGCCAGAATATGTGAAACACGGAGTAGTTATCTCACTAGTTGACCGCGCCATCAGAATTTGTGACAAAGATCTTCTAGATGACGAACTTAGCCACATTCGGGACGTCCTGTTTGGAAACAAATACCCCGTTCAACTGGTTGAACAGATCATCAGAAGACGACTGAAGCTGCATTCATCCCCCAAAGATCCTGTAAGTTCTACTAGTAATGGTGAGGCTGAGGAAAAAATGCCCGCGTTTACCTCCCGTACGTCCGCGGAGTGACCGAAAAATTGTCCAAAAGTTTAAAAAAATACAACATTTAAGTCTTTCAGAGAACCCAAAATACTTTGCTGTCCTACCTAAACTCCGGAAAAGAGTCCCAAATCAGTACCAAAGAGGTATTTATTTAATACCTTGTGATTGCGGAAAGCGCTACATAGGAAGGACAGAGAGAACTTTCGGGAAACGACTTGCAGAGCATGAGCAAGAAATTGATCACTCCCTCTCCACGGACACCATCATTACTATACTTTCAAATCTGCACTTGCAGAACATATTTTCGAAAACCCATCCCATTCAGTATATTTTGAAAAAGCCCAAATTCTTGCTACGTGCACCGGACTCCATCACCGGACTTCACCTATTGACTGCAACAGATTAGTGATTATCAAGGTTTCTGTGTGCAAAAATTTGTTTACGTGCATTTTTTTTTACTTTTGTACGAGTTGGACAAAAATTTCGGGGGGCGTTCGAACCCGGTAACACCCCCCTGGATACGGCCCTGTTGTAAGCACTGTATGACGGGCCTGATGATTGCACTATTTTCTTGTAGTCTAAATTCAAAGTGGAAGCACTACCGCGTTCCAACTTCCGGGAAAATATCCCACTCCGTTTGCGATTTATCGGGGCACGGACAGATATGTGATATCGTAGGCAGCCTTCAACATGTTTCGTAAAACTTTACCTGCGCCTTCTTTCGTAGTAGCCTACTCACTAGCCATGGTTCAATGGCCCGTAATGTAGGTGAGGTGTTAGGCCAAGATTTCAGCCACCTTAAAACATAGAAATGCTAGAGAAAGGTCGGATTACAAAAAAATCGCCTGCGGCTCCGAGTTCAAATTTGTCTTGGGTAGGCTACATACGGTAAAAGCTGCTTAATTTAATTTAATTTCAAAATTTAATTTCAAAATAAATGCGGCACAACATTTCATGCGCGAGCAAATTAATTGGCACTTGTCATTAACCTACAACTAAAGCATATATACAATTGTCATAAAATAAATACAGTAATTCAAGCAAGGTTGTTATGATACAAGGTAAACTGAGGCACAAAACTATTAGGGTACCTTTCAGTTTTACAAGCGACAGGTGTGAGTCTTGGTACTTTCAAAGCTGCTTCTCTTGGAGGTCTGTTTCTTTCCGGTTTAAAGGGTGGAGGAAGCATATTTCGGTAGAAAGGGTGGGATAACAGATTTGTTCCGAAACGCACAGCTGTCCTCTACGAACAGAAAGGGGCTCCAGCTTACACTCCTTTCGGAGATACGAGTACGGCATTTTACGGCCACCAATTATAATTTGAACAGCACGTTTTTGGATTCTTTCCAACTTATCTGAGTCACTCTTTGTAAGTTCATAATGCCATGCTGGGCAAGCATATTCAAGTATTGAACGGACAAACATACAATACAAATCTTTCATTCTTTCTTTAGGGACTCTGGAGAGGGAGCTTTCTTTAAAATATACTTGGTATTTTCCTCCCAAGACATATCAGAAGATATGATAACGCCAAGGAGTGTAATTTGGTCAGAAGCAATGTTATCAGGAATGGGAGGGTGGAACTGTGGGAGAGTTTAAAGAAATTATACTGTTAGTATTGTAGATTTGTCACTGTTCACTACCATATTCGACCGAGAAGCTTCTGTAGCAATATCCTGAATTATACCTAAAGATTGACTTTCTAAATTCTTTCACACAACTTCTGCCAGTGATATATCGTCTACGAATTTCCATCGCTCATCAATATCCTGAGCAACATCATTTATTATAATAAGGAAACACAGAGGACCAAGCACAGTTCCCTGGGGCACCCCACAAAAAACTGAAAGCGCGTCTGACATATGCACTGTTTATATTTTACAATTTGTAATGTATCAGTTTAAAATCCCCGTACTATATTTACAATAAATTCAGGTACATAATTCTCAATTAAGTTATTTAACAGTATTTGGTGGTCTACAAGATCAAAAGCCTTAAAATCGATAGCTATTAGGTTAAGCCATTTATCTGGGGTGTTTGGTCTAATTGATCTCCTGAATTTAAAACGACAACATTCAGAATTAGTTGTATCTTGTTCTTTTTGTTTTTTCCACTTTTGCAACCCAAAAAGCCACTAAATGTGCCCAGTGTGACCAAGCTCTCAGCCGAGAAATCTGCGCAGATTGTCAAATCAACGCCGTTTTGAGCCCAGTGTGACCAGGCTCTGAGACGGAATACTCTAGATCAGTGGTTCCCAACCTATTCCGTACCGCGTACCCTTTAATCAAGTTTAGAAAAGGTTGCGTAGCCTACCCCTTATTTCAGGACGTGAAAAAGACAATAATTATTGTCATATATGATAAGGCATACAGGTATAGAAAAATATTCAAAATCAATGAGACACTTGAAGCTGCTTAATAGCCAAAATTTTGTCAAGTCTCGGCTCGATCAAGCATCAAGCTGCATCGTACAAAATTTCGTTAGCTTAATTCGGACCCGGAATGACAACGTCACTTGCAATAGTTGCAATGTCTCCGATTTGTCTTGAAACAATATTATTTGACACGGGAATAGATTTTACGGCAGTAGGATAGCTGTTTAGGAATCAACATTATTTAGTTGACTTCCCACTAAGCCTTGTAATAATCCCCCCCCCCCCCCCCAAAAAAAAAAGTGGTCGGCTAGGTGTAAAAAAGAAATGATTTGGCGAAGCGCCGCAGTTTTCGTAAAAACAGTTATTTTTTTTACAGAACAGTCGGTAAAAATACCTTTGCCTACCCCCCAAAAAGGCTATGCTAGTGATGCATCTGCTAGTAATACTAGGCTTTCGGCAATCAAAAACTAGTGAGGCGAGATTTTGAAGCTACCGACTAAACCGCTTTGGTTTGGAGGGCGTTATAAGATAGGTGCCCACCGGACGCGAATTCGCGTTCGCCTGGGCGAATTTGACGTCGCGCGCGGAAAAAATCCGCTTCGCCAGGCAAAAATTTCGCGCCGCGCCGTTTCAACTTCAAGTCGAATTTTTTTCGCGCCGCCCGTTGTTCGCGCAGCGAAATTCAGGAAATCAAAAATCAACTTGGCCAAAGTAGAAAAAGTTCTGATGTAGACAGATTGGTTGCTCTTCTGGGGAGTTATCCAGCCACATATAAGCAGAGACTGAAGTAGCACAAGGCCCAAATCTCATCAAAAATGGTTGGAAGAGCATTTCTAAGAGGAGATGAATGTGGATGGTGAGTAGCCTTTTCATAATGTTTACTGTATACCAGTCAATCTCAAGTCCTTGGTTTAAGATAGTCCATCAGAGCATTTTGAATAGGATATCCCAAAACCCAGGGCTGCGGTAGACCTGCTGTAGATTGATATTAAAATCCAAGTGAGCTTCGGTGGACATCAAACTTGTCAAACTTCCCTGAACCAATTTTCTTTGCTCTCTTCTTTTTTCTGACCTCACAAAGACTGAAGAGTAGTTTCTCTCCCAGAGGAGAATTCATCTTTCTGTTAGGTAGCCTAGGTACAGAAGAGGTACCCATGCTCGGAAACCGAGGAACTGGCCTCAAAATTGTTAAAAAGAAATTCTTGACAGTAGGAACTAGCCACGACTGCCAAGAAATTATTGTTGAACATTTTTTTTTACCAATTTCGAGGTTATGTACATTCGAGGCAGGGTACCTCTCCTGTAGCCTATCTGATAGTTCAGCTTTTTCTTTGGTTATCAAAGATATTTGATGTATATCCTATATCTTTCCCATCTCTACAGCCTATACAAATATAGGCTAGTATCTCATTAGCCAGTAGCCCAATACAGTATATATATATAACTTTTAATATATAACTCATTACTTGACAGTAGCAACTAGCCACGACTGCCAAGAAATTGTTGCGTAACATTTTTTTTTACCAATTTCGAGGTTATGTACATTCGAGACAGGGTACCTCTCCTGTAGCCTATCTGATAGTTCAGCTTTTTCTTTGGTTATCAAAGATATTTGATGTATATCCTATATCTTTCCTGGTCTCTACAGCCTATACAAATATAGGCTAGTATCTCATTAGCCAGTAGCCCAATATATATTATAACTTATAACAACTTATATTATAAGTTATATATATAACTTATAATATATAACTTATTACCCAGTAAAATTGTTGCAGAAAATGACAAAGGTTTGAATTTACCTTTAATGTTCCTGTGTAGGAGTTCCGTAAAGACTTGTTTTTGTAGGCCGCTGTAATTACCAGAGAAGATCACCCAACTCAACGTTCTAGGTAGGCTACTTTATGCAGTATTAAAGGTACTGTTCTAAGATAACCATTCTTTCTGCCCAAGCTGATTGAGAACATAGTTTGTGGTGCTAATGGAAGCAGTTTAATTATTTCAAGCTAAGGCATGAAGAGGACCCTTGCCAAGAAGGGAATAAGTATTTCCTCAGATAAATTTTCATCTGACTTATTCTGTTTAGCACCAACAACTGTATTTCTAAACATTAAAAGAGAATGTTATATTGCAGCAGCTAATGATTTTGTTTTTCTTTTCAGTTTTGTGAGCTGCAAGAGCAAATGGGATAACATCATAGATACAGCCATGAACATCTAAGAAAGAAAGAGGTTTCTCAAAAGCTGCTCAGGTGTAGGTAAGGCTTCAACCTGGATATGATGAAGCCCTGTCCTTTCAAGCTCCATATGTAGCTTGTGATATCAACATCAAAACAAACTTTGTGATGGAAACTGATCAGTCTGATCTCAAAAACTGTCAACGAGCACATAAGCAGTATATGACACCAATTACTCGACTGACACAACCATGATTGTAGAAGTGGCACAGAACAATGACCACCTGTTTCGAAAGGATACAGAACCAGAAGAGCTAAGCAACACTTCTCATTTGGAAACACCACCACATTGGAAAAAGGTTCTGCAAACACTGTAGTAAACACACAGCTTTGAACCACAGTTATTGTGAATAATTACTTCATTCTAAACTTTGTAAGGTGTAGTCACCTCAGTGGAATCACCTCTCAGAAATGATGTGAATGCAGAAACTATCAACAAAATTTTAATCAGATGTGACACCTGGACATGACACCTGATGTGAATGCAGAAACTATCAACACAATTTTAAGCAGATGTGACACCTGACATAGTACTAAGTGTTAATAGTGCTGTGACAAAAATGTAAGAAAGCCAATTTATAGGCTTTCATGTCCTATTATAGAAATGATGTGAATGCAGAAACTATCAACAAAGTTTTAAGCAGATGCGACACCTGATGTGAATGCAGAAACTATCAACAAAATTTTAAGCAGATTTGACACCTAGTGCTGTGACAAATGTATAGACAAGATAGCCTAGTAATGCTGTTATGTGGTTATTACTGTATTTTTTATTGAAATGAGGACGAGGGTGAAGATTTCTCTATAGAGCATCCACAACAAGATAGCTTCAGGGGGTCTTGTTTCTTGCATTATATTTATGTTATGTAGTTTGTATAGTATGAATAAATGAATGAATGAATGAGGCGTAGATTTTTTGAGGTGAGTGGAACTGAATTCTGAAACTAAAATTCATAATTCAGGAGCTTCTATTGAAGAAAATGGTTTAATTGAAGTATTTCCTTATTTTCTCTTTTTTTCCTATTTTGGTGCAAATAGAATTAATTTTAGCCCAGTTCGATCTTGTTCCATCCGCCAGTTAACCACCAGTCGACCATACAGTAGACTTTCCACCCTTCATCGTTCTGGTCCTACGCATCTACTTATAGCCTACGTATCTGATCATGGCGAATTCGCTTTCCAGTGGGGCCTACGAAACGAATTCGTCGAGCGGCGCGAAATTACAAAATTCGTAGGCGGAAAAGATTCGCGTTCTGTGGGTGCCTAGCGGGCACTCGAGCGTTTTCTGACCATACAGGATTTCAGAAATTTTTGCTGGCAGCACCTTTTGTGGTTGGCTCTATTTACTGGAAACTCGGTCATTTCATTCTTGTTTTAGGCTTGGAATTTCTTGGCTCGGGTCACACTAAATCTAGATTTTGTGTAGGGGGGGGGGGGGACGTAGTGTTTTGCCCGAAAAAGTCATGGCCTACTTAAAAACTTCGCCTGCGGTTCTCATTTTCATTCTGTCTGATATGGAGACATTAGGAAATGATCTAGGCCGGGCCATTGCGGAAGCGAATTCCTTTTGATACAAATGACGTTCACCTTAAGTTTCATGTGATCATGCGGTGTTGCGTTTCTTGGCTATTGTTTCGGACTGGTATGACTCTTGAGCCTTGTCGTACATCTGTCGTACATTTTCACCTCTCACGCCCAATCCCTTCAAACCGCCCCTGAGCTCGTAGATAAGACTAGGCTTCTTCCGTCTTCAACGCTTGCAGGTATCGCATGTTTTATTACTACATTATTATGCAGCGAAAAGCTAAAAGCATTGCTTGCAAGAAGCCTACGGATGCACCAGAATCTTCCACCAGAATGTAACCAACCACAGATGCAACAGTCATCACAAGGAATGATTCAACAGGATCAAAAGTCCTTATTCCACTCCAAGCTGGGATTTAAGGTAAATAAGATCTCAAATCAGTTGCCAAAATTACCATGCTGGCATGCTCCACAACATAATGTTATTTTTTTCTTTCAGGTACAGCTTTCCCAGTTCAGCAAACAGGCGAGTCTGCTGTTCTCATAAAGCAAGAACCAGCTGAAATTGCTGCCGCAGTCCAGCAAACAGGAAGTTCTGCTGCTTTGATCAAGCAAGAACTAGCTTCAACAGTCGAGCAAACAGGCAAGTATTCAGTCACTTACGAAAGATCAGCTAAACCACAAAAATTCAAATATGAATTAGGCTAGGCCACGTTATTCAGTATTTTTCCGATACCAGAACTATTCGGCATATTTACAGCGATTCGGTAGTTGTACGGAATCCAAAATATGCTAGCGGTACAAATTTATTCGGTATAATTATCGAGATTCCGTATAATTGCCAGGATTCGGTAGTTATTACGAATTTTATGACCGAATTTTCTGAAATTATTTGGTAATTTATCGATTCCAGAACTATGCGTTATATTTATGGAGATTCGGTAGTTACACAGAATCCCGAATAGGCGGTCGGTCCAAAATTGTTCGGTATCATGATTGGGATTCGGTAATCTATTCGGTATAAATGCCAGGATTCGATAGTTACCACGATCCTCGGCTATAGTTCCAGCTTCGACGAAATTATACCGAATACGAATACTATTCGGTAGATTTTCGATACCAGAACTATTCGGCATAATAACGGGATTCGGTAGTTATACAGAATCCCGAATAGGCTATCGGTCTAACTAAACTCATTCCGCATAGTAACTGGGATTCGGTCCAAATGCCAGGATTCGGTACAAATGCCAGGATTCGGTAGTTGCTAAGACCGTCGAAAACTCGGAGAGTCGAGTGTAGCACTGGTCGCAGACGAAAGGGCTGATATCTGGTTTCATCGGTAGTCCTTAATTTTATTTTGGATCGTAAATTCACGCTCTAATCATAAATGTTTCGAAAATTTCGCCTGCGGCGCTCTTCGTAATATTCTCTATTTTGTGAGAGGACGCGTCATTTAGCTTGGTTTTCAAGCCAGTTTTAGAATTGAGGTTTGAGCAACATTTAAAGCTAGAATCTGGATGCAAATAGTTAAAATTGGCAGGAAAAAGCGAACTTAAAAGAATCTCGCCTGCGGCGCTCATTTTATGTGATAACGGGGAAGATTGACTAGTCTTTCTTTCAGTTGCTGCTGCTGCCGGGACTTCACTCAATTCGGTTTCTTTCAGTGCTTAGTGTACGGTAAAATATAGAATTAGTGTGAGAAGCAGTTTTTTAAATTTTGCCTGCGGCGCTTGATTTAATTGTCGTCTTGGGTTATTATAAATAGAAGCTGCTAATTGTGCTCGGTAATATATTGTCCAAGTGAGGTTCGCAAAAACGACCCTAGTAGCTGGCTAATCATCTTTTATGCTGCCCTTAATGTTACTCTGTGAACGTAATCTTAGTTTAAAATAATTTAAAGCTCGAATTCTCAGTTTCTAGGATTCTGTAAAATTTTTAAAGATTCGGGAAAAATATTACTCTGCCCCCCCCCCCCAACGAAAATGCACTTGCGAGGCCCCTGACCATGACGCTAGTCTGTTTCACTCAACTTACAGTCTAGAGGGCCAATACATACATTTATGTAATTTACCTTTTGAAATCTATGCTTTAGTTATCCTAAAAGGGTTAGTATCCTAGACTAGATGAGAGCAATGAGATGATGTAACCACATGGGCTCGTAACCACAAAGTTACGCGACTTTACGGCCTTACCGATCCCTGTGTTGCTGTGGCTCAGCGCCGTGCCGAATTTGACTCGGGGCCATCCCTATTATAGGGTGTTTGTATAGTCACTTAGTTTAGTCTGTTTTTCTTTCCTTTATTGTATTTCATATACTCCGTATGGGCACTTTTTGTGCCATTTCTAGATGGTCTAATAAAATTATTGATTGACTGATTGACAGATAAATAGAGAAAGTTAATTGTGCCAATATATTTTAACAATGCATAAAATGGATACGTCAACTATGATGCTTTGGCAGCAATATTTCGGCCCTTCTTGGCAAGGGTCCTAATAAGGTTGTCGAGCTTCAAGGACAACGTTGGAGTAGGAACCAACCTGCAACTGAACAATTGCGACTGTTGTCTCTCCAGTTGGTTTCACTGAACTTAAGCTGGTCTTTTTTTAGAATAAACTATCTTAAAGTCTAACCGAAAAAGGCTGGGATACGAAAATCTAAGTTGCGTTTTTGCAGATACCATGGTATCTCTTACCACGGTTACTGGATCTGCAATTAGTCGTGTTTGCAGTAACCGTGTTATCTGATAAACGGATGCTCTGCAAAAGAAAAACTGATATCTAGTTACATCAATAAGTGCTAAACTTCTTTCTCACCAATTTGACAAACTTTGATGAAAGTGAGATGACTTTTCAGATACCACGATCAGTTACCACGGTCGGACCGTGGTATCTGAATATCAGATACCACGATAACTGGCCAGATACCACGATAACTGCAAAAATACTTTAGACCGTGATATCAGATACCATAGCATAGTATCTGCAAAAACGCAACTCTAGTTACCCATCACATATTCACCTAAATTGACTTGAAGACCCGCTGAAAATGCACAACTTCGTTGTTCTGCTATTCACGGATAGTGGAAATTGTTGTATCCCTTACGAGAAAGATTTATGATTTTTTCTTTTGTTCAGGGACTAAGCAATCTTCACCCATCCCACCACTGCCAACTGAAAAGCCACGATTGTGTTGAGATTAAAATTTCCCGCGTCATAGTAGAATTTACGCTGTGGGGACGGCCGCAGATATTCTGAACGTCATAACTAGAGCAGATAGTGGAAAATAAAAAAAATCCCTTTGCCGAGTGCAAATAATTCAGTGTATTGTTAAAGGACACCTGAACGATGAAACCATACTTGAACACACCTAGGAGAATGCATTTACAGACATGGCCACGGAAAGCATTCTTCTCCTGAGCATGACGTTTTCAAAATAGGGATGTTCGTTTCTGGAGGTTTGCACATGCAAACTCCAAGACAAAAAGCGCAATTCATTCAAATCTTGTACAGCGCTGGCCGGGACGTAGTGGAATTTCTTCTAGATATACGTTTGGGCTTAGGTTAAAAAATATTCTAAAAGAAGGGTTGATTGGAGACATTTGTTCATTTCTAGAATTGTTCGGTACTGAAATAAGGACAGATGCAAAATGGAGCAAAAATCATAGCTTGGAAACACTATTTCGTATTTGGATTGGGTTTTCTGCAGGCAATGTTAACGGAAGTCATACAGATAGGGATGATACTTGGTACTCTTCATTCAGGTGTCCTTTAAATGACAAAAAAAGTAAGTTGGCTTTTCAGTTAAACTTTAATGCAATAACTTTCTTACAGGTGAAAGTCAGCAAGGAAAGCAGAAGGAGCAGAAACAGGACCTGAAAATATTGATCCGCAAATGTGAAGAAATCCTAGACAGTTCAGAAAGTAATTCAAGAACTGGAATTAAATTTGACAGAAGAGAATCTTCGCGTGAGAAATTCTATAACTGCAACGAGTGTTGCAGTTCTCCTTTCAACAAGCCATTTGAATTGTTGATTCACTTGGAAACTCATGACTCTGAGAAAGTATACAAATGCCCTGAATGCTTTAAGGGCTTCTCCTACTTTTGGACCCTAAATTTCCACCTAGCTGGAACTCACTTCGAAAAAAGACCTCCATGTTGTCTGGAATGTGGTGAGTTATGTTGTTGTATCCAGGGCCTGGACTGTAGTACTGTGGAAAATTCAGATACAAGTTCTATTTGTTGCACAGATTGCCCCATGAGGACCCAAACGCTGAACAGATTTGAAGCATCTGGGCCACGCACTGTTGATTGTGAGTTTTGTAAACATAGTTTTGTGAATCCCCTCGGCTACATGTCACATTTAAAAACCTGTAGTGGGCTTTTGATTACGAATGATAGTAACCAGAGGAAGAATTTGATCGAAGACAGACCATATCCTTGTGACTTATATGACAGAAGGTTCAGCAGCTGCAACATCAGAACGCAACACATGCGGGTCCACACACGAGAAAAGCCTTATTCCTGTGATTTTTGCGAGAAAAGGTTCAGTCAATCCGGAGCTAAGCATCGACATATGAAAGTTCACACCGGAGTTAAGCCTTTTTCCTGTGAAATATGCAACAAAAAACTTGCCATGTCAAGTAGCAAGCGGGATCACGAGAGGACGCACACTGGCGAAAAGCCGTTTTCCTGTGATGTATGCAAAAAAAGTTTCACTAGGCTTTCTAATTTGATCACACATGTGAAAATACACACAGGGGAAAAACCCCACTCTTGTGAAGTATGCATGCACAAATTCTCCACCGCGCAAAACAAGAAGTTGCACATGAGGAAACACACTGGAGAAAAGCCTTATTGCTGTGATTTTTGCGAAAAAAGGTTCAGTCACCATTATAATTTGGTGACACATGTAAAAATACACACAGGGGAAAAGCCCTACTCTTGTGAAGTATGCATGCACAAATTCTCCACCGCGCAAAAGAAGAAGTTGCACATGAGGCAACACACTGGAGAAAAGCCTTATCCCTGTGATTTTTGCGAAAAAAGGTTCAGTCAATCGGGAGCTAAGCATCGACACATGAAACTTCACAACGTAGTTAAGCCTTTTTCCTGTGAAATATGCAACAAAAAACTTGCCACGTCAAGCAGCAAGCGGAATCACGAGAGGACGCACACTGGCGAAAAGCCTTTTTCCTGTGATGTGTGCAAAAAAAGTTTCACTCAGCTTTCTAATTTGATCACACATGTAAAAATACACACAGGGGAAAAACCCCACTCTTGTGAAGTGTGTATGCACAAATTCTCCACCGCGCAAAACAAGAAGTTTCACATGAGGAAACACAGTGGAGAAAAGCCTTATTGCTGTGATTTTTGCGAAAAAAGGTTCAGTCACCATTATAATTTGGTGACACATGTAAAAATACACACAGGGGAAAAGCCCTACTCTTGTGAAGTATGCATGCACAAATTCTCCACCGCGCAAAAGAAGAAGTTGCACATGAGGAAACACACTGGAGAAAAGCCTTATCCCTGTGATTTTTGCGAAAAAAGGTTCAGTCAATCGGGAGCTAAGCATCGACACATGAAACTTCACAACGGAGTTAAGCCTTATTCCTGTGAAATATGCGGAAAAAAATTTGCCAGGACAAGCAGCAAAACGGATCACGAGAGGACGCACACTGGCGAAAAGCCGTTTTCCTGTGATGTGTGCAAAAAAAAATTCACTCGGCTTTATAATTTGGTCACACATGTAAAAATACACACAGGGGAAAAGCCCCACTCTTGTGAAGTATGCATGGACAAATTCCCCACCGCGCAAAAGAAGAAGTTGCACATGAGGAAACACACTGGAGAAAAGCCTTATCCCTGTGAGTTTTGTGAAAAACGGTTCAATGATCGTTCTAGTTTGGTCACACATGTAAAAGTACACACAGGGGAAAGCCCTACTCTTGTGAAGTATGCATGGACAGATTCCCCACCGCGCAAAAGAAGAAGTTGCACATGAGGAAACACAATGGAGAAAAGCCTTATCCCTGTGAGTTTTGTGAAAAACGGTTGAGTGATCGTTCTAATTTGATCACACATGTAAAAGTCCACACAGGGGTTAAGTTCTAAGGTCGAACAAGCGAGGATACACACAGGAGAGAAGCCTTTTTCTTGTGACTTCTGTGAAGCGACGTTCAGCCATAGAGGCAGTAAAGTGCACCACATAAGAGCTCACCATACGGGGTACAAGCCTCACTCTTGTAGGCTGCGTTCCGCCACTTAACGATTGCTAACAAATCGTTAACAATCGTTAACTTTTCCCGTTCCAAGACTCGGCCTTCCTACGATTTCCGTTCCAGAACTTAACGATTGTTAACTATTTTGTAACGATGGTCGATGAGCATCTTTGCAAAATAGTTAACAATTGTAGAACTGGTAAAAGTTAACGATCGTTGAAGCTGCAGTTAGCTCCGCCCCGAGGTAAAGTTAACGATTGTTAAAGGACCCCACTTGCTCATTCTGCTTTTTATAATATACCTAGCTCCCATACAGAAATATAAGCTTCTAAAATCCCCACTTTTCTCCACTGTCTCGTTTTGTGCCTATGAAATGTTAGCGCTTTTTTGGCCTTGCCGAGTTTTGCCGTCACACAACGAAACTTTTGCCGGAATCTTCAATGCTCGCTGACCACTTTTTCACACATAAAGATCTCAGAAGCATATGTTTATTACTTCTTTTATTTGCTTAGTTTTCCCACTTTTTAACCACGGCACGTTCATTTTTCAAATGTTTTGCGCCCAGCCGCCGCGTCGGAGAGCAGAAAGGGTGGAGGTAGTCGACAAGTGCTAAGAAGAAAATCGCTAATTTCAGGTGGGAAGTAATAGGATTTTCGAAAACGTTTTTTCTGATCCCTTTCATAGGAAAAAGATCATTTCTAGTAAGAGTTGTGCTTTAACTATTTTGTAACGATGGTCGATGAGCATCGTTACAAAATAGTTAACAATTGTAGAACTGGGAAAAGTTAACGATCGTTGAAGCTGCAGTTAGCTCCGCCCCGAGGTAAAGTTAAAGCATAACTCTTACTAGAAATGATCTTTTCTCTATGAAATGAATCAGAAAAAACCTTTTTGGTAATACTATCACTTTCCAGCTAAAACTAGCGATACTCTTGTTAGCGCTTGTCGACTACATCCAGCCTTCCTGCTCTCCGACGCGGCGGCTGGGCGCAAAAGATTTGAAAACTGAACGTGCTTTGGTTAAAAAGTGGGAAAACTAAAGCTAATAAAAGAAGTAATAAACAGAAGATTATCACATGCTTATGTGTAAAAGAATTGTCATCGGACATTGAAGATTCCGGCAAACTTTTCGTTGGGTGAAGGAAAACTCGGCAAGGCTGAAAAAGCGCTAAAAATTCGTAGTTACAAAACGAAACAATGGAGAAAGGTAGGGATATTAGAAGCTTATAATTCCATATGGGAGCTAAGTGTATTATAAAGCGTATTCTCGCCGTTCCCCGAGGACTCCACGTGAGGAGTCCCCGCGTTTTTGTTTGTCCCGGGGACTCACTCCCCGTATTCTCGCGAGTCCCCACGAAAGGGGAATGCTCCAATTATCATCACCATCATCAAAAAGGACTCCCTTTCAAATTCGGAGGGGAATCAATTTTTGCTGTTGTGGGTGCTATGTAAAATTAATTAAGAAGAATCAGAATAAACAAAACCAAAAATAAAGTGGATCTCGACTAATTTTGTTAGCTGCATATTCATTTTTCGAACAAAATCCATTTTAGAAGCATTCCCCGTATTCTCGCTGTTTCTGTACGCGTAGTCCGCGTGGAGTGACTCCCTCTATTCTCGCCGTTCCCTTCGATTCCCCGAGGAGTCCTCGGGGAACGGCGAGAATACGCCTATAAAAGGCAAAATAAGCAAGAAGGGTCCTTTAGCGATTGTTAACAATTGTGAAGTTGGGGGAACGCAGCCGTAGTGGCTGTTAGCATATGCATATGCATATGCTGATGCTCATGCATATGCTCAGAATATGCTGATGCACACAGGAGAATAGCCTTATCCTTGGTAAATTTCTTTACTTAATTCAGTTCATTTATTTGTATCCGCCAAAGCTGGCGAGTAAAGAAAATATAATAAAATTCACACAATCGGTCTACAGACTAATAACTAGACCATATACTTTCATACAAACTCTACTTCATTTAAAAAAAAAAAAGGTATTACACACATATTATGTCTAAGTATGTTCATGTATTACACATGAACATACTTAGACCAGAACGCCTCGTGCCTGTAGCTCCGAAATGAATCTAGCCTTGATGATATGCGGTCTATATCGAAGACTTCGGCATTGGCTAAGCTACTAGAAAGCTTTATGTATGATTGGCTCCTTTCTGAAGTATGTGACAATTTTGAACCCAATCAGTTTGGTTTTAGGCAAGGTATTATTATCACCTCACATTACTTGGTTAGCCTGGTTCATGATGTACTAACTGCTCTTGAGGAAGATGATTCGTTTAGTATTCATTCAGCGCTCGTGCGGTACGGTTGTGTTTCCGGAGAGACCCTAGGTTCACACTGCTTCTTCGTATGCGACACGATTTTTTCTTTGATGTTCCGACGTGCGACAGAATCGCATGCACGTTCCCACCACCACGCAGACGCAAAAGGAAAACGAAATTTTTCGTCGAGATTATTCTGCAAAAGGACAAAGAAGCCCTTGAGGAAACGACCTCTGAAGATGCTGGGAGATTACCCATCTGAATACCAAACCACTTATTAGGAAATTTTCAGTCAAACCCCATATGTCGTCTTGCTCAAAACAGGTTAAAACAAAGTCTAACCAGAAGAAGTTTTGCATTCAGCCATCCTAGGATTACAGTCAGACGAGGTAGAGCAATTTTTAGTCTTGAAAATTAACTAATCTTTGTTTTTTCTTTCTTTTCCCTCAAAAAATCGTATGCGTTATGTCGTTGAAATAGTTGAAATATTTCAACGCATCCGACACTGCGACAAAACGCAAAGTTCTGCTTTGCTTGTCGCATGATTTGTGTCGTATGTCGCATGACGCAGAATTTTGCGCGAAATCGCAGCAGTGTGAACCAGGGGAGAGTTATATTTTTGGACTTGGTTATAAGGACTGACTGCTTTGGATTTTCGACCTGGCTATTTCCATGTACTGATTATTTGATTTTTGAGTGGCATGTCGTTGGTATTGCTGTGACGTCAGTAATATGTCAGTTACTTACGCACTTTCGCCAGCCTTGAACTTTCTCCAGTCGAATTTTCGTGACGGTGTTGATGAGCTGACGATAATCAACAATGCACTGGACTTTTATGAAGATAAAGCCATCAAGGATGCTAAAGTGGAATTTTGGGGACTTGCTGATCCGAATAAAGCAGTTCCATAGCGTCAGGGTGACTTAGCTTCGGAGAGAAATCTGAAAGATATTTTGCACTTGTTGCGCCAATGTGATTCTCAGGATTTCCAACTACCTATTTTTGTCATTGTCTTACCAATAGAAGTGCCTGTCATCCCAGCAGTAGCCTATGCCAGGTTGGCTTGCAAGATTGGCTCTATTGACCGAGCCCTGAAACAGATTAACGAAATAGTAACATCGTATGATCAGCACTTCCCATCTTTGCCCAGTGCCACGTCCAAGCCTAATGATAATACAACCAAAGACAATGATAGTGGGAAAGACCGGCGACTTCGCTAAAGTCGGGTCTCTGAAAATCGATCGAACGCCACCTAGCGTTTGGACTTTATCCAATTTCGAGCGGTAGATGATTAATATAATCAAAGCAAGAGGGCGTGAGTAGGCAATGTCTGTCAACATTAATTGATTCGAAATCGTGAATTCAACATTTTTTTTCCATAAAAAGCGATTTATTCTTTTCCTACTTGTTTTTTATTCCAGTTAAAGAGGAAATCTGAATGGAGAGAGGATGCCCATCATAAACGAAACAAAAAAAAATCAAGAAAACGTGCTTTGATGATGATTCTGCGGAGAGCGATGGAAGAAAATGTCAACAGAGCTATTTTTTAACGAAAGAACATCCGCTAAACGGCGCTTATTGTTGTGACTCATGGGGCTTACGGGAGTTTCCGGTCTTTCCCACTTTTACTGTCTTTGAACACAACTACAGTAGTGATCTCGGTAATTTCTCCCGACCTTGATAATCCCGTTAAACGCCTCGCTGCTATTCATAAGATCAATGGGCACCAAGCCATTCATCCCATTAACTTCTTAGGAAATAAACTTGTAGTGAAGATCGACCCAGTTGCTGCAAAGGACTTTTGTGATTCCGTCCTCATATTTTGAAGTGCGATGCGAAACTTCAAGAGAGGAAATTTGTCGGAATAGTCAAAGGTATACCGGTAGATTATGACGTCAGTTTCTTCGCTGGGCGCAACGGGGTCGTAGATGCTAAACGCATCGGGCAATCCTTGTCTGTTAAGCCGGCTTCACACTGACTTAAGACCCCTTTCACACTGGAGTACTTAGGCCTCTTAAGTGTACTTTATGCGTCTAAAGTTGCACTTAACGTAAGAAATCTCACTTAACTTTAGTATTTTTCAAAGTTGAAAATTTTTCAACTTTCTACACTCAAAGTTAAGTGCACTTAAGGCTGACTTAAGGAAGAGAGGAGAATATTCGCTGATGATGAAAGGGTGAAAGTCTAGGAAGAAATGAAGAAAATTTACTTAGCTTCAGCTCCTTGGTGTGAAAGGCCTAAGTACAGTGTGAAAGGCTTACTTAACTTGACGTAACTTTTGCTACTTAACTTTAGTTCTTAAGTGGCAGTGTGAAGCCGCCTTTAAGGTATTCTTTTCCGATGCTGTTGGACTTTCTAATTCACTTCGTCTCGGACTTAAGGTAGAATACGAGATTTTCAGAGTGTTTGAATGCCTTCGTCCCCCACTCTGCTGTTACAATTGTCAATCACCTGATCACGTAAAGGCCAATTGCACCAGCCCTCCCCGCTGTTCTCGGTGCAGTGAAGCGCATTTGTCAACGAAAGACTCACCTTGCTTAGGTGAACCAAAGTGTGCGCTATGTGGCGAAGGTTATGTGGCTTTCAGCCTGAACTGCCGTATAATCCGTAATGCCTTATGTAAGCGTGCCAACAAGAAATTACTGAAACGGTGACTTTTTCGGTGTGTTCTCTAAACATAAATGGCACCAAAAATAAAGACTAGTCTACTATAAACCAGAAAATGAACGACTTTGACATCGTATTACTACAGGAGCATCTTTTGCGTATGTCAGTTCATTATCGAGAAGTAACAATCACGTGGTTTTTACTAGTGCTAAGCGCACTAGAGGCAGACCTTCTGGAGGGCTTGCATGCCTTGTGAGACAAAACACAAATCCCGTTAAGTTCTATTAAATTATTGTTAAATTTTTCTGTAGTAAAATACCTATCTTTAGTACTCGAGCGTTCTGAGGTTTTCCCTTGGATGGTCTGGGTAAAGGGTTTAGCGCGGACCATCGGTACACTGTACACGCCCCAGAAACCCATCTCGGCTACCATGCTATCAATTACTGACAAAACTCGGTTTGTAAGTCAAGAGGGGCGTTCCAGGACTTTTAGCGTTTTCTCCCGAGTGTATGCTTTCCTCTGACAATTTTATAGCCATTCGGTTTGGAGCTTCGTTGATAATCAATATTTATTAACCTCATGACAAAAAATCACTTACCTCCCACACTAAATTTACTAAAGTCTGTTCATCTCTGAGGAATTTACTTCAGAACATTGAAAGTCACAATTACAAGTGGATCATAGTTGGTGACTTTAATTGCAATATAATTAGAAAATCAACCCGATCCGATCTTGTACTTCAGTCTCTTCCAGATGGATATCGGATAGTTACAAAGACAGTGGATTTTTCATATATCCATAGCAATGGAAGTGCGTCAGATCGCATTAGAGAGTAACATTTGTTGGGGGTGGGTTGGTATCGCTTCCTCATATCCTGAAATCTACGAACCCCAAATGTATCGTAGATGTATCGATGTATGTAAATATGTGACTAGAGAGTTTTGTCTCGGGAATGAAAGTTTAGCTTAGTTTACGTAGCATAGTATTTCGAGAGGCAGGGGCGTCCCGAGACCTTCCTGATAGGGGGGGGGGGGGGGGCAACTTCGGAATTTTACCGGAATTTTTCGAAGCTTTACCGGAATTTGTTCAGGTTTTACCGGAAATGTCTCCGTAATGACCATCTCTTCAGAAACTCTAGAATAGGCCTACTGTTGTGTTCTCACTTCTATTATGTGTTAAAAACAACAAAAAATAGGCTCGTTAAAGTTTTACTGAAAAGGCAGTTTATTTTTCATTCTGATATTTGAATACTGAAATATTTTTGAACACATGCGTGATTTTGTAGTTTTCTTAATAACCTTCAGAGCGTGGCGAGGAGCGTGGGCTGCTTGCATGGCAAACCAAAATTCACGCGGAGAATTTGAATTTAAGTACAGGCCTGCCTTTCCAGGGTTAAAGATGCGACATCGGAGAAGTTAAGCCTGTAGAAAAGTAGGAAAATGATTTTAAACAATCCTTCAGCCCAAGCTGACAGCGAACTTGTGGCAAAACGAACTTGTTGGTTTTTCCCACAAGTTTGTTTTTCCAGCTTGAGTGGCTTTGAGCCAGACGAGGATCCTTGCCAAGAAGGGCCCAAATATAGCTATAAAAAATTCCTCTGACGTATCCGTTTTGCACTATCAAATAAGAAAATGATTTTAGGATATGTCTTGCTGTGAATCTGATATTTTTATTTCATTTTTCGGCATTAGCTTACATTTCTAGCTGGTGAATATGTCAAGCGTAGAAGGACAAGCACATAGAGGTATCACAAATCCGAAAGAATAAGTTCATTACGTGAAATAGACTATCCCGGGATAACGGAGAAACGAAGTAACGCATTTTTTATCGGGTTTTCAGGGATATTTAAGTGAATAAGTGATACGTTACTAGACGTGTTGGACCTCAGACCTATTCGGTTAAACTTGAAGATTATCAATTAAGACTAAAAAGTCCTCGACCTTCAACCCACCCTACACTTTTTTCATCACGTTTTCTTCACAACACATCCAATTTCACATTCGGGCAACTCCATCGCTACCTACGTAACGTTTTGTACGCTGAGAAAGGCTGTAGCGTCATCGAGTCTCAACTTGGGGGACTCGTTTTTGCTCTGTGTCAAAGGTCAAGCGTTCGTCTTTCTTATGTAAAGTGTTCCAGCGATTTCCTTTGAACAGTTTGGGTGCACGGCTCCAAAAACCGCGCGTTTCCAACTTTTTGGTACTGTGTGCATGGTCTCGGTTGTTAGCGAATCTGTAAGGTCTGGCGACAACATTCTTAGGACTGTTAAGGCAGAAATTCAGAACGATTGAGCCCTTTGCTTCTTTTTTACGATTTTTTTTCCTCCGTTACTGACGTAACAGATTTTCGTTAACCGCGTAACTCGTACGAATTCTCACCAGAATCTTCAGCAAAACCGTTTTATTTGTAAAAGAAAAGTGAACGATGATTTAAAAATCGAACTGTACATAATTGTTTGAAGAACGGCTGCTTTTACCACCGACAGGAGTCAAATGGGGGGGGGGGGGAGGTAGGCGTTTTACTATGTTTCGTGTCGGATAAAAAATAACGTCACTCTTTCCGGGACATCGCCATCTATTCAAACAATGTTTACAACGGGTACGTCAGCTACGATTCTTCATCAGCGATATTTCGGCCCTTTTTGGCAAGGGTCCTCGTCAGGCTGTCAATCCTCTGGTTCAACTTCAGGGAAGGAAACAAACCTGTAATCTTTTCCTTCCCCGAAGTTGAACCAGAGGATTGACAGCCTGACGAGGACCCTTGTCAAAAAGGGCCGAAATATCGCTGATGAAGAATCGTAGCTGACGTACCCGTTGTAAACATTGTTTGAATAAATGTTTCAAAGTCAGCTTGGGCTCAAAGAATATTTATCGCCATCTCTTCTGCCCTGCGACAAAAGGCGAAAATTGCATCGTTTTAACATATGCACGTTCTTTCTCTAAGCTTTGGATCATCCCAGGGAAGTACTGAGTAGGGAAGTACAATTAAGATAGTTTTGGCCTACTGACCTATTCTCTCTAGATAAAAACTCCTTGAGCCCAAGCTGTCTGGGAAACAATATATTCAAACAACGCATAAACGGATACGCAGGTTATGTGTTGGTCCTGAAGTTTGACAGCCTGACGCGAAACATCGCTGCCAAACCATCGTACCTGACTTATCCATTTTATGCATTGTTCGAATATATATTCTCTCTAGATATTCCTTCTCGTAATTCAGAAATTTTTCGGCTCATTTGTCTGCAATACCAAATATCACTGATATGCCCTAAGCCGAAATGTTTGGAGGGGTGGGGGGTGCAAGGTATTTACCGACTGACTTACCATTTTTGCCAACTGTTTTTGCAGAAAAAAACGACTGCTTTTAAGAAAAATAAAGTTTTAAAAAATTGAAGAATTTTATTTTAAGAAAGGCTGACGTTTCTTACGAAAAAATTGACCATTTTTACGAAAAACTGGTTGTTTTGAAGAAAAATCGACTGTTTTACGAAAAATTGTGGCGCTTTGCGCCGACTCGTATATTTTTTACCAACTGGCAGACTAACATAGGGGGGGGGGGGTGCTGCCCCCAGAAGTGACGCCTCTGAGTATGCTCCTAGCTCCCCCCCCCATCCTCCAATCAACTGATATGTAACGTAAGTCAGGGAGATCGATACTACGATTTACATCTTGCCAGATTTGCTGATATTTTCAGCGTTACTGACGTAACAGCGGACTGTTACGTCAGTAACGCAAATTTTGTTGCGTTTGTAACGTGTTTTAATTGGCTTCAAGTATGGAACTAATTTTTTTTTTTTTTATGGAATAACCACTAAATTTGCTGTTTACTCACGTTCTTACACTTTCTTAACTTGCTTGGACTCGGTTGTAGACAAACGACATGCCACTTTTTCGTTATAAACGTAACATTAGATGGCTTACCGTGCAGCACTGATAAAATCCAATCCGTTAAGGATAGCGACTTCGAATGAACTCAATTTCGTTCAGGACTAGCAGGTCTTTCAGTATGGTAAGTTAAGAGGATTAGGGGTTATGCCCAGGTATGTTCTCGTACTATCGTAGCCTCAAAAATGATCATAAAATGTGGCAATCCCTGAAACTGATCAGCTTAAGATTTGGACAGCTAAAATTAGAAAGGATGCTCCAATTTTGATACTTGGAACAGATTCTTAAAGCCCAGGGTTTGGTCTATAAGAAAAACCTAAAAATGTTCCACCAGCTCTTATTTGAAAATTTATCCCTCGGTAGGCCATCTCATGGAGTTGCCCATTCGTCAACTAGATCGGTTTCAAATGCGATCAGTTACAGATGCTGGTCAGCCAATGTTGAACGCAAAGTGGCCTTAACCAACACTCATCTTGCTAAAATGTCTTTCCCCTTTTGCTGAGGTAACAGGGACTGTCTTGGCCAGCTTGAAAGCTTTCCATATTTGTGAAGACATCTTTCAATTCACGAAAAACTTCGACTATTTTCTTTTTGTTTGTTTCGAGGCTCTCCTGGCGACTTTTGAGATCATGTCGGAACAAGGCTAACTCGTCTTTGAACTCTTCTCGGCTTATCGCCGGAAAGGAGTCGAGGAAGCCGTGGAAACTGGAGTAGACAGTACCGTGAACTATTCTTGGAACGGTATTTCTAGTTGGAAATGATGGATTTCAGTAGGTTGCCTGATTCTTGAAAGCTACAGAAACTTAGGAGACTACCGTGATCCAACGATGAATGTTCCGGTACGCTATGTTGTCTGTCTGCAAGAACCACTCTGGTAGGTTATGTGCCGGGGTCATCCTGGTAAGCTGTGAGTTTACACTAATCCGGTAAGCAAAAAAATCCGGTAGATTCCCTGAGCAAAATTCCGGAAGATTCTCTGAGCAAAATTCTGGTAGATTTCCTGAGCAAAATTCCGATAGATTCCGAAATTCTAGTAGATTCCGCGGGGCAAAATCCGGTTTCGATAGATGCCCTGAGCAAAATTCCGGTAGGTTCCCTGAGCAAAACTCCGGTAGATTCCCTGAGCAAAATTCCGATAGATTCCCTGAGCAAAATTCTGGTAGATTTCCTGAGCAAAATTCCGTAAATTCCGAAATTCTAGTAGATTCCGTGGGGCAAAATCCGGTTTCGATAGATGCCCTGAGCAAAATTTCGGTAGCTTCCCTGAGCAAAATTCCGATAGATTCCAAAATTCTAGTAGATTCCGTGGGGCAAAGTCCGGTAGATCCCTGATCCAGCCTCCAGTAAATTCCCTGAGACAAGTTTCCGTAGACTCCTTGAGCAAGATATCGGTAGATGCCCTGAGCAAAATTCCGGTAGGTTCCCTGAGCAATAATCTGGTAGGCTCCATAAGAATCATCAAGTTCAGGTGAATTTGACAAATTTTTGAACAGACCTTCTAGGGGGGGCAGGGGCGTCCCGAGGGGGGGGGCGGGGGAAGCGCCCCCCTATGTTTTTGGGCATTTGGTCAAATTTTCGCCGAAGGCGAAAATTCGGTCAAAACGGACATCGCGGAGAAGCCGTGATGAATATTTTATGAAATCTTTTGTACGCACATTTCCAAATTAGGCGATTTAACGTGCTTATTGGTTCCAATTCCAAACCTTTGTTCAATCCGAGTCGATTTCACCGCATTCGGTACATCCCTAGGTAAATTCGGTGATTTAACGTATTTATTCGGTCAGATTCGTTAGCGAATTCGGGTGTTCACCGGACTTTTCTAAAGTCCGTATCTGTTCTGTCGCATTCGGTCAGTCAATTTCGTATTTCGGTCATTAATCAGATCCGTTTGGTTCCGATTCGTGACCGAATTCGACAATTCGTCCAACTTTTGTTCAGTCCAAGTCGATTTCACCGCATTCGGTACGTCCCTACGTAAATTCGGTGATTTAACGTATTAATATGGTCATATTCGTTGGCAAATTCGGTTGTTCACCGGCCTTTTCTCAAGTCCGTATCTGCTCTATCGTATTCGGTCAGTCAATTTCATAATTCGGTCATTAATCAGATTCATTTGGTTCTGATTCGTGACCGAATTCGACAATCCATCCAACTTTTGTTCAGTCCGAGTCGATTTCACCGCATTCGGTACGTCCCTACGTAAATTCGGTGACTTAACGTATTCATGTGGTCACATTCGTTAGCAAATGCGGTTGTTCACCGGACTTTTTCTCCAGTCCGTATCTGTTCTATCGCATTCGGTCAATCCATTTCATAATTCAGTGATTTATCAGATTCGTTTGGTTCCAATTCGTTACCGAATTCGATACTTCACCTGATTTTTGTTTGATCCGCATCTGTTACCAGACTTACCACATTCGGTTGTTTTCGGTGGTTCTACCAGGAGTCTTATTCCATTCTGAAACTCGGTCGTTATACCGCTCCCGATCTGCTCCTTATTTTTTTAGTTAAGTTTTCGGTAGTGTGAATTCATTATTTGGTTCACCCTAGTTACTGGGGTTGGTATTTTACGTGGCGTTTATTTAGCTCTTGCTCTTTACCATTTAACGGTAGCTTTAACTGGTTTCCATTCATTACTTAACTTATACTTCTAATGATTGCAGAACTTCAGGAATAAGTACGTCTCCTGACGTGAAAACTAGCCTATTTTTGTTTGCTGTAAATTCCGAATGAATGTACTTTACATATCTACTACCCTGGATGGACCCTTTTTTTGCCAAGCAGCTCTGTGGTTTGATAGGTAGCCTGGATCGCAAAAAGGCACTTTGATCATGAGTGTTTCCAAAAAATTTCGCCTGCGACACATTTAGCAGTCTTCACTATTTAGAAGAAGGGTACGCCATTTAGTTGGCGTTTGAGGCTTGATTTTGGGGTGCTTGAACCAGCTAGAATATGCCAGGGCGGCGCTTTCATTTTTTCTGGGTACAGCCTTTCACGACTTTGTCGCTTGGCAGCAACTGCGTTTTTTGTCGGAACATTTTCAAGTCCTGTTGGCAAAACTGGACGTCCCTAAAGGTAAAAGGCTAGTTTCAGGCTAGTCCCTGAAAAAAAAAAAAAAAGAAGTGGAAGAGCGTGAAAACACGCCAAATTTTCGCTTTAGACTTGATCCTTTACAGACTATGCAACTTTTTACATTATAGCTTCTTGAAGGCAACTCGCTGTATTTTAGAAAACAATTGTAAATTCGGTCAATATCAGGTACCGATTCGGTAAATTTTTACCAGGTTCACCCCCCCCCCCCCCCCAACGAAGAAAGGCTAGGGACGCCCCTGAGGGGGGGGGGGGTGAAGCACCCCTCCCCCCCCCCCCTCGGGACGCCCCTGTCTAGAGGTGTAATAGTTTATTTGTGAAGTGTACTAAATCTTGTATGGCCTTTTGGCTCAATAAAAAAGCATTTTTTTTATTATTACTGATCACTGCGTCTACTCAGCTGGTGTGGTATGCTCGAATGCTGAAGTTCACGAAGACGATGAGACTACGATCACCTCCCCCTATCTTTCACTGTCTCTCTTTCGCCACCCTCTGGCCGGAGTTAGTGTGCCTCGTCTGTTCGGGGTAGGATGTCGCGAAGGACTGGGTTCAAAAGAGTCTGCCCTCCAAACTTTAAGCACAAAATTTCACGACGGAGAGACAGGGTTGTCAGATTAAATTTTTTCAGAAAATAAAATATAAGGGACTTTCAGGGATTTATCCGTTATAAGGAGAGCTCGGTATTGTATCCTCTCTAGAGCATCCGATTGCTCGCGAGCCACACCAAAATGCCATACAGGACAGCAGTATTCTAGGACTGGGCGAATGAACGAAAATTAAATGCACAATACGGTAGATGTTCGGAGGGGACACCATGACGGGGAAGAAGTTTGATTCCCTAAGGCCCCTATTGGCCTTCTTTAAAATGGAATCTCTATTGATATAAGATTAGTGCGAATTAGAGATAAGATTATCTTTTTAAAGACAAGATTAATCCCAGTAGCAAATACTGCAAGATTTTTTGTACAGTGTAGAGAGGGAAAATCCTCTGCTTTCCTGGCAGGAATGTTACATTTCTTCGGTGTTGCCACACCAGTAAAAAGTTTGTGCTACTAAAGATCAGAAAAGAGTTCTTTCCCTGAGAAAGTAATAAGATTCTCTGTCATCCAGCAACTGACCTATTTTCCGCTATGAGCAGCTTTTTCGATGTTGATGTTACAGGAATTAGGCTTTTCCGCTGTGCAGTACGAAACTTCTTTCTTTCAAAGAAGCTACAGGAATTTGTCCTCATATTATTAACTTTTTAATTCAGCTTTCGCCATAAACTCGCCGTACAGCTTCATTTGGCGTATGTGTCTGCATGTGCAGCTTCAGTTGGAGCTTCACTATGAAACTTCTTCACATGGCCTCTGAGGAGAGCTGAGCGAGTGAACTTCTTTTCACAGATGTCGATGTCACAGGAATATGGCTGTTCCCCTGTGCACTGCGGGAAACTTCTTTCTTTTCAGAGAAATTAGAGGGACGAGTCCTCATATGCAGCTTCAATCAATCAAACAATCAATTTTATTTCAACCCAGCTTCAATCAATCAAACAATCAATTTTATTTCAAACTTGAAATCACTAGGCTAACACGGGCGGGAATCGGAAAAACAGACAGTAACTAACAATACAAACAAAACACGAACTAACAAACAATAAATACGAAACGAAAATTAAGTGGACTAGACTCGGGAGTGTTTTTTTTACTAGATTCTAATAAAATTACCAACTCGAAAAAAAAACATCCCAATTTTCGGCCCCCATTCACACGAGATTATACACTTTTTTTTAGATGGCCTACGTTTAAACGAATTTTCAGATATACCTTAAGGCTTAAAGTCATGTGATTGCTTTGCATTTTGCCTTTTGACGTACGTGCAGCTTCATTTGAACGTACGTGTCTGCATGTGCAGCTTTAATTAACTGAAGTTTCACTGCGAAACTTCTTCATGTGGGCTTAAGGACTTTGCTGAGCGGATGAACTTCTTATCACCTAAGTTCAAAGGACAAGACTATTCCCCTCATATGCAGCTTCAACTGAACCTACGTGTCTGCATGTGCAGCTTCAAATAACTGAAGCTTCACTACGAAAATTCTTCACGTAGGCTTTAAGGACAGCTGAGCGGGTGAACCACGTTTCACAAAAGTTAAAGAACAACTCTTACTAGAAATGATCCTTTCTCTATGAAATAGATCAGAAAAAAGGGTTTCGAAAACACCCTTACTTTCCACCTGAAACTAGCGATTCTCTTGTTAGCGCTTTTTGATTATATCCAGCCTTCCTGCTCTCCGGCGCGGCGGCTGGGCGCAAAAGATTTGAAAACTGAACGCGCCTTGGTTAAAAAGCGGGAAAACTAAGGAAATAAAAGAAGTAATAAACAGAATGTTATCACATCCTTATGCATGAAAGAGTTGTCAGCGAACAATGAAGATTCCGGAAAACTTTTCGTTGGGTGACGGGAAACTCGGCAAGGCCAAAAAAGCGCTACAATTTCGTAGTTACGAAACGAAACAATGGAGAAAGGTGGGGATTTTAGAAGCTTTTAATTCCATATGGGATATTATAAAAGGCAAAATAAGCAAGAGGGGTCCTTTAAAAGAATAAAGCTATTCCCCTTTGTGTGTCGTCATCTGCAGCTTCAGTTAACTGAAGCTTCACTATGAGTTTTCTTCATGTGGGCTTTAAGGTTACCTGAGCGGGCAAAGTTCTTTTTACAGATGTTACAGGGATAAGGCTTTTCCCCTGTGTGTGTATTCATATGCAGCTTCAACTGACCGCCGCGCGCAAACGCTCTCTCACATACTCCACAACAGTACGGTTTTTCCCCTGTGTGTGTTCTCATGTGAACTGAAGCGCCACCCGAGGTAATAAACTTCTTGTTACAAAACGAACAGGGAAAAGATTTTTCTCCAGTGTGGGTCTTAAGATGAATTTTTAGACCAGTCGGTCGGGCGAAGTTCTTGCCACATACCAGACAGGCGTAGGGCTTTTCTCCTGAGTGTGTACTCATGTGTATCTTCTTGCTCTGGTTAAACGCAAACTTTTGTTGGCATACTTCGCAGGAGTAAGGCTTTTCCCCTGTATGCGTTCTCAAGTGAGAGGACAGGCCAGAAAGCCGTGCGAATCTTTTTTTGCACTTTTTACAAGAATAGGGTTTTTCTCCCGTGTGTGTCCTCATATGTTGCCTCTTCTGATAGCGGTTGACAAAACTTAACGAGCACATTTCGCAACTGAATCGCTTATGTCCTGTGTGAATCCTCATGTGAGATATCAAGCGACTCAAGGAACGGAACTTTTTTTCGCAGAAGTCACAAGCCTGAGTTTTCTCTCTAGTGTGCTTTTTCCTATGCGCTTTAAAACTACTTGAACTACTGAAGGAGTTACAAGAATAAGGCCTATGAACTGCGGTCGCCTTCTTGTTCGCAAGACTTTTCGAGCTTATTTCACAATTGTAAGGCTTTTCTCCAGTGGGTATTTCCACATATTTGCATTCCTTCTGGTGAATTTGAGAATCTAGGTGAGCCGACAATTCAAAAGGCTTCCTGAAAGAAGCTTCACACCCATTGCAGTTGTCAAGCTTCTCGCACAACAATATGTCAGCTTCAATAAGCAATCGCAGATTATTGCTGTAGTCATGTTCAGCCAGCAGAGAATGTGTGCTTTCATTCCATTTAAGGGTCAGTTCTTCCGGTTGTGGGTTCCGATCTTTTTCTTGTAGACTTTCCTCTGTAAAAAAAAAATTACAAAGTAAATACATAGAAGATTTATGCCCGGGCCCCACTACGGACACACCTGTTCGTAATTCGGTTTTTAGACGTTTTTAAAACCGGTTTTTAACACGTTTTAGGACGCTCCTCTGTCATTGGTTGTTCATAACAAATTAAAAACGGGAGATGGATTGATCCATCTCAGATTTTATGAACGGGTTGAAAGAGGAACGTCTTAAAAACCGCTAAAATCCGTTCTTAAAAACGTGTCAAGACCGATTTACGAACAGGTGTGTCCGTAGTGGGGCCCGGGCATTAAGGGAAAAAAAAAATTATCCTCCAACTAGGCTACTCTCTTACTTCGTTTCTGTTCTGAGCCTCGTTTTTGTTGCGATAGTGCTGCCGTATCGCTGCAGCAGACTTCTTTTCTTTTGCACAAAATGCGTTTTTGGATCCACTGCCTGTAAGATTTCTTCTTGGTTGAAGCAGCAGAATCAGTAGCTTGCAGGGAAGTACGGACTTGGTCGGTAAGCAAGCCCGCGATCCTGGAGACGAGATGGCAGCGTTTCTCGATCGAGAAGCGCTGCCGTATTTCTCGGATGCATTCAAGATGAAAAATTTATCTCAGGATAGTAGTATGAAGTTGTACGAAAAAGTAGCATGCAGTACGAACTGATGCTACTACATGCTTCTATGTCGAGGCTACCGTGTTACTGCATTCCACTGCATGTCACTATAAGCAAGACTGGATGCTACTATCGCAAGACACGATGCTACTGGATACTACTACTTAAGATTTGCCCAGTCTGAGGCACATTGAATTATAGTATTCTTGACTATTACATATCAATATATGCAACTTTTTCATACAACAAAAAATTTATCTCAAGATATTAGTATGAAGTTGTATGAAAAAGTAGCATGCAGTACGAACTGATGCTACTACATGCTTCTATGTCGAGGCTACCGGGTTACTGCATTCCACTGCATGTCACTATAAGCAAGACTGGATGCTACTATCGCAAGACACGATGCTACTGGATACTACTACTTAAGATTTGCCCAGTCTGAGGCACATTGAATTATAGTATTCTTGACTATTACATATTTATTTATCTCAAGATAGTAGTACGAAGTTGTATGAAAAAGTAGCATGCAGTACGAACTGATGCTACTACATGCTTTTTTGTCAAGGCCACCGTGTTAATGCATTCCACTGCATGCTACTATAAGCAATACAACTACGCAGGCGAATAATTTTTTGTTGGGATTGCAAAAACGATTGACAGGAGGAATCAGTCCGGGAGCGGGCTGAGAAGTGGACGTGCAGCGTGCTCTGTTGTACTTTTCTGAACAACTGCTGTTCTTATTACACGACCAATCCAAAAGGCTGAATTCTAAAGTCATCCAGACTGAGAGATCATCATGAAAACAAAAGAAAAGAATTGGCCTTTGTTTTCCCATTCTATATTTACTTCCCATTCTTGTGACTGATCGTATATTGTCATGAAGTGTCTGACAGTCTACCCACCCAACCCAACCATCCTAGGCTCAAGACGACAAGCTTCACTGTCAGGCTTGGCAAAAGTTCTTAATCTTTGTAGGAGGGGTGTCTCAATTTTTTTTTACGGGCGTCCAAGACAGGTGATTTTTTTGTTTTGTTTTGTTCATCAGTGCGAAGAGTATAATGTGGATTCCAGGCGGGGTTTTCAGACCAAGAGTCTGGCTACCCTAGCTGCCACTGAGTCTCTAGTGCATTTTAACATAGTCCATAATCTTCGTAGGGGGAATGGTCAAATTTTGCTACGGACGTTCGAGACTGGTGACGGTTGTATTTCACTAAGCACGAAACACATTATTACTTTGAAGGCTAAGGATCCTAGGAAAGAACTGGGCCTTGGTATCTGGTCATGGTTCCAGCACCCAGACAAGTGGGCTACATCGCCATGCAGCTTAACTTAAGGAATGCAGTCATTCCGTTTTCGATTGCGCTTAACGGACAAGTCGGCTGAGATTTATCCTAGCAAAGTTCCCCCCCCCCCTCTCAGTATTATTTTTGACTGGTTTAGTTTTTACAGAAACTAATTGACAGATTTCATAAAGAAAAAAGTACCAGCAGATGATACATCAAGACAATTTTTAAGGCCTTGAGGTTCCAGCAATAGGCTACCATATTGCATACTCAGTGGATCAGCTGAATGGTCTTAGTTCCACCGTCTTCAGCTTCGTATTTTGTGTACACGATTTACAGTGCAATGTGGTTTGCTATTTCATCAATGATTCTTTCATTTCTATTTAACTAATTACCATAAACTTCCTCTAAACATTCTCAAGAGCCAAAATATTACTCGAGCCCTTCTGACTGGGATAGGACATATTATATAATGGCTAAAAGGCACAGTCAGCTACGGAGAGCGTCCTGCACGATCACTTCTTCCAACAGCCGGACTACTTAAGTTGCATTGTTTTGGATTCACTTCTGTTTCGTCGAAGTTTGTAGTTTGGCTCTTGAAACGAAAGTAAGACAAAAGTCTTACTTGCGTTTTATAGAGTTCTTGTTTCCGAAAAGTCAAACTACGCCAAACTACGTCTGCGAGGTAGTTTGTAGTTTAAGCTCCGTAGTTTCAGGTTCGAAACTACAGCAAACGGAATGGACAAATAAAACGGCTTTTAAGCGAAACTACGCCGGAACCACATCCAAAAAAACGCAACTTTAATATATATTGCAGTTTCGTTTCTTCCAGCCCCTGGCGACTTGACGAGGACCCTTGCCAAGAAGGGCCAAAATATTACTGCCAAAGCATCGTAGCTGACGTGCCTGTTTATGGCCGTTGTTTGATTACATGCTTTCTCAGTCAGCTTCCCGACGAAAAATTCTTTGCCTGTGTAGTTGTACGAAAAAGTTACATGTAGGGTATTGATATGTACTAATATGGAATACTTTGATTTAACATGCCTCCGACTGGGTTAATCTTAAGTAGTAGTATCCAATAGCATCCAATCTTGCTGTAATAGCTACCAAATTAGCTAGCTAGCAAGTTTTGTCTAATAAACCTTACTTACTTACTTACTTACTAATAGCATCCAGTTTGCTAGTAGTATTATGCAGTGGCAAGACTTACTACGGCATGCTACTTTTTCGTACAACATTCGACTAATTCTCGAAATTTTTTCATCGGGTTGGGCTCAAGGAGAAGTCAGACCTTACAAGCCTAAGTTTTCTCAATAATGGTTTTCTTGTGGAACTTTTTCCGGGTGTTACAAAACTAAAGCTTCTGACCTGTGTGAATCCTCTTGTTGGCGCTGTCGGCAAAGCTTTGCAAGCTTATTTCAGAACTGTAAGGCTTTTCTCTAATGTGTATTTCCATATATTTGCTTTCCTTCTCGTAATATTGAGTGCCTTGGTGAGCCAACAATTCAGAAGGCCTGCTGAAAGGAGAGTCACATCGATTGCAGTTGTCAAGCTTATCACAGAACAATATGTCAGTTTGAATATCACTTTGAACATTCTTGCTGTAGCTGTGTTCAGCCAGCAAATAATTCATGCTTTCTTTCCATTTAAGAACCAGTTCTTCCGATTCTAGACTATGATCTTGTAGACTTTCCCCTGTAAAAAAAAATTAAGTAAATACACGGAGGATTTAAAGACTCCAACTAGGCTACTTCGGTTTTGTTCAGTCATACCTTGTCCGTACAACGGTTACAGGGTACATCCAAAGATTGGATCCTAAAGTCATTCAGGAATGAGACATAATAATAAAAATACAAGAAAAGAAAATACTTGGTATTTACATTGGGAAGATTCCTATTCCACATTTACTTTCTATCCTTGTCACTGACTGTATAGTTCCAAGTGCCCCACCCCTTAAATTGTGACAGTGTTATTTTTTACTAGTTTAATTTGTGATGCTAGATTAGTTTACATTAGGTCTAGTTTGTAAATGGCCTTCAGTTACATATTTATTAAATAAACAAGTACCAGCAAACAGTAAATCAAGAGAATTTTCAAGACCTCCAATACCATACTGCATACTTAAGGCGTATTCTCGCCGTTCCCCGAGGATTCCACTTGAGGAGTCCCCTCGTTCTTGTTTGTCCCGGGGACTCACTCGGCACTCCCCGTTTTCTCGCGAGTCCCCACGGACGGGGAATGCTCCGATCTTCATCACCATCATGGAAAAGTACTCCCTTTCAGATTCGGTAAATAAACAAAACCAAAAATAAGGTGGATCCAGACTAATTTCGTCAACTGCATATTTTTTTTTTCCTAACACAATCCATTTCGGAAGCATTCCCCGTGTTCTCGCTGCTTCTGTACGCGGAGTCCGCGTGGAGGGCGATTTCCCGAGGAGTCCTCGGGGACGGCGAGAATACGCCTTTAGTGGATCAATCTCAACAGCGGTATCTCCCACCTTCAAACACTCATTTCGTATGCATGATTTACAGTGTAATTTGTTAGATATGACCAATTATCATCAATGATTCGAATATTTCTTTTAATTTATTAACATAAACTTCTTCTCAGGAGCCGAAATAATCCTTGAGCCCAAGCTCACTGGCCACCCGCTACACCGCCTATGATTTTTTTTTTTTTTCGCAGAAGTAACTAGCCTAAACTTTCTCTCTAGTGTGGTTTTTTATATAGACTTTTTCACATTCTCATTTTTTATACTCCATACTAATTTTATTAATAATATATACGGTATATAATCAAGGTACTGTATCTTCAGCTTATCCCGATTCATTCATTGACATGACGGTTTGGTCTGGCTGCTTAGTTGCTTTCTTAAAGCACAACTTTTATGAAGTCGTACAAGTTTTAAAATGAGTATTTTGTTAAAGTTGACAGTCCTATGTTATATGTTGTGAAACAGATATTCAGGAATAAGTACGATGATTGATTGATTGAATGATTGAACTCTTACTAGAAATGATCTTTTCCCTATGAAAGGGATCGGAAAAAAGGGTTTTTCAAAGATACCATTACCATTTCACCTGAAATTACCGATTTTCTTGTTGGCGCTTGTCGACACTAGTCAGCCTTCCATGCTCACCGACGCGGAGGCTGGGAGCAAAACTTTTCAAAACTGATCGTGCCGCGGTTAAAAAGTTGGAGAACTAAGCAAATAAAAGAAGTTAAAAAACAGAAGTTTCTCGTATCATTATGTGTCAATGAGTGGTCAGCGGACACTGACAATTTCGGCAAACTTTTATGTGAGGGGCAAGACCCGGCAGGGCCGAAAAAGCGCTATAATTCGTAGGCAGAAAACGAAACAATGGAAAAGGGTGGGGATTTTAGAATCTTATAATTCCACAAGGGAGCTAGGTACCCTATAATCGGCAGAACAAGCAAGAGGGGACTCCGGACTTCAGATGCCTAAGCTCATGTCCAGGCATAGGGAACCCACCAGGGGCGTCCCGATACCTTCCTCATCGGGGGGATGCAGCTTCAGAATTTTACCGGAATGTTTCGAGATTTTACCGGAATTTTTCGAAGTTTTACCGGAAATTCTCGTAGTGACAATGTCTGCAGAAAGTCTAGAATACTGTTGTGTTCTGACTTCGATTACGTATTGTAAACAACAGTAAACAAAAAAAAGGCTCGTTATCACTTAAAACAAAACAAAAATCTGACATTCAACACACCCTACACATTTATTCGTCGCATTTGAACCATTTTCCATTTATCCACAACACATCCAATTTCACACTCATCAACTAGATCTGTTGACACTCATCAACTAGATCTGTTTCACATGCTATTAATAGCAGACTTTCAAGACGCTGGTCAGCCATTGCTGAACGCAAGGTGGTGTTAACCAGCTTTATCTTGCTAAAAATCCGTTCCCCTTTTGCTGAGGTAATGGATTGTCTTAGCCAGCTTGAACGCTTTCCATACTAGTGGTAAGACGTCTTTCAGTTGACGAGAGACCTCGAATATATCTTCAAACTTTTTGTTTGTTTCGAGGCTCTCCCGGCGACTTTCTACATCATGTCGAAACAAGGCTAATTCGTTTTTATGGCACTTGCAGCCTCTGGCTCAAGTGTCATATACCGACCGCAATTCCGTATGTCGGTCGGTCCGGTTTTTTGTCACACTTTTTCGAGTTAGGGTACTTCCAGATGTGCTAGGACGATGAAACTTGGCAGGCGTATCAGGGACCCGACCCAACTAACCTTGAATTAATCAGTTACCCGATCTAACCCAGATCCAACCATCTGCGGGGGAGTGGAGGGCGGAGAAATCTGGGAAATTCAGGGCAGCTTGTCACCCTTTCTCGAGTTAGGGTACTTTCAGATGTGCTAGGACGATGAAACTTGGCAGTATACCAGGGACCAGACCAAATTAACTTGGAAATAATCAGTTTTTTTATCCGCTCATTTGGGGGGGGGGCGGGGGAATCTGGAAAAACGAGTAGTGTGTAACTTTTGAACTGCATGGTGGTCGGATTGGAATGAAACTTGATAACTTAATTGAAGACATATCTTTGATGTACTATTTGGAGTCCGGACCGGATTCGGTAGCTATGGGGGAGTTGGGGGGGGGAGACCGGAAATCTCGAGAAACGGTTAGAATGAAGGGATCGGAGTGAAACTTGCTGGGAAGAACAAGCATCTGCCCCAAATAAATCGTTTACGTTGAACTCAGAACTGGATTGGCTCCGGCGACTGTGGGGGGAGTTTGAGGGGGGGGGGGTCCGGGATTCCGGTGATCACAAGTTAACGTACTTCCACATGTGCTAGGACGATGCAACTTGGCTGCAATATTAGACTTTCGAAAAAATTGGCTTAGAAATAGCAACTTTCCAAAGTCGACTATTCTTTAAAGTGCCAATCTTGACCGCAAAGTAAGAAAAATACTTTTAAGCGAAATTTGCATTTTCATGATCTCCATGAGCCCATTATCATTTTTTGCCTCAAGGGTTTCGCTTACAAACGAAGCTCCAGCTCCCTTAAAGTGCGCATGTTAACTTCAAAGTCGAAAAGTACTTTTTTATCAAATGATTCATCTCAACTTATAATAGCGGATTCAACAGCTATGATGGAGTTGGGAGGGGGTGGTCGGAAATCTCCAGAAATGGTTTAAATGGAGGAATCGGAGTTTAACTTCCTGGGAAGAACAAGCATTTATTCTAGATAAATCGTTTGCACAATTGGACTGGATCCGGACACTAGGGGTGGAGGTGGAGGGGGGCCTTCCGGAATTCCGGTGATGGCGTTTTTCAAGACGGAACTTGGAAGGCATATCAGAGACCCGTTCAATCTGACAGAGCCCTTACCTACTACATACAGTTGCAAGTGCCATATGAGCTTACAGCTTTTCTTGAACTCTTCTTGGTTAACCGGTATCACCGGAAAGGAGTCGAGAAAGCTGTCGGCGCTTTTCAGATTCACATTCAGCCAAATTCCGTAGATTCTGTGGGGTAAATTCCGTTAGATTCCTTGTGAGAGATTTTGCAGAAATTCCGGTAGATTCCCTGAGCCAAATTTCGTAGATTCCGAGACAAGTTCCGGCAGATTTCTTGTGAAAGATATCGCACAAATTCCGGTAGATTCCTTGTGAAAGATTCAGCGTATATTCCGGATCAAAATCCGGTAGATTCCCTGAGCCGAATTTCGTAGATTCCGAGGGGTAAATTCCGGTTGATTCACTGAGACAGTTCCGGTAGATTCCTTGTGAAAGATTTAGGGTAGATTCCATGAGCAAAATCCGGTAGGTTCCCTGAGCAATAATCCGGTAGGTTCCCTGAGCAGTAATCCGGTAGATTCCCTAAAAATAATCAAGTTCAGGTGAATTTGACAAATTTTAACTGGCACGGCTTCGCCGCACCAGTCAAAATTTACCGGATTTTTTTCCCACAGGCTTTCTGGGGGGGGGGGGCAGCACCCCCCCCCCCCACCCCCCTCGGGACGCCCCTGGCACCCACTAAACACTTGTTCCGGATTTACATTTCATTTATCCGTCCAAATTTAGAATACCGTTGGCCTTTTGGCCTCACGGTCGAACAGACGGCCAGAACTGAGAAGATTAAAAAGCTGACAAAAAGGCTCCCTCGCAAGGTAGTTACTGCGGTTGAAAAGTTGCATCCAATCAAATGTGCCCACCAAAGGTTTGCAAAGAGTTTTGTCCCTTCATTTCTAAAGTTGTATAACGAAGCATAAGCCGGGCTGCTAGTTTAAACTTATAATGTTATTTATGACCGGCGTAGCCCTATATGCGTAGGCCTATTATGATTTATGTGTGTTTTCATAAGTTGTATGACTGTACCAAACAAATTTGGCGTGAGCCATGATAAGCTTTTGGTGGATAAAAAGATTTATCTATCTATCTAAGCTTCCTGCATTACTACTGCCAAATTTCTGGTTTCGGCCGAATTCCGAGCGAACTACTTGTCCAGCAAAAAAGAAAATTCAGAAACGAATGTAGTATGTCTCCTTATTCCTACAAAGAACATCTTATCAACTTCAAATAAAACTTTAACTTATAAAAAAAAAATTCCGGTTACAACCGGATTCCGGAAGAATTTTATGTCCGGGTAAAAAATGATCGTCGTATACAGACTCAGCATCTCTTCTTACCCTTAAATCTGTGATCTAAACAACTTCAAATAAAACTTTTGCTTTTGACAAATTTTCCGGTTTTGGCCAGATTCCGGGCGAACTAGTGTCCGGGTGGAAAATGCCTTAACAGAAGTGTTCAGCATGTCTTCTTACCCTTATATCGAACATTTAATCAACTTCAAATAAATCTTTTACTTTTACCCAGCTTTCCGGTTTCTGCCGGATTCCGGATGAACTACTTGTTCGGGGAGAAAATGGTTTTCACCATCGTATTCAGCATATCTTCTTACCCCATAATCAACTATCACATTAGATGTTTAAAAATGTTTTGTTTGCCCCTTAATTTGAACCCCCACCCCTAAATATAGGGCTACAGAGCCCATCTACGAACTCGACCTTACTCCTGACCCAAACAACCGTCACACCAAGTTTCATCGAAATATCTCATTCCCTTCGAGAGTTATTGTTCTCACAGACGGATGGACAGATGGACAACTTTTGCAGTGTCATAGGTATCCATCCACTTACATTTCTGGGATCCAACAAAGGAGCTTTTTTGTAAAGTATTATTTTAGCGTACCTCTACTGAATCTATAAAAAAAAATCGGATAAATTGTTGGATGTTTAGTTGAAAAAAACAACCCTAATTTAGGCACGATTTCATAGGTATGGTACGGTAGAGGTATGCTTATGTGAAGGCTTGCTAGCTGCTGAATTACTTTTCCAGGTGTTCAATTCATAAAATCCTCAAATTGTGAGCATGGTAATGGTAAAGTATCATTTACATAGCGTACCTCTACTGTATCTATAAAAAAGAAACTTCAGATAAAATTGTTGGATGTTTAATACTGTTGACAAAAACAAGCCTAACTTAGGAATGATTTCATAGGTATGGTACAGTACAGGTATGCTTATGTGGATGCTTGCTAACAGTGAACAATCGCCAACGAAACATCTAAAACTCAAACCAGGCATTTTTTACTATGAATACTTGTCGTTTTTGTTCCATGCTGCAGGTCCACTTCTCTGCCGCTTCCAGGCTGATCTGTCTAGATTTGTTTTCGTACTGGATTGCTTCAAGATGGCAGCGTTTCTCGAGAACTTGCTTACCGACCAAGTCCGTGCTTCCCTGCAAGGTGCTGCATCAGCCAAAAGGAAATCCTGCAGGCAGAGAATTGAAAAAGGCATCTTGTGCAGAAGCAAAGAAGAGTTACAGCTACGAAGCGGCAGCACTATTACATAATTTGTAAAGATTACCACGAGGAATGCACCTTCAATGGAGAGATTCCAGTCCAAACCTGCAGATGCCTCCAAAAGAAAAAGGAGTGTTTTTGTAAATTCAAAATCAAAGAAAATTAATTGAATTTACACTTCAAGTTTGTGCCAGGATAATCCTGAAACACCAAATAGTTGGCTGTTAGCTGATATCAAGTTTGCCATTTTTCTTTTCCACCTTACTTTTTATATGCAAATAACAACCCCAAGGTAATGAAACAGTTAAAAAAGTGTTCAAATAAGCATACCTCTACTGTACACCGTGAAATGTTGAAAGAGAAGATATTAGTGCTGAAACCTATTTCTTTGGATGGGGGCGGTGGTAAGTGACATCCTCATCGTGCCCCTGGGGGATTGGGAGTTATGCTTGTTACTTTTGGCTTTTGCTTTCCCTGTGCTTTCTTTGGTTCAGTTTGCTTACATTTGTGGCATGGTTTGCACTAAGCTTTAGCCCCTGAAGAGGAGCGTGAAGTCTCCAGTGACCCAGGGCAGCCATGCATAATGGTGTTCATGCCCATGGATACCACTCTCAGCCCGCTAACCTAAGCTAACCCCCCTCCAGCAGGGGCTGGCTGGCAGCTAGGGCAGCTGTTGGCGGCTGGATGTAGTCCGCGATATGGATCTCTTGAGTAGGCATCAGTGATGGAAACAGTTGCCTTCAAGGTTGTTTCAATCCAAGGCAATGAGGCTCTGTCAGCTGAAAATGACTTAAAAGCCCGTAAGATCTCTCAGATCAAAGGCAATTTAAGTCCAGCAACCAAGAGTAAATTTATTGACAAGATCGAGCTGGAACCCAGCAAAATAACCAAGAAAATTGTCAAAAGATGCAGGAAAATCCTGCAAATCAGGCAGTTAAAAATTTTGAGGGATAACTCCAATAAAAGATTGGTGTTTCATCAACTGTGTTTAGAGTGATGGTCACCATCAATTGTATTTAGAGTGATGGTTTACCATCAACTGTATATTGGGGGATTGAGACAATGGGCCTATTTGTGGCCTGAGTTTTTGGCTGACCCTAGAATAATAATATAAAATAATAATATTTCTTTGGATATCAATCAATCATGCATAGGTTACTCAGTGGTTCACGCCTGTATGAGCTGAAGCTCTATAAACGTCAACCCACAAACAACAACAACATGAATCATTTACAACAAGAGTTGGGTTATATGGTTTCACTTTATGTAAGGTTACATTAAACTAAGCATAAATCTGCTGCAGGGTAGATAGAAACTTAAATGCTGAAGCTGGGTGGCAGCCTGGTGGGGACTTGCCTAGTTCTCTGGTTTCTAAATCTGATGCAAGGCCAATTTCAACAAACTCCACCTCTTCTTGTTTTACATACACAGTTGTGCACTGTATCATGTGCCTTAAAAGTGCTCTATCATTTGCGAAGTCATGGAGGCAGTGCATGCACTGGATAACCATGTTTAAAGCACATGGAAGCTACTTTTTGAATATGTCGCGTTTTCCACCAGTGTTGACACCCAGCGGTAAATTCTCCTGCTCCTGAAGGATTGGGGCTAGCCCAGTGAAAATTTTGCGCATTTCAGTTGTTCTATCCCCAACCACGATAATTGAGCTAAACTGGGCGCTCGTAAAGCGCCCGGGCACAAAAATTCGGCTAATGTGGGCACTTACCTAGGAAATCTACATGGGGCTGGCAGTACCCCCAGAAAAGTCAAGAAGGCTAGTTCAGGGCTACCAAGAAACTCAGTTAGCATCCAGCTTGGACAGCGGCTGTTCTGTGTTCTCGAGCCTTTGAGACCTAAGGAATTGCATTTTAGCTTGCCATATAAAGGCGGCAGGATATTTCTAGTCGTTCGATTTTTTTTTCAAACTTTTTCAATCATATATGGTCCGAATGAGAAGTAAGATTGTCAGATTTGAGCTTCCAAGATCTGTCAAATCCTAAATTTCACCATGCAGGGCACAGTTTTCATCCAAGTTTTAACAGAATTTGTTAAAACATCTCTCGATTCAATTAAAAATCAAGCTGATTTTATTTCTGGCGTACATTTTCAAGAATTTGTTAGTTTCGATGAAAGATTTTTCAGAACAAGTCTTTCTCAAGTTTTTCTCCCAATGCAAGTAAGGTTTAGCGCTATAGCTTATGTTAATCGCGTCACAATAATATGTTATGACGTGGGTACAGGGGCGTCGCTAGCCAAAACTCGAGGGGGGGGGGGGGCAAAGCGCCTGCCAAAAACTTTCAATTAGGCGATGACTTTTTTCGGGCAAAACACTATTTCCCCCAAAGTCTAGCTTTTAATGTGACCCAAGTCCCGAAATTCCAAGCCAAAAAGTCTTAAGGGAGCTAGTGCCACTATTGCAGACAGTATTACAATTGTATCATTTTGGTACATTTCAGCACTGCTGGCACAATCACATATTTTGTTGGTACATCTTAAAAGCATGGTACAATACGGTAAACTGGATATATTTTGTACTTTTGTTTACGAAAACTGTTGACTTAGCGAACAGAGAGAGTTTTTTTTTTATTATTTTACATAGAAGTAGGCTAGCCCGTTAGATACTCTAACGAGAGGAGTTTTTTTTATCTTGAGGAGGGTCTGATTCTAAGCGTATTTTCGCCGTTCCCCAAGGACTCCTCGGGGAATTGAAAGGAACGGCGAGAATAGAGGGAGTCACTCCAAGCGGACTCCGCGTACAGAAACAGCGAGAACACGGGGAATGCTTCAAAAATGGATTTTGTTGTTGTTGAAATATGCAGTTGACGAAATTACTTTGTATTCACTTTATTTTTGGTTTGTTTATTCTGATTGTTTTTCATTAATTTTACATTGCACCAACACCAGATTCCCCTCCGAATCTGAAAGGGAGTCCTTTTTGATGATGGTGATGATAATCGGAGCACTCCCCATCCGTGGGACTCGCGAGAAGACGGGGAGTGAGTCCCCGGGACAAACAAAAACGCGGGGACTCCTCAAGGGCAGTCCTCGGGGAACAGCGAGAATTCACCTTATATCATAAACTAGGCGTTACTACCTTAATGCTCATGAGGGTGCTAAAAGTGAGGTTGCCAGAAACTGGAAGCTTCTCTTGAGCATGGTGACAAACCTAACTGGCGAAATGCTGGAAAAGGGTATCGAAAATCTACAACTGAGAATTCCATCCTTTCTTGAAACTTAGATGCTGACCTTTAGCAGAGTTGTAACTAAGGGGGGGGGGGTGACCTCCATCGGCACAGTCTTACACTAAATAGCTTATGATGGGCACGAAGCTCCGACAAAAGCATGCAAACATGTTGTGTTGGCACGTTTTCGTACAAACACCCTTTTCTACTTTTCGCTTTCTGATTCGTAGTTTGCAAAAAGAAACATAATTAAATCATGCTGACGCAGCACACTAAGAATTTCAACTTCTAACAAAAGTTGACTGTTTTAGTCAGCGTTTAGCGTGTTCTGATTCAAATTCAGATTCTTGGCATTACACATTAAAGTAATTTTGCACTATGCAAATCGTTTCAAATTTAACCTTTCGATAAAAATATTTTCGATGAAAGATTTTGGTCTTTGGTATTTTTTTTTTTTTTTAACTAAAAAGTTTCGGCAAAGAAACGAGTGAAAAGAAAATAACCGATGTACTTTTTTCTTATATTGTACTGTCAATCGCCGATGATCCGATGATCAAATTTTTTATCGTTCAGTTTCTTGGTCAGTGGTACATTTTCCTTGCGAATTTTGGGACCTTCTCGTCGACTGTGACGGCAACAGTGCAGGCGTGGTTTTTAAACAAAATCACTCACATGTATGCTGATTGCTGAAGTTATCAACGTTCCCGTGGATAGGGATGGGTGTTCGGTGTAATTACTGTTTGGAAGACTTCGTTAGTGAAGACACACTTTTAGAACACCGAGAAAAATGCAGTACTGTTTACATCAAAGAAGAACCTGCTGACTTTGACACAGAGCACAATCCTTTAAGTAAGTATTTTCTACCTGTTTTCTGCCATCCGACACTAGGGTAGCCACGAAAAGCTCCATAAGCAAAAGTGCACATTTTTTTTTATTTTCCTGTAATGAAAAGATGAATTGTTCGTCTGATATTCTTTTTCAGTTTTTGTACATCAATAGCCTACCTACAGTAGGGTAACCATCCTAGTTCCCAAACAATTTTCACGCCAACTGGCAGATTTCTTTTTAAAAAATGCATTTAACTTCCCGAGCAGATAGAAGAAAACCCTCATCAACTGATTATGCATTGTAAAACTGGCAAACTTACTGGTATGTGCCACCTTTCTACTTTGAAGAGGATGGTCGTAACAGGGTGGTAACAGTATTTTTTCCGAGCCATAGTAGCATTTCTCAGTTTCCGAACGGCAAGAGATCAGAAACTGTTCATGATACCAATGTTTGGAACCCATGTTCCAGTTCCCGAATTTTTCATCTCACTTACCGAATTTAGAATCAAAACAGAAACTGATTGTCAGTTTAGTTTCCAAAGGCACACTGTGTCTTCATATCCGCAGCACCTACGTAGCACTAATTGAAGGTTTGCTTTATTCGTTTTCGTCGTTCCAACCATCGTTTTACTACAAGGGTATTTTTTATAAATTACGATAATCTTCACACAGAGAATTAGCTGTGGAAATGGGAGGATGATATGAAGTCGTATCAGCCTCCAGAGAGGATCTATGTTCAACGAAGTTATAACACAAAGCCTACCGAACTCACACGGCCTACTGAATTTCTGGTCTGATCATCAGATCATCGAGACTCAAACCACTTGGTCAAGAAATTATAAAAACACTATCAGTAAGTTGTTTTTTCGCCAGATTTCGCATGAACTAATTTTCTGACCGTATTTCACCTGTAAATTAAATCTTGGCTTGAAACCCGCTCCCTCACCTTAAATCTATGGGTCCAGGTACCTTCAGTTGACAGGGAGGCTAGACAGGTTTTAAGGTAAGAACGTGAGAAAAAGCGGTAGAATGAGTGATGTTTTTTATCAACTGTTTTGGTAGAGTGATGTTTTCATCAATTGTATTATAGAGTGATGTATCGCCATCAGTTGTGAATTGGGGGATTGAGACAATGGACCAGTTGTGGCCTGAGTTTTGGCTGGAGTGTCTGGCTTACCCCACAGAATAATAAATAATGGGGCCCATTTGGAGTACTTGGTACTTGCACTTGAGTAAAACATAGGAGTACTTGGCACAACACTTCCCCGAACGTTCATCCCACATATTCTTCTCGTTCGGATTCATAAACTGTATGTTCAAGAACCGGGATTATTTTCCCGAAAGATTTTTCTTCGACCGTTCGGGGACCGGAAATCTGTCGTTCGGATCAACGTCCAGTCTTTCTTTTTTCGTAAAAGCCTGAACAATAAGCAAAAATACTTAACAAGCGATTTATTAGAGCGGTCCTAGGCGATGAAACTAAAAAAACGGGCGGAAACCACAGAAATACGGACTCGAGGATTACGTTCAGAAACTGAAACACGCATGCAACCAGTTTCCGAACGATAGTACCCTCGGCAAAAAATTTATAAATATGTTACAGGAAGCGACATCAATAAAACGGAATAGACGTTTTGTAGAGAAAGATGCCCTCTTTCGAATGGTGTCAAAACTTAGAATTAAAAAACTTAACAAAACGGAAGCAAACGAATTGCAGAAGACCTCTTTCCAAGTATCAGATTTACTTCGGGTTCTTTTCTTCTTTTTGAGTGTGAGTTGACGGAGGAACGTAACGAGTACGGACAAAAATGCACCATTACTCAATGATTATAAGCGCGAATTTAAAATTCCTCAAAAAAAAACATTAATGGTAGATGGTTCAACTCCAGATTCCTTCTAACTCCAACACTGCATTAAAGCATTGCCACCCTTACTGTCCAGAGCCCAGACATAGTTTCCAAAATTTTCCTCCATCCAAATTTTCGCGTATCTTAGCGCAGTGGTGATTTGGTGGGAGTTTCTCTATTTTTTGTTTGGGCATTTCAGACAATGCTGGTTAGCTACCCTACTAATATTACTAGTTGTGGCTTGTCTTGGACATCACTTTATATTCTGGATCAAACAAAACAAAAAACAATTTTGAATTTTTGTAAATCAGCTAATTACTCCTCTAAGATGTTCTGCTAGCCAGGCTTTCGGGTTTCCAGACGTCCGGGGCTTCCGCATAGTCAAGCCAACCCTTCCAGATTTTTAGGGGAATGATGATAGCTAATTTTGTTACTCTTCAGCATTTTCCAGATATCCCATTCGCAGTCCAGATATTTCTTTGATCCCAGTCACAGGTGTCAATCATTTCCCCTTTTCTTCCTGCAGTTGCATATTCGGTCTGCCACTTGAATGGATTGCCTCTATGGCACCTTCTAGACATCCGGAATCTGGGGGGGGGGGGTCAACACCCCGAATCACCATTTGTGGTGAAAACTTAGGGGAGAAGAGATCAGGGTCGTCCCGAGCCTTTCTTCATTGGGGGGTGGGGGGCGAACCTGGTAAAATTCACCGAATCGGTACCTGATTTTTACTGAATTTATTAAAAGAAAATCTAAAAACACAGAGAGTCGCCTTCATAAAGCTACAACGTAAAAAGTTGCAGACTAGATACTAACAAGTCTAAAGAGAAAAATCGGCGCGTTTTCACGCTTTTCCGCTTCTGTTTTTTTTTCACGGATACGCCGTCACTAGCCTTTTACCTTTAGAAGACCTTTCCAGTTTTGCCAACAGAACTTATCGCAACAGGAATAATCGCAAAAAACGGCGTTGCTGCATAGCGGCAACTTCGCTAACGGTTGTACCCAGGATTAACTAAGGCGCAGCAGGCGAAATTTTTTTAATCCGCCTTTCTTTTCTGGCAACATTTGACTACTTCCCATGCAAATTCTAGCTTTAACATGGTTTAAGCCCCCCAGAATTCCAAGCCTCAAACCTCAACTAAATGACGTACCCTTTGTCTAACTAGTGAAGAGTGGTGAAAACACTGATGATAAAAGTGCCTTTTTGCGATCCCGAGATTACCTATTAAACCCAGAGCTGTCTGGCGAAACGAAAGGGGCGATCCAGGTAAAGGAGATACAAAGTACACTTCTTCGGAATTTACAGCAAACAAAAGCAGCTAGTTTTCACGTCAAGAGACGTGGTTATTCTTGAAGTACTGCAATCCTAAGGTAAAAAAATTAACAGCAACCAGCTCAAGCAACCGTAAATTGTAAAGAACGAGAGCTAAATAAATGAACCTTAAATTACCGAACTAAGTAACTGGGTTGAAGCAAATAATGAATTCCTACTGTACCGAAAAACTAACTAAAAAAATAAGGAACAGATCGAGAGCGGTATAACAACCGAATTTTGTAATGGAAATAAAACTCTTGTCAGAACCACGTAAAACAACCGAATTCGGAAAGTCTATTAGCCTAATAGAAACGGACTAAAGAAAAATCCACTGAATTACCGTATTCGGTAACGAATCAGAACCAACTGAATCTCACCGAATTTAATTACGAAATGGACTGACCGAATTACCGAATTCGGCAAAGAATTAGAACAAATAAACAGGTCACCGAATTTACGAACGGACGGACCGAATGCGGCGAAATCGATGGGGAGGGAACAAAAGTTGGATGAATTAGCAAATTCGATAAAGAAAGGGGAACCAAGAAACACGTTAAATCACCCAATTTGGAAATACGGGGACAAACGATTTTTATGAAAAGGGCATCACGGCGTCGCCGCGATGCCGGCCGTTTTGACCGAATATTTCGCCTATCTGGCTTAAAAAGGAACTAAAAACAAGACAATGCACTAGATTGAAGCTTTACACTGATTTAGATGCTGAAAGAAGAAATTCTTCCTCGATTTTGTAATTAAGCATGTTTTCATTTCCATACTAATGTAATGTAATGTTTATTTTTCACCCGTCGTACAGGAAAGAGGAAATGATGGAGTATAAAAAAGAAAGAAAGTAGAAAAAAAAAACACAGAAAAACTGTCACAACAAAGCTTCTTACGTTAGCACGGCCTCGCAAGCCCCTTTTTTGTTGTGCTACTGAAAAAAAAAAAATTTATTTTCAGTAAAACTGTTCTACTACTACTACTCTAAAACAGGAAGCTTCTGGGAAATAGGCAGCGTTTGTCGGTACGGCACGCTTTAGCATCCCGTATCTGATACGAACAAAAGCTCTGTCGGTAAAACAGAACACTTCCAGTTGGGAAATAGGCAGTGGTTGTCGGTACGGCGCTCTTTAGCATTCCGTTCCTGATACCGACAAAAACTATGTGGAAGAAAGTAGAAAAAAAAAACACAGAAAAACTATCACAACAAAGCTTCTTACGTTAGCACGGCCTCGCAAGCCCCTTTTTTGTTGTGCTACTGAAAAAAAAAATGTTTATTTTCAGTAAAACTGTTCTACTACTACTACTCTAAAACAGGAAGCTTCTGGGAAATAGGCAGCGTTTGTCGGTACGGCACGCTTTAGCATCCCGTATCTGATACGAACAAAAGCTCTGTCGGTAAAACAGAACACTTCCAGTTGGGAAATAGGCAGTGGTTGTCGGTACGGCGCTCTTTAGCATTCCGTTCCTGATACCGACAAAAACTATGTCGGTAAAACAGAAAACTTCCTGTTAGGAAATAGGTAGCGTTTGTCGGTACGGCACGCTTTAGCATTCAGTTTCTGATACCGACAGAAGCTCTGTCGGTAAGCCAGGAAACTTCTTGTTGGGAAATCGGCAGCGTTTGCCAGTGCTGAGACGGTGCGCGGATTCCGTTTTTAATAACGGCAAGAGCTCTGATAAAACACTTTCCTCATACCATTTCTGATATCGCACAGTAGCTCTGTCGGTAATCAGGAAGCTTCTTGTCTGAAAATCACAATCTTTTTCGGTGAGGAGAAGATACCGACAAAAGCCTTGTCGGGAAGTCAAGCCGATGATCGAATCGAGATCCTGATATCGGTTGTTTTTCATTTTTCGATAGGCTACGGTCACCGTCTTGTCGGTAAAATGGGAAGTCTTTTTGGGATCCCAAAACGTAAGTGGAGGGATACCAATGACATCGCAAAAATGTCCGTCTGTCTGTAAGCACGATAACTCTCGAAGGGAATGATATATTTTGATGAAACTTGGTGCGAGGATTCTTTGGGTCAAGGGTAAGGTCAAGTTCATAGATGGGCTCTGTAGCTCTACATTTACGGGTTCTTGAGGGGGTTTCAAATTAAGGGGCAAAACAAATATTTTTTAAAAGCTATTGAGATAGTTGATTTAGGGGTAAGGAGACATGCTGAATCCGAATATGAAAGTTATTTTGTTGCCGGACAAGTAGTTCACCCGGAAGCCGGTGAAAACCGGACACAAAACTTGTCGACCAGTTTTCGGCTATAGCGGTCCTACCCCTTTATTCTCAAACGATTATAGCTCTGCGCACGTGGCGTCTATCATGTGTTGATTCAGTGACGTAATCGAAGGTCGAAGGTGAAAGAGACATGGGGTGAATGTGTTTATTTTATAGCGGGTTTCGATAGGGAGGAATTGAAATTATTAATTAGTATGCGTGCTGATATTTTACCGCTGGGAGATAGGAGGAGGTACAGGGATAGGCCGATTGGGAGAATTGGTCCTTACTTCTGCCCGATGTGTGGAGAGCGAGAGTAGTTGTAGGAAATGTAGTAGGAATTGTAGGAATAAGTGAGGGGTTGCTCACTGAAAAAGGTGTACTTGTTAAGGGAGGGGTTGCTCACTGGAAAAAGATGTACTGGGTAAGTGAGGGGTTGCTCAGTGGGTGTACTAAAGTTGTTTGGGGATGGGTGGGGTCAGCCGGTCCCAGGTACTCGTGAACCAATCCCAGGTGCACGCGAGGGGTTAGGAATTGGGTGTACCTGTTAAAGGAGTACTCGAGGGGTTAGACACTTGAGTGAGCCAATCTAGGGGGTTGATTCATGGTGTGCCAAAGAGGGAACTGCTAGGGTACGCGAGGGGCTACTCACTGAAAGAAGGGTGAACTGGGTAAGTGAGGGGTTGTTCACTAAAAAAAGGTGTACTTGGTAAGGGAGGGGTTACTCACTGGAAAAAAGATGTACTGGATAAGTGAGGGGTTACTCAGTGGGTGTACTAAAGCTGCCCGTAAGCAAAAAACTTCAAAATGGTAACATTGTTGTTGTATGCTACATATTCAAGCGGTTGATTATGGATAAATAGCAAAAAATGTAAAGGGGTCTAGCGAACTAGTTCGCCGTGAGTCCGGCCAAAACCGCAAAGTTTGTTAAAAGCGAAAGTTTTGTCTTAAGTCGATTAGATGACAGATTTAGGGGTAAGAAGAGACGCTGAGTCTGTAAAAGTCAAAGTTTTATTTAAAGTTGATTAGATGTTCTTTATAGGGATAAAGAGATCCGCTGGATTCGTTTCTGAATTTTCTTTTTTTTGCTGGACTGGTAGTTCGTTCGGTATTCGGGTGAAACCGGAAATTTGGCAGAAGTAAAGCAGGAAGTTTCGGTCAGTATCGTCAAAATAGATATGGCTTATAGAGGTAAATCTGTACTTGGTTTTCACTGATGATTAGCCTGGCGAAGACTGGATCTGGCGAAGACAAGACCCAATTGTCTGGATCAAATATTAGATTTTTGGGATCCCATCGAAACCTTTGGTCTTGTTCTTTCTGTTTAAATCTTGAATGGATAAAAATCGTGTCGTTAATTTCAGTAATTGTGAACTGTTCGTCAGTGCGAAGACTTTTTGATGTGATGACTGGAATATTCTCGTCGGTAAATCTGAAAATGCTTTGGGTACAAGCACTAGACAAACACTTCTTCGTTCCTTTCTGTTCCTTGACGGTAAACCAACCACAACGTCAAACGTGTTTGCTTGGTTTTGTTCTTGGATGATTTGTCTGTTCCCACTCATAAACTGCCCTTTTGGGTTGATCTAGCCGTAGATGGTACAGTCAGTTCGGGAAATAGTCCACTTTATTCAGTGACTTATGAGTTGATACCCACCCTTATCAGTGATACCCCCCCCCCCCCCCCCCCCAGCTCGGCCCACCGACGTTCGATCGGGCCAGGATCGATAGTATTGCCAAGTTTATCTCAAGCTCTCAACCCATTTGGTACCTAAGCGTTTAAGAAAATGTCCAGGACCTACATCTAATCCTCCGACAGCACTACCACCATGGCAAGAAGAAATTCGGACATATAAATGGCATATTTGGCATCTGCGTCTACATTACTCATCACTCGAATCGGAGCATTTCCGAAAAATGTTCAGTGGGCCCCCCCCCCCAGCCCCACCTTCACCCCACGAACGCCAGATCCGGTTTGGGCCTCAAACTACATGTCCAGGTCCCATGATTTTTTTATCTTTCGAGTTTTATCCCAATCCGTTCGGCCCCTACTGGTATTACAGTATTTCCGAGACCTCCGTGCAGCTCTGTTCTCGGACGCGGATAAATTGAACATCTTGGGCAAGTTTCAGTCGAATCCGAGCACTTTCTGGGCCCATGAACCCGTTTGGTTTTTGAAGAGTATCACAAAGTTCCCGTGACCCCTACATTCCACTCACAGTTGTCAGATTTCGTTCGGACACAGAAGCAGCAAATTTAGGGCATCTGCTCCCATCAGCCATTCGTGAAACTCGATTGCCCATACTTTGATTCGATGCATCCTCATACCAACTTTCAACAAAATATTCCAACCCCTTTGAGAGTTGTCATCGTAACAGACGGACAGACAAGCTTTACGAACTCGTAGGTGCTAACGTTTTGGAACCCCAAAAGCTGCATAGTTTACAAGCTTAAATCTTCAAGCAGTGAAGTAGTCTGTTGCAATGTCTGTCACTTTTTCGGGTTTGCAAGACAATTGACTGCATAGTATGTCCCTGGTTCCATTTATATCCGTTGGTGCCATGAAGCCAATGGCAAATTCATTAACTTCCACTAGAAAAAACATCTCATTTGATATGTTACAATTTATTATTACAACGGTTGTTAAGATGCGTTCGCGGGGAATGTGCGCCGTTGCCGCTGCACGGCAACGGCGCCTTTTGTCGGTAAATTGTTAGATCTTGTCGGTAAAATCTGGGCTTGTCCCCCCTCCCCCCACGAATATAGGCTAGTTTCGCCACTGGGTACACGTCCTGTGAATCAGCTAATTACCCCTCTAAGGACTACAGAATCACAAGATGTTCTACAAAATTAGATGATCTACAAAATCCCCAAAATTCTCGTTTTTGGGACCCGAAAACGTAAGTGGCGGGATACCGATGACATCGCAGAAGTTGTCCGTCCGTCCGTCTGTCTGTCCGTCCGTCTGTCTGTCCGTCCGTCTGTCTGTCCGTCCGTCTGTCTGTCCGTCTGTGCGCACTATAACTCTCGAAGGGAATGAGATGTTTTGATGAAACTTGATGTGAGGATTCTTTGGGTCAAGAGTAAGGTCGAGTTCCTAGATGGGCTCTGTAGCCTTACATTTAGGGGTGGGGGTGGGGGTTTAAATTAAGAGGCAAATGAAATATTTTTTAAACACATAATGTGACAGTAAATTATGTGGTAAGAAGACATGCTGAACACGATGGGGAAAACTATTTTGTCATCGGACAAGTAATTCCCCCGGAATCCGGCCAAAACCGGAAAGTTTGTTAAAATTAAGTTTTATTTGAAGTTGATTAGATGTGGGCAAAGAAGACATGCTGAACACTTATGTGAAAAGTATTTTCTACCCGGACAACTTGTTAGCCCGGAGTCAGGCCAAAACCGGAAAATTTGTTAAAAGCAAAAGTTTATTTTAAGTTGATTAGATGACAGATTTAGGGGTAAGAATAGACGCTGAACAACCTTTTTCTTTACCGGGACATGTAGTTCGTTCGGAATCCGGTTGAAAACGGATTTTTTTTACAAGTTAAAGTTTTACTTAAAGTTGATTAGATGTTCTTTATACGAATGAGGAGATACGCTTAATTCGTTTCTGAACATTTTTTTTTTCTGGACAAGTATGGTAGTTCGTTCCCAATTGTCTGGATCAAATATTAGATTCTTAGGATCCCATCGAAACCTTTGGTCTTGTTGTTTTTTGTATTATGAATGATCAGCTTGACCTTTAAAGTTTTTTTTTAAAGGACAGATGGCTGATTCCATCCGAATTGCTTACGCATCTATTATACCAAATCACGGTAAATTTGGAAGAAGAGACCTGGGAAGAATTTTTTCTGCTTGTGTAGCTTCCCACATTACATGTTTATCCGGTGTGAGTGACCTACTGTCTTCAAATGACCTGTCGCGCTTAAGGAAGACATATTTTAAGTTTTGTAAATATTTCCTGTACCTACCTGCCCGTCATAGTAACACAGGTATTATGCGTTATGTCAATGTTATTGATCCAGTTGGAAGCCTACCAGAAATTGAGCGGCGAGCGTGTAGACGGTCGCAAACATCGAAGTCAAGATGCTTGTTCCTTTTAGTTCGTTGATAGGTTATCTATATTTTTCTTTTTCCCTTCGTTTTCCACTTTTTTGTTGTATAGTGGGTTGATAATAAAACAAAAAAAAGTTTCTACATTGTCAGAAGTTTCATAACAGATAGACACTTTCAAGAATAACGCCTTTTCACTTAGAAATAAAGTGTTATGACCAATTAAGTTTATACTATTTCGTGCCTAGATCTCCAACAACACCTTCAGTTGGTAAAAATACTAACGGGAACGAAAGAAACATAACATATAACATCCCAAAGTGTTATCTGTTGAAACCGCGCATCCTGCTGTTGTAACTTCTGACAGTGTAGTATTTTTATCAATTGAAGGTGTTGTTGGAGATCTGGGCACGGAATAGTATAAACTTAATTGGTCATAACACTTTTTTTTTAAGTGAAAAGGTGTAATTTTTTAAAGTGTTATGCGGAATCTGTTATGAAACTTCTGACAGTGTAGTAAATATTAGTGCCCAAAATGCTTCAAAAGCATTTTGGACTAAGTAGGAGGAAAATAGACCAATTTCGAGGAGAATTTCTGATCGGTGAGGGGGCTGTATTTAGAAGGTATAAACCTGATCAGGTACGGTCTGATAAGGCTGATAACGTTCATGGGGTGTCCCTCTTCCATACAAGATGCCTCTAATCATAACGTTACATAACAAAGAAGAATTTAAAGTGCGGCCTTGGTCATTTGACTCATTAACTCTTCGGCTGACTAAAAGTACGCCACCTGTGAAACTAGTTGCGTTTTTGCTGATACCATGGTATCTGTTACCACGGTAACTGGATCTGCAATTAGTCGTTTTTGCAGTTATCGTGGTATCTGATACACGGTGCTCTGCAAAAACGACTATTGCCGAAATTGCACTTTTCGAAGTCATCCCAAACGAAAAACAGATATCCAGTTACATCACTAAGTGCTAAACTTCTTTCTCACCAATCTCACAAAAACAGATGAAAGTGAGAAGACTTTTCAGATACCACGACCAGTTACCACGGTTGGACCGTACTATCTGAATATCTGATACCACGATAACTGGCCAGATACCACGATATCTGCAAAAACGCCTTTTGACCGTGGGATCAGATACCACGATAACTGCAAAAACGACTTTAGACCGTGGTATCAGATACCATGGTATCTGCAAAAACGCAACTATTGTTTTGGTCATCAGTAATTAATTATCGAAAAGATAATAAGCGATTTTATTCATAGTTTGGAAAATATAATATCCGTAAAAGAATTCCCATTTCCCCTTGGAGATTTGGATTTTGGTTAAGCATCCGGGATGCTGAGGTTTCGAATATCCGCCCAGTAACAGGATGTGTGCAAAACCGACGTGAATAATTGTGGTAATGGAGAAGCAAGGAACGGAAGAGCGGTTTTGACGCAAATGAGATTGAGACAAAATTGAGATGAGATTGAGATGCTAATTTGAGTGAAACCAAGCCAAACCAATTGATATACAGACGATATTTTATAACCCGAAGGATTAATATAGTAAGTTAAACCGAAGCACCAAACGAAAGACTACGATCCCAAATACGCCTTCGAAAGGTTGAGTAATTCCCCCGTTCGCACACTACCTATTTGTTCGTCAGTCCATGGTAAGTATCGACATCGAGACGGCATCAAAGAGGTTCATCTGGACCTCTGAAGTAAAGAGTGACAACCTCATCGGTTCACATCCTTCTATACTGTTTCGTTCTGGTGTCACTGTTCTGCAAAAGAAGGAAAGATGAAAAAAAAAGATGAGATCATGTTATTTTAAATATGCAAAGCACCTGCTCCACTTGTCGAAATTATGAAAAAAGTGAATGAAAAATTAATAAAAAAGTGAATGATACCGCGTCATGCTTTAAGAAATTACGAGTGTTTAACATTGGTCAGATCCGCGATTATCAAGCGGCTGTTTTTGCGTATCGATGCTGGAATGATGTATGTCCTGCAGTTTTTACTGAATTTTTTCGCGCAAATCGTTCACTCCACAGGTATGCGACTAGAGAGGCGGATAATTTTGATGTTGAGTACCGAGACACCACACGTGCAGCTTTCGGAATTAGGTATCTAGCTCCGACTATTTGGAATGATATCCCAGTTGTCATTCGGGAGGCTGAACACATTGGGTCATTTAAAGTAAAACTTAAAAAACATTTATTAGGAGAAGGGAGTTAATTTTATTCTTCTTTTTTTCTTTTTTCTTAGATTTCTTTTTTTTTCTTTTTAAATTTTGGTATTAAAGGTTAATTGAGAGAGAGTGTTCTTGTCCTTCTTTTTTTTTCTTTTTTTTTATGAAATTTGATACAGGTTGAGAATCAGAGGATTGCAGTCGTCCATCATCAGGCTTCTTGAGCCTTCCCCGGGCGGTTGCGTGTTTTTATAGTTTATTTTGTATTTAGTAGTAAATAAAGTAAGTCAAGTCAAGTCAAGTATGCCATAACCATACATTGACGGAGAAGTTCAAAATTCAAGATGCAAGTGTTACCCTTTTGGATGTTTCTTCGTCGCTATAAAAAAAACATCGACAACAGAGCCCAACCAGTGTACGACCTTCTTCACTGCTTCCTGGCTCAAGATTGAACAAATGTCGTTTTCTGTGTCTTAATGTGTTTTATTTATTTTCTTTCATTTACTCCGCTTTTTCGAAATGTCGGGTTGCAAATAAATGACTTACTTACTTACTGAAATACAATGGTTACCAAACTTCCCTCCTCCTATTAAGACTTTAGCCACTCCACGTCCGCCGGGAAAACTTAATTTTACGTTTTGGCCGATCAAACCTTGCTAGCGAAAAACATAGAGATATTCTGGCTGATCTAGCACTGGCGACAGGGCGGACGCGGCACCAAAATTTCCTGGTGCCAGTTAGATGTCGCACTAACCGGTATTCGAATTCATTTGTGCCATACTTTATTGAGAAAATTAAAAAAAAATAAGTGAATTCCATGTGATTTATTTTCTCTTATGTAATAATTTTGTATATATTCAAGTATTATAACACATTAAATGTAATGTTCGACGGATTTAGTGCCATGTCGGCGCTACGAGTTGGATCAATAAAAATATCTATCTATCTATCTACTTAAATTCTCTGTACGTTGTCATTTTCCAGTTCTTCGCTTGTAAGTGGACTGGTTTCTGAATGTTCCCCATATTCTCATTATCAACACTTGTGACAGATGCTGCCAAATAGGTCATCAAGTTGATGAGTAGAAAATCTGCAGTCTGCTTCCCTATAGCAGTGGTTCACAACCGGTGGTACGCGTACCCAAAGGGGTACGCGAGACCCTTGCAAGGGGTACGCGAAGGTACCCAAAGCGGTTTAGTCTGTAGCTTCAAAATCTCGCCTCACTCATTTTTGATTGCCGAAAGCCCAATACTACCAGCGCTAGCCAAAATATTTTTGTTACTATATCGTTACTGACTGGCTGGTCAGTTCTACCGACTGTTTAAAAAAAGAAAACTGTTTCTACGAAAAGTCGCAGCGCTTCGAGCTGACTCATTTATTTTTAACCGTCTGTTAGACTACTTTGGGGAAGGGGTGTTCCAACCCGTGCGTGATAATAATGTTGATTCCAAAAACAGCTAACATACTGCCGTAAAATCTGTTCCTGTGTCAAACAATACTGTTTCAAGAAGAACCGAAGACATTGCAAGCGATATTGCCATTCAGGTTGCTAATTAAGCTAACGAAAATGTTTGCGAAACCTTTTACGCAACCTTTTCCAACCACGATCAGGGGTACGCGGTACGGAAAAGGTTGGGAACCACTGCCCTATAGTACTGTAGCTTTTGCACTGTCTTTGATCTGCCACAAGGATTGACAAAGAAACAATGAGGGAGCTCTCAGAAACTACACAGTAAAAAGTTTCTCCGAGAAAGGATTAAAGTTAACTGCAGTATTTGCTAGGATTAGTCTGATCTCTACTGGGATAAGATTAATCCGAATTAGGAATAATCTTATCTCAGTATAGACATTATTAATCCCAGTAGGAAATACTGCAAGATTTTTTTTTACAGTTTAGTCCGCATGAGAGCTGGACTGGAAGTAAAGCAAATGTCTTCGCGTCATTTGGTTCAAGCTAAACTTAGCCTCGTAAAAAAAACTACTAATTTGGAAGGAATATTATGAAGGGCGTATTTGCAAGTTTTCGTGAGGGATTTTCCCAGAAGCAGTGCTTTGTTAGGGCACTGGATTTCAGCAATTGACTTTGTAACGGCACGAAGTATTTGATTCCAGATGTTTGCAGCAACTCTCGCAAGCGACTGTTGGCGCAAATTCCCGTCTGCTCGAACAGTCGCATTGCCTCGTAGTCTCAAAGTTCCTTTTCTCCAATAATCGCATTGCCTCACACGCAGTGCCTTTTTGCCCGATTTTGGCAACACATAAAACAAAGAGAAAAAGCATATAAGGAGCAATGATTTTGCACTAAGGAAGTCAGTCCTAAGATTAGAGACTCGGTTTCGTACAACAAGTTAAAGGACCCCTCTTACCTATTCTGCCTTTTACAATATACTTAGCTACCAAGTGGAATTATAAGCTTTTAAAATCCCCACCTTTCTCCGTTGTTTCGTTTCGTAACTACGAATTTTTAGCGCTTTTTCGGCCTTTCCGAGTTTTCCCGTCATCCGACGAAAAGTTTGTCGGGATCTTCAACGTCAGCTGACTACTCTTTCACATAGAAGGATGTGATAATCTTCTGTTTATTACTTCTTTTATTTGCTTAGTTTTCCCACTTTCCAACCAAGGCACGCTCGGTTTTCAAATGTTTTGCGCCCAGCCGCCGCGTCGGAGAGCAGGAAGGCTGGATTTAGTCGACAAGCGCTAACAAGAGAATTGCTAGTTTTAGGTGGAAAGTAATAGTAAGTAAGTAAGTAATTTATTTATGACCCGCCATTTTGAAAAGGCGGAGTAAATGACAAAAGTAAAGAAAATAAACAAAACACATATATACACACAAAAAAAGACACTTAATTTTTAATCTTCGGTCAGGAAGCAATGGACGACATCGTGTGCTGGTTGGGCCTTGTTGTCCATGAGTTTTGAAAGTGATGACGAAACATCCAAAAGGGTAACACTTGCGTCTTGAATTTTGAATTTCTCCGTCAATGTATGGTTATGACATAATTTCGACAAGTGGAACAGGTGCTTTGCATATTTAAAATAACATGATCTCATCTTTTTAATCTCCTTCTTTACAATAATGGTATTTCCAAAAACATTTTTCTGATTATTTCATAGGGAAAAGATCATTTCTAGTAAGAATTGTGCTTCAAACGTAAAAGACACACAAGAGAGTTGATTTTTTAATTTACTACATTTTATTTTAGGTGAGAGTGTGCAAGAAAGCCAGCCAGTGTTGCCAGAGCCCAGCTTGAAGCTCGTGTGGGAAGAAAGCAGAAGCAGAAAACGTAAAGCAGAAAATTTTGCCTGTGAAGTATGTGAGAAAGTTTTTTCCACATCTTGTTCCTTAAAGAGGCACATGAGAATACACACAGGAGAAAAACCTTATTCATGTGACCTGTGTCCTAAAACGTTCGCCATCCGTAGCAACAGACTAAGACACATGAGAGTACACACGGGCGAAAAGCTCTTTTCTTGTGACGTGTGTGATAAAAGGTTTGCTAGACATGAGGCAGTTATAGATCATATGATTGTACATGCTGATGAAAAGCCGTACTCATGTGTGATATGTGAGAAAAGGTTTTCTCTCAAAAAGAGAATGCTTGATCACATGAATCTGCACACTGGAGAGAAACCCTATTCCTGTGATGTGTGTGACAAAAAGTTTGCTTTAAGTGACACCAAAAAGCAGCATGTGCGAAATCACAAAAAAGAAAACGCTCTGCGTGTATGTGTGCCTTGACAAGTTTGCCTTCTAGCCTCATCAGTATAAAGGGTGAACCTCAGGAAGGACGAGATACGTCACCCGAACGATTCAAATCCTATGTCAACCAATCAACAGCGTTTTCTCGAGACAGCTGCGATGAGGTTTCTGCTCCTCGCTAGGCAAACAGCGATTCTTCGTTGGCACGAAGAGTTAGTCATCGAGAGTATTTAGTAAGGGCGATTTGGGAGAGCTCCGCGAGCGTATGCGCCGGCTGTCTTTGCGACTTCGGCTAAAAGTCGCTTCGCTTTCCAGAGCTGTTCTCGTGCTCCGCCTGTTTCCACCAGTACTTGGAAAGCGAATCCACTTCCGGAGTGGAAAGTGATTTTGGCAACTCAGCGAGAAGGTGGAACGGTGCAATGAGGCGTAAGGACCTGCGCTCGGCGGGTTTTCGCTTTGCTTTTCGGAAAGTGAATCCAAGAGATCGTCAGAATCGACCATAATGCTCGAGTATTTCTAGTTGATGAATACGAACGGGCGATCTGGAGAGCTTTGGTTGTTTATAGGCCGGCTGTCCTTGCGACTTAAACTCGCTTCGCTTTCCAGAGTTTTTTTTTTCCGCTCTAGTAAACATTTTCCAAATGGGTGTGATCAGTTGTTTAGTGCTGTTACATTATTCAAATAGGTATAATAAGGTGTGATAGGGCGTGTACAGATTCCTCTTTTTCTCGGGAAGCACTGTAATAAAGTGCACAACGAGAATAGACCTGGGTTCTATTTTGACTTATGCAGAGCCCATCAAACCGCTTGGTTGGTCTCCGCCCGCGGGCCGACGAACGAGTGGCGTTGGTAGGGTTGCCACGGGATGCCAGTTCTACTTTGTTGGAAGTTGTAACAACTTTTCTTCAGAAAAAACTCGTTTTGTTCTCTTGCGACCAATTTATTGTTATTTCGAAAACCAACGCTGTCCATCCGTTCATTTTTTTTTTTTTTTTACAAACATGGGTGTCAAAGTGTACTCGTGTACTTCAAAAAGTAGTAATAAAACTTCTTCTGATCTTTAGAAGCTCGAAAAATTGTATCTGTGTGGAAATACATAACGTTTCATTGACAAGTACCTTTTTTTAATTGGCACAAGGGTGTGTATTAAGACGTAGCCTAAACATCACGGATAGCGCTATGCAGCTTGTTAAATCTGTTTGTACAAGGCTTAGGCCTATACTTGTTGTTTACAAGCCCTTGCTCATTTGAAAGGAAAACGTTCTTATACAGATGACGATACCTTTTTGGAGCTCGATAGATCAGAAAAAGTCTTCTTTTTTTAAGTAGGCTGCTACTTAAGGTACAAAATTACAATTTGACGAGAGAGAGAGAACTATCAGTAGGCAGTCGTAACAGAAACAAACATGTTCTGTCGAAGAAAATGTGTTACTTTAACTTCCACTGAAGATTAAGATTAGATTAGATTACATTTTATTTGACACATGTGTACAAGACATTTTACAGCACCTGCTAAGAAAGCCCCAAAGGGTTTGTTGGCCGCAGGTGGCAGTCTTCTCTATTCTACATAATGTGGTAACACTATTTTTACATTATTCCACATGCCATTCATACCCGGTTCACACATATACAACAAACATTCTGCTTACAAAAAACACTCACGCATCAATTACTATTCTTTTGCAAGGAAAAATCTCTTCGCTGTAGCCTTGAAGGATGCCAGATGCAAAACTTTAGTGCTCCCGTGTAGCCCTGGCGAATCTGCTCTTTCCTCGGCTAGCTGGCAGAACCCAGCGAAGCTATCTGATTGGCTGTGCATAAGGCAAAAAAAAATCAAGGTCTATCCTCCTTCTGCAGCTTAAAGGCACAGAGAACTTCACTACGCAACTTTCGGCCATCAAACCGACTTGGGGGGCTTAGATAAAGATACAGGGACTTACTGTCGACAGGACCCCCCTTCTTTGTTATCTCGAACCCCCTTCTTAGTGTTTCCAAAGCTAGCTGGCAGGCCCTTGCCCCTTATGCACTGTAATTCTGCACTTATGCACTGTAAAAGTTCGCCTTTAGCCGTGTTGACTAACAGATCGGGATAGTAGTCAAGAGGTCGTGCGTTCGATTCCTACTCCCGGCACACAAACCTTTTGCTTTTTTTCTACTAACTCAAAAGTCGAATTCTCGGAAACCGCAATGGTCGTAACGAGAATTTTTCTTAGTCTCAATATCGACTCAGGGTACATTCTTGAGTTGCGTTTTTTTTTATGTAGTTTCGGCGTAGTTTCGCTTAAAAGCCGTTTTATTTGTCCATTCCACTTGCTCTAGTTTCAAACCTGAAACTACGGAGCTCAAACTAAAAACTACCTCGCAGACGTAGTTTGGTGTAGTTTGACTTTTCGGACAAGAACTCAATAAAACGCAAGTAAGACAAATCAAGAGCCAAACTACAAACTTTGACGAAACAGAAGTGAATCCAAAAAAACGCAACTTTGATATGTCAGCTAGCTCCCCGAGTCAAGTTTTCTGTTCCTTTAATACAGCTCGTCCGAGGAAGAGATGAAACCGTAGACGCCATCTTACCCTATTTGAACAATACGCCGTTCATAAACTACCTTCCAGATTAGTGATTTTTTGCCGCTAGGTGCGCTAGCATAAAAAGCAACCAATGACACGAAGTTCTTGGTGTACCTACTTTTAATCAGGGATCCGTAAATTTCCTGTAATGACTCGAGTCATTACAGCGGAGTAGCTTCTGTTACTCCCTCCACTTTTTTCGTAATCAAAACTTGTGTAGACATAGTAAAAAGTTGGATCCATAAGGTAGTGGGTAACTGTCATTTCCTACCACTGACGCATATGCATAACCTTCATTACCTGTGAAGCAGATTGCATTTTTTCTACTCGACAACCTGCGTATCTGTTTACTATGTCTGTCAATAAGTGCTGATGGTGAGGCATTGGAGGATTGACAGAAACTGGTCCGCTTCAAAGTGCAGAACTTGAATATGGCTAATTGGAAACGCTACTTCTAGTTATATGGCCACACCACAGTGAGGCAATATTACAATTGTGATATTGAGGCTTATGAAAAAATTCAACGGAGAGCTACGAAGTTCGTACCAGATCTGCGCGATCTTCCTTACCAAAGGCGTATTCTCGCCGTTCCCCAAGGACTCCACTTGAGGAGTCCCCGCGTTTTTGTTTGTCCCGGGGACTCACTCCCCGTATTCTCGCGAGTCCCCACGAACGGGGAATGCTCCGATTATCATCACCATCATCAAAAAGGACTCCCTTTCAAATTCGGAGGGGAATCAATTTTTGCTGTTGTAGGTGCTATGTAAAATTAATTAAAAAGAATCAGAATAAACAAAACCAAAAATAAAGTGGATCTAGACTAATTTTTTCAGCTGCATATTCATTTTTCGAACAAAATCCATTTTAGAAGCATTCCCCGTATTCTCGCTGTTTCTGTACGCGGAGTCCGCGTGGAGTGACTCCCTCTATTCTCGCCGTTCCCTTCGATTCCCCGAGGAGTCCTCGGGGAACGGCGAGAATACGCCTCAAGTGAGATTAGCCAAGTTATGCCTTCCCTCTATTGCATACAGATTTTTTAGAGGAGACCTGATTGAAACATTCAAATTAATCAATGGAAGCTATGACAATTTTGAAGTGACTGATTTAGTAAGCTTCAGCATTAACCGTCATCATCGGGGGCACGCGTACAAGCTTGCAAAATCAAGATTCCACAAGGACGTTTTTAAGTGGGGTTTTGGCAACAGAATTGTTGATCCTTGGAACAGCCTTGCCGAAGATGCGGTTAATTCTGAATCAATCAATAGTTTCAAGTGCATTGTTGATGGGATTTTTTACTCTGATCAGTTCGACTACTCAAAATTTCTTAGACTTATTTAGAGGCGAAAGCCTTTTCTCTTGCTTTGTATTATTAGTTACCCGGTTGAAACTCAGCCAAAGCTGGGGTTTCTGATTATGACATTAGTTGCGTTTTTTATCTCAGTTTCGCGTTTTAAGACCATTGAGATAAAGCCAATTCTACTTTTTTGCGTTTTTGTCAGTATCGAGAACGGGGAAACCTTCGCGACTCTGCAGAATTGAGAAGTTGCTTCAATTTTCTATTCTCCTTCACCGTCCTCCTTCCTGATTGGTCAACATAGGCTGGACTTTCAACCCGTATAGGCAGGTTTTGACGGATTGCGAAATTAGTGTTTTGTCAAAAGCGAGAATGGTAATTTGTACAAGATTGAGAACTCAGAATTCAGATAAAAACGCAACTATTCTTAGTTGATGCTGATTATAATGACTAGTTATGGGCTATTTAACTTTTCTTTTACCAATGGTCTAAGCTGAAGCATGCTTATTTTAAAACGTGAAGAGCGCTGAATTTTACTTTCGATCTTTTTAAATCAGTAAGGTATGTGAACAAATTTTAGTTACCGGAAGTCGATGGTCGAGAATATAAGTATACATACTGGCGAAATTGCCTGTTATTGTGAGCTCTTTAAACCAATTTTTTGTCGGAAGAGTGCAGTGATTGAGCGTGAATATACACGATGAACGTGTGAAGATTGACTCGTGCAAAGTATGTGATAAAAGGACAGTTCGAGGTGACAGCAAAATGATTCTTATGTATCCTTTTGTGAATATATTTTTATGAATGATTAGTTGCGTTTTTGCTGGTACCATGGTATCTGTTACCACGGTCTAAAGTCGTTTTTGCAGTTGTCGTGGTATCTGATACCTCGGTCTAAAGCCGTTTTCGCAGTTACAATGGTCTGATATTCCGGTACCATGGTAAGGGGCGTCACGACTGGGGGGGGGGGGGGATGCGGGGATGCTCCCCCACCCCAATGTTGTCGGCCAGTCGGTAAAAAATAACCTAGTCGATGCAAAGCGCCGCGAATTTTCGTCAAAACAGTTAATTTTTTTCATGAAAACAGTCAATTTTTTTGAAAATCAGTTGAATTTTCTTGAAAACACTCTTTTTTTAAAATCAGTCGATTTTCTGGAAACTGCCGTTCTTTTCTTGAAAACAGTCGGTAAAAATTACCAGCCAGTCGGTAAATTCCTCCCCCCCCCCCCAAAGATTTTGGCTAGTAACACCTCTGACAACGGTAACTGCGAACGGTAACTTCGTCGAGACGGATCTTGAAGGTGAAGCCAGGCCAAGTGATTCACTAGAGCCATAAAAAGTATTTTTTTTCTTAGCCCCTGACTTTGGAAAGCTTATAGGCTTGGCCTCTGTGTTTTTGGAGTCTTTAACGGGACGTTGTAACGCCAGCTATGCTAGAGACTTCGCAGTGATACCGTCTTTGGTGACCCAGGGTCGTCGAACACGAGGCGTATTCTCGCCGTAGAGGACTCATGGCTTGGGAAATATGTCCTTCATAAAATCCTATTTCGAATTGCCACTAGACGCGCTAGAGGAACAATAACAATCACACGTGAGATGGGGGGATAAGTTATCTGACGGGTGAATAAGTGATTAGGCTTTCGCTTCATATCGGGTCGCGCATTAGCTCCGTGGAAAAGTCAGTCAGCACTCAGCACTGAAGTCGGAAGCCAGAAATGACAAACTTGATGACACTTGACATAACAAAGTTGGGTAAAGCAAAACTAGGGGAAGAGGCATTTTAAACAGTTTTAAACATGGTTAGACCTAAGAAATAGCCAAACAAACCTGGATAAACGTACACGAAGAAGTAACGTGTCATTGTTTTTTTTTATGACAGCGCAACTAGCGGCAAAAAAAAACTAATCTGAGAGGAATTTTATGAGGGGCGCAACGGCGAGAGCAGAGGGAGTAACTCTGTAGGGACTCCGCGTACGGAAAACACGGGGAATGCTTCAGAAATGGACAAATATATAGTTAATGACATTAGTCTATCCACTTTATTTTTGGTTTTGTTTATTCTGATATATTTTTAATTAATTTTTCAACAAATTGCAGAATTGTGTAACGCGTGGCAACGATGAGCGTGTTCCATCCTACTTACCGTAGTTACCACGCATGACGTCACGAATTCTGCCTTTTTGTCGTCAAGGCTGGAACGATTTTTCTATTTTCCAGCGGAATATCATGCCACGGGTGAATCCGACCAATCACGTGACAGGGATTCGTGGTTACTACGCTTACCACGCTCCCGAGCGTGGTAAGCAAATAGTTACTATTAGTTACTATTTCGAGAAGGCTGGAACGGTCAGCGTAGTAACTTTTCGTGAGGTTGGAACGGGTTTAGTAACTAATAGTTACTATTGGTACGAGGGTGGAACACGCTCGATGGTGGACTTGTACGAATAGAGCGTGTCATTTTTAAAAGTCTCTGGTCACGCTAGGATGCAATACGAATCACAAAATTGACAATGGTTGTAACATGTGCAGATTGTTGGGTAAAATTTCCAACAAAGCGCTGCCTTGTAGAACACTTGAATCTCTGTGGTTTGATCACTGTCAAACATGAAGAGGGTGAAATGTTGGACGTAGCATTGGAAGGGCAATCTGATGAGCAAAGAGGCAAGCATTTAGTTTTGTACAGTCTTATCTGAATCTGTCATCATTTTCTGCTAGGTCCTCCCTGTATCCCCTTTCCTCACCTGTTTTTTATTGCTGACCTGTAACTTGGGGTAGTTAGCATTTACAGGGCCACCCCCTTTGAATGAATGAATGAAATAGATGGCCTTTAAATTAGAGAGGAAATAGTATAGGCTCCAGTAAATTATATATTTTTTAATTTTTTTCTTTGAGAAAGAGATGATAAAACGAGCTTTCTTTTAATAGTTGACAAAAAGGACTCAGTTTTGTACATGCCTGAATGTCACAGGTCTTCGCCCCTGAAAGCCATAGGCTGGTCAGAGAAAGTGGCAACACTGTTTCCCATTGTTTCGTTTTTACCTACAACTTCTGAGTACTTTTTTGGCCTAGCCGACTTTTGACAATCACATTATATATATCCTTTCTGTCTAGCCCCTGCATTTTACCAAATGTGCGAGACTGGACCTTGTTTGAAAGCTATAATTATTCTCTACAGGAGCCTATACTATTTCCGCTGGTCTCTTTTTCTGTACGCACCGTACTGAATTAGTTTTCTACCTTAAATGCACCACAATCTGTCTAAAATAGTTAAACCTGTTGAAAGATGTGTGTTAAAAATCATATTCACTGATAAAGCTTTTTTAATTCAGAAATCTTTCACTGTTGTGACAGAAATGAAGTCAAGCATCCTGCGTTATTACAGTACAAGAGAGTCAATGATGATGCCTGAAAGCCAAAAAGACAAAGATCTCCTCTGTTTAAAACACTAAATGTTTTTCTTGTACTGAATTCATGTTTGTTTCTAACAATTGTGCGATTTGCTTTCGTATTTTTCTGCGTACCTGCTGTTAAACAATGATGACATAACAGAACAAAATTTGGGTGACCAGCCATTATGGTACTAGTCACCAGAAAATTTGTGGATCCTTGCAAAAATTCATTTACTGGCAATGCAGTTTGGGAGATCAATGGTTACGGCAACAAAGTTACCAGAAAATTGTTGTGTCCTCATAGAAATCCATGTAGCCTACTGGCAATGCAGCATGTACACTAGTATTTTGGAAGAAAATGGACAATGAAGAAGAAGAAACTGGTTTTCTTTTGAGACACTGCTGACCTTTTTTTGAAGTTTCTGTGGTGAGAAAAAGACAACCAAAGCTGGGCAATGGAATCAGCAAGTTAAATTAGAGCGGAAATAGTATAGGCTCCAGTATAGTATATTTTTTCTTTTTTCAATGAGAAAGGGTGATAAAACGAGCTTTCTTTTTAATAGTTGACGAAAAGGACTCAGTTTTCTACACGTCTGAATGTCACAGGTCTTTGCGGTCTGTCAGCTTAATAACAGCATGTCTGAAATCACTAGGCCCTGCTACCTTATCAAACAGACAGCATGAACTTCTCATTGCTTGTTGGTCGTCAGAGCTCTTTCGCAACATTCTTCCAGATTTCCAGCTATCAGCTGAAAATAAACGCCCCACTAGAGGATCAAATCCGGGGAAGCAAAAGTTAAAGCTCCCTCTTGCTAATTGCAGTGTTTGGTATGACTGTTCATTCGTACCGTACTTCTGCAAAAATTTTAACAGTTCAGTGATTTGACTTAAATTGTAACCTCAAGTGTTTTTCTTTCTCTGACGTGCCAGTGCTATTCCTTTTTGGATAATTAATAAACTAATTAATAAACTTGATTTGATTTTGATTTGAACTCTCGAAGGGAATGAGATATTTTGATGAAACTTGGTGTGACGATTCTTTGGGCCAAGGTCGAGTTGGAAGATGACCTCTGTAGCCCTATATTTAGGGGTGGGGGTTCAAATTTAGGGGCGAACAAAACATTTTTTAACAGCTAATGAGATAGTCGATTTATGGGTAAGAGGACAGGCTGAACACATATTAAAATCATTTTCTCGGCGTACAAGTAGTTCGCCCGGAATCCGGCTAAAGCCAGAAATTTTTTTAAAAGGATAAGTTTTATTTGAAGTTGATTAGATGTTTGATCTAGGGGTAAGAAGACATGCTGAATCCGTATATGACAATCATTACTTTTTGTCTGCTGGAATCTGGCTGAAACCGGACAGTTTTTCAAAAGTTAAGGTTTCATCTGAATGTTATTGGAGGTTCGATGCAGGGAGTTATGGAGTTATGCTGAATTCGCTTTTTAGCTTTATTTTTTGCCAGAGTTTGCGCAGAATCCGGTCGGAACCGGAAATTTGGCAGAAGTTTTGATCAGTTTTGTCAAAGTAGAAATGACGTATAAGGGTGAACTTACATGCTGAACCCATGTCCGAACTTAGTTTTCTCAGATGGATAGCCATTGGCCTTAATCTGTTTCTAAATTTTAACAGTGTAAATGGTCAAGGAGTCTGGCAAGGTCTTCGCCAGACTGCTTGAACATTTGCACTGTAAAAATTTACAAACACACTATCTACAAGACCCTAGGACAAACAAAAGACCCACTTCTCTGGATTAAATATGAATTTTTTGGAATCCCATTGAAACCTTTGGATATCCAGAAGACCCACTTCTCTGGATTAAAGGACACCTAAACAATGAAACCATACTTGAACAAACCATGGATAATGCATTTACAGACATGGCCATGGAGAGCATTCTTCTCCTGAGCATGAAGTTTTCAAAATAGGGATGTTCGTTTCTGGTGGTTTTCACATGGAGACTCCAAGACAAAAAGCGCAATTCATTCAAATTTTGTACAGCACTGGCCGGATCGTATTGGAATTTCTTCTAGATATACGTTTGGGCTTAACTGGTTAAAAAATATTCCAGAAGAATGGTTGATTGGAGACATTTGTTCATTTCTAAAATTGTTCGGTACTGAAATAAGGACAGATGCAAAATAGAGCAAAAATCATAGCTTGGAAACACTATTTCGTTTTTGGATTGAGTTTTCTGCAGGCAATGTTAACGGAAGTCATACAGATAGGATGGTACTTGGTACCCTTCATTCAGGTGTCCTTTACATATGAAGTTTTTGGAATCCCATTGAAACCTTTGGTCTTGTTTACAGGTGAAGTAGTGAAAGTCGGAAGACAGAAGGAAGGAAGAGAATGGAAGGCAGAGCAAGACATGAAAGAATTGATCCTTGATTGCAAGGAAAGCCTAAATTCCCTTTTAGAAGACAGGCGGACGATCCCGAAAAGTGACAGAAGTGAACCCCTGTTGGAGAAACGTTACAACTGCAATGAATGCAAAACTCCTTTTCTCAAGTCAGCTGAATTATTGTCTCATTTAGAGAGGCACAATTCTGAGAAACTATACATATGCCCTGATTGCTTCAGGAGCTTCTCGTACCTTTGGAGCCTGAATTACCATCTGACAAGGTTCCACTCTAAGAAACGACCTCCCAGTTGCTTAGTTTGTGCTGATGTGTGTTGTCTTATCCGGGGCAGGGACTGTAGTGTTCTCGCAAACTCGGATGATAATGGTATTTGCTGCACAGATTGTCCCAAATGGTCCCAGAAACTGAATGAATGCAAGAGCCAGGGTTCACGTAATTGCGAGTTTTGCAAAGATCCATTCATGAATCTCAGTGGTTATCGGTCCCACATGATAGTCTGCAGAGCACTTTTGAATTCGGTTGATAACCACGAAAATAGTTTGGTAAACAAGATGCTCTATCCTTGTGACTTTTGTGACAAAACGTTTCGTAAGCGTGGAAACAGAAACATGCACATGCGGGTTCACACAGGAGAGAAGCCTTATTTTTGTGACTTCTATGACAAGAAGTTTTCTCAGATTAGCCAGAGGGAGGAACATTTGAGGATACACACTGGAGAAAGGCCTTATTCTTGTGACTTTTGTGACAAAAGGTTCACCCGTCGCCATTCAAAGTTGTCACATATGAGAGTGCATGTAGAAGAAAAACTATACTCTTGTGACATTTGCAAAAAAAGCTTTCGAACATTGCTTCAGGTCATGGAACATACCAAATACCACGCTCTCGAAAAGTCTCACTCTTGCAACTCCTGCGAAAAGAAATTTACCCATTTGTCAAGTCTTAAAAACACGAGAGAATTCACACTGGAGAAAAGCCTTACCCTTGTGACTTATGCAACAAGAGGTTTCGTCAGATACAGCACAAACTCACTCATATGAAGCTGCATTCAGGAGAAATGCCATACTCCTGTGACTTTTGCGACGCAAAATTCGCTCAGCCCGGCAATAAAGAGAGACACATGAGAGTTCACACAGGCGAGAAGCCTTACCCTTGTGACATATGCAACAAGAAATTTGCAACGAGCAATCAGTTGGTGTTCCATATGAATGTGCACACGGGAGAAAAGCCTTACCTGTGTAATATTTGTGACACAAAATTTGCCCATCCAACAAATCTTACAGCCCATCTAAAGGTCCATGCTGGAGAGAAGAATCATGCCTGTCGCTTTTGTGAACAAAAGTTTATCTCCCGGCATAACGCCGCAATTCATATGAGAGTACATACAGGAGAAAAGCCGTACTCGTGTGAAGTATGTAAGCGTAAGTTTGGCGCTGCCACCACCAAGAAGCTCCATATGAGAACGCACACAGGAGAAAAGCCGTATTCCTGCAGGTTTTGTGAGAGAAGATTCAGTCAGCACAGTCCGAAGGTTCAACATGAGAATTTACACAGGAGAAAAGCCATACGCTCAAAGCTTACCAAAAAAGTAGAAAAAAAGAAAACCGTAGTAGAAGTGTAGAGGAGAAGTAAAAAACCAGAGTAGCAAAAAATTACGCCAAATTAGTGTGCACCATACAATCAAGAACAAATAAGCACCGGAACCTCCGTATCCCTGTCTCTGCAACACGACTATGCAGAGTCGAATAAATTCATGTACCCTGCCGGATGCAAACGAGCGCAGGATAGGAGCTACGCGGAACATCACGATTCGTTACCTCTACAAACGGCTATATTGCAGTAAGCCCCCGAAGAAGAAACTTCCAAAGTAAAATCACGGTCTTGTCCGTTTGTTTGAAGTGTAATCTGATTGAAGTGTAAATTTGAATCCTAATTTAAGTTGTGGTTCTTTCTTTTTTCTATGTTCTCCACTATTTCTATTTATAGAAGTGGGTTAATAAAAAGATTCATTCATTCATTTTGAATGTCTGGACGCGCTGTAGAGCTGAGCGGGTCACCAGTGTGCCTCTTGCACTAATTCCTCTGAGATGCGCAAAGGCGAAGAAGGAAGTAGACGCGCAGCAACTCAAAGTTCAGCAAAGACCTCTAGCTCAGCTCAGTATTGTCGGGATATCCATAGTTGCTGCATGGGACCGAAGACAGAGGTTCGGTTTGCTTATTTGTTCTTGATACAAGGGAGAAGCCTCATTCATGTAGGGTTTGAGGGAAAAATTGACCAACTCGAGCGACCTTAAAAAGCATGTGTCCGTGTACATAGGAGAAAAACCGTATCCTTGTGAGGTTTGAAGCAGAAATTCACTCAGAATGAGCAAGTAAGCTCAAGTAAGAGAGGAGGCAACTGCAGGTGATTCTGGCTGCCAGCCAGGCTTGATTTCACAGTTTCACTGCGATTGGTTAGTGCGCCGAACTCTCAAGCGAAGGGTCGCTGGTTCGAGCAATTTAGTTTGGGGAGGGGTTTGTGGCGTAAAAAGTCCACCCATCTTCAAATGGGTGCGTGGAGATATCTGGGGAAGGTGACAGAAGGGTGTAATGTATGTTATTAATTGAGTTTTTGCGGTTACCATGGTATCTGAAACCACGGTCTAAAGTCGTTTTTGCAGTTATCGTGGAATCTGGTACCACGGTCAAAAGGCGTTTTTGCAGCTATCGTGGTATTTTGCCAGTTATCGTGGTATCTGATATTCAGATACCACGTTTGACCGTTGTATCTGAAAAGGTCATCTCACTTTCATCAATTTTTGTCAAATTGGTGGGGAAGAAGTTTGTCACTTAGTGATGTTACTGAATATCAGTTTTTCTTTTGAGATTGCTTCGAAAAACGCAATTTCGGTAATTGTCGTTTTTGCAGAGCAACCGCATATCAGATACCATGGTAACTGCAAAAACGATTAATTGCAGATCCAGTTACTGTGGTAACAGATACCATGGTATCTGCAAAATGCAACTGTTGTTAGTTCCCCTGTCTAGTTGTCATTTGGATGAAAAGGTTTCCCTTTTCAAGGAAGCGTACGCTGTAGGGGATGAACAAATATTTATGATTCAGCCTAGACTTATTCTAACACCATTTCCACCCGTCCTGGCAAGGGTAATCTTCAGGCGAAAGATGGATGAAAAAAACCCTGAAGAACACCCTAGCTGACTGTTGCGTTTCGAGTCAAAATATGAGTCCAAGTCGGGTTGGGCTATAGGAGTCTTCATGGATACTCGTCGGTTTGGCTAGTACTTTCAGTACATGTGGTGCCGTGCATCGTACGCAAGTATTCCGTGAGCCCAGGCCAAGTATTCGAGTTTTTTAATCATATTTGTCTGCTTGCGAACTTGATTAAGCAAGATTGATTTATTCTAGCAGTATTTCGGGCCGTGAAGGCTAGCTCTTCAGCCGTGTTAGGATGATTGTCAAAGGTTATTGTTCGAAAGGAAAACTGTTACTTTTACCTGGACTCACAAACCGAGTGCAAATAATTACAACTTGTACCGAGTTCATACACTTATATACCTTTTATACACTATGTACAGCTTTTTAATTTACATTTAATAGATCTTTTATGTACTATAATCCTGTTATATACCGGGCAGTCTTGAGTCCGACGCTTTATTTTCGGGACCTAAAATGTTTGCTGAAACTGCCACCCTGGACAAGTAAAAGGTATCTAGTTTAAAATTTTAGCGGAGGTTGTACACAAGCTAGTACAGAAAGTTCTTGGAACGGCCACACATCCGAGGTTACCAACACTTTTTGCGCAATAAACTGACTAACTCGCCCTTTTGTGTTTTTTTCTCAGCTGTAGTGCTGTATTTATTTTGACATTTTGCAGTTATGGTATCTGATACCACGGTCAAAAGGCGTGTTTGCAGTTATCGTGGTATCTGGCCCTTATCGTGGTATCTGAAAAGTTATCTCACTTTCATAAATTTTTGTCAAATTGGTGGGAAAGAAGTTTGGCACTTGGTGATGCGACTGAATATCAGTTTTTCTTTTGAGATGACTTCGAAAAGCGCAATTTCGGCAATTGTCGTTTTTGCAGAGCAACCGTAAATCAGATATCACGGTAACTGCAAACACGACTAATTGCAGATAGAGTTACCGTGGTAACAGATACTATGGTATCTGTAAAAACGCAACTTTCGATCACTTTTCTCTCTATTATTCTAATTTTTTTTATTTAATTTACTCATTTACTTCAGAATCTTGCACTAAATTTTCCCTAAAGGCGCGAGCTAGATGTAGACGTGTGATGTAGCTGTAGTTAGATGTAGACGTGTGTGGCTCGCTGGTCAATCGCTGCCAGGAGCAGGATGAGTTACGGAGATCAGTCAGATTACAGGTTTGTTTCCTTCCCCGAAGTTGAACCAGAAGATTGACAGCCTGACGAGGACCCTTGCCAAAAAGGGCCGAAATATCGCCGATGAAGAATCGTAGCTGACGTACCCGTTGTAAACATTGTTTGAATAAAAGAGATCAGTCTTTAAAGTTTAACTGGAAAAACAACTTATTTTATATCATTTAACTGTGTTATTTGGTTTGTATCTTTGTTGTTTCTACATTGACTCTGATTTGAGTTTCAGAATATCCAGAGCCGTCCTTACAACACAAAATTCTACCATGACGCGAAGAATTTGACCTCAATACAAACGCGGCTTTTCAGTAGCCAGTGGTGAGCATGCTCACTGCGTGAACATTTATTTTTCGTAAATCGCTTTCGTCAGACATGCAACTTAACCATTGTCCTAATAGGTGTAATAAGCTGAATAACACTATACGCGATGTTTACGTCTTAATACACACGCCCGTTCAAATACGAACCCGTGAGGTTCTTATCAATGCAGCGTGCAGTGTTGCCACGCTCATACAGTTTTTCAAGTTTCTAAAGATCAGAAAAGTGCTCTTAGTGTTACTTGAAGTACACCAGTACAATTTGACGCCCAATATATTGTAAAAAGCAATTAAATCTACGGATGGACAGCACAAGTCCTTGAACTAGCAGTAAGCAGTCGCAACAGAACAAAACGTGTTATTTTTTAGAAAAGTTGTTTCTTCAGCTTCCACCAAAGTAGAACTTTAGTGCTTCCCGTGGCAACCCTGACGACGCTGCTCTTTCCTCGGCCCGCTGGCGGAACCAGCGATCTGATTGGCCCTGCGTAAGCCAGAATAGAACGCTAGTCTATTTTCCTTATTCACCTTATTGCAGCGCGCTCCGAGGAAAAGAGGAATTTGTAATAAGCTTTACACGCCGTAATACACCTTACAACACCTATTAGGACAATGCTTTAGGGACAGCGCACAGAGGTATCCAGAATCCACTGAATGAAAAGATTATTCATGAATAGCGGAGCAACGAAGCAACGCATTTTCCTCGGGTATTCAAGCCTCTACAGGTGAATAAGTGATGGAGAACTAGATTCGCATATCTCTTACCTCTTCAGTTAAACTTTAAGAATAAGTTTTGCTTCTTCGTTAGGATATCTTGGACAGCACCATATAATGGTTGTAATAAATGTACGAGATTATGCAGACAGAACGCTGAAGCGAAGTGCCATCAAGTTACTTGGTCAGGCTCAAGAGGTGCATGGAAGTGTTGCTTTATTTTTGGGCTTTGCCCTTAGACCATGTGCTAGATAGCGACCGCAATTTCTGGCCGCCCGTCGGTCTGGGTTTTGCTACTTCGAGCATTTCCGTGAAACGAATGGTTGTTACTCGTTTGTTCTTTGAACCCGAGCCCTTTGGCTGAATAGATCTTGGTAGCGTCGAGCGGTGGGGAAATAGGTAACTCTCCTAGTCTTTCCGTTTGGACTGTTCAAGACTTAAACCCAGGCTTCACCTTCCAGATTACCAGACGTCCGGGGCTTCCGCATAGTCAAGCCAACCCTTCCAGATTTTCATGATAATGACGACAGCTAAGTCTGCTGCTCTTCAACATTTCCTAGATTTCCCCTTTACATTTCAAATATCTCTTGCATCCCAGTCATAACTGTCAATCACTTTCCCTTTTCTTCCCCCATTTGCATATTTGTAGTGTCTCCCGAACGGGTTGCCTCTATCGCACCTTCCAGACATCCGGAATCTAGGGTGTCCAACACCCCGGACTTCCAGACGTTTTTGGCCTGGCTTCACCTTCCAGATCCGTCTCGACGAAAACGGCTGTCTGGAATCCGGAAGAAAAATCTGGAAGGTGAAGCCTCGCTTTACGTATAATCGGGATACAGGTACAAATCACTTTTCTTCCTTAAACTTACTAACTCGCAACTTCTGAGATTTCCTTGGCTCGGTAGGTCTTTTCATGATCTCGTCTTGGCCACAAAACTTGCCACAAAAGTCTCGCCGCAGTTCCTGTTGTGATGATAGAGCGATTCTGGCGATCTCTTGGATTTGCTTTCCGAAAAGCAAAGCGAGAATCCGCCGAGCGCAAGAACAAGCAAAAAGTCGCTGAGCCTCAGTTGCACCTTTACAACTTCTCGCTGACTTGCCGAAATCACTTTCCACTCGCGAAGTGGATTCGCTTTCCAAGTGCTGGCGGAAACTGGCGGAGCGCGAAAGCAGCTTTGGGTAGCGAAGCGACTTTTAGCCGAAGTCGCAAGAACAGCTGGCGCATAATGCATTGTCCAAATAGGTGTAACACGGTGTATAACGGCGTATACGACTTATTACAGATTCCTCTTTTCCTCGGAGCGCGCTGTAATAAGGTGAATAAGGAGAATAGACTAAAGCATTGTCCAAATAGGTGTAATAAGCTGAATAACGCTATATGCGATGTTTACGTCTTAATACACACGCCCGTTCAAATACGAACCCGAGAGGTTCTTATCAATGCAGCGCGCAGTGTTGACACGCTCATACAGTATTTCGTGTTTCTGAAGATCAGAAAAGTGTTCTTAGTGTTACTTGAAGTACACCAGTACAATTTGACGTCCAGTATGTTGTAAAAAACAATTAAATCTACGGATGGACAGCACTGGTCCCCGAACTAGCAGTAAGCAGTCGCAGCAGAACAAAATGAGTTTTTTTTAGAAAAGTTGATTCTTCAGCTTCCAACAAAGTAGAGCTTGAGTGATTCCCGTGGCAACCCTGACGACGCTGCTCCTCTCCTCGGCCCGCTGGCGGAACCAACCAAGCGATCTGATTGGCCCTGCATAAGCCAGAATAGAACGTTAGTCTATTCTCCTTATTCACCTTATTACAGCGCGCTCCGAGGAAAAGAGGAATCTGTAATAAGTCTTATACGCTGTAACACAGTATTACACCTATTTAGACAATGCTTAACGATCTATTCTGGCTTATGCACGGCCAATCAGATCGCTTGGTTGGTTCCGCCAGCAGGCCGAGGAGAGGAGCAGCGTCGTCAGGGTTGCCACGGGAATCACTCAAGCTCTACTTTGTTGGAAGCTCAGCGTTGCCACGGGAAGCACTAAAGTTGAAGAAAGAAGCTGAAGAAACAACTTTTCTAAAAAATAACACGTTTTGTTATGTTGCGACTGCTTACTGCTAGTTCGAGGACCAATGCAGTCCATCCGTAGATTTAATTGCTTTTTACAACATATTGGGCGTCAAATTGTACTGGTGTACGTCAAGTAACACTAAGAACACTTTTCTGATCTTTACTAACTCCAAAAACTGTATGAGCGTGGCAACACTGCGCGCTGCACTGATAAGAACCTCTCGGGTTCGTATTTGAACGGGCGTGAGTATACGCCCCTCATAAAATTCCTCTCAGATTAGTTCTTTTTTGGCCGCTAGGTGCGCTCTCGTAAAAAAATACAATGACATGTTACTTCTTCGTGTACGTTTATCCAGGTTTGTTTTGCTATTTTCAATTCCTCTTAGGTCTAACCATGTTTAAAACTGCTTAAATGCCTCTTCCCCTATTTTGCTTTACCCAACTTTGTTCTGTCAAACGTCATCAAGTTTGTCATGGTTTGGCTTCATTCTTTGGCAGTTTGGCTTCCGACTTCAGTGCTGACTGACTTTTCCTCGGGGCTAATGCGCGACTCGATATGAAGCGAAAGCCTAATCACTTATTCACCCGTCGGATAACTTATCCCCCCATCTCACGTGTGATTGTTATTGTTCCTCTAGCGCGTCTGGCGGCAATTCGTCACCGGATTTTATGAAGGACGTATTAAGACGTGAACATCGCGTAAAGCGCTATTCAGCTTATTACACCTATTTGGACAATGCTTAGGCTCGCGAAGCTTTCCAGACCGCCAGAATACTCTATACTCTATACTACTAATACTCCAAAACACGCCAGTGATTCTCAGGAAGAAGGAGTAAACGTGTCCGTAACGACTCAAATCCTTCAGCGCAGCTTTGACAACGTTTCATCTGCAGGTACCCGGAGATTCTGCATCGGCAAGGAAAGAGAGTCATCAAGAGTATCGCCCTTATGGGTGGCTTATATATGGCTTGTTCACACGGGGCTGAAACAGCGGCCGATTCTCGATCAGCCGCTGATTTACGCGCGTAAATAGCGGTTGAAAAAAATCCAAAAGTCAGCCGCTGATCTTCCAAATAGGCGCGTATTTTCATCGCGGTCGCCGATCGGGATAAACTAAATCTTTGTCATTGTTACCCCAAACAAACCCATTAGAGGTTCGAGTACGTTGGATGTTGGACTCAGATCAAGGGTTTGCTCGGATGTGGAACCAAGTAATTTTTTTCTTGTCGAGAATGTGGAAGTGTTATTTATCGGTTCTGGTTTGGCATTTAGCGCATTTTCAATACGATAAGAAGATAGTACAATTCTTGGAATCTTAAATATTAAAGACAGGATGATCTGTGACATCCACATAAGCTAGGACTATGCAAATCAGCTAGCGCATCAAGGAGCTCGTGTCTCAGACGCCCATTTCAGATCCGGTAACTTTGCGGGGGGTTGGAGGGGAGGAAACGGAAATCTTGGGGAGGAGGGATGGGGATGAGGCTTGGTGGGAATCCTACATACTTCGTTGACCGGATTCGGGCACTGCAGGGGGAAGTTTAAGAGGGTTTCGGAATTCTGGTGGTACCGAGTTCGGTACTTCCCGATCTACTAGGAAGATGATACCTGGCAGTCATATCAGGTTCCCGAACAGACTGGCGTGAGAATAGTCGTTTCTCGGATCCGACTATCGTGGAGGGAGTGAAAGGTTGGGGAATCCTGAATCCAGTGGCATGTATAGCTTTTGACCGGATTCGACTGAAACTTGGCAAGTGGAAAGAACTGACCACGAGATGCTGCATTTCAAGGCCGGATCGGATCCGATACTTGTGGGGGCGGCCATCGAAGCGATGGGATAAAACTTGGTGGGAAGAACAAGCATAAGCCCTAGGATACATTATTGACAGAATCAAACCAAAGATGGGAGTTGGAGGGGGTTTCGCGGAATTCCGGTGACCTCGAGTCAGGATACTTCCATGTGTGCTAAGGACGATGAAACTTGGCAGACTTATTCCGCTGTAAAAAGTTTCTCCGACTATGGATTAAAGTTAACTGCAGTATATGCTACTGGAATGAATCTTATAATCCTATCTCTACTGAGATAAGATTAATACAAATTGGAGATAAGGTCATAAGATTATCTCAGAAGAGACAAGATTAATCCAGTAGCAAATACTGCAAGATTTCACTTTACAGTGTAGTGACCCAGCCAAATTGACCTGAGGAACCGAAACAATGCCCTAGGACAATTTCGCTAGATAGCATATTTTAGGGGCCGGGCCGGATCCGACCACGGTGGGTGGTACCAGAATTTTCCGAAAACGCTTAGATTCAGATGAAGCTTGACACGCGATAAGAAAAAATGCTTCAGAAGATCCATTTATGTGTCCGAACCGAGTCGGCCGCGGTGGGGTGGGGTGGGGGTACAGAACCGGAAATCGTGGAAGGTAGAAAAGTCATTTGCTCTAGATGTTCCGAGGTTTTGCCGGAAATGATCAGCCCTGACTGAAACTGTACATTCTATTTCCAGGTCCGAACCCAAGGGCTATTGAAGGGGTTGTTTTGACGTTATTGTCTACTTTCTTTTAATAAGCTCTTGTTTTAATGTAGCCTACTTTTGTTTTGTTTCGTCTATGGCCCTTGACACACATTATTATTAATGTGTGCCGGTACGCCTAAAGATATCTTGTTACAGATCTGTTTCGATTTCTACACGCCCGAGGAAATATTGAAAGCTAAAAACGATATAGTTCCGAGCTTGCCGGCTGATCTACTTGCGGTCCTGACAAAAGATTTCCCCGATTTTGTGCGAACAAGATCAGGCAAAGGACTAAGAGGACCTGTACTTTCTGAGATTTATTCCATGCTGCTACAATCCGATAGAAAATCCCTGCCTGTATTTGTGGCTGCGAATTAAAAGCGTCTTCCTGCTTTAAATATCACCCACTTTGACATCGCGACTGTGCTTGGATCATATGAAGCTTTGAGAAGCAAAGTTGACTCGTTACGGAATCTTGTGCAAACGTTGGTCACATCATCTGCAGTGACGTCATCTGAAATTGTCCAAAGTGCGCCTGCCGCGCCATCTGTGACTATCGTCCATAATCCTGTCATCTCAGCCCAGATGGGGAGCGCTGTGACAGATAATTTAGTGCAACAAGATGCTGCGGGAATACTTATGCTGCGTCATTGCTAAATGGAATTGCAAAGTCTAACGATGATGGTTTTATTCCTGCGAGAAAGCGTAAGGTTTCTCGTCCTGAAGCCAAAGAGAAAGCTGCTAAGGGAGGCTCCCTGCCCAAGGGGTCTACTCTTGGAGCATCTTTCAAAAAGTGCCCTCTGCAGTCAACTGCAGCCATCCGCAAATCGAAAGTTTTCATATCACGTTTCGCCCCGTCTACGGCCGCTGAGGATGTACGTGCTTTTGTCTCAAAGGTTTACAGTGCCAAGTAAGTTGTGAGCAATTACAAACAAAATTCGACACGTACCGTTCTTTCAAACTTGAGATGCCTAGTATTTACCTAGAGCGTGCGCTCGCCCCTAGATTCTGGCCGGCTGGTATTCTTATCAGAAGATTCTACGACCCCCCAGTTGCACGGTCTGATTCCGTAAGTAACACGCCTGAAGATGTGCAGTGAGCTCAAAATAGCATCATATAATTGTCGGTCTTTCCGTGCTAATCTGGTAAATGTGAAGGAGCTTTGCCGCGACCACGATTTAATTTTCCTGCAAGAGATCCAGTGATGATCTCCCCCTGCTTCAGTCTCTCGATGACCAGTTTTTGTGTTCCGGTAAATCACCAGTTGATTCGAGTATGGGAATCAGACGAGGCCGACCGTTCGGAGGCCTGGCAGCGTACTGGAGGAAGCAGTTAAGCTCCTCATTATCAGTGATTGAAATTTCTATCAATAGGGTACAAGCAATTAAGCTCTCCTCCACAAGTGGTATTTATGCAATATTTAACGTGTATTTTCCAGTGTGCCATGTTGATAACGTTGCGGAATTCGTCAACTGCCTTTCTGATATTGTTGCTGTGGTACAATCTCAGCCTGATCTTGATGGTGTGTGTATAGTTGGTGATTTCAACGCTAACAGTCTGAATAATTCAGTTTTTTTTATCAAGAATTAGCTACGTTTTGTGGTGATAACGCATTAGTTGTCGCGGATAATATTTTCCTGCCGCAGGACTCTTTTACTTTTATGAGTGATGCTAACCATGGAATTTCTTGGCTTGACCATGTGCTTGTTTCTGACTCTCCTTTCTAGTGTCCGTGGGATGCATGTTAGGCTGGACCTTATAGGTTCGGATCATTTTCCCCGTGTTTGTAGGCTGGCACTGTCCCCTAGTTCTCCCTTGTTTCTGAGCACGCTGTTCCTACTAGTTCGGTGGGGACGACCCTGTGGGATAGGGCCTCGTGTGCACAACAGGCTGATTATGTGAATGAGGTGGCGGGACGGTTGATGAACCTAGATTTTATTAAGTGCCTTTTCTTGTTGTAATTTTGATTGTCAAAATGCCCAGCATAGAAACGTAATTTGTTCTGTGTATGAGAGTATTTGCAAAATTTTGTTACTTGCTTCGGCTTGCCATATACCCACGACGGCCCCTGCGTCAACTCCTACTTCGAGGAAATACCGGATACCTGGTTGGAATGCGCATGTGAAACACCTCTACGAGCAGGCAAGGTTTTGGTTTCTAGCTTGGGTCGGTGAAGGTAGGGACCGGGACGGTTTCCTTGACGCTACCAGCCTGCTGTGGAAAAGGCGGTTCAAGGATGCACTGCATTGGGTCCGAAGACAGGAAGATTCTATTAAAAGTGAGTTCCTTGCAGATAGCTTGAGATCCAAAAATTCTTATAGTTTTTCGAAAGCTGTAACTTCTGGTACCGGTACTAACCCGTCGCTCGCTCCTGTGGTAGATGGGGAAAATGGCAAAGCTGCTGTTTGTAATCATTGGAAAGCGTATTTCGAAAACCTTTTCAATTCAGTGCCTAGTAGTTTGATTAATCTTAGGGGGATGCTCTCTGAAGCGCCCGATGGTTTTGTGCTTTTTAGTTCTTTAGAGGTGGCGGAAGCAATTAAGTCCATGAAGACCGGTAGTGCGGGAGGTCTTGATCGTGTTTCATCTACCCATATTAAGTTGTGTGTAAATGTTATTTGCGGGCCGCTTGCCATTATTTTCAATGCTATGATTACTCATGGTTTCACCCCTTCGTCACTTTTGGATGTGCTGTTGGTGCCAATACCTACAAATCGTATGAAAGATTTGTCAAAATCTGATAACTACAGGCGCATTGCTTTAGCAACTTGTTTTTCAAAAGTGTTAGAGAAGTGCCTGCTTAAACGCCTTGATAAGTTCTTGTATACCGCGGATTCACAGTTTGAATATAAGAGGGGTTCGTCAGTTGAATTTCCTGTTTTCATTCTAAGATGTGTGATTGAGTATTATTTCCTTTTTCTACTTTTGTGTTTTGTTGTTTCATTGATTCACGGAAAGCTTTCGACCGTGTGAATATTGAGAAACTGTTGGTTACATTAGTTAAGAGAGGTGTTCCTAGTTCATATGCTGGGATACTTGCTTTCTGGTTTGAAAATCAGCATTTCCGTATTCGATGGGGGAACGTCACTAGTGACCCTTTTAGGACCGCTAATGGTGTACGCCAAGGCGGCAATTTTGTCCGCATATTTGTATAATGTGTATGTTGACGACCTGAACATCCGTTTACGTGCCACAGGTCTTGGTTACCATGTTGGTACCGTTTGTTTTAACTGTATCAGTTATGCTGATGACCTAGTTTTATTGTCTACTAGCGTGTCTGCGCTCAATGAGCTTTTAAAGGTGTGTGATGAGTACGGGAAAGACCACGATATTATTTTCAACACCGCGAAAACTTTTGGTATGTGCTTCCGTCCAAAAGGGAGCAGAAAACCTCTCCTTCCTGGTTTTTTCCTTTCAGGTCGAGCGCTTGATTTTGTTGACCAGTTTACCTACCTGGGTCACATTTTCCACGAGTATCTATGTGATGATTCGCACATGCGTTCGGCTATGCGATCTCTGTGTGCAAGAGGGAATATGTTGAGACGAAAATTCAGAAAGTGTACTACTGATGTTAAAACTTATTTGTTTAGATCGTATTGTACAAGTGTTTATGGGCTGCCACTTGTTTTTAATACGACTGTTAAGTGCTTCTCTGATCTGAAAATAAGCTACAATAATTCTTTCCGGTTTCTACATGGTATTCCTACTTTCTGCAGTGCTATGGAAATGTTTGCGGATTTCCAAGTGTCAAATCTCCTGGAAATTCAGGTGAATTCCCGGAAATATCTCAGGAGGCGGTTGATTGCTAGTGATAACCACTTAATTGCTGCTATATGCTCGATTTGGCTACAAATCTCGATTCCCGCTTGGATCGCATTGAATAAGTCTGTATTCGATGGAGGTTAGCGTTTAGCTCAATTTTGTGATGAGAGCGTTCGTGTTTTTCGGTTGTTTTTTTTTTCCTTTTTTTTTTTGGTGATATGCCCTAAAGGTGGATTATGAAGTTAAATAAATAAAATAAATTATTATTATTATGCGTCGTCATAGTGTTGAGGTGGATGAATTTTCTTTTGAAAACTTCACACGATCGGGTAAGCCTTTTCTCCAATTTATTCTTTCATACGGATCGTCTAAAAGCAATGAAAAGATTCACGACCCTTCAATGAAGACCTAAGACGTTTGTGCAATTACATCTAAGAAACAAACAAAAAAAAAACACGCAAAAGCTAGTCCTGAGAAATTCATTTTCAATCGCAAAAAAGCAAGGCTTCGAAATCTTCTTCTTCCTCGTCTAAGTCTTCTATTACATTCAATCAATCAATCAATAAGTATATTTCACATAATATTTCTGTAGAACAAAATTAACCTTGTACGTCAAAACAAAATGGTTTGAAAAATAAATAAAACAACGGTTAATGCAAAGTAAAATAAACTAAGTGTCAAACACTGCTTTGTTATAATTAGATACAAAATATGGTACAAAGGATTTTAAAAAACGCTGAGAAGACTTGAAATCGGGATCTCTAAGGAGTTGTTTCTTCGCTACTTTTCTTGCTTGCCGCGTGTCGACGGTTGGTTCAGGGGTGTAAAAAGGCGGTAGGATGTCGCGAGGGTCTGGAGACTGAAGGAGGGAATATCCAAATGCCATGGTGAGATCGTGTCTCCTTTGGTTGAGTGTTTCTAGCTTTAGAATCTGCAGGCTAGTGTTGTAATCAGCGTACATGTGACCGAGTACAATACGGCAAGCTCTCTTCTGAAGGGTCTCCAGTTGGTCGCTTTGTTCACTGGAGAGAGCTATGCTATACGCTACATGCGTATTCAAAAACCGGCCGCACATACGTCTTGTAGCAATCCACCATAGCATGAGCGCTGAAACCGAATCTTTTTAGGTATGAGAAAGAATTGAGAAGGCCACCTGCTTTCCCTACTATGTAGTCTATTTGTGGAGCCCAACGTAGGTCATTACTGATGTAAACTCCAAGCAGGTTTATGATATCAGAATATTCCAGTAGGGTGTCTTTGGCTTGGGGCAGATCTTGTCGCAGGAAACTAACACGGAAAAGTGTACTTTTTTCTTCGCTGATGCTCAGTTTTAGTTCTTCTGCTTCAGATTTTAGGATGGTAAGCATTTGCATAACAGGGTCAGTCGACTGAGGGTCACCGCGAAGCCGCATAGCATTGAGTGTCAGATCGTCAGCAAACTTGTAACGGTGCTTGATTGCCTCGGCCAGACGGTTGGCTACCATCAGGAAGGCAACAGGACCTAGTTTGGTTCCCTGTGGTGCCCCACATGGTTTTTATGCATTTCCCCCCACATTCGCAGAGTGAGCTAAAGCATGATTCCTCATCTTCGATAATGACAGCAGCATTGTCAGCTTTTTTCCAAACTTGACGAGAAATTTCGGAAGAATATGCTTTGACTTTAAATGGCAGTACGTTCCGACCCCATTCAAGCTTTTAATAACAATTTTTGATCCAAATTTATTTCGTAGGCACTTCTTCAGCCAGCTCATAGTGTGACTGTTCCAAGATAGCCCACTCTGTTCTAAAAGGACAGAAAACTTGTCTCTGATTTGATTTCTGATGTTCTATACAATCTACCACGATTTAACTCTGGTTCAATTCCCGACACAAATTCCTCGAAAACCAACCTTCTTACATCCACTTTCACTTCTGCTGCTGGTTTGAGCTTAAAGAACTGTTTAATGCACTTATCGTGATATCTGGCCTTCTCGTCAACCAGATCACGGCCCCTGCATCGGGAAGCCAGAAGAGGATCTCGCTCACTTAGCGCACAAGCTTGTTCAGTAATGTTCGCGCTTCTTGACGCTTCAGAAAATCTGCGAAGTTCAGACTCTGGCCTCCCTTTATATCCCTTTTTCAGGCAAAAGAGGCAAGTGTCACCATATGAAAAGGCAACACTTTGAGACCTTAACTGTCTGACAATAGGAATAGGAGCTGACGTGCCCATTTGCACAGGGTCAGACGTCAAATCAGCTTCCAAGGCAGGAGGTTTTGAAGCGTAATAATACTTTTTCATGCAGGTTTCGTGCCAAATAGACTATCGCAAAAATCGGGTTCTGACATTGCAGTCATGAGAGGTCTAAAGCGTCTATCACTTCTTTTTTTGCAGCAAATCACTGAACTTGTCTAGCACTGCTGCCTCTAACAAAGAAGCTTTCGTCGGGTATTTGGCACAAAATGCACATAGAGAAATCAATCAGTTTTCTCCTCTTTGGACTGTTGCCAAACCGTAGCTCATCCTTGGCCGTCTCATTCGCGGAAATTCTTGAAATAAAAAACAAAAATGAAAGACAAAAATGCTCCCGGCCGGGATTTGAACCCGACTGAGGACCCTCTGGCCTCTGTTCCCAAGGCAGACGCTTTTTCAATTGAGATATTAATTGCCGATTTATTTGGTTTTATTTGCCGTTAAATTTGAATTTCCCGCCAAAATCGAGCCACGAAGTCGAAAATCACCCCGACAGTTGTTTTGGTGGCTGACGTATCCATTTCATCCATTTGTTTATCCACGATCTACATTTATTTTATTTTTTATTTCCAAACTCTGAAATTACCAAACACAAAAAAGAAAAAATGGCGTTTCCGCGATAAATTCTCCCATACCTATGCGTGGCACGCAAAAATGTAGCAGAAAACTCATTATGTTACAAGTAAACTCCCCAATCTTGTCCATTTTACTTCAAATTACAGTAGGTACAGAGCCTAGTCTCAAAAATGTTAAAGGAAATTGTTTTTTTTTTTCTCCAGATTTAACAGATCCTATAGAAGAAGAAAAAATCTGTATTATTTTTAGACATGGTCAGGACCACTGTTGGGAAATACTTATGTAAAAGTACTTAAGTAAAAAATTCGAGTACTTGTAGCCTACTGTACTTAAGTAAAAATTTCAGAAGTACTTAATACTCGTACTTAAGTAAAAATACAAGTCCTTAAGTACTTCCAAAAGGTTTAAAATTTCGGATATCGCGATTTTCATTAGGGATCTAATGATTCTTTGTGTGAGCCTGAAGTGGTTGTCTGAAGAATAGCTAACTATGTAGCTTTTCTTCATCAGGTATCTAGCTTGGAGCTGACAACATCTCAATTCAGTTAAAAATCTGAAACTGAAAATTGCCGCTCCGTTATATTCCATTCCGTAAATTTGTCGTAAATTCCAAGCCATTAAAGGAAAGAGACTAGGGACAACCCTGACTGTTGGTGAATGTGTCACAACTTTGTCTGACACTGGCAGAGAATGCAGGAGAATTAACGGGTAAGTTTTTCTTTGTTTTAATAAATGGATTCAAATGTTACTTATGTCCACCCTTCAAGTAGTACTTCAAATTTAGACCATGTTGCAGTATCGGCCGAACTGGATGTACCCGCAATTTGCGTGCTATTAGATTATCAAGCGTCTGATCATCTCCCCATTGCTTCGTCTGTTCGTTTGTCTAATATAACTCCACCCGTTAAAAATCTTAATTCTCAACTTAAATGGAAAATTACTCAAGATTGGGACAAGATTAATGTGAACAAATATGTCAATGTGTGTGATTCGATACTTCAAAAAATCCATGTGCCTTTCAACCTTCTACAGAGATCACTGAGGGCAAGCGAAACTGAGACTCAACTGGCCATTGATATGTATTGCGCGGAAATATGCCACGCTCTAATTTGCGCCGAAAAAGCGGCCGTCCCCGTGAAAAAAATTAGAATTGGGTCGGTAGTTCGTGATTGGTCAAAAAATCCTGCCCTTGTTAATGCATGTGACAAAGCAAAGTTTTAGTACAGGCTTTGGAGTGATTGTGGCCGCCCAAGATCTGGTGTAATTAATGATATTCGTAAACGTGTGAAAAAAGATTTCGGACGGGAGCTTGCTTCCCACCGTATTCAAGTACAAGACCATTATTCTAGTCGTAGCATAAATCCGGCAATGCTTTGGAAGAATGTGGTGAGAAATGAGCCGGAATGTAGTTTTTCTGCGGCAGATATTCCAGAGTCAGAATGGTCCGCGCACTTTACGAATGAGTTTGCTTCGCCCGACCCCGAGACTGAAGCTAAGGCTGAGCGTGATCTGACAGAATTTCTTAACGCACATCCGGCTTGTAATTTCTTAGTTTCGCGAGAATCTGTCATAACAGCGATTTCTCGCCTAAAGCGAAAACGATCTTCGGGTATTGACAATGTTAGCGCTCTTCATGTTATTAATGGTAGTTCTCTGTTTGTTGACCACATTTGTTTATTAATGCAAATGATTTTTGACACTAGCATTGTCCCTACAACATTTTGTATAGGGGACCTTACTCCAATTCCGAAAAAAGGGAAATCTAATGCGACGCCACAGTGTTCAAGCTTCCGTCCAATTACAGTGTCGACGACTTTGTGTAAAATTTATGAATTGTTATTTATTGATGAGTTGAGTAATAAGTGCTATGTCCCCCCTTCACAGTTCGGATTTCAACCAAGTATCGGCTGCACGCATGCACTTGCCGTGGTAGCATCAGCGCTGATTGATGCCGAAAATTCCGGGGAAAGTTTGGTCTTAGCCGGTCACGATGTTCGTCGAGCTTTCGACTCTTTGATTCACGCTGCCATACTTTTACATGCGGCGAAGCGAGGTGTAAATCGCTCTGTAATAATGTCTTTGCGGAATATGTACTCGCGGCTCCGAGTAAGGCTTAAGCTGCCTCAAAATTTAACACGGTCACCTCACCCTTGTCATTGCGGTCGTCCGGTCCCAGTTCGTAAGGGTACTCGTCAGGGGGCGATCTCCTCGCCAACATTGTTCAATAATAGTGTCCTAGAAGCGCAATCTTTATGTCTTTGTTCATGTGTTCTCCAAGCCATTGACATTTCTCTCGTGTGTTATGCCGACGATATTTTTAATTTAAGCAGGTCAATCAAACGGGTAGAAGAAAATTTTAAAATTATGCAAAACGAATACGTTCATCAAGGTCTTGAATTTAATTCGGCTAAGTCAGACGTCGTACTATTTAATTGGAAAGCTGAAGGTCCCGTTCCCTCCATTGCTCTTGGTGATATCAATGTAAAACCCGTTGAGAGCATTGTTTACCTTGGTCTCCCCATTGGCTCGTCATTAAAACACACCCGCCGGCTTCTTTCTGAGCATTTTGAAAGAAAAATATGCGCTTCCTATGCTCTACTTGTAAAGAATGTAACCCGCTTCAACCGAAAAATACTAGCTTCCCTTTATAACTCCGTTGCAATGCCCCAATTTCTTTACCTAGCTCCCTTCTGGCAAATATTCTCAGCTAGTGAAAAAAATAAACTCCGTTCCACTTTCTTCAGATTCTCCAAATACTTACTTCGGCTCCCGCCTTGGACAAGAAACACCAAAATGATGAAAATATATAACATAAGAGACCCTGAGCTTGCTATCTCTAACCTGATTAGCAAGTACAACTCAAAAATCCAGTCCCACCCGTGGAGTAAAATTCTCAGAGTTTAAGTGTTTATGTATGTACTGGTGTTCAGTTTTTACTCAGTCAGAGAGTCTCAGTTTGTAATTGTCGATTTCTTGTGTGTTTCATATGAAAGTGTTACGTTTTGCTTTTGTTTTGGTTTGTTTTTTTCGTTTTTGTACTCCGTCCATTTTCTGTTTGAAATGACGGGTGATAAATAAATAAATAAATAAATAAATAAATAATCTCAGCTTTTTCTTGATTAACTACATTTTCTAGAAAATAGTGTTCAAGCAGCATGGACGACGGCCGTATCCATAGAGGGGGGATAGGGGGTTCACCCCCCCTCGAAACATACAAATATAAACGTTTATTTATGGGCTCTAACCTCTGATTCTGTTTTATTGCTATGGAGTAGCCCCCCCCCCCCCTGCAACAAACTACAGGGCCCGGACCTGTCAATCAGAAACAAGACGAAAGGTTTCGGTGAGATTGCAAAGAGGAAATATTGGTGTTACTCCTTCATCCAGAAAATCGGGCAATACAAACTTCCGGTCTTTGCCAGATCGCGTAGCCGGAATGTTATTCGTCTCCACTCAACCCCTTCAGGGGATCCCTTAGGCAATCGTTTTCTCTCTTGATTGATTGATTAATTCAAAACTTGGACACGCTCTTTACCTCGAAATAAACTATCTAATAAGTTCGGTCAAATGTTGTTTTTCTTTCCAAATTTTGTCGGTTTAAATCCGATTATGGTTATCACCATTTACCCAATGGGGAAAATTTCCTTCCTGGTAGTTCCCATGAGTAGGAGTTGACAGATGGGCCAGTCGTCTTAAGGTGAGGCTTCACCTTCCAGACTTTTATTCCGGATTCCAGACAGCCGTTTTCGTCGAGACGGATCTGGAAGGTGAAGCCAGGCCAAAAACGTCTGGAAGTCCAGGGTGTTGGACAACCCAGATTCCGGATGTCTGGAAGGTGCCATAGAGGCAACCCGTTCGAGAGACACTACAAATATGCAAATGGAGGAAGAAAAGGGGAAGTGATTGACAGTTGCGACTGGGTTGCTAGAGATATTTGAAATGTAAAGAGGACATTTAGGAAATGTTGAAGAATAGCAAAATTAACTGTCATCATTATCATGAAAATCTTGAAGGGTTGGCTTAACTATGCGGAAGCCCCGGATGTCTGGGAATCTGAAGCCTGGCTTTTACTATCCCTATACCGACGCCAATAACTAGACAAACGCACTATTAGAAATTATGAAAGTTCTCGTTGTCTCCGGATTCCGATGAATACGGCCGAACTACTAACTTGATGGGAAAACTAAGATAGTTGATGGATTTCCTATGTCTTTAGATGGTAAGATGATGATATTATTATATGTCTTGCAAGATAATGTATAAAACGGATACGTCAGCTCCGTCATAGATCACGTATCCGTTTTACCCATTATCTGAATATATGTTTCAAAGTCAGCTTGGGCTCCAGGAATATTTCAATCGTACATTTCTATCTTGATTCAAGAATTCTATATACTTGATCAACTGTAAGCTCCAAGGAAATCTTCTTCTGGCGAATTCCAATTGTCAGGGGCCAAAACAAATGACGGGGCTTCAGCATGTCTCTCTTTCTTGAAGTAAAACTTAGCTTGAAGTTTAAGCTTTACCCCTAAATGAAGGGCTACAATACTATCTATGAACGACCTGTGCTTTTGACGCAAAGGACATGAAACTAAGTTTGAACAAGATAGCCTACCTAACTCATTGGAGAGTTCTCATACTAACAGATAGTCTGACACACTTGGAGAAGTTATATAGGTGTCCCGCCACTGCGTTTAGGGATCCTCTCACATCGGAACTATGTGTTGTTTGGTCCTTGCTTTCTGATCAGGGATTTTTTGGAAGTCTACCGTAATAAGCCTACCTAAATACCTAAGTACTGAAGTGGTATCTAAATACTTGTGTACTTAAAGCACAACTCTTACTAGAAATGATTTTTCCTATGAAATGAATCAGAAAAAACGTTCTTTGGAAATACCATTACTTTCCACCTTAAAGTAGCGATTCTTTTGTTAGCGCTTGTCGACTTTATCCAGTCTTCCTGCTCTCCGACGCGGCGGCTGGGCGCAAAACATTTGAAAACTGAACGTGCCTCCGTTAAAAAGTGGGAAAACTAAGCAAATAAATGAAGTAATAAACAGAAGATTATCACAACCTTATGTGTGAAAGAGTTGTCAGCGGACGTTGAAGATTCCGACAAACTTTTCGTTGGGTGACTGAAAAACTCGGCAAGGCCGATAAAGCGCAAAAAATTCGTAGTTACGGAACGAAACAATGGAGAAAGGCGGGGGTTATTTATAATATCTAATGTAGCTTTTCTTTCATAATATAGAACACAGTAAAAATTATACGGTACAGGTTGAGCGTCTTTTAATGTTAAACTTATTTCAATATCAGCAGTTGTTCCCTTATATCGTGTTTGGAAACGTCGAAACAGAATAGTGGATACACTTCTTTAAATTCTTCTATACTAACAACACTACCAGTATCAAACGCTAATTGTTTATAGCCCATATGTACGAATCTATTGTAGAGATTCGAGTATTTGCATTTCTCATGGCTAAAATCACATTTGAGTGGTTCTTCAGGATATTTATCCCAATTAATTCTAAGTTCTATGTCAATTAAATTCATATGATCAAACACCATTTTATTCATTAGTTGGTTGTTATGCTTTTCATTTTTCTGTAACATTACAACTACTTTTGTTGGATTGTTTCTCTCAGAAATAACTTTCCACGTGTGTTCCTTATTTTGACTAACATCGCTTTTATAAATATTACAAGCTTCCCACATCAGATTATGCTTTCTATCCTTTGCCAATTCCTTTTCCATTTCAATACTAGGAGCTACGATAGGGATCTTCCAGGATAGAAACTCGATTTCTACTTTTAAATTAGTATTTCCATTTCTTATAATCATATTGTCATCATCATTTCTTCTTAGAAATATTTTATGCGATGCACCTAAGAAGAATCGTTTGTTTCCTTTCAAAAATCCAAACAATTCTGATAATGGTAAATACATATTTGCTAATCTACTGCTCTTTGTTCTGTTATATCTTTTTCCAACCCTTTATTATAATTATTTGTCAAACGGACTGTTCCAGCCCCTGCTACTGCTACATTTGGAGTCTTGCCGCACTTCTAGAATAATCATCAGAGTATTCAATTAACCTTGTAACGGTTGTTGTAATAACAACATGATTAATTTTTTCAACCGATTCATCGTTTATTACATACTCAGCGGTACTGAATAAATTAAAACCAAAATTCGTTAAAGTAGCAAAATCGGTTGCATCTATAATAGTCCCATTTTCTTTTACTATTCTTACACTAACATCAAGATAAGTTTCACTTGGATAGAACCAGGAATCTAATTTCTTTGTCACAAATTCAAACTCTGATTTATTAGATCATTCACATCTGCTTCTCAAACTTCTTTAAATTCATATTTTACATCAACAAGCGGTTCGTCAAATATGTTTCATTGGGGACTAATAATTTTATTTACTGCCTTTTATATCAGAAGGAAATTATTAAATAAAAATTATTTCAGAATCTTCAAACCACTTCCAGTCATTAACGTTTTGAATAAGTCTTGGGTTCTTTGATTTAAAATTCTTTTATTTGCACCTAGTTTGATCCCACATAGATTTTTTGTTTGAATGACATCAATTAATTATTTCTTGTTTACATCAATTAAACCTTTTCCATACTGTACCGCTCTGTTTTTCAACAACTCAAATCTCGGTTTAATAATTCTATTATACATCGATAATGCGCCATCTTTTATTTGTTTTGCAGACGTTTGGAATAACTGTGAATTGGCAATTTTTTTGAATATATTACCATTTCCACTTCCATACTACTTTTCATAAAGTAATCGCTTATTATTAATCAACATTTATATGTAAATAAATTTATTTCAATAATCCTTTAAGCTTTTCTTAAATGCAATATGTATCCAACGTTATCTCCATTCAGAACAGTCGGCCTTCCTAATTGATCAGTAATTATCATTCTCAAGGAATAAATATACTCTTTCGTATTTGTTGGAAGATAAATTAATTGTCTAGGATTTTCAACAATTTGACAACCCGGTTCTGTATCCGGAAGAAATGTCCAAATTACGTCTGATTTACTTTTGTTTTACTATAGACTTGTTTACAAGAGAGCAATGAATTTGAATTTTATCAACGCTTCTTGTAATATTCGGAAGCTTTGTACCTTCATTGATTTTCATAGAAATCTCACTTTCCTTCTCAAATCCTAAAATCTGACACAAGTCGCTATTAAATCTAAACACGTATTTTTCTTGTAATAAAATTACAAATTTCGTAGATGCCGGATTTGATGAAATTACAACAGGACATTTATCTTTTGGAGTATCAAAGTACTGACAGAAAAAATAATTGAAACAATCATCATTGTACATCCCACTAGGAATTGTAACATTAATCCATTCCTGCTCTTTAGATTTACTATACTGAAATGTATTATTTTCAAATTTTTCACTTATATTATGCCAAGAATTCCACAAAGTGCATTGATTCAAACCTATTTCGTAATCGCAATGACGATTCAGTTCGATCGGTTGACTAAATGTTTTATCAATGATACTTTCGTTACCTTCAATGTTTAACAACACAATTTATTAGAAATATTTTTTTATACAATAAATTATATTGTTTCTTTGTATAAATTTTATTTCGCAGAAATGAATCCATAATATCAATCGCCTCATTCCTCACCTCATCAGATGTATTTCCGTTTACTCTACTACTTATCAAAGTGTATAATTTTTTATTCATTTCATCCTGATTCATATATATGCCAGTTTCTTGTTGTTTGACTAATGACATATTTAATTGAACGGTTTTTAACCTATTATTGTATTCTTTTATAAAATCAATTTGTTTATCATACCTACTAAAACCACTTTTACTTTTCAGACCTACATAACTTTGACTTATAGTTGTTAAATGATCCAGAGCCTCATCTATTTTCTTGGGATGCTCAAGGTAATAATAAGGCATTTTAAAATAATTCTCAATGCCAATCCAGTCTTCTTTATGTTTCAAATTCATATGATTTAATAACTCTCCATCCATATTCAAGTTTAAATTTACGTCATACGACTGTTCTGGTTTGGGTTCTAAAGCAGGATTTGGTGCTCGACTCGGTTCTTCTGAAACTAAAGCAAGATTTGGTGCTCGAATCGCTTCTTCTGAATCTGGAATCTGTAAAGCTGTTTTAAATGTATCACCTAATCTGGGAAACCGTCTTCTTGAATTATTATCACCTTCCAGTAGTTTATTAATGATCATTTCAGCGTTTTCTTGTAAATTTTTGATGGTATCTTTAGTGTTTTCTTTTTCTGCCATAACAACTGGAGCATTTAATTCTGAAGCATATTCCCGAAACCCTGCTTTCTCCATCTCCTATTGATGAACTTTTTTTCTTTGAATTTCTCTGTTCTTAACTATATCCGATTAGATAGCACTCATGCGTCTTGAATCCATTTATATACAACTAATTTTATTTAACAATAATTTTTGAAAGTTCTTTTTCATAAAATCCTCCTCGAATTAATTCCCCATTTTTGTCAGATATTTCATAAGTAATGGGAGTGGTAGGTCTAACGGTTGCTATCTGAAATACTTCATCCGTGTAGTTAGGTAAATATCCTTTATCAAAAATACTTTTTTCTTTTTTAATTCTAACTAAATCTCCTACTTTGTAATTTCCTTTGTCTTTGTAATCATCTTGTGTTAAATCTGTAGGGAAAAAAGCATTAAAAACTGATTTAACTTTTTACTAGCATCAACTGGTTTCATTTGTATTGAGCGGTGATACGAGTTATTATAAGTATTAACGAATACAGGTAAAGTATCAATCCATCTATTTGTGTTGTTGTGAGTAAAACAGTTCCATAGCTTTTCTTTCAGCGTTCTGTTGAATCGTTCAACGATTCAGTTCACATTCAGTTATAAACCACTGAATCTTATAATTTTTCAAAAAAGTTTGAGCATTTCTTATTACAAATTCTTTATCTTTATCTATTTACTAAAGCAATCAATACTAGTTGAACTGTAATTTGTTTTATTGTTTTTTTTTGAATTTCTGAAAATCACAAGATCAGCTTGCTATTGTTCATCAGCAAAGTGAACAAAGACTCGCCTCCTTTCAAAATTGTGATAAGATGGTTTATGTAAAGTATATACATTCTCATTTTGCAAAACATTTTTAATTTAATTTTTAGAAACGTTCACTTCATTTTCTTTTAATTTTCTGTAAATATCATCAACACCTGAGTAATTAGAATAATACGTATTTAGTATTACTTTTTCTGCGTTGATTTTTTTTTTAAGAATTGACATTTTTCACTGATCCACAAATAACACAATTACCTTCCTGCATAGGCATGTTATTCTTCGACACTGTTTTAAACATTGATTCAGTGGCAGTTATCGTTCTACATTTCAAACAATAAATCTGCATTTATTAGAAAATAATATTTTTTTGAAGTTTTTTGATAATTATTTCTTTTCCTGGTGGAATACCGAAAGAATCGAAAAATTCTGCTTAGGAACTATCAGATAGATTACAATAAGCAACCCACGTTTTATCAACGTTCATCATTTACCCCACTTTTTCAATTCCACGTTTATCATAATTAATTACACCACATTCTATACTATTTATCTGTTTGGGTAGCGTATCTATAGAGAAAACACCTCTAAAATGCGGCAGATTTTGAGTCGATTCCGTCGTTTGCTTGTACGATATATCAATATCCTATCTTTGTCATTACTTTTAAGTTTTTCAATTTTATCAATCTGTCGTTACGTAAAAGTAGCTTTACTGGTTCTCGTTCATTCTGTTTATTATGACTGACACGAATCTGACATTTTTCTTTCGCGTCAAAACATTTCTTCAGCTTCGCTTCATGTAGACTTGATAAATAAACTGTATATTCAAATGTTCCATCCATTTATTAGGGAAATAATTTATCATATGAAATTCTTTTTGTTTATTTACCAGCCATCATTTTTCTATTCTGGTAACGAATGGTTTGTCAAATGGTTTTTGCTCTAGAAGCCTTTTTAAGATATTTACTACTGCTCTTTCAATATTATTGATATGGATTTGTTGGTCAGCAATCTATTGTTACGAGTATGTTGACCAAGAAACTTTTTGTCATAATCTAGAAGATGCAGAGTTAACGTTGCTAAATTAACAGCATCATTTTATTTCTAGGGTTTTGAACATCTGTTATCAATTTGTTCTCAGCGTCAATTTCTTTCTCATTACCTCGAATTATTTCTTTTACAAATAACCATTTATCTTTAACCCTTACCAATAAATTATCAGGAGAATCATGCACGCAGTTAATCTGTTCATATCTTCGCTAAAATACTGATTTATCCCACTTGTTCTTCGGTAATTTCTTTTTTAAATTGGTTCAAAATAATAGTCATAGATCTGAGACTAATAGCGCCCTTCTCTGCTTTCGCATCACCTAAATTAACAATTCTCTTATCTTGTAGGTTAATATTACCGTTGTCATCAGTAACTCTCTTTTCATTCGATTCGTTACTAACCTTTTTCCAACACTACCGAATTTATTCATTTAACAAAGTTTTTCCTATAAATCGGATCTTTATCTTTTGTTTTTAAATCAATAAAGAAAAGTCCGTAACTTTGGTTGCAACCTCGAATTGTTTGAAAAAGTTCTCATTGTCTATATTAGATACATGATTTTGTCTGATTTATTTTATTTCTTTTGGATTAGAACACTGAAAGAATGCGAAATGATTACATTGAAGTCTTACCACTTTAGGCGTTTTATGATAGCTCTGTCACAAATAAACAATTTTTTCTTCTTCCTCTTATGAATAAGTCTTCTATTTCCTTCTGGTCTCTTTCAGTAACAAAATCATCAAAGATAATCAAGTTTTAGTATTTAGGGTCTAGGTTGTCAACATCAATAATATCATATTGCTACTGATAAAATATTCGCTTTACAATGTGATTCCAGAGTGTTTAAATTGTCTATATGTTCTTTATATTTGTCTTCTTCAAGATCTTTTGCATACAAGTATATTCGACTGAAACAAACATATTCATTAATTAAATTCAAGAGTAGATTGGTTTTTCCTGTTCCAGGACTTCCACAAATTAATAATCTAAATGTTTGTAAGTGAGTTTGTGTTTATTCTGATAACTATTCTTGTCGCCAAAGTCATACACTTTGATTGTAGCCTTTTCACTCATTTACTAGGCAAAAGTTTTTATTAGAAGATTTACCAACTACATACTTGAATATTTTAACTATATACTTGAATTGTCTAAACATATACATAATTTTTTGAATTATATACTTGAATTATTTAACTATATACTTGAAATTTCTAACTATATACTTGAACTGTTTAACTATATTCTTGAATTTTTAACCATATACTTGAATTGTTTAAATATATACTTGAATTTTTAACTATATGCTTGAAGTGTTTAACTATATACTTGAATTGTTTAACTATATACTTAAATTTTTTAACTATATACTTGAAATGTTTAACTATATACTTGAATTATTTAACTATATGCTTGAATTTTCAAGGTTATAACGTAAAGGCAAAGTTGTAAATTTATCACTTGATACTATCCTTTTATCATCCTTTGGATCTAATGCTTTTTTATTCTGTTCTTCTAGAAACATATTGTGCTTGTATGATCGCAAATTATACTGGGTTACGGAAAGGTTTTCAATATTTCCAAACAGTACATCCTTAAAGTTTTGAATCGTAATTTTATCTTTAACTATATTCGTTTTTATTCCTTTCAATTTTTGCTAGCTTTTGATTGGTCTTGATAATTTTTTAAATAAGCATATACTTTTGATCGTAATCCAACAAACTCTGTCATAACTTGCCCACCTATTTCATCTTTCATCATTCCTGTAACTTTCTTATTTACATTAGAAAATCCGTATGAATTATCTTTTTCATAATCAGATGTATCGAATCTGTCATTCAAATCCTGTTTGATATCTTGATAGAAATCTTCGGTTCTAATATCATATATAAAAGTATCAATGTCCATATAACACAAATGAATTTTATCTCCATATTTAGGCTTCATATAATCATAATGGAATTCATACATCAATAATGTGGATAGTTCCAATACAGCAAAACCGATGTACATTGGTTTGTCTAATTTTATCTTTTCCCTTGACATTCTTGCCACTGAAAAGTTTTCACTTAAAATTATTTCAGATTTAAAGTTGGGTTTCTTTATTATTTTTTCTCTTGTTTTATCATCGGTTATTATTTGGCCGCTCGCTTCCTTACGTTTTTTCAAAGCAAGCCTTATTCATAAGCTTAAAAGAAATCCTTTTCAAAATCATTTGTACCTTTAGTTTTAAGGGTTTTGTTGTGATCTATATATCCCTTTAATTAAGCACTTTCAGTGAATCCTAGTATTCTATGTACTCTATTCAATATCAGACCTTTTTGTAAATAGAATTCTAGATTCCTGTGATGAATTACATAGTTGGTTTTATCTAATAATGTGGTACAAAGTTTACCATTAAAATGTTCGGGTGCTAATGGCAAATCTTTGTGTAATTCGTGTAGTTCTTTTGGATATTCAATATCTACTTCATATATAGCACCCACATTCTGTAACTGCATCACACAATCAATATGATTTTTTAGATGGTTGTAATACTCTAGTGATTCGTATTCATTCCTTTCTTTCAAATAATCCGGTACTTGAATGAATTGAAAATTATTCGCTGGTAAATCTTGTGACATCGCCCACCCATATAAATTATTTTTATCCAAATATATTAAATAACTAGATTATTCCTATTATAATTAATCTTATATTTATTATTTACTTTTTGCGGATCTATTTATATACTGCGATACACCACCTCGTATCCCCTTTTCAATGAATGCATACATTCCTTCGAGAATAATGGTAATACTACTTTCGAATGTTTTAGGAAAGACACCAACGTTAATCTAGGAGCTGAGAAGTAATGAAGTGGATCCAGATCATAATTATGTATACAAACATTTCTGAAATTCTCTACAACATCCGACAGTATTAATACATCACTTTTCAGGTTTAACTTGGTATAATCGAGTAATGTTTCACAGTTAAATTGTTTCCATATAGATACCACTCTTTTATAATCACTTTTGTCAATACCTTTCCCTGTCAACCTAGAATAAAAGCTTTCTGTTGGTGGTAACTTTCTACAATTCATTTTATCGAAACTATCTACGAATACATATGGATATACCCCTTTTTATTTATTTATTTGAATTCGTCATCGTTTTTGAAACTTTAAGATGGGAACGCAATAGAACAACAAAACAGTAGCCGAGTCCAGAATGAAATCACAGCACCAGCTTTAACTCTAACCAATTTTCATTGAAGAAGTTAAAAAAAGCAGATAATTAAGGAAGAATCTTCAATTGTTTTCCCACAAGTATATTTTCCAGCTTGAGCCTGAAGAGAAGACCCTTGCCAAGAAGGGCCGAAATATAGCTCGAATAAAATGTAGCTGACTTATCCGTTTTGCACCGTTAAATATGATTCGCAGTCAGCTTGGGCTGAAGGATGTGGGAAAATATCAGCAGGAAAGATTGGACATAGAACCGTTTGCTTAATAAATGTACTGTTTTCAGTTGGACGGGTTTGATTCTTTAATAAAATCTTATAATAATAAATATCACCAAATTAAATATCGAACAAAAACGAGACCAATGAGTTATATCGCTTCATAAATGCATTGTTTTCAGTTGGACGGGTTTGATTCTTTAATAATTTGTTTTAATAATAAATGTCACCAAATTAAATATCGAACAAAAGCGAGATCAATGCGTTATATCGAAGCGTAAACTAACACACAAAATAAACCAATCAAGTACAAGATAAAACGAAAACTGACAAACTACTAAATCTTTGCGATTTCTTTAAGAAATGGCTACAGCCGGGAGCAACACTTTGGTTTCTTTCTTGAGTAGGCCTATCGGTTAAATGCTGAAGCAGTCAACCCATCGTGGTTTTCAAAAGCTTATATTCCAAAAACATATTTTGTCTGAACTGATGACGCAATCACTAGTCTTATAGGCCTAGCTATCCCTCAGCGATGAAAAATCTAATTGTGTTTTAGTTGCCCAGCAATTAGTATTTATATCTTAAAGTTGTAAGCTAGCTCTGTTCAAAATACTTTTGTCAGAACCGACTGTCTCTACTCGCCTCCCTGACCCCAGCTTAGCGAAGCTATTGATTACAAAGAGAGTTTTCCCTGGTGTCTTCCAACCGTCTTCTTTCTTTCGTAACGTGAACTAAAACTTGTCAGGATTGAAGAGAGGCTTCTGACTTAATTTTTGCCCTCATTGAAAGTGAATTGTCGGCTTCTCTTATTAATCCCCTGGGCGAGCTTCCGTAACTATCCCATCGACAACAATATGTGAGCGAACTGTCTGAAAATTTGTGTGAACTGACGTTTATACCAACTGACACTTTTGTGAAGTGACGGTAGACGAACTGTCAGTAGGCAACTGACGTGTAAAAGAACTGTCAGATTTTAGGATTAGGTGAACTGACGTGTAGGTCTACTGACGTTTATTTCAACTGACAGTAGAGGAACTGACGGTTGGCCAACTGACGTGTTGTTCAACTGACGTGTTAGGCAACTGATGTGTTGCTGAAGTGACGTGTTGAACTACTGACGGATTTTTGGGGGTCAACTGACGTGTAGCCGAACTGTCGGAAAATGTTGGTGTACTGACGGAATTCTGTGGCGAACTGACGTTTATGTCGACTGACGTGTTGCGGTACTGACGGGACCCCCTTCTATCGGCATTTTCAGAGCAAATACCAGATTTACAAAGACCATCGCCATTCCGGGTTAGTTCTTCTATTCTCTTGCCGACACACTCTTTATAAGCGGTTAGGTGCTCTTTCGACTCTTTTTCCCAATCAACCATTGGAGGGGAAAGTGATGATGGCAGGGATGGCGTGTTCCCATTTAAAGCCGGTAACATGGGCCGGATAAAAAACTATAGGAAAATGATCCGACCCAAATACATCATAGCTCACACGCATGTTCATTAACTTAGAATTCAAGGAATGCGAGCAAATTAAATGACCAATCCAAGAAGTTGACCCCAACGCGCTCATATATGTACACGTCTAGGCGGTTCACATCCGACAGTTAAATCGTGATCAGTCATGACTTGGACTAGCTTACGGTAAAATAGAGAATTCGTGCTTACATTTCCGTTAAAATCTCCAACAAAACATACATGAGATAGTTGGTCAGAAAGCAACGATACCACTCTTCGGAGATACATAAAAAATCTGGCAAATTTTCCGTGGAGTAAACGTGTTTCATCTCCCAGTGATATGCACTAGTTGTAACCTATCCCCACAATGAACAGGGAAAGATAGAAATGTACTACATGACCTTCTACATAAAATGGCTAGGCCACCTTCCGGCCTACTCTTCCGCCATTGCTGAACTTACCGAAAAAGTAACAAAATCACTATGCATTCCGTCCAAAAAACCTGAATCAAAGACGAACAGCATGGTTTCCTGCAGTACACCGACTTGAACTTAGCACCACGCTGACTGGAACTTCGAAGGGAAGGTCGGTGTCTTGCTCCGTGTCGATGGTTCGTAAGGCCTCGGCGGCAATCGACGTGGCGTATTCTGTAAAAGAAAAATTTGACTTAGCTATGAGAAATGTGAGTTTGTAATCTAGGAGCGGCTAGCTTTGCAAGACACTATCCACATACTTTATTGTGCAGACCCAGCCTCGTACCCCTTACTCCTCCAGTTTCTAACAAAGGAAAAGTTACCGGCATAGCATGGATGGATTCCGAGTTCATATCTTTCGACGCGAATACATTCAAGTCGGAATGAAATCCTTCCAAGCTTGGCGTTGTCGACATAGTGAGGGACAAACGCCTACTAATCATTCTCATTCAATCATTCAATAGCTGCAGCAGCCGCCGTCCCAGGCTCCAAGTAGTAGTAGCGGTGCAAATCATTCTCATGACTGCAGGTCTTGAAAGTTTCCGGATGGTCGTGGACGTCTTTGATGTGACTGACGATCAAAGAAACTTCTTGACCGCTTCTTTTCGTGTACTACTGCTGGCGGCCACCAGTAAATGTGGTTGACGATGCTCCTATAAATATAGTATAACTGACGTGAACAGGGTAAGGTGTTGCTTACATGAATATAGTATAACTGATATAAATATTGGTAACATTTTTATCTAAATCTTAGACGGTAGAAAGTTGTTGTGTCCGAATTTTCGAAATTAGAAAGTTGATATACTTCAATAAAACAGTGTTCAGCTGTGGAATATCCTCTTCAGTAAACTTTTTTACGGAAATGGGAACCGGGTGTGGGATGGGTCTGTCGAACTTTGGCCCTTGACCACAAAGTTGAGAGAAAAGTGAACTTAATAAAACACTGATATCAAATCAACCCTGTAACAAAGGTATCATGACAGTGAGGTGGATAAGAAGCGGTGGGGTTCAGAAGCAAAGATATACAACGCACAAGGGAATTCAACTTACCAAATGCCATGGAAGAGGATGGAGAAGGGTCGGGTTGAGAATTAGGATCGGGTTGTTTCTGCAAAAGGAAAATTCAAAGTAGCCTTCATGAGAAACAGAAAAGCGAAATGACGTAGTTGGCAGCACCTCGTGCCTTTTCCACAGACCAACGAGATCCATCTCTTTCCTCCTAGAGACTGCCGTGATTTATTTCTAGAGACCTTGGATGCATGTCACGAGTCCAAGGCGTGGGAGATGGCCTGGAATCTCTCGTCCTCGCGCATGAGCTTTTCCGATGCCATGATGGTTGTCGGTCGTCACCTCAACAATCTGGACGCCCACATCCAGCAGCTGATTCAGTCCCTGATAAAAACCCTGCCTATCCAGGGCATTGGAGTGCATCAAATTGCTTTTCTATTCGAAGACATATTATTAAAATCATTCTTATGACGGATTATTCGTGCACAATTCGGTATAGAATCTTTAGAACACAGAAAGCTGTATTTGGTCTGAAATACCTTGAATTTCTACAAGATTATTCTTCCACTTTCTTCCGGATCTTACTGGTTGTTTGGGACAAGAAAACTGTGCAGGATCATCATGACTTTATCTTGCTGCCTACGTCTTTTTTTTCAACTTGACGATGAAGTGCCAAATCCGGAAGAGAAAGCCCGATCGTGTATTTGCACTATTTAATGCTCGACTAAGGGATTCAAACAGCCGCGAGTCCAGATACGCATACTGTAGCGCAGCCAACTTTTGAAGTGGGAGGCAAGACACAGGCAACTATATTCATGGGCTTTGCTTTGTATTTTATAACTTTGTATTTATAACTTTTGAAAGGGTGATCGGATCTCCGGCCTCAGACGACCAACTTAAAATCCGGACCGGATCCGGTGACTTTTGGGGGATACGTTCTTGACAGAACTAGACCATATCGGGGCTCTTAGGGGGGAGTTGGAAGGGTTTCCCAGAATTCCGATGATCGTGATAAAGGATACTTCCAGATGTGCTAAGGAAAATTACACTTGACAGGCCTATTAGTGACCCAACCAATTAGATTTAAGGACCTGACACAATAACCTAGGGAAACTTCCGTTTCTTGATCCGGCAATTTTTGAGGGAGTTAAAGGGAGGGGAATTCGGAAATTGCTGATTTCTGTAAGTTGCGAACGAGTTGTCCGATTAGAGCAAAACTTTTCTGGTGATAAGAACTGATGACCTAGACAGGCACCACATGCGGCAACGGTTGCAGAAGTTGGAGGGGGTCTGGAAACTTTGTGACCTGCACAAAAACCAAACGACTGGACGGAATAGGATGCAACTTTGACAGTACCGAGTTTAAGAGACCTAGTTTGTGTTTTACGGTTCAGACCGGATCCGACCAGGGTAGGAGGAGGATGAACCTGGATACCGGAAATTTGCAGATATGCTTCGATTGGACTAAATCTTGAAGAATGAGAAGAGGAGATGTCAGAGATGCGACGTCTATGTGTCCTAGTCGTATTTGGCCCCAGTGTCTGGAGCTGGAGGGGGGGGGGGGGGGGGGGTACCGGAAATAGTTTAGAATCCGGACCGTATCTGAACACGGTGGGGGGGGGGGTACCGTAGTTTCGCGAAAAATGCTCAGAGTCAAGCGAAACTTGATAGCAGGTAAGAGAAGATGCTTTAGGTGATCAGTTTATGTGTCTGGACCAGATTCAGCCTTGGTAGGGGGAGTTTGATTGGGGAATAATCAGACTCGAGTGAAACTAGATATCCTACTTCTAGGTCCTATCTATCCTAGGAGGTTGAAGGGGGTATTTTTTTATGTTCTCCTCCATTGGGTTCTAGATCTTTGACCTCTCACCCAAGTGGTAGAATACCTAGAGTAACCACACACAAATAAATATCTGTACGAAATTAAGAGCGAACCTTGCACAAGTTGACCTGGACTATCTTCTTGGTCTTCACGTCCATAAACGAGAGCCAACGCAAAACATGGCATTGTGGCAAGGAGAGTCGCAGCAGCCGTCTGCGGAGAGGTGAATGTCACCTGTGTCGAGCATTTCATCCAGCAGAAGTATTCGCTGGTTCAGCCAACACCGGTACACGCCACCCAGCACAAACGACCGCTGATGGCGGTAGTATGTTCGGATATTATAGGACGGAGCACTCATAAACTGGAGCATCCTGACAACTTTCGATGGACTGCTGCCAGACGTCAGAACTGCATTCGACAGCGCCAAATCTCCAGCGAAGAGGGATGACTCCTCGAAGTGTGATAGGCTCCACCACTTTCTGCTCGAAAAACGTAAGAATTATGAAGGAAGACAGGTCCTGTCAACCGCTTAGAATGTGATATAACTTCTACACGCAGAATCGTTCGTCCATTGCTCCATTACTTTCGAAATGTTGTTATAATGTTTTTACTTGACAAAAGCCGTGATGCTTGTCAACTAAACTGAATTCATGCAAGAAGCAACAAAGCTGTAACCAATTGCAAACATAAATAGTTTGCCAGCTCGTCGATGGTCTTGTTTTCCTGCCAGATCGTATATGGTCTTAGTTTACTGTCGTCAGATCTCTATCCATAATTTTTTTGTTTAAAAGCAAGTACTGTCAAAAACATACCTGTTACACTCTCTGTGAAAGAGAAGTGAATCTCCACAATGACCTGTGAAAAGCATCTTAAGAAAGACGGCGTCGACGCTCTTGTAGGACATCATGGTTGAACGTGCTTGGCCAAACTTGACGCACGACCCAGATAGGAACCTTCACAAGCCAACGTCTACTAATGTCATTCGAATGGGTGGGAGCTCATACTCCGACTCGCAAGTCCCACCACTGCAACAAAGAAAACGCGTGATAGTTATGATAGTAAATCATTCTACTTCAGTATTACTTTCCATTCATTATCGTGGCCGAGATACTTCACTTCACAAGTGAAACCTATTTACTTCTCTATATTAGCAATGCTCTTTATTACGATGGGTACATTTGTTCTCTTTATGTGACGTATCATGCCCCCAATCATTGTTTCCGAGGAGCTTATTCGTTCCGAGGTCAGTTATGCAAAGATTGTCATACAAGGCAAGGAGTATGGAAAGGGCTAAAAACAGCCGAAGCCGTGTGTGATTTTCGGAACAGCCGAAGTCCGTGTGTCAGCTTAGATGCCAAGTGGTCAACTACTTCTGACATCTGAGCCCAAACACTATGTAGTTCGAAGTGTCCTTTAAGATATGTACCATTTATCGACACCAACCCATCACTATACAATATGCCCGTCGAAAACTTCCTTCCAAACAGCTTAGATTTGATGTAATAGATAAGCCTATTTGACTCCAAATCTATCAAGCTAGAAAAATCAACATCGTCTCATGGTCGTTTTTCAGGCTTGAGCATAAAGAGGACGTTTGCAAGAAGCTCAGCTGACGTATCAGCATCGACTCGCTTCATCAACTGTTACTTTCAATCATGCTTAGAGGAAACATTGGAAGACGAAAAAGAACTTAATTCGCTTTCAGAGTACAGTCCTCATCTTCTGGAACGTAGTCGGAATCTTCATTCTTGGTCATCTTCTTTGGTGGTATAGACAGATTAGCCCTCCGACTCTCTGCCCTGTAACTCCTCAAACAGCTTTTCGAGTATTCTTCGCTTTCGAGGACGGCGAACGGAGATACAAGGCTCTCCTCGGAGTCGGAATAAATGCAATTTTCTGCAGGCGTGCTCTGAAAAGTCTGCCTCCTCGATATTTGTTTCTTCGTAGTCGTGTGGATATCCGAAGAAGACCCGACATCAAATTCATGCCGACACTGAGAACAGCAGACGGTATTTTTCACAATTGGCTCTGGGACGGGCTTATCTTTTTCGATCAGAGTTACCGGAAACTGTTTCAGCGTGTAGTGATGGTCCAAAAAAGGGTGACTGATTTTTTTGGGATTAGCTTTCTTCTGTATGTTCTCAAGGGGTACCTGTGACCAAAGGAAAATACTACAAAGATAATAAAGAGATTTTTTGTCAAAGTGGATGATGACAACTAACTTAAAGCAATGGGTATAGGGCATCGAACTAAGAAAGCTTCCGTCTTAGACTGAAAGGCTGGGGTCTGGGATAGAGCTTGTCACTCTTTTGATTATTCTGCTGGTAGGACAGATTCAAAGTGGATTGTAAAATTGAAGACAAGTCATGACTGTCGGGTTTCAATCTAACAAGAAAAGAAGCATACACATTTTCATTATACATGTTAAATAAAACCAGGGGGGGACTGGTATTAAATGTGAGGACCCCTAGCCTAAAATCTGGCCTTTTTCGGAAAAAAGACCCACCCACCCCCGCCTGGCTGGTATGAAATCTGAATCCGCTAGGGGTACCCCAACCCGCCAAAAAAACTGTTTAAAAAAAAAATTTTGCACAAACCACCCACAATAGCAGGGTGTGTAGCATATCGTTCAATTCCAAATAACAAGGTTACAAGTAAACTGTACCCCTTTTATTATTATCACGAAGACTATTTAGCGGTAGTTAGATTTGACACGTGTATACGTGGGTATATAGGTGTAAAAGGGTAGCGCGGGTGGTGTGTGGCGGTTCTTTACCTTCGGTGGCAGAGCTACATACAACACAGGTTGATTTATAAATGAATGTTTACTTTACCTTAATCGGCGTTACTTATTCCACTCCTAGTACTGACCATGAATTCTGGAACTCACTTAATACGAATATTGACGACGAACGAAGACTGAAGACGAAGACTCAGCACTAAGACTAAAACTCCAAACTGCAGAACTGAAGAACTAAAACTCAAAACTAGAACTAGAACTTAATCCGTGAGTCCCAACTCCCGGTTTTTATAACTTTCCTTGATCCCGGTTGTGCTTACCTTGATTGTGTATAAACATTTAGCAATCTTGCACTTGCGTGAACCCAAAATTGCTTACCTTAATTGTGTAGGAACATTTAGCAATCTTGCACTTACGCGAAACCATAGTTCTGCACTCGTCATCAAACGCTTAACCGTGGTGACGTATACCGAGGGAGTTGTGACTTGCGGATCATTACGTACAAGTGTTACGAACATCCGTTGTAACTATCCAAGTAAAAAGCTTATTTCAGCAGACGTGAAGGATTTTTTTACGTACCATCGATGACGCAAATGCACTTCAGCATCAGATTTTAAGTAAGGCTTTGCACTTGGCCAAAGAATGTCTAGTCTTCTACTTGTGCTTTCAGCGGGACGACGGAAAAATTGACGATTTTTATGGCACTTGCCCTTCGGCCAAGTGCCATATAGCGATCGCAATTTCTGTCCGCCCGTCGGTCGGTCTGTCTGTCCATGTTTTCCTAGTTCGGGCACTTCCACATAAGCTAGGACGATGAAACTTGGTAGGGGACCCCAAAAGATTAAGTTGGAAATACTCACTTTCCCGATCCGAGCATCGAGGGGAGTGGAGGGAGCGGGAATCCGGAATCTAGAGGTATTTATAACTTTCGAACGGGTGATCGGATCTTAATGAAACTTGATATTTGGAAGGAGCCCGTGGCTCAGACGACCCAATTTCAATCCGAACCGGATCCGGTGACTTTGGGGGGGAGCTGGAGGGGAGAAACCGGAAATCTTGGGAAACACTTAGAGTGGAGGAACCGGGATGAAACTTGGTGGGAAGAACAAGCACAACTCCTAGACACATCGTTGACATAACCGGACCAGATTCGGGCACTGTGGGGGCTCGAGCGGGGGGGGGGGGTCCGGAATTTCGGTGATCCTACTAGTACGGTACTTCCGGACGTGCTAGGACGATGGAACTTGGAAGGCAGTTCAGGGACCCAAACAGATTAACTTGATAATAGTCATGCCGCCAACAAGTATCCATCTTAGCTGGAAAGAAGAAGAATAGACAGGTGACTCTAAAACCAAAATGCAGAAGAATCTCTACCCTTTCGACGAACCAATCGAACAACAAAAACAGTCGCCGAGTCCAGAATAAAATCACAGCACCAGCTTTAACCCCAACCAACTTTCAGAGAAGAAGTTCTCAAAAGCAGATATTTAAGGAAGAATCTTAAATTTTTTTCCACAAGTTTATTTTCCAGCTTGAGCGGCTTGAGCCTGAAGAGGACCCTTGCCAAGAAGGGCCGAAATATTGCTCGAATAAAATGTAGCTGACTTATCCGTTTTGCACCGTCAAATATTGATAATAGTCGTTTCCTGGATCCGACCACCGTGGGGGGGGGGGTGAGGGGAGGGGGGAAGCCCGGAATCTGATGGCATGCATAACTTTTGGACGGGTGATCGGAATTGAATGAAACTTGGCAAGTGGAAAGAGCTATCGTCTCAGATATTCCATGTCAAGTCCTGGTCAAATCAGATACTTGGGGGGGGGGGGAAATCTCGCGAAGCGCGTGGAGTTGAGGGGTTGGGATGGAACTAGGTGAGAAGAACAAGCATTAGTCCTAGATAGGTAATTGACGGAACCAGACCGTATCGGGGCTCTGTGGGGGGAGTTGGAGGGTGTTTCAGGAATTCCGATGATCGGCAGTTAGGATAGTTCCAGCTATTTTAAGAACGATGAAACTTTGCAGGCCTATTAATGACTCAAGGACTCGACATAAAGCCCTAGGAAAACTTGTGTTCCTGCATCCGACCATCTTTGGGGAGTTGAGGGAAGGGGAATCCGGAAATCACTGGCTTCCGTAAGTTGCGAACGGGTGGTCCAGTTTGAGTGAAGCTTTATGGGTGATAAGAACTGATGACCTAGACAAGCAAAATATGCGTCCGAGCCACATGCGGGCACGTTTAGGAGAGCTGGACGAGGGGGGGGGGTACAGAATGGGGTGCAAGTTGGACAGTTCCGAGTTAATGCGGCCTTGATTTGTTATTTGGTGTCGGATCTGGTCACGGTAGGGGAGGGGGGTGAAGTAGGAACCGGAAATTTGCGTATAGGATATTCTCCGTTTCTAGTCTAACTGGATTAGGAGATGTCAGAGATGCGACGTACGACGTACGAGCTCAGTCGTGCCCGGTCATTCATCCGAGGTAGTCGCTAACGAGGCGCCTTAGTTGTTCTGTTTTACCCGGCGCGGAGAAGTTTTACGTCATTGCTAACTGAGTTCAGCTTTACCCGCAGTAAGTTACTACGTCATCTGATGACACGATCAATGTGATTCTGAAGTAGCCGAAGCGGATTATCGTTACAATAATGTCTGTGACACTGAAAGTCTTTGAGGAAGCCATCAGATCTCTTCAGAAAAAGCTTGACTCGATATTAACCGCCCAGAAGGAATTCTCTACTACACTCACGTCAATTAGTGCTGAGTTAACTGAACTTAAAAGTGAAGCCTTAGCCCGTTATGCCAGAATTTCTATCTTGGAACTAAAAGTTGAGGAACAGAATTCAAGATGTGAGCTGTTGGACGGTAAACTGCTGGAAAAGGATGTAAAAGGCAGGAGTTTAAATTTTGTAATCCATGGATTGCCGAATGAACGCCAAGGACAGACTGCTGTTGCCAACGTCAGCAGCCTACTTGCCGAAAAGATGGGTGTTACCGGTGATCTCAATATCACTAAATGCTATCGAATGCCCACTAATAAGTCGAACATCACAAGCCGTAAGCCCAGAGTAGCTCCGGTATTCGTCTCTGTTGGTAAGGAGAAGGATATCCAGACTGTTTTCAGTTCAATTTCTATGCTGAAGGGGTCTGGAATCACAATTTGTACTGACTTGCCACCTAAACTGAACACTGTTCGTAATGAACTGTTAACGCAAGGAAAGTAGACCCCGGCGCCGCGCCGAAAACGACCGCGACGCCGCCGATTTGACCCCGGCGGCGCCGCCGCCGAAAATCCAGTGGCGCGCCGAACACGCTGCCGCGGTGTCGGCGTATAGCTTTTTTTTTTTACTTCCGAGTTCGGGTTTTAGGGATTTGAGAACATACAGTAGGGATAAAGCTTCATGTTGAAAGACTGTTTCTCGCTAAAATTCAAAAGTTCTCCCACCTGTGGCTTAGTTTCATTCAGACACAGTTTAGATCAAGTGGATATGAGCTTTTCTGTGAAGGATTTCGGGCATCAGCCAATTGAAAAGTTCAAAGTCAGTACAAACAGTGCAAGGAAAAGCCATGCATGGAAATTTTTTGGAGATCTGCAGTGCAGTGTGGGTGCAGAACTCAAGGTAGTTGACTCTGGCTTTGTATATTGCAAACTGTGTCTCCATCAGTCGCAAAAAGTGGACAAAAATGCTCCCCTTAAAAAAGTGTATTCGTGTATCATACGTTACAAAAACTCTGTCAGCACAACAAATATGGTTTTGCATCTAAAAGCTGCCCATGCCAACGAAGAGACAGTCCAGAAAACTTTTTACCTGGAAAAGGAGCAAGCAGCTCAAGTTAAAGACAAAGAGAGTGGAAGCAAAGTCCCAGCTAAGACAGAGAATTCAAAAGTGTCTGATTTTTTTGTTCCAAAAAAGAGGCAACGCTCTTCTCTTCAGATGTCTACATCTGAAAAGCACCTCTTTGGACGAGATATTGCTCTTTTTTGCTGTAGGGATCTGCAGCCATTTGGGATAGTCAACCAGCCTGGCTTCAGAGATTTTCTTCAGAAATATGATGTTATCGGAAATGGCAAAAATGATATTCCATCTGAAAGAACACTGGCGAAAAGTGCCCTACAGGACATTTATGATAAATCTTTCTCTCTGATTAAAAATCTGGTTACTGATCCCAAAGAGATCATGGATGGAGCAGGAACTTTAGCTATTGATATTTGGACTGATGGCCACAGGCGCCTTGGATACCAATGTCACAGACTTGTGTACCTGGATTCGAAGTTTCAAATGAAAGGTGTGACTCTGACAACATCATGTCTGAATGCAGAGAAACATACAGCAGAAAATATTAGAAAAGAATTCAGAGCATGCATGAAGCTTTTCGGAATAGAAGGTATGTACTCATATTTTATTTGTAATTCTGAATACACAAGCTCTGCCATTTTAGCTGAACTTTTTCTGAAAAGAAAAACTACAAAAGTATCATATTAGTTAATCCAGAGCTTATCACATCACTTGATCATCAGTTAATGATTGATTTTGAGTTAATAGCCTAAAGGATTCGCTTACCTGTTCTTCTTAGACAAAGTGAAAAAACCAGGGCATAACTAGTTAGTTCAAGTGCTTGAGGCAATCTGGAAAGTAATGGGGTGAGCATACCAGTTTAACCATGAAAGCCCATGTTAAATTCAGATGAGCTTCTACCTCTGCACCTGCTTCATGCACATGTCAGATTGCCTCAAGCACCTCTACAAAGATTTTTCAGAATCAGAACCAGAAAATATTTAAGTTTCAAGGGTCTTTATTTATAACAAAACTGTCGCCTAATCCTTTTCTTAGCCCATCAGGTAGTTAACACATGGGAGGCTAAGCTAAAACTTGTACAGAACAACCTAATCTGTACAATGTATTATATAGAATTGTGTTATATTTTGATAAACAGAATGTAGATTTTCAGCTTTTTGTGAAGTCTTCAGCACAGTACAGTAACCGGGAGTCTGGGACATACTGTTTGTGGTATCTGTCTCTACCTGTCTCCTCTTCATCTAGAGAGGCGCAACATTTTGCCTGCAGTTTTGAGTTGTTGTTTTTCTTCTGGCTATTTGACAGTAAATCACTAGCAGTAAGCTAGTTGCAGTTCTTCTGTAATTCTGCAAAGGTCGAAAAACTATTAAAGAGAGACCATAACTAGCGGGGATCAGCATTGTTTATTTTATTTTTATGTTTTTTCTGCAGGCAAGCATCTTACTCTGGTTCACGACAGAGGTGCAAATATTGTGAAGGCATGCTACCTTGACAGAAACGAGTCAGGTTCGAGGGATTGTTTGGCCCATGGTCTCCACAACCTTATAACAGTGGATGGGATTTCCAAGGTTGCGGAGGTTCAGAACCTTGTAATCAAAAGTCGAGAAATCGTCAAAAGCCTTGTGTACAGAGGAGCAGAACTTGGAAAAGAGATTGCTGATTTGAGGTCAGAAGACTTTTTTGTAGTTGAATCTATTTCGCAAGTTGCAGAGATTTTAGAAGCTGACGAAAGCATCCCAGTTTATCAGGTAGCGTCTGAGCTTCAAAGCACACCGCCTCCAACGTTTATTCAGCCGCGAAGTTTGTCCCGTGATTTGCCAACACGTTGGAGTGCCACTTACCTGATGCTGAAAAGCTTGAAAAGCCACATATCTGCTGTCAACATCCTCCTTGGTAGATTGGGAAAACGCGAGCTAATATTTGACGACGACGAACTTAACCTTCTCACAGAACTCAACAAGCTGCTAGGCAGCTTTGCTGAAGCGGTTGAAACTCTGGAAGGTGAGCAGTATCCAACGCTTAGTCTTGCTCTTCTGTTCAGGGCTGTACTTAGAGAAAAGCTCGAGATTTCCGATGACGACAGCTTTCCTATCCAGGAGCTGAAAAGATGTTTAGCGACAAAATATGAATACCGAATGCCGCGTGACGATGACATGGTTTTAGCCGCTCTTCTAGACTTTCAGGTGTTTCAGATTAAAGAAATAGATGAACATCTTAGTGTGAAAGATATCTCGAAGCGAGAGTTCCTCTACCATGCTGTGAAAAATAATGTTAAAGCCTGTGATATTGCTGTGTTCTGTGACGAAAGTCCTGAAGCCAAACAAGTTGTAGTTGCCAATGTTGAACCGAATAGTGACGAAGATTGCGCCTCTGAAACTGATGACCCCTGTTCCAAGAAACCACGACAGAGTAGGGTAAGAACCCTTGCCAAGAGGTTTGCGTCAGCTGCGTCGTCTGACTCCGACGCTCATGATGAAATAATTCGGCGCCAAATCGATCTGTACCTGACGCTTGCAAGTGAAAGCGCAAGAAGCAAACCCTGGAGCGCACTCGAATTTTGGAGGACATACTCTGGCCAAATCCCTTGGATTGCCGCACTAGCTCGCAAAAAGTTGTCCCTTTCTGCCACAAGTGCCAGTGCGGAAAGATCTTTTTCAATCACGGGCATCATTTTGAGTCATAAACGAGCGATGATTGCTCCTCACAGGGTCAATTTCATCCAGTTTGTACATGATAATTATGATCTCTGCAAATCGCTCGAAGATCCTCAAATACCGTAGCTATCTGTGAAAACCGCGATCCTTCTCCGTGAAGGGATCCGATCGATGATCTGAATATTTCCTTACTCACTTACCATTGCCACAGAACTAAAGTCGAGGGCTTTTTTTTGTGTTGATTTTTGGTCAGTCTGATTTGTGCAATCTGGATCTTGTGCACTGTGATGGTATCATTGTGATCAGTAGTAATAGTCTTTGGCCCTGAATGAATCTGGGGCTTGATTTGAGCTTTTGTGTGTAAGCCACTACCGCGTAGTTGAAGCTGAATAAGTTTTCTAGTTTGTCAGTTTTACAGCAAAGGTTACTTTTAGTTTTTGTTTCTTTTTGGACTCAAATTGCGAATGGGCACGTCCGGACGCGGGGTTGAGAGTCGAGTTGCTATCTGTAGAATCGAAGTCGATTCCTTTTTTCTTTGTTTTACTTACCTTCGAAGTCAGAGCGATTATTAAGATTAGCTCAAACATCTCATAGGCTCGAACGGAAAAGTATGAAACGAACGAATGTCTGTTCAACTCACGAACTCTCACACACGAAACCCGTGTGCTATCATAATTTACAGTCAGGCTCTTCTGTTTCAGGAGATATTTGTTTTTCAGAACTTCAGACCTGTGCGTTGGCAGACTTTGTTTGTTGATCTCGTGGGGTAGTACTGTCGCCGCCATAAAAAACGGACACTTGAAATCCCACAAGGAAAAAGTAAATCTCCTTGAAAATGCTCTCAGAACCTCAGAGTTTACCTGTTTGGGAAAACAGGTAAACAATAAGCGAACTGGTCTGTATGCATAAACGATATCTTTGTAAGTTCCGAAAAGGCATACACCATAGTGTTAACGAGAGCCAATTTCCTCCTTATGGAATTTCAAGTGTCAGTTTTTTGTGTCGGCGATAGTACATCAGTGTCAATATTTATTTGGTCACTTTGCAGAGATTGCCCATTTTAGTTGATTAAAAAATAAGAAAAAAAATGCCTTTTCTAGAATATCCTAGGCACTGCAATTCCCAAGATGGCAAGGACAGTGCCATCTTCAAGTACTGCACGCGTGTCGCGTACGGTCCCAAGCAGCCGCGCTGGGAACCGGTGAGATTTCTTTCAGCAAAAGAACTGAAAAGTGGTCTTCGCATTTTCGCAAGCTCGCCATAATAAACGAAATTTTTATTATTGTGATTCAGCTCTGATCTGATGAGCCATGCTGAGGAAGATAATAACCTCAGGATCCAGCTAGTTACAAAGAAATTTTATTAGCAAAAATAACACACTTCTTCAGACTTTCTCGGGCTTACGTACACCTTCTCGGGCTTACGTACTTAGAGATGGCACTTATGGTGTGGCTATTCGTTCGTAAGTGAAGCTGCGCGTTCCGGAAGAACCAGTATTCTAACACTACCAAAATTTACCATTTTTTAGTGTTTTTCTATATTGGTCGCATTTATTTTCGGAAACGCCGACCTCCGCCGGCGGCGGCGCCGATTTCGTATCGGCGGCGCCGCCGCCGAAAAATTTTCGGCGGCGCTGGCGCGCCGCCGAACGCCGATACTTTTTCCGGCGACGCAGCTGATTTTAGTATTCGGCGCGGCGCCGGGGTCTAAAGGAAAGGCCCTCCGTGACGCTGGGTCTGTTAAGGTGACTCGGGTCAAACAGAAAGGTGTCAAACTTTGGCTAGAGTTTAAGTCCAACACTTCATCAGAGTGGGTCAAAGCCTAGTGATGAATACTGTGTAGAATGCTCTCCCATTAGATGTTGTGTGCCGACAACCAGACTTTCAGTATAAGGTGATTATTTCGTTTATATCAGTTTATTAAAATGTTAATGCTTGCGTTGCGAAGGTATGATAATGCAATCCGCTTCACTATTTCAATAATCATGTGTGTGTTTCATCTTGCTGTCACTGTACAGCTCATCTTCTTCTGCGTGTTTTTTTCTTTGTTAGGCCTAGTGATTGTTGAATGGTATCAAGGTTTCGTTTTGGTTCTACCCTCGTCATATATTATTCTTAGGAATTATTCTGTTGTTTCCGGTATTTATGAGATTTGTACTTCTTCTTCATTACCCGAGCAAGCAAGGCAGTGGCACATGGTGGCAATTATGTGACTTTTTCATTATTTTTATAAATGATTAGTGTGGATTTTGGGAACGATAGATTTCGATCTGTTCGAGATAATCAGCTTAATTTAAAAGAAATATGCGAAGAACCGGGTTCGCTTAAGGATAATATCTTGGATTCCTATTTATTTAACCTCCCGCCTACTCAAATTTATTTTCAACACGAGCTTCCTAAGATGTCAAATTTTAGATCAGCATTCTTCAATTGCCGTGGTTTACTTAGCAGTCTGCAATTTGTCACCAATTTACTATGTAATCACGGGCTGAGGATTCTTGGTGTGTGTGAAACGTTTCTTGGTGATGGTAATGAAAGTCTGGTGCATAGTGAAAGGTTCAGTTTTATTTCTAATAACCGACAAAAAAGAAGAGGTGGGGGAATGGGTATTTTTATAGACAGGAATATTCCATTTGTTGTCCTGGAACAACTCTCTACACATCATAAACCTATGATATTTGAAACCCTTTGTATAGAATTCACTGTGGCTAGTACAAAAACTCTTTTATGTGTTGTTTATCGTCCACCATCTTCTTCGATGAATGATTTTCTGGATCAGTATGATATGTTATTAGAGTCTGTTTCCGGTCGCAATTGCAAACAAGTTCTGGTGGTGGGTGACTTCAATATCAACCTGTTAGAATTAAATCTTCCATCTAGTAATTATTCCAAAGATAAAGCCCTTACTTTTCTGTGCACTAACCTCTCACGCATGCTTATTCCAACTTGTCGGGTTGCGACACGCATTGCGGATGATTCTGCGACACTAATAGACAATATTTTTTCGTCTATACCAGTTGCATCGTCGCATGTTATTATGAATGATGTTTCGGACCACTGTGTACTCGTTGCTGATTTTGCTTTTAATTATCGGCCACGAAATAATACTTCGAAGAAATGTAGAGAACTCAGTAATGATAATATTACTAAATTGAGAACTAAGTTGTCTTCGCATGATTGGTCTCCTCTATTTAAAAAATTTTGCCCGGATGTTGCCACAGCCATGTTTCTGAAAACTTTCCGCGAATTTTTAGATGACATTTGCCAAAAATCCTTGGATTTCTCAAGGAATATGACGATCTATTCTGGTAAAAAACAAATTATTCATAATATATAGACTACGCCGAACGTTGATAATAAAGTTAATTTTAAATATTACAAAAATATTCTGTCGTGGGTGATACGCAAAGCTAAAACGCAGTATTATGAAAAAGCATTTGTAAAAGCACAAGGTAACCAGAAGAGTACTTGGCGAATAATTAATTCTCTTTTGGGAAAAAACAAATCGTCTTCGACACTGAATGAGATAATCGATAGTGAAGGTAATGTTGTTACGGATCGTCAAGGAATTGCGAATCTTCTCAATGCACATTTTGTTAGTATTGGAGAGAAGACAGCTGCAGGATGTCCACCCCCTTCGAACGAGTCGTTTAAGCGGCACATGCCTCCCCCGATGGATACATCCTTATTTCTTACTCCAGTTTCTATTCTTGAATTAAAAAATATCATAGCTAAATTGAAAGATGGTTTTTCTGAAGCCTTGGATGGATCTTCAACTTATTTAGTTAAGGCAATATGTCCTAGTATTTTGCATGTTCTTTGTCACATTACAAATTTAATTATTCAAACAGGAGTTTTTCCGGATTCTTTTAAATCATCTAGGATAGTTCCCCTGCACAAGGGTGAAGATTCTCGGCTTTGCACCAACTACCGACCAATATCGATACTCTCTGCATTTTCAAAGATAGTAGAAAGAGCCCTTCATAATAGAATTTATGGATTTCTTGATAGATTCAAATTTTTTTCAACACTTCAGTTCGGATTCCGCAAAAATCATAATACGATTCACCCAATGACTGTTATCGTGCAACACGTTCAGGATTGTCTGGACCGTGGCGAGACTCCTGCAACAATTTTTCTTGATATTCAAAAAGCATTTGACAAGAGATATCGCATGAGATCCTGTATTGTAAACTTAACAACGCGGGTATACGTGGAAATGCACTGGATCTAATAAAATCTTATTTGTCGGATAGAAGATAATGATAGATAATGACTCGTCTGATGATTTATCGCAATCAAGAACAGTAGGAGTTCCACAGGGATCGGTACTTGGACCACTATTGTTCTTGATATATATCAATGATCTGAGTTTCTGTACGGGTGAATCTTCACTGAATACTCAGTTTGCCGATGACACAGCAGCAACACTATCGGCTACGGACGAGCATGCTATGGTATTAAATCTGAAGACTACATTTTGCCGACTAATAGAATGGATGTCTGACAATAAATTAGCCTTAAACAAGAAAAAGACAAAATTTTTAATTTATAGTAGAACTGGATGTAAGTTTGACAGTGTAAGGAAAGTAGAAATTGAATCAGGTGAAGGTGTAATTGTTTTTGAGCGAGCTGACTCTATTCGTTATTTGGGTGTTATTTTCGACCAGAATATGTCATGGAAAGAGCACATTAATTTGGTCAGGACTAAGGCTTCTCGTGGTGTTGGACTTATGTTTAGACTTACGCATCTTCTACCGTATTCAGCTCTGAGATCCCTTTATTTTTCTTTGGTTCATTGCCATTTTGATTATGCGTCAATAATATATCTTAATACGTTTACAAGTCATATCAAACCAATCCAAATCATACAGAATAAAGCATTGCGCGTTTTGAAATTGTTTCTTCCAGCCCCGTCCAAGTTCCCCAATAAAACTTAAACCCTGACCCTGTGTACATTACATAATATTCTTCCAGTAAGAAGTGCAATGCAATATTTAGTTATACTTTTTAAAATTAAGCTTGATCGATCATTGCTACCAGAATACTTTTCATCAATGAATCTTTTGTGTCTTTCTGATTCGTCTCAGACTGAAACGAGATCGACATAAATTACGAATGCCTCAGGTTGTTACCGAAAGGTCCAGGTTCTGTCTTCGGTATCTCATTCCTCCTCACTGGGAGAGTGTCAAGTTAATTATGGATTTAACGGTAGGAATAGCTGCTATAAAATCACGGCTTAGAAGAATGCTGATCGAGAATTACAGAAGTTAAGTAAGTGATTCTCACTTTCCGGTTGTCTCTTCTTTTGTTATTTATATAAAGTCTATCGATATTCCCATCCTTGTTTAATTTTAATTATTATTTATATATTTATTTTTGTTTAATTGTGACTGTGCCTTGGCCTTGCTTTCGGATAGCTGTATGATTATATAGCTGATGGATGTAATTGGGTATGATTCTTCATGTTTAAGTTAATTTCGTTTTATTTATTTTTTCTGTGTGCGCTCGAGCTCTGCTCTCAGCAGCGGAAAGTGATACTGCTAGATTTTTTTTTTGCAAATAAAGATAACCTTGAACCTTGAACTGCAGAAAATTGATGAAGAGGGAGAAAATGCGCGAGCATGTCAGTGTACACATTGCAAAATGCGATATTCCTGCTGATTCTTGCGGTTTCTGCGGGACTAGAGGAGGTTAGTACGATTAAGCATTCTAACATAATGAACACGTCGTTAAATTTCTCGTATTTGTTCTGGTAAACCTTTTTTATAACCGTCACTTTTTATCATGGGCAGCTGAGAGCCGCGCTTCGTCTTTACTATGATTTCAAAGCAATTCCTTGGTTCTTACTCATTAACAAAGAAATAGGATGTAACACTAAGCTTATTGATCACATAGTCCGTAACTAGGTCTTTCCCTTTATCATTTTCTATGCATGAAAGTTGTGATCGTTACAGTTTGCTTATGGTGGTTGGGAGCATCATGTGTAATAATGCTTGCGTTAGAAAGTAGCTAGTATAAGTTACGGTGATTGGAGGAGCCAGGTTTGGTAGTTACTACTCCCTCCGAAACGAACGTAACGACAACGCAGACAGGTGCCACCTTTCTGGCGGAAATTCCTGCTGAAAAGAAAACCATTGTCACGAAAATGATCCGTAACAAACAGTCCAACTTAAAAATAAGTTTCACCGTTCAGTCAATGTTGTTCAATCTGGAATTCAAGGCAGACTCGTAATGCAAGATAAAGATTGGCACATACGGGAGAGGGAAAACATCATATGAAAGAGCCTAGTCGGATTGCCAATACTATTACAAATTCAAGCTGAAGTCGGCCAGAGACAAGACAACGAACCACCCAGTAAGGTGCCCAGATTGTACAACGGAAGATACCAGTGCAAACATTCCACTTGCACAAGCAGTTTGGCGTCTTGGTGTAAGGAGGCACTATGAAATTCATCACCAGCATTCTTTGGCACCAAAAGACATGTGGAAGATGTCCGCGCTTTACCACTATTACCTGACTACTTTTTAAACTGTATGCTTATAATCGAAATATTAACTTAATTGGAATAAAGTTAGACCAGTTGTTTCCAAATTGTTTGCTTCGCCGGGAAAGTGAATGGGCTTCTTGTACTTGTACAAGTACGATGTTCAGAATAAGAGATCTATAGCTCTCTTTGTCCCAGCTGTTTCGACCATGTTATTTCCTGCTAAATGATATGTTGCTTGGGTCAGTGTACAAAACAAGAGCTGTAAGCTCATATGGCACTTGCATGTGTCAAGATGATTTGATTGATCAAAAGTAAGTTTCGACTTTGCGGTTGAGATGCGCTCTAAGGGAGCTGGAACTTCATTTGTAAGCAAAACCCTTGAGGCAAAACTGCTAATGGGCTGATGGGCATCACGAAAATTCATATATTGCTTAAAAGTATTTTTTTTACTTTGCGGTCAAGATTGGTACTTTCAGGAATAATCGGATTTGTGAAGTAGCAATTTCTAAGCAAATGTTGTTGAGTCTCCAATATTCCAGCGAAGTTTCATCGTCCTAGCACATCTGGAAGTACCTTAACGCGCGATCACCGGAATCCCGGACCCCCCTCCCCCTCCTCCAGCTCCACCCACAATAACCGGAGCCAATCCGGTTCTGTAAATGATTAATCCAGAGCATCTGTTTGTCATCCCCACGAAGTTCGATCCAGATCACACCAGTCTAAGCGGGTCAAGTATTTTCCGCCCTCCCCCCAATAGTTGCCGGATTCGGTCCGGAAATGAAAAAGGTCACAAGAGAAAAATGTCTTCTGTTTAATTATTAAATTTCACTCGAATCCGATCACCCATTCCAAAGTTACGCATGACTCAATATTCCGGATTCCCCTCCCTCAACTCCCCCCCCCAAGATTATCATATCGAGGATTTTTTTTATTCCAAGTCAGTTTGACCGGGTCCCTGATATGCCTTCCAAGTTTCGTCGTGAAAATCCCCCAAAAAACGGAATTCCGGGATACCCCCTCCTCCCCCCCCCTCAAGTGTCCGGATCCAGTCAAATTATGCAAAAGATTTACATGGACCAGATGTTTGTTCTTCCCAGCAAGTTTCACTCCGATACCATCATTCTAACGGTTTCTCAAGATTTCCGGTCCACCCCCCCCCCCCAGCTCCCCCGCGGTGCACGTAGCCAATCCAATTCAGCAAATGACTTACCTAGAGCATCTGTTTGTTCTTCCCACAAAGTTCCATCCCGATCCCTCCATTCTAAACGGGTCACGTATTTTCCGCCCCCCCCCCAATAGTTGCCGGATCCGGTCCGGATATGAAAAAAATCATCGGAGAAATGTCCTCTGTTGAATTCTTAAATTTCACTCGAATCCGATCACCCATTCCAAAATTACGCATGACTGAAAATTTCGGATTCCCCTCCCTCCACTCCCCCCACCATTTTCTGATCGACAAAATTTTTATTTTGAAGTCAGTTTGATTGGGTCCCTGATATGCCTGCCAAGTTTCATTGTGGAAATCCCCAAAACCACCATCACCGGAATTCCGGGACCCCCCCCCCCCATAAGTGTCCGGATCCAGTACAATGGTCTAAAGGACTTATCTAGAGCAGATGCTTGTTCTTCCCAGCAAGTTTCACTCCGATTCCTCCATTCTAACCGTTTCTTGAAATTTCCGGTCTCCCCCCCCCCGACTCCCCCCTGGCTACCGAATCCGGTCAAGACTTTAAACGGGATATTACAGATATATATTATGTTCAGTTATGAAGTTTCACTACAATCCGATCATCCGTTCGAAAGTTACACACTTTTCAGTTTCCCGGATTCCCCTGCCCTCCACCCCCCCCCCAAAATGGTCGGATCAGAAAACTGATTATTCCTAATTTTGTTTGGTCGGGTCTCTGATATGCCTGCCAAGTTTCATGGTCCTAGCACAACTGGACGTACCCTAACTCGAAAAAGTGTGACAAAATGCCCTAAAATTTCAAGTTTCCAGCGCCCCCACTTCCCCGCATATGGTCGGATCGGGAAACTGATTATTTCCAGGTTAGTTTGGTCGGGTCCCTGATATTCCTGCCAAGTTTCATTGTCCTAGCTCATCTGGAAGTACCATTACTCGAAAAAGTGTGACAAAATGCCCTAAATTTTCAAGTTTCCAGCGCCCCAACTCCCCCGCATATGGTCGGATCGGGAAACTTATTATTTCCAGGTTACTTTGGTCAGGTCCCGAATATTCCTGCCAAGTTTCATTGTCCTAGCTCATCTGGAAGTACCCTAACTCGAAAAAGTGTGACAAATGGCCTAAATTTTCAAGTTTCGAGCGCCCCCACTCCCCCGCATATGGTCGGATCGGGAAACGGATTATTTCCAGGTTCTTTTGGTCGGGTCCCTGATATTCCTGCCAAGTTTCATTGCCCTAGCTCATCTAGAAGTACCCTAACTCAGAAAAAAGTGACAAAATGCCCTAAATTTTCAAGTTTCCTGCGCCCCGCACTCCCCCCCATATGGTCGGATCGGGAAACTGATTATTTCCAGGTTAGTTTGGTCGGGTCCCTGATATGCCTGCCAAGTTTCATTGTCCTAGCACATCTGGAAGTACCCTAACTCGGATATGTGGGACAAAAACTCGGACCGACCGACAGACGGAATTGTGATCGGTATATGGCACTTGAGCCAGAGGCTGCAAGTGCCATAAAAAAACAACAACAAGAGGACCACCCAAATAAAATCTGCTAAATCGCGACAAAAATGACCCACCCCACCCGGCTAGGGTCCTCAGATTTCATACCAGTCCCCCCCTGAATAAAACAAAAAACACCTTTTTTCATTATATTCTTTCGGTGTTCGGCTTAGATTTCTGAAAGAAATGGAAAAGTTTGACTTGAACTTTGTGCTGCAAGTGTGTATGAAAGGCTATAATTTATTCCAAGTTAGTATAAACGGGTTGACTTATTTTCTCTGGATCTGCTTTCTTTGGCTTGTTCTCAAGGGTATCTGAGAATAAATAAACATATTACAGAGACAATAATGAGATTTCTGGACACAATGGATGACGGCATCTAAAGAAAAACTGGGCAGTAGAGCATTACACTGAGAACTAGTGGGAATGATGATCTGCTGATGAGACAGAATAAAAAGCTGGGACAAAGCTTGTCACTCTTTTGGTTATTCGGCTGGTAGGACAGGTCCAAAGTGGAGTAGTAAGAATAAATACAGGTCCTGTCTGTCAGATTTTATTCAAAAAATTTCAATATTCATGTTACAGTAAAAGTGAAAAAAAATAACTCTTTTTATCACTCTATCCTCTCTTTCTTCTGCTTAGATTTCTGAAAGAAATGAAGCTGTTTGACTTAGATTTTAGTTTGCAAGTATGTAGGAGAGGATGTAGCTTATTCCAAGTTTGCATAAGTTGTCTATCCTACTGCATTAGAATATTTTACACATCTGAAGATTGATTGACACCAACCACGACATCCAGGGTTCTGCTTGATGCCATGTCTGTCTCCAAAAAGCCCACAAGGATGTCGACTCCAGCGGACCAACATAAAGAGACTCGTGAATGTTGTTTCGTTTCCTACAGAGAAAAAGTATACTTCATAAGATATAACAGCACAAATTGTAAATTTATAAAAAAGAAAACCTAACAAAACTTAGGTATATATAATTCTCAGATTCTGTGAGACACGAGATTTCTGATGTCTTTCGGTATTTTTACGAGAGGGAAAGCTTTTGTTTCCACAAATGAATCATGAGCACCAGCAACAATAAAGTAAACAACCTTGGACACAACCTTGGTGGAAGAATACTGAATATTACATAGAAAGCAAATACACATTTACAAGAGAAAATGAAACCTGTCATCTGAAAAATATGATAGGCCTACTTAATAAATATACAAGAGGAAATGAAAAATGGGAAGAGGTTTAGGCCTCAAAGTTAGGCCACAAAGTTGAGAGAGACCAAAGAACATAATAAAACACTGATATCAAAATCAACCCTGTAACAAAGGTGCCGGGACTTGAAGATAGTTAAGAAGAGCTGATAACGCGCTGTGAGGGGCTGGTGAGGGGTTCAGATTGTGGCTAGCAAAAGGTAAAAAGGTGTTAGATTGCCACTATTCAACTTACCGAAATATTGCTTGAGCTTTTATGACTTAAGGAGGACCACAGATACCAAATATGAGGGCCTGGTCCACAAACTCTCTCCTTATAAAACGAGGTACTTCCTAACGTTTCAAGAAAAAAATGCCACAACACTTTTCCTCGATGGAAGACAATTTTCGGGCACGGCGCTGTCTAGGGAACCGGGAGTCGTACTGTATGTCCTACGGGCTACGGAACCGGTAGTTCTCACCGAAACCAAACCATATGAGCTGCGATTCCGGGATCTGACGTCATTAACTAACGAAAACTTGTATCTGCTGGCTCCCGTTCCGGTAGTAAGTGGAAATAGCTCACGGAAACTTCATCGCACCAGCTTCTCGTCCGGTAGCCTCACGGAACTGTGTACTCAGAAGCTAGAGAGCCGGTAGTTGGTACCGGAAACTGTATAATTGGAGCTAAAGTTCCGGTAGTGTCTAAGTGGAATATAGAACTAACAGAATAGTTTGGATGAGAGCTAGAATGCCGGGATTTTCACTGACTTTGAGAAAATAACATGGGACAAAATTCACTACCGGAACCCATATATTGAGAGCTAAGGTACCGGTAGCAACTACTATTTGGTTAAATGACCAGCTCACGGACACAGATGGCTGTGGGCTAGGGTTCCGCTAGTAACAAAAAGAAAAATTTAACTCACGTACTCACGATCCAGGGCGGGGAAGCTGCTTGGTTCTACCGTTGCCAGTCAATGACTCTTGTCTGAATGCATTCCAAGAGCTGATTAGATTTTTTTCACCCCGAAGGTTACTTTGTATATTGGGTGCTCGTTCCCAATTACTTCACCATTAGCATGCAGGACCTTTATTTGATTGTCTGGATGCCAGCAAGGAGGTCAAGAGCCCTGACAATTGCTCTAGATGATCCGAGGCAATGCGGGGAATGCTCAGACTCGAGAGAAACTAGATATCCTACTTCTAGGTTCTATCCTAGGAGGTTGAAGGGGGTATTTTGTGACGTTCTCATCTAATTTCTTGCAACACCTAATCGTAACAACTGCCATATGAGCTCGTAGCTCTTGTTTTTCGTGGGTTTTAGATCTATGAGCTCTGACCCTAAGTGGTAGAATAGCTAGAGTAAAAACGCAAAACATGGCATTGTGGCAAGCAGAGTCGCAGCGGCCTTCTGCGGAGAGGTGAATGTCACCTGTGTCGAGCGTTTCATCCAGCAGATGGTTTCGCTGGTTCAGCCAACACCGGTACACGCATCCCGTCACAAACGACCGCTGATGGCGGTTTGGGTTTGGTTTGGTTACTGCAAAACTGTGCCGAACCGTTCCAGTTATAGCAGACCTGGGCTTGGGAGTTATATCCTGCACTTGCACACCGTAAGTTAACTTCCTTGCTGGATTGCATTCTGTACTCCTAAGAAAGGACCTTTCAGATATCTGAGATTTATTCTCTAACTACCACGGCGCACGCGGAACCGCTACTTGATCCGCCGTTTGTTGATTTCCGACCCATTGTTGACGCTTGAAGCCCTCTCCTCTACTTTTTGTTCTCCGATTAGAAACTTACCTGTCCACGATCCCATCAATGTGGTTCTAAATTAGTGAACCCTTATGGAAAATATTTTTGAATGTTTTGTGATTATTTTGTATTTCTTTGTCCTTTTCTACAGCACTTACGCCCTTGGGCAGTTCGTCATAAACCCTTCATTCATTCACCGAGAAATATGGAAAAGGAAAATGTGACGGAGTCAATGAGATTCTGAATGAATGTGTTTTCCTATTTACATTTTGTCAGTTTTTTGGTTAGTAATTAAGCAGTTTCCGAGGAGACAAGGTCAAAATTATCACAGATGGTGGCTGGCGAGCAGATAAGTGCCCAGGATTTCGGAAGTTAAAGGCAAGCGAGTGCCATGTCTTATAAGAGCAGAGTGGCGGATAACGGGTTACAAGAGAATAAGCCGCGTAGGGCGATTTCAAAGGCTGAAGGGCAGGTTGTGCACACGGAACTCATTCCCGGTAGAGGGATTTTCCAACAACTGGCTGCGATCGTTGTACAGGAAAAGAATACAGCGTCGCAAAGCTTCCAGGGAAAATCTGCTGAGTCATTAAGAAAGGATCAACGGGCTGGCGGGTCGCAAAAGAATATTTCGGGTGACGATTCGAAATCGATTTACATTTCAGGAATGAAGAACAACCGATTGCTTTAAGAACAGTTGGAAAAAGTTTTCGACCTTATGAAAGCAACGCAAGATGATCAGGTTGCTCTTTTACAGGTGGAATAAAGCAACTCCTAGCAAAACTCGCAAAACCGAAACCGACACTACAAAAAATAGTTGAACATGACGATATTGATTGTTTTCTAGCCGCGTTCGAGAACAGTGCGACGCTATGCGGTTGGGACAACACAACAAGGGTTCTAAAATTAATGCCATTGCTTACGGGTCACGTCCGAAGCGTATCGTAATAAGTTCCAAGAGTTTAAGAAATGTGAAGCGAAGAATTAGCAGGAGTACGGGGACAAGTAAGAGGTATACTGTCGTAAGTGGCTGTAATTGTCGGAATAAGACACGGATACAGGCACGGAAAGCGGCAGGAAAATGTGGTGAATGTTACAGAGTTTCCTCACTACGTCGCTGCCAAGTGCCAGAGTATATTTTATGTGGATCTGGTATCTTAGCAACCGTGTGGTCATGCGCCAACACTCTACAGATCCTTGATACGGAAGGTATGCATCCACCCTATGAAGCTTGTGCATGCTAGCTCATGTAGACAAGGACTGACTTGACACGGTTTTCTGTACTGACACAAACAGACTTTACTTACGAGTAGATTGTTACACTTATTTTCTGTAAGTACGGTTACCGGGTGGCTAAAATACCACCCGGTTACTACGGGCTGGCTGAAATACCACCCGGTTACTACGGGCTGGCTGAAATACCACCCGGTTACTACCGACGAAAAGATGAAAATCAAGTGGCCATTATGCTGTCTGATGAAAGGTTATGTATAGACGTTTACCTTTAGTGCTGAGTGGCTCATAGCAGTTCCGTAGCCTCATAGCGGTATGCCGGCTTGAAACTTCATTATTCCGCCACACTTTTAAACGCATTATTTCCATAATGTTTGTTAACCTGTGATTCTTGTCATGCAGACCGGCAACCTCGAAGTTACCTCAAAACCGATGCGCAAGAAAATGAGCAAAAAGCCGAGACATATGATAGACCGTTCGTGCGTCATTGACGTGCAACCGGCAACGTAACCAGTTCCTATACACAGCGGAAAAGTGTGATGTTCCCACTGCCAGCTTGAATTTAAAGTCGTATGGGAACCGGATCACTAATCGGTACCCTGAAACTCCTGAGACCGTAAGGAGTGCAATACATATTACACCTGCTTCTGCCCGGAGAAGAGGACTTTTTGAGTGACGAGAGCAGTATCTCTCCTATAAAGTCGGGTCACGGTATTCTGAAGCGTCGTCGCCCTCTCGCTGCTCTCTTGTCTGATTGCGAAGATTCAGATACGTCCTCGCTTATTACCATAACTCAGAAAAAGCAGGTTAGCGCCGAAGATGTAGAAGAACATATTATTCGCGAAAGAGGACGTGAGAACCACGTACATTTTATTTTGTTTATTTTTCCTCTTCTATTTCTTTTGAAAGCTGCCAGAATACTGTACCATGATTTAAAATTGAACTAATTTATTGTATCCTTTCTCGTAGTGTTGAATCCATCCCGACCGAATCGGAGACTTCACCAATACAGTTCGCCAGAGTAGATACGTCTCCGCTTGTCCAGATTCTCTCTTCGTCATGCCGGAAGTGCGGAACAGCCAGATCTTCCTTTCTATCGTCTGCCACCATTGGTATGGTTTACATCGCCAATTTACTGTGCTTCGGACGATGCGGCGAAGTAAGTGTAAGATGAATCTTTTTGACACCCGAAATTTGCTTTCATATCATACATCGTGCCAATAGTTTTTAGTTAATGACTCAGGCGGAGGAAACAGCGAGCAAAACCTGCAGGATGAAAGACTTTCAATTGCTTCAAACTGCAAACTAAGGTTTACCACACTAAACCTCACTTCACCGTTTCTCATGTTGAAAATATTATCCGTAAAAATAACTTTCTAATTAAATCCCTCTCTACCCTGGAATCTTTCAGTTTTGATACTATTCCTCCGGTCAGTTTAAAACTTATGTCCGTCCTCATTTAGGGTATGCTTCACCGGTTTGGCATTTTCCTTTTTCTGCAGAGCTGTCTCATCGCCTGGAAAATGCCCGAAAGAGAGTAGTGAGAATCATTCAGGGTGATCATAACATTTCATATGAAGGGGCTCTCATTAAGATGGACATTCCAAAATTAACTGACTGCAGAAATACTCTTTCAAAAAAGTGTGTGGTCCTTAGATCCCCCTTCCCCTCCAGTCGTCCGTGCGTCGGTCCGAAAGGAACACTGGCAATAAGTTTTCTCCATATTCTGCAAATTCTTCTGCTCAGTTTTTACATAGTTTTACCCCGTCATTTATTTCTGAGCATATCTTTTAAGTGCTTTGATTAATTTGTTTCGTTGCTGTGTATTTAGGGATCGACTGAAACCAGGAAGGGAAGGAAACGCGAGAAAAGCGGGAAGGCATACTAAAACCAGGAAGGGCCTCTAAAACGAGGATGGGCATCCTAAAACCAGGAAGGCTGTCGCCATAATTCGCAGCACTGTTCCCTTCCTCTATTTGGTCTTATTTGAGGGGTCGGCAACTTTTCAAATTCAAAGTTCCCCATCCCTTCCTCGTTTTAGTAGCATAGAGTTCAGTGAGGGGTCAGCAACTATAAAAATTGTAATTCACCAAGGAATTATGTCGAAGTAGAAATTGATACAGGAGTAAATAGACAAGAGTATAGATACATACATAGTAAATGTACAGGATGAATACAAATTAATCTGAACTTTATTTTCCAAGCTAATTGACCAAGCCAAGCTGATATCACGTTTAATGTGTCAGGCACTTTGCCAGCATGCAGACCAGGAGGACCTGAGGGAGCTCCTTAATAGAAGGAGGGGAGTCGCGAGCAGAAGGACAGAAGTCCCTAACAGTAATAACTAAGAACTAAATTATTAAGTGTTTAGAAAGATGCTTAATCCCAGTTAATTCCAGCCATAATTCATAAGATCTCACAGTCTGTTACGGTTTGCACAGAATGATTTGGACAGACTCTGATTTTCGGAATGCTTTTCTGCAAAGATTTTCATCGCCATAACCAATTTCTGCAATTCCTTTCGGATATTGAAATGCATACAAACTGGCAGAAAAATCTTGCATCAGTATTAGAAGTAGGCTACAAAGAAAAACCAATATTCGAAATCTGAATCATGACTGAGTTATAGGTCTATATCAAAATATTTAAGTAGAAAAACTATGTCAAAATCACATGATTTTCTACAGCTTTACTTGGAGCGTTACTGCAATAACAATTACCGGTTTTATAATTTAATTCGTGTTAAGAAAAAATCTTTATATCTTTACTGTAGATTTTTGTCACATTACGTTGAGCAAATTTCATGTTATGTTGTTTAAACAACACTGCAGTTAAGTTCATGTTGAGGCACCTATTTTGCTTCTAAAAAAGTTGAAATGAGTTAGTTTAAAACATACAAATCAAATCTCCCGCCTTAAAACAGAACCGGAATGTAACTCTGCTGCAAGTTGCTGGAGCGAGGTAACAGCAGAATAGAGTAGTTTTCAAAACAGTCATTAGATGGTCGACCCACTGCTAAAGACAAAGACATTAAGCGTTACTTTAACTTTTATTATTATATTTGTGCAATGGTAATGCGGCCACTGAAAGAAGTGTGGTCCATAAGCTGATGTCTGCTTACGTATTCTTTAATTCGGCAAAGAATCTTGACATGTCGCTAAGATTGAACATTGGCCACCAGAAACGACATCAAATACTCAAAATAACGAAGGCCGAAAACGCAAGTAGACGTCGGGAAGAACAAGAAACGTCAACCAAACAACTCATAGAATTCGATTCGGATCCTGCGTCAACTAGTCAACAACGTTTGTTGCATGTCGCGCCAGTGACGTATCTGGCTCTTCGCTAGGAAAAAGGAAATTCTTCATCCCCACGAAGAGTTGGTCATCAAGTGTATTTGTGTCGAGAAGTGTATCAGCTCCTGTGTACAGAGAGAATTTAATGGTATATGTAAACGAGTTCATCGATGTACTGGTAATGCTCTTTAAGTCTAACGTAACGTAAGTCAACGTAAGAAGATGAAGGAGAAATTAAATAAAAGGTTTTACCTGATTTGATTACGCATTGCACACTTCACAAATCCAATGACCATGGATTTATGACGGAAAAAATAGCATCCTTGCCATATTATATCAAAACAGCACAAGTTGCCCGCAGAGCTTCGGACACTGCATCCTATTGACTCTGGGGCCGGGACTATGGGGACAGTTATCAGACTGATATTAGGGTGTCAAATCAAAGCAGTTTGTGTGACAGTTCAGTTACAAATTCTGTTGGACCAATGTAGACTCCTATTACCTTCTGTGCAAGTTCCCAGGATTGCTCTGAATTATATTCTAAAAAGTTAGATAGCGTTTAGTTGCTGCACGACCATTGGCATATTTTCTTGTCTCAGTCTTCGTCACAACAGCTGAAAAATTATTAAAACAAAACAAAGGTTCAATTTTTTTTAAGTCAGTCTGAACTGGTCCACTGGAGTTGTGAAAAAGTCGATGTAACGAAAGAGATTACGGAAGCGTAACGTAAGACTTTACGTTTGAGTCAGAAGACAACTTCTTAAAGTTTAACTAAAAAGCCAACTTATTTTGGTGTCATTCCATCGACTACACTGAATAATTTGGATTCTTCTAAGGTTTTTGTTTTATTTTCCAATATCTGCTCTAGTTATGATGTTCAGAATATCTGTGGTAGGCCCCACAACCTAAATTCTACTACGACGTGGGAGATTTTAATCTCAGAACAAACGCGGCTTTTCAGTGGACAGTAGTGAGCTTGGTAAAGACTGCTTAGTACCTGAACCAAACACCATTTATAAATCTTTCTGGTAAGGCACACAACAGAAAATACAAACGCATAGAGGTATCACAATTCACACAGAAATTCAGATATTTTAAAATTCGTGAATAGCCGAACAACTAAGTAACGCATTTTCAGCGGGTGTTCAAGCAAAATTTACCCATTTTACCGTTATTCTTGTTTCTAGAACCTCTTGAAACAAAATAAACACCTCCTGTTTGAAATTCCACATTGCAACACGTTCTATATTCAGGTACATCAGATAACACTTTACAAAATGCTTCATTTCCTGTTGGCGTTGACGAATTCAAAGAAGTAGGAACATGGGTATCCAGTTACAGCGCAAAGGTATCCCCAGGAGATGATTCCAACGACAGAAGAGGGGTCCTCCCGAGTCACACTAAAAGAAATAAGTCGAATCAGTACCAAGGGAACATAATGATTAACATAAATGTTAGTTGCCGACCCCTCATTGGAATTGGTGCGGCACGGTATCCCCCAAGGATAATAATTTGGAATTCACAGCCTTTTTCATCGTTTTAGTACTACCCGTGATAAGCTACAAAAACGATGAAAGAAATAGTGGACCTAAATTTTGATAGTTGAAGACCCTCACAGACTAATAATTCAGAATCCGCCAATTATTCCTCGTTTACTTCCTACTAACACGAGGAAGGAATGGTGATTGAGTTGCCGATCGCTCAAAATTTAGAATTCCAAATTTCTTTCCTCGTTTTAGTACTTTAAGGTACTATCCATGGCTGGACTCGGATGATTTTAGTCGCCTACCGACAGGGTACTAAAAGGAGGAAAAGGTGAACTTTTCCAAATATATGTTGCCGACGCCTCGAGGGATACTAATCAGATGAAAAGCACGGTGCAGCCTGCCAGTTCTTCGAATACTAAAAGGGAAAGGTGAAATTTAATAAATGTAAGTTGCCGACCCCTCACGGAATACTAAACAGATGAAAAGCACGGTGCAGGTTGTCAGTTTTTCAGATGCTAAAAAATACTGGAAAAGCTGGAATTACAGGAAAAGCTGAATTACAGTTTTTACAGTTTCCGACCCCTCACTGAGATTAAAGCCTCAAATGTCAGGATATTAAAACGAGGAAGGGATGGTGAACTTATTAAAACGTTGAAGGTCCGTCAAAGAAGACTAATTTAAAATTTCGTTCCTCTGGTACTTTCAAGTTACCAAAACGAGGAAGGAAATGGTGGACTTGAGATATCTTAGTTGCCGAACCCTCGACGCCTAAGAGGATTTCAGTCGCCTACCGAAGAACGAGAAATTAAAAGGTGAATATTTTTTTTTAATAGTTGCCGACCCCTTGCTGGCCGTGGAGGATTTTAGTCGCCTACCGTCAGAACGAGAAATGAAAAGGTGAATTACAATTTTTATAGTTGCCGACCCCTCACTGAACTTAATGCATCCCCATGTGATGATACTAAATCGAGGAAGGGATGGTGAACTTTGAATTTGAAAAGCTGGCGACCCCTCAAATAATACTTAATAAAGGAAGGGAACGGTGCTGCAAATCCTGGCGACAGCCTTCCACACCTTTCGAAGTTCTTTCGTTTCAGGATGACAGCAACGTTGACGTGTTCTGATGTGGGAAAGTAGTTCCAAACGGACAAAAAACCTTACTAGCTTTTGTGCTTCCTCTGTTTGCAACCATTCGCAGAATTTGTGGTATTCTTAGACGAAAAGATTTTAAATATATCACTAGGAATAATGTTTCAAATATACTAAATTTCTTATACCTTCCTCGACGTTATAGGAGTTTTCACGTAACTTCAAATTTTTGGCTCTCTGACCCTTGTACAAATTTATGTTCCATTACCCAGAACATCCACGTTACTGCTTTTAAAGATTTTTGACTGTATTGGATTTTTGTATCCACACAAACGGACTGTAGATACCCTGTGCCTTTGTCCTTACCCAAATTATTAATGGACTAATTATGGCACTTGTTACGAGTAGGGTGTGTGAGTGACGAGAAAGTAAATCTGAGCATTTTTCCACATGTTCCGGTACCCCTCCCCACCGTGCTCGGATCCGGTTCGGACCCTAAAATATGTCATCTAAGGAATATTATCTATAAGCTTTCCAAGTTTCATTGATATTACTCCACTCGTTTCACCCATATGCAAGCCACAACATTTCCGGGACTCCTCTTCAAACCGCCCCCCCCCCCCACAGTGGCAGAATACGACTCGATAACATAAAATTCGCATCTCTAACATCTCCTTTTCCCGGTTCCCGCTTCATCCTCCTCCTACTTTGGTCGGAAAAATACATTACGACGGGCCAGCCAATCACGTCAGTCACCTGTCGGTAATTCTTAAGTGTCAGTCATTCGAAGCGCTTTCTTAAGGTCAGAAAAGGAGGAAGTTTGTTGGCGGGAAATTGAAAAATAGTTTTCTTATTAGATCTAAGTTTTAGTTTAGTTTTATTTGTTTGCTCTGTGAATAACACCAATAACGGCTAGAAAAATGTTCCTATATTTGAGAAATGGCAGTTAAGGACTTACAGCCTGCTTATTATAACTACAAAATTGGGGAAGACCAAATCCTCAATCAGAAAAAGATCTCTAGCAAAATCTTCTTGATGTCTCTCAAACAGAGACTCAAAAAGAAGATAGTGTAACCATAGAAGGAGAGCAAGATATTTTAAACAAAACGCTCTTCGGATCAGATTTTGACAATAGCCTTAGTACTCCTATTTTAAGGGCCGTCGTAGAGTCGCCTAACCCTCCGAACGCTTATCTTGGCCCTTCAATGGCAGAGCTAGCTGAGCAGTTTGCTTCCACAACACGGAGTATTCGGGGGCCAATAGGCACGACGACATCCGGCCAAACACAATCCAAAATTATAGGTTAGATGACTGAATAGGTTTAGGTTTGTTATATGATTATTAAAAAAAATAAAAAATAACTACAAAATAGATGCCTGTATGTTTATTGAATGCACGAATTTCAGAAGGCTTCTAGGTTTTTGAGTGACAGCGAAGTGTTCGGTAAAATTTTGGACCATTTCACTAAAATTGTTCGGTAATTTTTCGATACCAGACTATTGGTTAAATTTACGATGATTCGGTAGTTACAAAGAATCCCAAATAGGCTATCGGAAAATTAGTCTATTCGGTATAAAGATCGGGATTCGATATAACTGCCAGGATTCGGTTATCACGAACTTTTGCGAGCGAATTTACTTAAATTATTTGATAATCTTCGACCCTTTTTGCTCTGCACCCCCCTCCCCAATGCACTTGCGACGCACCTCGTGACGATTATGTTAATGTCTACTTTTATTTTTATTTTATTCTTGGTCTATGTGGAGAAAAAAAATTTCTTGCTCTTTGGCGGATATGGAAAGCGTGGAAAGTGTAGATTTTGGTCAATCAGAAGCTAAAGACTTTATTGGGATTAACCCATTTATGTTCTTGCAATTTTTCAACCGCGATTCAGCTTCTCGAACCGGTAAATAAATTTAAGACAGCGAAAAAGATTGAAAATTTCCCAAAATGAATTTCTTGCAGGGAACTTCCAGGAAAATCCTTGGTAAAAAAAAATCAATCCAAGTTTGATTTTGCTTACAGGAATTAATCCCATTGGTAACTAGTACAAATCTGCACAATTGGATAAGCTGACAACGAAGATTTTCAAGGTGGTAAGTAATGCAGTTTCTGTATCATTAAAGTACTCAAGAGATCATTGATTTTTTCGCAGCTGAATACTCTGTACGATCAAGTCCAAATCGCAAGGATCCAACAGAAGAACGAGGAACGCAGCCCAAACAAATCCGCGAGACAGACTCAGTTCCTATACAAACCAATCCACAACGTTGGTTGTGTTGATATTTCTATCTCTTCGCTAGACATACGGCGGTGATTCTTCATTGTTGCCTCTAATTTGTACAAATAAAGGTTTCATCTTTAAACCAAGAATTTGGAAGCTTCTTCGCCTGGGCAAAGCATATTAACTCGGATAGCCTTAGGGTAACGATGTCGCCTGACGACCAATATATTATTTTTTTTTGCGAAAAGTGTCGGATACAAACTAAGTTGGGTGTGGAAGTAAGAACGGAAAATTGTACACAACCCACCCACCGCATACAACTTATTGTAAAAAAAAATCTTGGATTGAATAAATGTGAAAGCAGACATGTGTTCATGAAAAGTAGACCACTGACGCGGATAACAACCTAACTCAGCGACCAAAAAAAAAAAAAAAAGGATGTGTTCCTGTTAAAGGATTTCGTCAAGGTTAACTCGAACAACCATTCAGCACCAACAGCCTCGAGGCACACTAAGTACACAAATACAAGTTTCAATATTTATTTTTTACAGAAATGCGTTGGATCACGATTTTTCTTTTGGGATTGCTTCCAGCCAGGACTGTTTACTCCAATGATGTTATTCGGAATGGCGTGATTTTTAAGCAGGAGAACTTCCTTTTGGCATCCACCCGCAGTTGGAACATCTTTTGGAAACTAGACCCGGAGCCCTTCGACATCCTGATAAAGCAACTGGAACGTCTGCATCGACAAACGGATGACTTAAAGGAAGTACTATTCAAATATTTAAAACCCATAAGGCCGCATACGTAGCATCCAATATCCACCACAAATTACCCCCCTACGGATGGACCCCAAAAATAGTTAACCCCTTAGCAAATGAAGGCAAATTTGACAACCCGGCCATAGACCAAATACAAACAGGGCAAACAGGTAATGGAGAAGAGTTTACCGAAGTAAATAACACTGAAGCATCAAGACAAAAGAGAGAACTTTTACTGAACCAAACGATTGCTAACAATAGAAACGAACATAAAAATAATGAAACTTTACCTGATTATAGTTCTTGGTATGAAAACATAACTGACGTAAGCGAAGAACAAGGAATGTACGACGGAGAATATTTATATGGCGATACATTTATGGGATACGACTACGCACTTGACTTGTACGGAGATTGGGTTCAACTCCCAATGAAGGACGAAGCAAAACCTGACAAAGCTAACCCCAAGCCCCTTTAGAAACCGATCATTGAAAAACCTCGAGCAGATGCTGAAATGATACACAAAGAAAAACACTCTGAAGATTTTTTGACCCCGTTTCGGGCTCGACTAGAAACACTTTTTGAATTGTTTGAACTCGAGACTCACAAATAAAAGACCACTGCAATCAGTATTTTTGAAGTATTCTATAGAAGGAAAAGAGGAAAAAGAAACGCGAAATCCCTAATACCTGTAGTTGGAGACATTTTGGGATCATTATTTGGTGTGACTACCGAAGAAGAATTAGATTTAGTTAGGCAATCGGTTAAGAACCTCGAAAAGGCAACAAATACAACATTGCATGTACAACGCCTACAGGCATCTATTGCTAGTTCTCATCAGGAAAAAATTGATATGTTGTCCAAGAAAATAAGTAGAGCTGTTTTCACCATGGATACGTTAAGAAAGGATATCGATAGATTTATAAGCTATTCTAATATTAGCTTAGTATCACTAGATATAGTAAAGATGAGTCTTATGAACATAGGAATTGAGATGACAAAATTAGAGATTGCTTTATTTAGTTTAACCGGAAACCAATTGACCCCGGATCTGGTAGACCCAGTATCCCTTTCGACTATGCTTGGAGAAATTAAGGCTCATCTAGTATTCGGAACACATTTACCATTGGAAATTGACGTAGCAAATATGTATTATTATTATAATAAACTTAGAATACATCTAACGGAACATAAGTAATAGTGCCTCACCAGTTAGAATTAAGATAGATAGCGAATAACTTATGATTGACCAAGACCGTAGAAAATACGCACTGCTAGGACGCAACGATTTAGACACATGTATGGAACTTAGAAATCTAGTCTGCCAATTAACGATTCCAATATATAATTCTAAGATTGGAAGTTGTGTCATTGATTTGTTTTTATTAGATAAGGATTCAAACGAAATCCCGCAGTCTTGCGATGCTTGGATTAAAATAAGAAAGAGGGAAACATTCATACACCTTGGAAATGATCAATGGGTTTATTCAGTAACTAAAGGAACTAATGGAGTTCTATCTTGTTTAAATTCAACGCAAAAGATCGACCCCGTGTATAGAAATGATGTATATTTGAAAGATATAGGAATTATTACGACTAACCAGGGTTGTAGATTAATTACGAAGGATAGTACTATTGGAACGCCACTGATTACTACAGTTATGAACAAAATTAAGACAGAAGTAGCGCCCCTGCCGTCATACGACTTAACTAAGGATATGCCTAGAGGTACCTATATTAGTCAGAGTATGGAAGCATCATTTCAAGAGTCTAGTGAGCATACCGAAATACTGTTAAGCCAAATGAAAGAAGCGCGAGAGAATGAAATACCACTATTTACCAACGCGGCAGAACGACTTAATTACCTACAAGATAATTTTGGCTATTTCTCTTGGACTTCGTTGTATAATATAGGATCAACCGTAGTAATAGTTATGTGTATATCGTTTTTTATTCGTTTATGTGTACTAATGAAATGTAAGCAACGTTTATTTGGAAAAAGGCGCATGTGACAAAATAAACATAACGAATCGCCCGGAGAAGAACTTAAAACTCTCAAATCAACTGCGCCAGAATTTGAATGAAGAATGGAAGTACCATACTGCAGTTTCTGTAACGTAAACGCCCCTTACTAAGGTAGAGAAGGATTGAACGTTATGTCGGAAGTGTAGACGCTAAGGACAGGTGAATGTCAAAGGACTAAAGCACTGTTTATTTTAGGTCAGTAAGCCGAAGCACTACGGATCAGCATGCGGACGAGTATCTCCAAAAGTCTGGTTCAGTAAGTAAAGAGACGCGTCGAACCCTAAAACCCAATAAAAAAGATGGTTCTCTGATCGACATAAATAATAAATCCTCAGTTATTAGAAAATATAAACCAGGAACAAAGCGCGTTGGTATCAGATCAAGCACCGAGATAAAAAGCCTTAAGGCATCATCAGAAACGAAATGGAGTGAAACTTTACAAAACACCTTTGCGGACGAGCCCTTACAGGCGGGTGAGGATAAAACCACACAAAGGGTAGCTCATACAAGCAGCCTAGTTGGAGTGCTCACCACCCCTGACTCAGCTAACGTGTAGAAAACAAGAAAACAACTGAATTCGTATCATCGCTTAATCGTTAGTCGTAAACTGGTTCCATTGAACCTAATACGAAGCGATTCGGGCGCGGAGCTTGATCCTCTACCAGCCGGATTAAACAAAAAGCAAAGATTAAGAGCTAAACTGGAAGCTTTTCCATTTACGCGTGAGAGAACTACATTTTTAAGAAGGGTCAAAGGGTTCCCCCTTTGAGAAAAGAGGTTTATAAACTTAGAACCAACAGCGAGATTCTGTCTGAACTGTTTTCCCAATGCATCAGGCACTGACCACCTAGACAGCGAGAGAGTTCTGCACGTCCACAAAACCGACAGCGAAACTACCGATAGGCGCCTTATCGTTAAAACCTTAGCTTCTACAAAGTAAAATATAGCGGAAACTGCAGTAAACCTTCTTAACAACTTATAGCTTATCGTGTTAACAGATTAATAATTAGTGTAACTCAATTTTACAAAAGTAGTATAGTATCCTTGTGCGATCTTATAATCGAAACGACAGTCTGGAAAGTAGTTTTTAAGCAGCTGTCAAGTGTTAAAATAGAAAAACTCAAAAATATAATAAACATTGAAGTGCTAAAGTAGTAAGAAGTTTAAAAACAATGTAAGTAGAGTTATTGGTGATGGAACTTTCAAACCGAAACGACAGAATACTCCCGTATTTGTCAAGTAATAAAAATATAAAAGAAACAAAATATACAATTCGTACTTGTAAAAATAGTGTAATGGTAAAGGGAAATTTTAAGTTTTTCTGGTTGTTTAAAAAACGGTAAAATACTTGAAAAGAATTAGCGGAACGGAACCTCATGATTTTGACGAGGGCGTCAAAAGATGAACGTCGGAAGTTTGTAATAAAAATACCTAGACACTTAAGACTTCCTAGACGGGATTCCTTCGAAGGTTTGGAAGTTAGGTAAGGTTAGTCTATTACCAATCCTGGCGACGATGTTTTCTTTTCTCATAAAAAATACGAAGTGGCAAAAGGAATGGAATATATCTATGGCAGTAACAATATTTAAGAAAGGAGGATTCTGCGCTCCTTCTATACTATTTCGTTCTGGCGTCACTCATGTTCTGCGAAAGAAGGAGATTAAAAAGATGAGATCATGTTATTTTAAATATGCAAAGCACCTCCTCCACTTGTCGAAATTATGTCATAACCATACATTGACGGAGAAATTCAAAATTCAAGACGCAAGTGTTACCCTTTTGGATGTTTCGTCATCACTTTCAAAACTCATGGACAACAAGGCCCAACCAGCACACGATGTCGTCCACTGCTTCCTGACCGAAGATTAAAAATTAAGTGTCTTTTTCTGTGTGTATATATGTGTTTTGTTTATTTTCTTTACTTTTGTCATTTACTCCGCCTTTTCAAAATGGCGGGTCATAAATAAATTACTTACTTACTTACTAGATAAGTCACTGAAAGAGAATTACATGTGCATCCATTTGAGTAATTTGATTAGTAAGTTGTTCTGTAAGGTGTTGGAGTTTAGACTAATGAGGTGGAATGATAAAATGGAAGTATTATGGCGCCTCCAAGCAGGATTCAGGAAGGGCTATAGTACCCTGGACAAAAATTTCATTTTGAATGTATTAGCTAGGAAATATACTCGGGTAAGAAAGGGTAAGTTGTATTAGCAGTTTCGGATCTAAAATGAGCGTTTGATACGGTTAATAGAAGACTGGGCCTTTCGTTTTGATGATTGTACAGATTTATTCAGTAGTGAAGTTTGTGGTGAAGGTGGCGGGAAGGTTCTCAAAGGAGGTAATTTCAAAACTAGGAGTAAAGTAGGGATATCCATTTTCACCAAAATTATTTTCTCTTTTTTAATGATATTGAAGAATCTATGAACCAGAATAGTGCCCCAATGTTATCACTAGATATAATTAGTCTTTGTCTGTTGTTATTTGCTGATGATGTAGTGCTGATGGCTGACTCAAGAGAGCATTTGCAAACATTATTGGATCTTATGGAACGGTATATTGGCAAAAAAGAATTATTGATCAATATTAGTAAGACCGTTTGTATGGTGTTCCAACGAAGGGGAAAAGTGGACCTGAGGGATAGATTCTCTTATGGTGGTTCTCCATTAAAAGTGGTGGACGAGTTTGTTTACCTGAGAGTTAAGTTTTCTTCAAATTGCAGATTTACAAAGCATGTGGAGATGGGCGTGTCAAGAGGTATTCGTAGTGCAGGGTAAGTGACGGGTAGTAGTCTTCGTGATATTAAAAATCTAGTTACATAAACATGTATTTCAAACACCAAAATAAATACCTTAAGCGTTGGTTGGGAGTTAAAGAGTCCTTTAGTAATATTGTTGTGAAGGGAGATCTTGGTCTGTATTCATTAAGAAATAGACTGTTAATTAGAACGGTCCGATGCTGGGAGGATATATTAACACTGCCAAGAGTACGCCCTTTGAAGGGAGCTTATAAGGAGGCCCTCCAGGACGGATCAAGTGAATCTTGGCGACAGCAAGTTAAGGCGATATTGGATGAACGTGGAATGTCTGTGTTTTGGAATGCAGGAAAAGGATTGTCAGCAGGTTTAGGGTCAGTGTCAAAAGAGGTAGAAAGATTACTGCGTGAACAAGAAGTGCAAACGTGGCAAAGTATGAAGGACCAGTCTGAATCAATGAAAGTTTGTGCATAAGCTAAAGAGGGGTGGGGGAGGAGCAATATTTTAGTGCGGGTCTGGATGTGAAAAGTTTAGAGGCACTAGTTTGTTTAAGGGGGAACGCACTGCCACTTGGGGAAAACAGGGTACGCGATGGCCAATACTTTTGCCCTATGTGTGGTGAAATTGATGAGAATCTGTTACATAAAATGTGCGAATGTGGCGAGTTGGGGGATTAAAGTAGGAACTGTTTGGGAGGAATGCTTTAGGGGAGGAAATTTTAGTAGATCTGGTTGGAGATAATTGTTTCGCAGTAATGAGAAATTCGGCAGTATTCGTCCAGTTGGCAGCGAAGCATCGGGGGGATCTAATATAGGCTATGAAGGTATATCTAGGATTTTCACTTTTTTGTTGTTGTTGTTTTGTTTTTCTTGTACGTGATTTTTTGTGATAGTTGCTATGGCCAGTTGACTTTTTTCAAAAAATATAATATCATATCATCCTAGCCTTACGATCATCAGTTACAACTCGGCCCACCTACGAGAAAACACATCGGAGACCAGTTACTACCCACTACGTATAAAGTAGAAAAGATATAGATTATATACTTGTGAGTAGCTACTGCAAGGGATATAAATGAACACTCCTGCTACTTCTAAACGTGCAAATATAAAAAATACACTTGAGTATTACTTCAACTACACATGACGGAGCGCCAATAACACAGGGGTTATTCCTTAGCGCGCAAACATCAGATATGATTAATTACAAGATTATTTATAATATATAACTTAACCTAATTCCTATGAACACTTCTTTTTGTGAAGCCGCCTCGGATCCGTTCTAGTTCACTCACTAGCTATTTTGTTAGTTGCGATGCTTCCACTCTTGTCCATTTAAAAGCATTCGCCGTTGGTTCGGGAGGAGTGGACTAGTTTCCGTCTTTTCCCTTAGTTAGATATCTGATTGACCATGATAGTGGATCATTCTCAGCTCGCGATCATAAAGTAATGAAGTAGAAAGTTCGTCAGGTCGGCCGTTCTATACTGTTCTTCGTATGTAGTAGAACTAAAAAGTCACAAAAATTAAAAGTTTTTTACTAGTAAGTAGAAAGTTCGTTCGATCGGCCGTTATTTATCGGTCATAAAGCAGATGGTTGCTTTCATTCCTTCCATCCGGGGGAAAAATTTACGTCCATATAATGCTGTTCTAGTAGCATGTTTTCTGGGCTACACTTTCGATTAGTCTATAGGATAGTTGGAGTGCTAGTGGTCCAATTTGAGTGTTCCGGGGTCCTTTGGCCAATATAGAGTTTATTTAATTTTATCCGGTTAAGTTTCTACGCTAAGTTCTATGCTAATTTTCACTTTTCAGTTCTTTTTTCAAAAGGCTTCACTTTTTTTCACTTTTATATATGTGCCTTATCGAATTACAATTCACGCATATTTTTGTTCTCTAGCCTATGATAATATTTATCACTCTTCGTCTATATACACTATTATACTCTCATAACATTATTAACATGAATTATTAACACTACTTACTCCATACTACAATACAGTTCTGGACTGGATTTCGTAACACTTGAGGCAGGTGGAGCTTGTCGCAAAAAATAAACATCGTTGACGCGATCAAATACAAGCGGCTCCACCTGCTTTGCGCTTGTATTGACTTTTCTAGTTTTCTTGTTCTGGCTGCAAATCGCCCATCAGACGACCACTTTTTTTCAAACTATTCTACTGTCGTCGGTGTTATTTGCTATATTCCACACTTGTGGAAGTACTAAAAGGTATTTTTGAGTGGTTTCTAGCCTGAGGAGGACCCTTGTCAAGAAGGGCCGAAATCTAGCTCCAATAAAATTCAGCTGACGTATCCGTTTTGCACCATCAAATACTGAAAGGAATATTGCAGGATTTTCAAAAACGTCCATTAGGGGAACGATCCACTTGCGGATATGCTTTTAGACACACCTCCGATCAAAAACGACATCAGACTGCGCTCATCCGCTGAACTGGAAGCCGCTCTCATAGGTGTTTCTGACACATTATCCTCGCTATGCAAAGAGACTCAAATATGCCTCGATCTGAGTATCAGGACGGATACAATCCCTGCATTATCGAGATTAATTTGGTGGGAGACTCGGGGACAAGGCTATGGACGGGTACACGGAAAGCCTGAGGGGCTACACATACGTTGTTAAAGGGGAGACAGTGTTCCTTATGGACAACCAGCCTAAGATTTATTAAAGACATGGGAGACGTTGATTACAGGCCTCGTCTTACCTTTGCACGACCCGTCGGCCAGCAAAAACCTGCTGAGAAAAACTTTCAACTCGTTAGGAAATAGGTTCGCGGATTCGAATTTGATCATGGGCCATCCTATAGCGTAACCCTTTCAGACGATAAGGAAAATGCGCGAGCGAGTTCTCGTCCACAAGCACGCCGATTTAGAAAATTGCTCCAAAGTCCGGGCCCAGTGTCGTCGTGACTTTACAGAAGGCTATTACGTGAAGAAATCCCCGTGGCCCGTTTTGCTCTTACACGAGGATGCACCACCACTACTCGTGGATCGGTACAATCAGGGTGAGCTTCCTCCAGATACCCTTTCCATAGAGTCATGTTTGAAATTCGATTTTGTCAAGACATTTGACCTCGATTTTCTCTCGACATCCCGGTTATATTGGCCCGGATCCAATTGGGCGTTCCTTTATGACAGAGATGCTTTCAAGTTTTACCACAAGAAACCCAAACCACCTACTCACCGTTCACAACCAAACTTTTACTAAATATACTTCGCGACCCAGACTTTCGACCCGAAAGTACTGCTCACGTCCATGCAGAACAACGAAAAGACGAAAAGACCTGATTATTTTCCTGGTTCTAAAAGAAAGAAATTCTCACTGGGGAAAGGACGTCCCTTCGCCAAGCAAACACCCAACGTAAGGACATTGCAAGTGATTACGGAGAAACCTTGAAGACCTCGGTCATGAGATTTTTGCCCTATTAGTCGATGACTATGTCGGAGACGAAAAAAGAGAGATGCTTGAAGTCGTTAGTAGAGAGCATGAGCACGGACGGAGTACCCAGCCATTTCACTCTGCTGTACGATTACGTTGGATTCAACACCGCAAAACGTCCCGAACACAAGGACGGGACAAACAAGGATATGGACGACCTGCACGATTAAAGGTCTCTTCGAAGTCGCACATCGAGTATTCGAAAATTCGGTCCACCACATACATGATCAATTCATGCCACCCGACTACGACCCAGCCACGCTGGAGCCGCTACCAAGTGACCTAGGATTCTACGCAAATCAGGAGGGGAACAAAGGCCTGAGACAAACACAATGAACCATGGGCGCAGGAGCGGCGATCAGAGTGAGTGATGTACACAAAGCAGATCTGCTGGGGTCCAGAGACATGTTAGTATCCGTGCCTTCGCCAAGCAAACACCCAACGTAAGGACATTGCAAGTGATTATGGAGAAACCTTGAAAAGCTCGGTCATGAGATTTTTGCCCTATCAGTCACTGACTATGTCGGAAACGAAAAAAAGGGATTCTTGAAGTCGTTAGCAGAGAGCATGAGCACGGAGGAGTACCCAGCCATTTCGCTCTGTTATACGATTGCGTTGGATTTAACAACACAAAACGTCCTGACAACAACGAAGGGATAAACAAGGACATGGACGACCTGCACGATTCTAATGGTCTCGTCGAAGTTAAACATCGAGTTTTCGAAAATTCGGTCCACCTCATACATGATCCATTCACGCCACCCGACTACGACCCGGGCACGCTGGAGCCGCAACCAAGTGACCTAGCATTCTACGACACAATGTCGAAGCGGAGGAGAGTCACGTTTCGGATGGTTTCAGCTCAAACCAATTTGAGATGTACCTGCTCACGTCAGTGCAGGAACAACGAATAGACCGAGAAGACCTGATTATCTTCCTGGTTTTAAAAGAAAGAGAGCTCTCATTGAGAAAAGGACTTCCCTTGGCCAAGCAAACACCCAACGTAAGGAAATTGCAAGTGATTATGGAGAAACCTTGAAGACTTCGGAATGAGACCAAAGGTGTCGATGGGATCCCAAAAATCTAAGATTTGATCCAGACAATTGGGTCTTGTCTTCGCCAGATCCAGTCTTCGCTAGGCTAATCATCGGAGAAAACCGAGTTCAGATATTCTATATATCTAACTATCTTTACCTCTAAGCCATATCTATTTTGACGACAATGACCGAAACTTCCTGCTTTACTTCTGCCAAATTTGCGGTTTCGCCCGATTTACTATACTAGTCCAGCAAAAAAAGAAAACTGAGAAACGAATCCAGCGTATCAAGAACTCTAATCAACTTTGAATAAAACTCTGACTTAAAAAAAATGCAGGTACAACCGGATTCTGGACTAATTATATATCCGGGTAAAAATGATTGTCACATACAGACTCAGCGTCTCTTCTTACCCCTAAATCTAACATCTAATCAACTTCAGATAAAATTTTTGCTTTTAACGTATTTTCCGGTTTTGGCTGGATTACAAGCGAACTAGTTGTCCGGCGAGAAAATGGTTTTCACCATGGTGTTCAGCGTGCCTTCTTACCCCTAAATCAAACATATAATCAACTTCAAATGAAACTTTTTCTTTTAACCAACTTTCCGTTTTTTCCCGGATTCCGGACGAACTAAATGTCCAGCAAGAAAATGGTTTTCACCATTGTGTTCAGCATGTCTTCTTACCCCTAAATCAAACACCTAATCAACTTCAAAATGAAACTTTTACTTTTAACAAACTTTCCGATTTGTGCCGGATTCCGGACGAAGTACTTGTCCGACAAGAAAATGGTTTTCACCATCGCGCTTAGCATGTCTTCTTACCCCATAATCGACTATCTCAATAGCTTTCAAAAAATATTTTTGTTGTCCCTTAATCTTAAACCCCTCCCTCACCCTCAAATATAGGGCTAAAGAGCCCATCTTCGAACTTGACCTGTACTTTGACCCAAAGGATCCTCCAAACAAGTTTCATCAAAATATCTCAATCCCTTCGTGAGTTATCGTGCGGACAGACGGACAACTTTTGCGATGTCATAGGTATCCCTCCAGTTACGTTTTGGGATTCCAAAAAAGGAAGATGCTTGAAGTCGTTGCCAGATGCTTGACACAAGATCGCGCAGCAAGAGAAGCAAACCCAAACCCCAAACCCAGAGAAGCATAACCCATTTATGTTCTTGCAATTTTTCAACCGCGATTCAGCTTCTCGAACCGGTAAATAAATTTAAGACAGCGAAAAAGATTGAAAATTTCCCAAAATGAATTTCTTGCAGGGAACTTCCAGGAAAATCCTTGGTAAAAAAAAATCAATCCAAGTTTGATTTTGCTTACAGGAATTAATCCCATTGGTAACTAGTACAAATCTGCACAATTGGATAAGCTGACAACGAATATTTTCAAGGTGGTAAGTAATGCAGTTTCTGTATCATTAAAGTACTCAAGAGATCATTGATTTTTTCGCAGCTGAATACTCTGTACGATCAAGTCCAAATCGCAAGGATCCAACAGAAGAACGAGGAACGCAGCCCAAACAAATCCGCGAGACAGACTCAGTTCCTATACAAACCAATCCACAACGTTGGTTGTGTTGATGTTTCTATCTCTTCGCTAGACATACGGCGGTGATTCTTCATTGTTGCCTCTAATTTGTACAAATAAAGGTTTCATCTTTAAACCAAGAATTTGGAAGCTTCTTCGCCTGGGCAAAGCATATTAACTCGGATAGCCTTAGGGTAACGATGTCGCCTGACGACCAATATATTATTTTTTTTTGCGAAAAGTGTCGGATACAAACTAAGTTGGGTGTGGAAGTAAGAACGGAAAATTGTACACAACCCACCCCCCGCATACAACTTATTGTAAAAAAAAATCTTGGATTGAATAAATGTGAAAGCAGACATGTGTTCATGAAAAGTAGACCACTGACGCGGATAACAACCTAACTCAGCGACCAAAAAAAAAAAAAAAAAGGATGTGTTCCTGTTAAAGGATTTCGTCAAGGTTAACTCAAACAACCATTCAGCACCAACAGCCTCGAGGCACACTAAGTACACAAATACAAGTTTCAATATTTATTTTTTACAGAAATGCGTTGGATCACGATTTTTCTTTTGGGATTGCTTCCAGCCAGGACTGTTTACTCCAATGATGTTATTCGGAATGGCGTGATTTTTAAGCAGGAGAACTTCCTTTTGGCATCCACCCGCAGTTGGAACATCTTTTGGAAACTAGACCCGGAGCCCTTCGACATCCTGATAAAGCAACTGGAACGTCTGCATCGACAAACGGATGACTTAAAGGAAGTACTATTCAAATATTTAAAACCCATAAGGCCGCATACGTAGCATCCAATATCCACCACAAAGTACCCCCCTACGGATGGACCCCAAAAATAGTTAACCCCTTAGCAAATGAAGGCAAATTTGACAACCCGGCCATAGACCAAATACAAACAGGGCAGGTAATGGAGAAGAGTTTACCGAAGTAAATAACACTGAAGCATCAAGACAAAAGAGAGAACTTTTACTGAACCAAACGATTGCTAACAATAGAAACGAACATAAAAATAATGAAACTTTACCTGATTATAGTTCTTGGTATGAAAACATAACTGACGTAAGCGAAGAACAAGGAATGTACGACGGAGAATATTTATATGGCGATACATTTATGGGATACGACTACGCACTTGACTTGTACGGAGATTGGGTTCAACTCCCAATGAAGGACGAAGCAAAACCTGACAAAGCTAACCCCAAGCCCCTTTAGAAACCGATCATTGAAAAACCTCGAGCAGATGCTGAAATGATACACAAAGAAAAACACTCTGAAGATTTTTTGACCCCGTTTCGGGCTCGACTAGAAACACTTTTTGAATTGTTTGAACTCGAGACTCACAAATAAAAGACCACTGCAATCAGTATTTTTGAAGTATTCTATAGAAGGAAAAGAGGAAAAAGAAACGCGAAATCCCTAATACCTGTAGTTGGAGACATTTTGGGATCATTATTTGGTGTGACTACCGAAGAAGAATTAGATTTAGTTAGGCAATCGGTTAAGAACCTCGAAAAGGCAACAAATACAACATTGCATGTACAACGCCTACAGGCATCTATTGCTAGTTCTCATCAGGAAAAAATTGATATGTTGTCCAAGAAAATAAGTAGAGCTGTTTTCACCATGGATACGTTAAGAAAGGATATCGATAGATTTATAAGCTATTCTAATATTAGCTTAGTATCACTAGATATAGTAAAGATGAGTCTTATGAACATAGGAATTGAGATGACAAAATTAGAGATTGCTTTATTTAGTTTAACCGGAAACCAATTGACCCCGGATCTGGTAGACCCAGTATCCCTTTCGACTATGCTTGGAGAAATTAAGGCTCATCTAGTATTCGGAACACATTTACCATTGGAAATTGACGTAGCAAATATGTATTATTATTATAATAAACTTAGAATACATCTAACGGAACATAAGTAATAGTGCCTCACCAGTTAGAATTAAGATAGATAGCGAATAACTTATGATTGACCAAGACCGTAGAAAATACGCACTGCTAGGACGCAACGATTTAGACACATGTATGGAACTTAGAAATCTAGTCTGCCAATTAACGATTCCAATATATAATTCTAAGATTGGAAGTTGTGTCATTGATTTGTTTTTATTAGATAAGGATTCAAACGAAATCCCGCAGTCTTGCGATGCTTGGATTAAAATAAGAAAGAGGGAAACATTCATACACCTTGGAAATGATCAATGGGTTTATTCAGTAACTAAAGGAACTAATGGAGTTCTATCTTGTTTAAATTCAACGCAAAAGATCGACCCCGTGTATAGAAATGATGTATATTTGAAAGATATAGGAATTATTACGACTAACCAGGGTTGTAGATTAATTACGAAGGATAGTACTATTAGAACGCCACTGATTACTACAGTTATGAACAAAATTAAGACAGAAGTAGCGCCCCTGCCGTCATACGACTTAACTAAGGATATGCCTAGAGGTACCTATATTAGTCAGAGTATGGAAGCATCATTTCAAGAGTCTAGTGAGCATACCGAAATACTGTTAAGCCAAATGAAAGAAGCGCGAGAGAATGAAATACCACTATTTACCAACGCGGCAGAACGACTTAATTACCTACAAGATAATTTTGGCTATTTCTCTTGGACTTCGTTGTATAATATAGGATCAACCGTAGTAATAGTTATGTGTATATCGTTTTTTATTCGTTTATGTGTACTAATGAAATGTAAGCAACGTTTATTTGGAAAAAGGCGCATGCGACAAAATAAACATAACGAATCGCCCGGAGAAGAACTTAAAACTCTCAAATCAACTGCGCCAGAATTTGAATGAAGAATGGAAGTACCATACTGCAGTTTCTGTAACGTAAACGCCCCTGACTAAGGTAGAGAAGGATTGAACGTTATGTCGGAAGTGTAGACGCTAAGGACAGGTGAATGTCAAAGGACTAAAGCACTGTTTATTTTAGGTCAGTAAGCCGAAGCACTACGGATCAGCATGCGGACGAGTATCTCCAAAAGTCTGGTTCAGTAAGTAAAGAGACGCGTCGAACCCTAAAACCCAATAAAAAAGATGGTTCTCTGATCGACATAAATAACAAATCCTCAGTTATTAGAAAATATAAACCAGGAACAAAGCGCGTTGGTATCAGATCAAGCACCGAGATAAAAAGCCTTAAGGCATCATCAGAAACGAAATGGAGTGAAACTTTACAAAACACCTTTGCGGACGAGCCCTTACAGGCGGGTGAGGATAAAACCACACAAAGGGTAGCTCATACAAGCAGCCTAGTTGGAGTGCTCACCACCCCTGACTCAGCTAACGTGTAGAAAACAAGAAAACAACTGAATTCGTATCATCGCTTAATCGTTAGTCGTAAACTGGTTCCATTGAACCTAATACGAAGCGATTCGGGCGCGGAGCTTGATCCTCTACCAGCCGGATTAAACAAAAAGCAAAGATTAAGAGCTAAACTGGAAGCTTTTCCATTTACGCGTGAGAGAACTACATTTTTAAGAAGGGTCAAAGGGTTCCCCCTTTGAGAAACGAGGTCTATAAACTTAGAACCAACAGCGAGATTCTGTCTGAACTGTTTTCCCAATGCATCAGGCACTGACCACCTAGACAGCGAGAGAGTTCTGCACGTCCACAAAACCGACAGCGAAACTACCGATAGGCGCCTTATCGTTAAAACCTTAGCTTCTACAAAGTAAAATATAGCGGAAACTGCAGTAAACCTTCTTAACAACTTATAGCTTATCGTGTTAACAGATTAATAATTAGTGTAACTCAATTTTACAAAAGTAGTATAGTATCCTTGTGCGATCTTATAATCGAAACGACAGTCTGGAAAGTAGTTTTTAAGCAGCTGTCAAGTGTTAAAATAGAAAAACTCAAAAATATAATAAACATTGAAGTGCTAAAGTAGTAAGAAGTTTAAAAACAATGTAAGTAGAGTTATTGGTGATGGAACTTTCAAACCGAAACGACAGAATACTCCCGTATTTGTCAAGTAATAAAAATATAAAAGAAACAAAATATACAATTCGTACTTGTAAAAATAGTGTAATGGTAAAGGGAAATTTTAAGTTTTTCTGGTTGTTTAAAAAACGGTAAAATACTTGAAAAGAATTAGCGGAACGGAACCTCATGATTTTGACGAGGGCGTCAAAAGATGAACGTCGGAAGTTTGTAATAAAAATACCTAGACACTTAAGACTTGAATCCCGTTACTTGGCAAAGAGAAATTGCATTGCAAAAAAGGCATCTGCGCAATAGCTAAATTGCGAAGTCGTCCAGACAGTAAATTCCTATATGGCGCGAAGAATCAAGCAGTGCCAGAATATGAATACTTAGTCAGTACAATGTGCCAAGGAGGAAGGAACCATGACCCGAGAAGAACCGAAACCTGTTCCCCAGCAAAAGCGATGAGAAAGGCGATCGGCGAAGTTCCAGAGGCGACGTCCCACGTATGCCAACATCCAGGACGAAGAGTGTCTATTTAATCCGATTTCACTTGTGAATCGGGGTTCAGAACATTTGCTATACTGTTAGTGTTAACAGATATATATTTACCGGACTGTACTTATTTACCGAATTCATCATGTAAGTTACGTTACGAATACAACCTTTTTCACCGATCGATCTTCTTCTGTTTGCCTACCCTTACAAGCTCTTATACGGCTCACGCTCCCCATCTCGCGGCAATACTTCAGGCTCGCCCTTGCTCGGCGTAAAGCTTGGAAGTATCGGTCCCCGGTATCTTGGGTTCGATTCCCATCACTCGACAGTCGGCCCGTATCTGATTTATCAAGAGCCCGTCGCTCTATTGCGTGTTGCCCTATAGTTGAGGTAACCATCACACGATGCAAATACGACTATAAACGGCCATTCCGTAACCACGAACAACCAAACATCATCCCCCTTACACGTAGTGAATACAAGAAGTTAATAAAGATAAAGAAGAGGTGTTGTGAGGAAAATAATAAAAAAGTAATGAATGTTTTTAAGGAGAAGGATATACAGGAGTTATGGAGAGAAATAAAATCTCCAATGGGGAAAATTGAGTATTGGAATGTACCACCAGCAAAGTAATGGCCAAAATTTCTTGATGAAAAAGAAAATAGTCTTAATAAAGGGGATTGGGTGTTACATGATATTAAATAACAATTAGAAGATGTTGTGAGCTTCCCGTTAAGAGAAGATTATTATAGGTTAGTAGAACCAGTGAAGGAGCAGAAGGTTTTCGACCGGCTTCAAAAGATGAGAGGTGCGTCGGCTCCGGGCCTAGACGGGATTCCTTCGAAGGTTTGGAAGTTAGGTAAGGTTAGTCTATTACCAATCCTGGCGACGATGTTTTCTTTTCTCATAAAAAATACGAAGTGGCAAAAGGAATGGAATATATCTATGGCAGTAACAATATTTAAGAAAGGAGGATTCTGCGCTCCTTCTATACTATTTCGTTCTGGCGTCACTCATGTTCTGCGAAAGAAGGAGATTAAAAAGATGAGATCATGTTATTTTAAATATGCAAAGCACCTCCTCCACTTGTCGAAATTATGTCATAACCATACATTGACGGAGAAATTCAAAATTCAAGACGCAAGTGTTACCCTTTTGGATGTTTCGTCATCACTTTCAAAACTCATGGACAACAAGGCCCAACCAGCACACGATGTCGTCCACTGCTTCCTGACCGAAGATTAAAAATTAAGTGTCTTTTTCTGTGTGTATATATGTGTTTTGTTTATTTTCTTTACTTTTGTCATTTACTCCGCCTTTTCAAAATGGCGGGTCATAAATAAATTACTTACTTACTTACTAGATAAGTCACTGAAAGAGAATTACATGTGCATCCATTTGAGTAATTTGATTAGTAAGTTGTTCTGTAAGGTGTTGGAGTTTAGACTAATGAGGTGGAATGATAAAATGGAAGTATTATGGCGCCTCCAAGCAGGATTCAGGAAGGGCTATAGTACCCTGGACAAAAATTTCATTTTGAATGTATTAGCTAGGAAATATACTCGGGTAAGAAAGGGTAAGTTGTATTAGCAGTTTCGGATCTAAAATGAGCGTTTGATACGGTTAATAGAAGACTGGGCCTTTCGTTTTGATGATTGTACAGATTTATTCAGTAGTGAAGTTTGTGGTGAAGGTGGCGGGAAGGTTCTCAAAGGAGGTAATTTCAAAACTAGGAGTAAAGTAGGGATATCCATTTTCACCAAAATTATTTTCTCTTTTTTAATGATATTGAAGAATCTATGAACCAGAATAGTGCCCCAATGTTATCACTAGATATAATTAGTCTTTGTCTGTTGTTATTTGCTGATGATGTAGTGCTGATGGCTGACTCAAGAGAGCATTTGCAAACATTATTGGATCTTATGGAACGGTATATTGGCAAAAAAGAATTATTGATCAATATTAGTAAGACCGTTTGTATGGTGTTCCAACGAAGGGGAAAAGTGGACCTGAGGGATAGATTCTCTTATGGTGGTTCTCCATTAAAAGTGGTGGACGAGTTTGTTTACCTGAGAGTTAAGTTTTCTTCAAATTGCAGATTTACAAAGCATGTGGAGATGGGCGTGTCAAGAGGTATTCGTAGTGCAGGGTAAGTGACGGGTAGTAGTCTTCGTGATATTAAAAATCTAGTTACATAAACATGTATTTCAAACACCAAAATAAATACCTTAAGCGTTGGTTGGGAGTTAAAGAGTCCTTTAGTAATATTGTTGTGAAGGGAGATCTTGGTCTGTATTCATTAAGAAATAGACTGTTAATTAGAACGGTCCGATGCTGGGAGGATATATTAACACTGCCAAGAGTACGCCCTTTGAAGGGAGCTTATAAGGAGGCCCTCCAGGACGGATCAAGTGAATCTTGGCGACAGCAAGTTAAGGCGATATTGGATGAACGTGGAATGTCTGTGTTTTGGAATGCAGGAAAAGGATTGTCAGCAGGTTTAGGGTCAGTGTCAAAAGAGGTAGAAAGATTACTGCGTGAACAAGAAGTGCAAACGTGGCAAAGTATGAAGGACCAGTCTGAATCAATGAAAGTTTGTGCATAAGCTAAAGAGGGGTGGGGGAGGAGCAATATTTTAGTGCGGGTCTGGATGTGAAAAGTTTAGAGGCACTAGTTTGTTTAAGGGGGAACGCACTGCCACTTGGGGAAAACAGGGTACGCGATGGCCAATACTTTTGCCCTATGTGTGGTGAAATTGATGAGAATCTGTTACATAAAATGTGCGAATGTGGCGAGTTGGGGGATTAAAGTAGGAACTGTTTGGGAGGAATGCTTTAGGGGAGGAAATTTTAGTAGATCTGGTTGGAGATAATTGTTTCGCAGTAATGAGAAATTCGGCAGTATTCGTCCAGTTGGCAGCGAAGCATCGGGGGGATCTAATATAGGCTATGAAGGTATATCTAGGATTTTCACTTTTTTGTTGTTGTTGTTTTGTTTTTCTTGTACGTGATTTTTTGTGATAGTTGCTATGGCCAGTTGACTTTTTTCAAAAAATATAATATCATATCATCCTAGCCTTACGATCATCAGTTACAACTCGGCCCACCTACGAGAAAACACATCGGAGACCAGTCACTACCCACTACGTATAAAGTAGAAAAGATATAGATTATATACTTGTGAGTAGCTACTGCAAGGGATATAAATGAACACTCCTGCTACTTCTAAACGTGCAAATATAAAAAATACACTTGAGTATTACTTCAACTACACATGACGGAGCGCCAATAACACAGGGGTTATTCCTTAGCGCGCAAACATCAGATATGATTAATTACAAGATTATTTATAATATATAACTTAACCTAATTCCTATGAACACTTCTTTTTGTGAAGCCGCCTCGGATCCGTTCTAGTTCACTCACTAGCTATTTTGTTAGTTGCGATGCTTCCACTCTTGTCCATTTAAAAGCATTCGCCGTTGGTTCGGGAGGAGTGGACTAGTTTCCGTCTTTTCCCTTAGTTAGATATCTGATTGACCATGATAGTGGATCATTCTCAGCTCGCGATCATAAAGTAATGAAGTAGAAAGTTCGTCAGGTCGGCCGTTCTATACTGTTCTTCGTATGTAGTAGAACTAAAAAGTCACAAAAATTAAAAGTTTTTTACTAGTAAGTAGAAAGTTCGTTCGATCGGCCGTTATTTATCGGTCATAAAGCAGATGGTTGCTTTCATTCCTTCCATCCGGGGGAAAAATTTACGTCCATATAATGCTGTTCTAGTAGCATGTTTTCTGGGCTACACTTTCGATTAGTCTATAGGATAGTTGGAGTGCTAGTGGTCCAATTTGAGTGTTCCGGGGTCCTTTGGCCAATATAGAGTTTATTTAATTTTATCCGGTTAAGTTTCTACGCTAAGTTCTATGCTAATTTTCACTTTTCAGTTCTTTTTTCAAAAGGCTTCACTTTTTTTCACTTTTATATATGTGCCTTATCGAATTACAATTCACGCATATTTTTGTTCTCTAGCCTATGATAATATTTATCACTCTTCGTCTATATACACTATTATACTCTCATAACATTATTAACATGAATTATTAACACTACTTACTCCATACTACAATACAGTTCTGGACTGGATTTCGTAACACTTGAGGCAGGTGGAGCTTGTCGCAAAAAATAAACATCGTTGACGCGATCAAATACAAGCGGCTCCACCTGCTTTGCGCTTGTATTGACTTTTCTAGTTTTCTTGTTCTGGCTGCAAATCGCCCATCAGACGACCACTTTTTTTCAAACTATTCTACTGTCGTCGGTGTTATTTGCTATATTCCACACTTGTGGAAGTACTAAAAGGTATTTTTGAGTGGTTTCTAGCCTGAGGAGGACCCTTGTCAAGAAGGGCCGAAATCTAGCTCCAATAAAATTCAGCTGACGTATCCGTTTTGCACCATCAAATACTGAAAGGAATATTGCAGGATTTTCAAAAACGTCCATTAGGGGAACGATCCACTTGCGGATATGCTTTTAGACACACCTCCGATCAAAAACGACATCAGACTGCGCTCATCCGCTGAACTGGAAGCCGCTCTCATAGGTGTTTCTGACACATTATCCTCGCTATGCAAAGAGACTCAAATATGCCTCGATCTGAGTATCAGGACGGATACAATCCCTGCATTATCGAGATTAATTTGGTGGGAGACTCGGGGACAAGGCTATGGACGGGTACACGGAAAGCCTGAGGGGCTACACATACGTTGTTAAAGGGGAGACAGTGTTCCTTATGGACAACCAGCCTAAGATTTATTAAAGACATGGGAGACGTTGATTACAGGCCTCGTCTTACCTTTGCACGACCCGTCGGCCAGCAAAAACCTGCTGAGAAAAACTTTCAACTCGTTAGGAAATAGGTTCGCGGATTCGAATTTGATCATGGGCCATCCTATAGCGTAACCCTTTCAGACGATAAGGAAAATGCGCGAGCGAGTTCTCGTCCACAAGCACGCCGATTTAGAAAATTGCTCCAAAGTCCGGGCCCAGTGTCGTCGTGACTTTACAGAAGGCTATTACGTGAAGAAATCCCCGTGGCCCGTTTTGCTCTTACACGAGGATGCACCACCACTACTCGTGGATCGGTACAATCAGGGTGAGCTTCCTCCAGATACCCTTTCCATAGAGTCATGTTTGAAATTCGATTTTGTCAAGACATTTGACCTCGATTTTCTCTCGACATCCCGGTTATATTGGCCCAGATCCAATTGGGCGTTCCTTTATGACAGAGATGCTTTCAAGTTTTACCACAAGAAACCCAAACCACCTACTCACCGTTCACAACCAAACTTTTACTAAATATACTTCGCGACCCAGACTTTCGACCCGAAAGTACTGCTCACGTCCATGCAGAACAACGAAAAGACGAAAAGACCTGATTATTTTCCTGGTTCTAAAAGAAAGAAATTCTCACTGGGGAAAGGACGTCCCTTCGCCAAGCAAACACCCAACGTAAGGACATTGCAAGTGATTACGGAGAAACCTTGAAGACCTCGGTCATGAGATTTTTGCCCTATTAGTCGATGACTATGTCGGAGACGAAAAAAGAGAGATGCTTGAAGTCGTTAGTAGAGAGCATGAGCACGGACGGAGTACCCAGCCATTTCACTCTGCTGTACGATTACGTTGGATTCAACACCGCAAAACGTCCCGAACACAAGGACGGGACAAACAAGGATATGGACGACCTGCACGATTAAAGGTCTCTTCGAAGTCGCACATCGAGTATTCGAAAATTCGGTCCACCACATACATGATCAATTCATGCCACCCGACTACGACCCAGCCACGCTGGAGCCGCTACCAAGTGACCTAGGATTCTACGCAAATCAGGAGGGGAACAAAGGCCTGAGACAAACACAATGAACCATGGGCGCAGGAGCGGCGATCAGAGTGAGTGATGTCTTGGGACAACACAAAGCAGATCTGCTGGGGTCCAGAGACATGTTAGTATCCGTGCCTTCGCCAAGCAAACACCCAACGTAAGGACATTGCAAGTGATTATGGAGAAACCTTGAAAAGCTCGGTCATGAGATTTTTGCCCAATCAGTCACTGACTATGTCGGAAACGAAAAAAAGGGATTCTTGAAGTCGTTAGCAGAGAGCATGAGCACGGAGGAGTACCCAGCCATTTCGCTCTGTTATACGATTGCGTTGGATTTAACAACACAAAACGTCCTGACAACAACGAAGGGATAAACAAGGACATGGACGACCTGCACGATTCTAATGGTCTCGTCGAAGTTAAACATCGAGTTTTCGAAAATTCGGTCCACCTCATACATGATCCATTCACGCCACCCGACTACGACCCGGGCACGCTGGAGCCGCAACCAAGTGACCTAGCATTCTACGACACAATGTCGAAGCGGAGGAGAGTCACGTTTCGGATGGTTTCAGCTCAAACCAATTTGAGATGTACCTGCTCACGTCAGTGCAGGAACAACGAATAGACCGAGAAGACCTGATTATCTTCCTGGTTTTAAAAGAAAGAGAGCTCTCATTGAGAAAAGGACTTCCCTTGGCCAAGCAAACACCCAACGTAAGGAAATTGCAAGTGATTATGGAGAAACCTTGAAGACTTCGGAATGAGACCAAAGGTGTCGATGGGATCCCAAAAATCTAAGATTTGATCCGGACAATTGGGTCTTGTCTTCGCCAGATCCAGTCTTCGCTAGGCTAATCATCGGAGAAAACCGAGTTCAGATATTCTATATATCTAACTATCTTTACCTCTAAGCCATATCTATTTTGACGACAATGACCGAAACTTCCTGCTTTACTTCTGCCAAATTTGCGGTTTCGCCCGATTTACTATACTAGTCCAGCAAAAAAAGAAAACTGAGAAACGAATCCAGCGTATCAAGAACTCTAATCAACTTTGAATAAAACTCTGACTTAAAAAAAATGCAGGTACAACCGGATTCTGGACTAATTATATATCCGGGTAAAAATGATTGTCACATACAGACTCAGCGTCTCTTCTTACCCCTAAATCTAACATCTAATCAACTTCAGATAAAATTTTTGCTTTTAACGTATTTTCCGGTTTTGGCTGGATTACAAGCGAACTAGTTGTCCGGCGAGAAAATGGTTTTCACCATGGTGTTCAGCGTGCCTTCTTACCCCTAAATCAAACATATAATCAACTTCAAATGAAACTTTTTCTTTTAACCAACTTTCCGTTTTTTCCCGGATTCCGGACGAACTAAATGTCCAGCAAGAAAATGGTTTTCACCATTGTGTTCAGCATGTCTTCTTACCCCCAAAATCAAACACCTAATCAACTTCAAAATGAAACTTTTACTTTTAACAAACTTTCCGATTTGTGCCGGACTCCGGACGAAGTACTTGTCCGACAAGAAAATGGTTTTCACCATCGCGCTTAGCATGTCTTCTTACCCCATAATCGACTATCTCAATAGCTTTCAAAAAATATTTTTGTTGTCCCTTAATCTTAAACCCCTCCCTCACCCTCAAATATAGGGCTAAAGAGCCCATCTTCGAACTTGACCTGTACTTTGACCCAAAGGATCCTCCAAACAAGTTTCATCAAAATATCTCAATCCCTTCGTGAGTTATCGTGCGGACAGACGGACAACTTTTGCGATGTCATAGGTATCCCTCCAGTTACGTTTCGGGATTCCAAAAAAGGAAGATGCTTGAAGTCGTTGCCAGATGCTTGACACAAGATCGCGCAGCAAGAGAAGCAAAAATGCGCCTTCGGCGCATTTTCGCTAAAAAAATTTTTTTAGCGGAATCGGATCCTGATTTTTTACAAAATCGGATCCGGATTTTTTACGAAATCGGATCCGGATTTTTTACGAAATCGGATCTGGATTTTTTACGAAATAAGATCCGGTTTTTCTACGAAATCGGATGGGGGGGGGGCCATGTTGTGGACCAGTCGGTAAGAAAAACGAGTTGGCGAAAAGCGCTACAATTCTTCTTGAAAATAGTAGATTTTTCATTAAACAGTAGATATTATCAAAATATTAAAACGAAAAGACATTTCTGAAATTTTAATTTGGTGTAAGTTGTGAGCTTACTTTTAAATTACGACTTTTTGTTTAAAAGCAGTCGATTTTGAATCCTCAAAACAATCATTTGTTTTAGAATCGGTCGCTAAATATGATCAAGCAATCAAGCAGTCGATAAATACCCCCCCCCCCCCCCTCTTCTCCCCGTATATTTTTGATAGTAATGCCTCTGGTACCGGGATGAGCAAGACATTGAAAGAAAATATATTTTCTCAAAAAAACACGTTCCAGATATGCATGAACCTGACAACCCAACAACTTACCAGAGAATACACTCTCGTATCCAAATATTGTACTCGCTGGCTTTCAAGATATGGAGCAGTAGAGAGGGTCAACACATTCTGAACCAGCAAGCATCAATTATCAGTGTTTCCAAGGACCCAAACGACAATTTTGACATTTCAGTGAAGATTTAACAACGCTGCTTTTAGTCGTTAGCAGAGAGCATGAGCACGGAGGAGTACCCAGCCATTTCGCTCTGCTGTGCGATTACGTTGGATTTAAAAACGCAAAACGTCACGAACACAACGACGAGATTAACAAGGACATGGACGACCAGCACGATTCTAAAGTTCTGTTCGAAGTTGCACATCGAGTTTTCGAAAATTCGGTCCAGCTCATCCATCATTCCTTTTGAAAGACAGTCAGTATTATTCCGGCCGATCTTACAGCCTCCAGTACAAAGTGGAAAAAAATCGCCTTCATTGGGTCTCTAGGGTTTGAGCTAAAACCATCTCAAACGTGGCTCTCCTCCACTGTGTTGGTGTATAATAAGGAATTCTACTACCAGCGGATAAAAATCCCACCGATGCCACCAGTTGTAGCGGTAGTTAAATTTGAGGGTCTACTTGGGTATAAAAGGGTAGCGCGGAGGCCGTGTATGGCGGTTCTTTACCTTCGGTGGTTGAGCTACATACAGCACAGGTTGATTTATAAATTAATGTTTATTTTACCATTAACGGCGTTACTTTAACTCTAAGATGCTGATACGGCTTAATGAAACTTTCAACTCGTTAGGAAATAGGTTCGCGGATTCGAATTTGATCAGTGTTACGATGCCTCTTCTTAGAGCAAACGGTAACCCTGAAGTTCTGCAGGAGTTTGCCGGCTTGAGCAAGATCATGGGCCATCCTATAATAGAACCCTTTCAGACGATGAGGAAAATGCGCAAGCGAGTTGTCGTTCACAAGCACGCCGAGTTAGAAAATTACTGTAAGGTCCGGGCAAAGCGTCGTCGTTACTTTATAGAACGTGAAGAAATCCCGATGACCCGTTTTGCACCTTAACGAGGATACACCACCACTACTCGTGGATCGGAACAATCAGGGTGAGCTTTCTCCAGATACGCTGCCCATAGAGTCATGTTTGAAATCTGATTTTGGCAAGACCTTTGACCTCCATTTTTCTCTCGATATCACGGATATATTGGCCGACAAAGCCTTATCTCTCCCAGATTTAATTGGGCGTTCGTTCAACATTTATTCAAGTAACATATAATCGTTTTCAAAATCCGAATTTCAGAACACTGGATGTGGAGCCGAAATATAGCTTCAAAAGCACAGCAGCTGACGGATCTGTTTTTTTTTTAAATGTTATATGAATTTATTCAAATAGATGCACATACTAATCTTGTAAGTTCCATACGATCTATACCAGCTTAACGGTTACGGTTACTAAACGGTTATGGCACTGCCTACCTTTTTATATAAACTAAACGGTTAATAGTTTAGAAGTTGATGCCGTACCGCAGGCCGGGACCGTGGTGTCGTACAAGAGGTAATAACGGTGGCTATATATAGCCTACAAGTAAACAAGTCCTACAATTAGCCTACAAGTACAAGTCAGTTTCTTTAGCTTACAAACTTGTTGCGGTACATGACCACAGAATAGTGTCTTGCCTTGAAAGTTCTTTGTGTGAAACTGCACCTTGAGAAATAGAGTAATCATTCGCCTTCACATTAAAGCTCTATTTTCTCTTGCAGGGCCATCGCCGGGTCCCGACAAAGTAAAAGTCAGCTCGTTCGTGTGCCTAAATAGAAACAGCAGGTGACGTTAGAGGACGAAGCTGAAGAGCTTCAGGAATCTGACAGTGAGAGTGAGTCAATTATAAGCTATGATAATACTGATTCAGAAATGGAAATGGATGTTACTGGTTACATGAGCGACCAAGACCTTTTTGAACAGCCTGCGGCCTGGCATGCGCTCAAAACCCGTTACAGAGCCTGAAACTGAAAAACAGCAGAAACCGATACCAGTATCAGTGCAATCATTGTAGAAACCTGTGATACGGAATCCCTTGACATTGATCCAAAAGAAACAGTGATATGAGACCTCCTGACATAGAACAAGATTCATGCCCACCAACACTGGAGGCAGAGATGCCCTTGCAGCCTAAGATGAAGGCGGACTTGCTGTCCGCTGAGATGAAGCCGAGCATCAGTGAATCAGCCGGCACGCAGGCAGTCAAGCCGAAAGGCAATACATAAGTGATTACTGTACTGATCTCTACTGTATGGCGACTTTGGAAGTCTAATAAAGTGAATGTTTAGTTTTGGCCCTTAAAAAGGGTCTTGTCCTGGATGGTCTATTGAAGGCTAAGTGTACAATTCGCGAGGTCACCTTGAATTTATTTTAAGGGCCTCTTGGAATTAGGAAGTCAAAGTTTTCATTCTTTTTAACCTGATGTTTGTGTCCCTGTTGTGGACACAAAAATTTGTCCAGATTTCATCATTGTAAAGTAGCAGTATGTTTATGTGAACAGTTAATTGAATATGAACAGTGAATTTTTGGGCTAAATGGCAGAATGAAGATCTAAAATTCCTATTCAGGTGGCCTTGATTACCTACTTTGGCTATCTATGGAGGTTAGCTTGAGGCACAGCAAGTGCATGAAAATGGCAAAGTCCAATGTCAACGAACGTTCACATAAGCGTACCTCTACCGTACTTTACTGTCATCATCTTTGATTCTTGAGATGTAGAAAGCCGTTGTCTGCATGGCGATCCTCGGAAAGTCAACTCATGTACAATCATGATAGGTTCGCTTATGGGTTTTTCCGGACCGGACCGTCCGCTTATTTAATGCTTTGAACTGTTTAGAAGATCAGAAGGCAAATAAATCTTGCCGTGGCACAATTCGAACGTCCCTGCGAAACTGCTAAATAAAGTAAAAAAGAGATGAGAGCGAAACTGCGTCTTCTTGAGGCAGAATTTCTGTAGTTTGATCAGCACGTCTATATACTGCGGTCACGTCTATTATGTTTGTTTTAACCTACAAGTGAGCCGATCAGGCACAGTATAAGAAACCTCTATATAGAGACTGTGCAATCGAGAATGTGATTTTGAATCAGATCGAGACTGAAATATGCCGTCTTACATCTGTTCCATATTAGTGGTAGGGTCAAGCAGAAGTTTTTGTTGCTAAGTTGAGGACCACAAAAGCTACAATACAGTAGAGATTTATTGTCATAGTTGTGTTTTGGTCTCATTTCATCTCACAGTTTCCATTTCGGATTTTTTTCTTATATTTCGTTTTTGTCAGAAACAAGAACGGGGAAAAGCTCACAGTCCTGCAGAAGACGGTTCGATACTCACTTCGTTACTCCGCTTCTCATTCCCAATAGTTCTTCCTCAGTTTATTATAGTAAGAGTACTGCATGGGATGCAAGATCTGAGAATAAAGAACGCAACTAATATTTAGCATAATTAAACGAAAACGGCGTCGTCCGAGGTTATGCAAGGTTCGAAAAGACATGTTCCTCTGCAAATTCAAAGATGTTCACGGGCTAAAGGTCTCCTTTTTCTACAAAGTTGTATTTTATATTTTAATGTTGTGTTCGAAGTCGAAGTACATTCAGTACCGCTTCAGCACTCACTACCGATTCAGCACTAGTACTGAACGGTTCTACATTTAAACGTTTGTATGACGCTCACGACCTGTTAGCTCGAGCAGTAATTATTCTTTTTGGATTGTATAATCTGGATTACCTGTTGCTGTAAGGGATGTAAGAGTACTGTGTAAACTCCTGCAGGCCCCACCGTCCACCGGGCCACCAACCAAAAGGTGATTGCCAATGCCTAAGTGGGCCAGCTGATTTGAAGATAAGTCAATTTTCGTAGTTTTCCCGCTTTACTGGCAACCCTATAATCATGTCTTCAAGTTTTAAGCTGTTTGAAGTTGCTCTAGCCCGCCTCAAAGGTTACCCACCGTGGCCTTTGGTTATCCTGAAATCTGAAAGTGATGCAAAAGGACGGATTCAGTGGATTTTTTATGTGGATGTAACATGCTGTCGTCTTATGATTTTCCAGGTTATAAATTGGTTGTGAGATGACGTAATAGTCTGTCAAGAGGTGGAGTTGCTTTTTTGGTCAAACATGAACTGAGATACAAACTGAGAGAGGATCTGGAGGTTTGGATAAAGGGTGAATTCGAACTCTTTCAATTAAGGTATCTGTCAATGAATAAAAAGAGTTTACGGTAGCATATAAGCCACCGACTGCAAGCTTCGAGGATTTTTCTAATGGATTGAAGTACCTGATACCGAAAGTCAAAAAGTCTGGAAATGAATTTGTATGTATGGGTGACTTCAATTATAATCTTCTAAAAGCTACTGCAGATAATTTAGAATTTTCAATCCGTATGTTTGCCAACGACCTTTACACCGTTGTTGCATTACCTACAAGAGTGACTGAGAAGACAGCTCAGTTGCAACAAGGACATCTACCATTGTTTTTTTTCTCGTGTTACTTACAGGCCGTTTATTCATTTTTCTATGTCATCGTGCTAGGCCTAGAAGCTGAGAATATGCATTCGCGTCTGAATGTATTTGAAAAAAATCCTCTAATCATTGATACACTTCTGGCGTCTGATTGAGTTATAAGCCAATGCATGAGTACATACGTCGAGATGAAGGACCTCAGTAAAATTGATAGATTCGTTGTTTTTTGGTATGCACCATGAACTCCTAACAATGTTAAATTTAAGAAATGAATTGTACTCTGATTATCTAAAATTTCCGGATGACGAAATGCGGAAGTATTTTATTGGCCGAAGATATATGAAAAATTCATTAAAAAGAAAGAAAATAAAGGAGTTCTATAAGACAAAGTTTGAAGAAAAGACAGGCGACCCGAAAGCGTGGGCCATAATAAATGGTATGGTAAAAGGTTAACGTTACAGAAACTGGTAGACAACGCGAAGAGAGCGCTCCGACGTCTACATGTTTTAGTGTCCGAGAGTTTACTTGTAGGTTTTCAAAAGAACTGGAACATATGAAAAAACTGCCACAGCCATTAATATTCAATGGAGTGATGCTTGAACGAATAGAAGAAACACGTTATCTTGGATTTATAATAGATTGTAAGTTATCTTGGAAAAAGCACAGTGACGTTGTGTCTTCTTAAGTATCAAGAGTAGTTGGAAAACTGCGCCGTTTCAAAAATAAATTTCCTACCAGCGTTTTTATTCTGTTATACCATCCATTAATAACACCTAAGATTTATTACGGTTATTCACTTGGGCTAGCAATTTTTATGTGAGTACTGATTCTATATTCCGAAAGTATAATATTTTAAATGTTGGACAACTTAGTGATTACCAGATTGGAACGTTCGTATACCAGTGTCATTACGAAGTTGGCCCAAATGTGATTTCTGATTTATTTAAGCTGAACATGCTTAATCATGATTATAACACAAGAAATGCTGAAGTCCTGGCGACCCAAGCGAGAAACACTACATCTCCGGGCTTCGCCATGAAGCATATGGGAACCGCAGCTTGGAACTCAATTCCTTGTGAAGTCTCGAATGCGGTAAGTTTAGCTCAGTTCAAGGACCGACTAAAGAAAAATTTCGTGACAGACAACCATTGATAATATTTTACTCCATTTGTTTATTTGATTGGTTGATTTTGGTACGATGGCATGTTTTCCCAATTAATGTTTGTTGTTGTTGTTTTTTTCTTTGCCTTCTTCCTCCTCTTTCAGTTTTCTTCTCTTTTTTTGAAAAAGTATGTGAAAATTGATGTAAACTGATTTTTTTTTTAAAGCCCCCACAGGCCCATTCGGGCTTTTCTGCAGTCAGAAGTATCAGCTACATGTATAAAGTGTGTTAAGAGGGTTACAAAAGGTGTGTTCATGGAGTTAAGCAGGTAAAAGTTGGTTTGTGTAATAAAGAGTACTAAACAAAAAAAAACGTTCACCCTTATTTTGCATACCTGTTTGAAGCAAATAAAGTCGAATTCAAAGCAAACAGTTATTTTGAAAACAAAGCACTATAAGTATTATTAACGACAGAAAGCTTTGACAGAAACAGCAAATAAAGCAAAAATACTACACCCTGGCTAGGTATAACGTACAGCGAATATACCGTGCAAACATCTCACCATGCATGTTCTGCAAAAAAAACAAAGCGATTTTTAGTAATCGAAATAACGGATCGAATTAACGTATGCAGCAAATCGTTTCGTACATATAGTCGCGACGTCTGAAAATTCGCTTTTCTAACGTCCTGAGCAGCCCAAAGGACCGCCGAAACGTTTTGTCAAATTCAACGAATCTTGGCAACGTTTCGGTCTAACGTTTACAAAACGTCAATCGTTATTTTCCAGTAACACCCGTTAGAGGTAGCCAAACGGTGTGTGAAGCGCTGAACAGCTGATGACAGTGTAGAAGCAAATCGTTGCCTTAAGCTCAGGCCCTTATCCACCATTCCGTATGTCGCCAGTTAACGATACATCCACTTTCTTGGTTAGCCCTCCCTCCAGCAACAAATAAATTAATTTTGAAAATTCAATCGGGACATGGCAAACCTGCTTTCCGGCAATTTTTCTAACAGTCTGGCCCGGCACTGATCTACTGCCCGTTTGTTCCTATCTCAATTTTGGGGGCATCTCGTGGAATAGAGGCATTAAGACCCACGCCGCAAATTTGTCATAGGGGTTGGTGACAGGCTGCACAAGTAGCCGCAAACGACACGGTGAATTTGTTCGGTAAGCAAAGTATCCTCTGGTAGAAGCTTCGAATGAAATCAGGAATCGTATCTCCTACAAAAAGATTTGTTAGCGCTTCGTATTCGTCTCACTTACTAAAAGAGATTTGCCTTATATGCCACTTACCAAGCTGCAAGAGACCGCGCTATACTCGACGTAGCTTCCTCGTCCGAGTGCAATCAATGACAAACTGAAACTCCAAGTTCCTCTGACCTCGAAGAAGAAAGTATTCGTCTGAGATTCGTGTAGAAGATGTAAACCAGTGTATAAGCTTGAACCTAGTACTTTCTGTCATGTTGTATAGCTGCTACTAAGCTACTAAGCCTAATTTCCTCGTAATTAGGTTAAGTCATGCTTTACTGCACTGACAATTTTGGTGGTAGCACTATCTTAAAATAACTTACGGAAAAAAATGTATGTTAACAAATAATGAATTAATGCCTGTCATAGTTGTGTTTCGTTGTTTACTAGTGCGAATCACGAGTTCATATGAGTTTTGAGAGCAATTTATAAATTGTTGTGAGCTAACAATCCCAACAGTAAACTAAATCTCAAGTACGTAAGTATAAAGCATAGCAACAAATGTAAGCTGTCGTCAGAACTTCTCAAAATCGGCCTTGAAATTAACCTGTCAAAATATGATTATCTGCATTTCAACACTTCGTCACATGATTCGAATAGATCCAAAGCTTCTATCTCTCTTGGATCGATAATCATTAAATCAACAGAATCTCTACGATGGCTTGTCATTGTCAAAATTTTACTCTTCGGTTTTTCAAGAAGTTGGTAAATCAATCATTACCGTTTATGGGCGCATCGTCCCCAAGCGGGGTCGCTACAATCGTAAAGCTTTGTGAAATTTGCACAGCACCTTCTGCGCTCCTTCTATACTATTTTGTTCTGGTCTCACTCATGTCCTGCGAAAGAAGGAGAGTAAAAGATGAAATCATGTTATTTTAAATATGCAAAGAACCTTCTCCACTTGTCGAAATTATGTCATAACCATACATTGACGGAGAAATTCAAAATTCAAGATGCAAGTGTTACCCTTTTGGGTGTTTCCTCGTCGCTGCCAAAACTAATAAGACTACTCCGCTTTTCGAAAATGGCGGGTTATAAATAAATTACTTACTTTACGTCCTAGTCCGGTCCTCAAACGAGATTCTGCTTGTCCAGCTCACACTGCCAACATACCACAGGCCAAATGTACGTCTACAGCTCCAACTACAGCACAATGCGTGGTTATTTCCAAAGCTTCCAATGTCAACATGCCACAGACTCCCCAAAATCCTCGAAGCCGCACAGGGGACAGGATGCACAGCCCAACGCTCGTCGAAATCGCTATTAACGCGGTCAAAACGGGAAGGGTAAGGATTCCAAAGGCTTCAACCCCCTTCGAAATTCCGAGGTCCACTTCCACATTTACAGACGAAGAGGAGCGCAGACTCCCCGAAATCCTCGAAGCCGCATAGGGGACAGGATGCACACCCCAACGCTCGTCGAAATCGCCATGAACGCGGTTAAAATGGGAAGGCTAAGGATTCCAGAGGGTTCAACCCACTTCGGAATTCCGAGGACAACATTTTCGGAAAAACTAATCGAGAAAATCGGTCCCACTTTCACATTTACAGACGAAGAGGAGCGACAAATAGCACATTACATTGTGCAGTAAGGCAAAAGGGGAATGGCCCAGACAGTTGAAGGAATGAGACACACAGTGCGACCGTAGCTTAAAGACAGTCAGCGTCATAATCAAATTGTGGACAGTTAACCGCTCCTCACTGGTTTACTGGTTCATGAATAGGCACAAAATTTCTCCCCGATAGCCCAAGTTCTTGACAAGGGACACGCGGGCGTGACAAAAGGTGTCATATATGCTTGGTTCAAGTCCATCACTGAGGCTCTAGTCAAAGAGATTTTGTGTCAAACTGGCTAAAAGAGTGTCCGCGCTGTCGTTGGAGATACTCCTAAGGACAACGTCACGGCAACGATGACCATCGCTGCTACCGGGTCGGTTGCTTGTCTTTTTATAGTGTCAAGGACACGAAGCAACGGCGCATCACGCACGCGGATCCGAGTGGTTATTGGCCTGGATTCACGGATTCAGGATGTATGACGACCGAGGCCTTTCGGTGCTACGTGTCATATTTTGCGTCATTGCTGGAAGCAAGGAAGGTTAAACTTCCCGTACTCTTGTTCGTGTACAATCATCGGTCTCACTGGGACCTGGCCGTGGAGGCTTGGTGCAGGAACTGGCTGTGGAGGCTTGGTGCAGGAAGCGAGGCATAACCATTATCCTCCTTCCTGGACTCACATACTTCAGCCTCTCAACGTATCTATGTTCGCCGCCTTCAAGGCGCATTTTGAAACTTGCAGGGACAGGCTGAATTCGGAATACCTGGCATCAAGATTACCTTCGACAATGTGCCTAGCCTCATAAAAAGGCTCTGGGTGAGATAACCAGTGACACCGTTCCAGGATCCTTCCGCTGCACGGGAATCTTTCCCTTCAACAAGGACGCTGTCACTTACTCGAAGCTCGCCGACCTTGAGTCTGAATTAAGCAATCCTTTGCTTACTTCACAATCCGAATAGCCCCCAGTGACCGTGACACATGACAGTGTGCCATGCAGCTCCATCCCAGTTTTTGTAGACTCACTCAAAAGACCATCCACCTGATCAGCCAATCCAAACATCGGAACCCAGTCTCTTGGCCCTCGCCACCTTGCTTTTGAGTCTGCATGCCAAGCTACAAGACAAGAAACGTTGACACCAGATGAGGCAAAACAAACTCTTGGTTTCGTTCAGTCCGTCTACAGCTGGGACAAAAGGAAGTATTTGATCAGGCTCTTGTTAACAGAACTTGTTTAGAAGGACCAACGTTTCGTATTTGGAGCGACTTATGACGAATCCTGCTATTCCCCAATCAGTTCGGCAAACTCTAGTCGCACAAACTGAGAGTTAACCCCAGTCGTGCAGGCTCCAGTTGCCCCAGTATCGCAAACTTCACAGTTAGCCCGAAACGGCCGAGATTGCAATTAAAAATGTTTGGCCGTCCCTGGATCAAAGAAAAACGCAGACAGAATTGAACGATTCCCGAAGGAAAAGAAGAGAGGCGAGAACGAAAAGAGGAAAAAGAAGTATGAGGAGGACGGTGAAAAACCTTGCAAGGCATTGCCTTGTCACCTGCCGAATCGCAATACGGTTCGGTGGGTGCAGTGTGACGTTTGTCAGAATTTTTATCATTTTAGTTGCGTGGAATATTTGAGGACGAGTTCGATTGTAGTGAAGACTATGTATGTGGAAAGTGCGCTCTTGTTCTTTTGAATCTCATCACCTATATACCAAGGGGCTCCAAAACACTGATCAATTTTAAAACTACAACGGCACCAAACAAAATAGCTGATGCAGGCTAATAACTGTAAGTTTATATTCAGTGGCATTTGGGGTGAAAGCCGTATGCATTCACAGACATCACATGATCGAGGATATGATGTGTACGATCGAGCTAGGATTATGTTAGTTGAGGTATTGTAAATACACTTTAGTTGCATTTTTTACCTAAATTAGGGTAGCTACTAAAAAAATAACTTACAGATTCTGATCTTTTGGTAATAGGACGATGATTCTCCTGAACTTTAGCTTTGGTTTTAGTTCATTAATACCTCAATAACTTGCTGCTAAGTACCTGAAATCTCGATTAGAAAAAACATTAATTGCTACAGGACCGTAACGGCTCGTGTTCTTGCCGCTGTACTGAGAATGATGAGATCACACAGCGTCGTCGACCAAATGCATGGCGGCCGCCATTTTGTCTTGCAATTATTTATGGAAACTGGATGTTAATTTCTTTAGCTGTCACTCGAAATCCTTTCACGGTCCAAAAAACTGATATATCGCCTGGCTTGAGTGATCACACGAAAGCCTAAGATACCTACTTTTACCAGGTATGTATTACATTTATCAAAATAATTTCGAGCTTTTACCCGCTGCTTTTACCTCAAACGAGGACCTGGAATGTCTTCTAATCAAATGCTCGGATAACACAAAGACTAGAAATTGAAAGGATTTTATAGCACTGTCTTATCCCATAATTGACTTGAATTTTGACATTTAGAATGGAGCCATTGCGAGTCCGTTGTTTCGCTTGATACTGAACGATATACTAAGTTCCGTTAAACCATGCACTGAGTTCGAAAGCAGAAAACCAGAAGCAATGAATGAATGGCGTTGCTCAGTTATATTTCTTCTTTCAAGCAAGAGTTATATTTCTTGTAAGCAGTTATATTTCTTCTCTGAAGCAAGAAGATAGAATGGATTGTCTTTATGAACTATAATTCAACACTAATATGATCAGATGTATGTAGACTCTTTGTATGTAGAATACTACTTTGTTTCCGAAGAGGGGTTGCCAACTCGAAAATAATATGTACACAGTGTACACCGGAAGTAAGTGTGCTCGACGACACCGAAATGTTTTAGACCGTACCTGATACTGCCCCCGTCCTATACACATTGTGCCGAAAAGCCCCCTCCCCCCCCCCCCACCCAATTTCCGATGAACTGAATCTTTTGGGTACCCAACATGTGATAAGATTTGCGACGGGATTAGCTTATCGGGATCCTGGATAAAAAAAAACACACATAAGGAACAGTTCGATCCAATTTTAGTTCCTAGGATTCGGAGCAATTAGCACAGAGTACATCTTAGATCGTAATTTCGCTGAGACGGGTAGAAAAGTTTGTCTTGTTAACCAATAATTTTAATTGTTCGCAGGAAGGGGGAAAAGAAAAATCTTAATGGTGATGCAGAAGAACACTACTACTCGGAAGGTGAACTGGCAGAAATGCAGGCAGACTACGTAAATGATGTATCAGAAGAACAGGAAGAAGAGCATGAAGAAGAGCAGGAGGATGTAGACAGGCAACAACATAATCGTGAAACTAAAAAGGACAAAGAAACAATATTAAAAGCATTGGAAGAGGTACGTACCGGCCAGTCCGTTCGTTCAGTAGAGAAAAATATGGCATCCCAAAAAGCACAATGCACGACCGAGTCCACGGAAAAGTTTCGAAACGGGGCCCCCACTGCCCATTCTGGGGGACGAAGGCAAAGAGGGTGATAAATTGAATTGAGTTGATAAAATCCTGCCAGGAGGCAGGATTTCCGTTGTACGGAAACCAGCTAAAAGCAATGGTCGCTGAGCTTTATCTGAAAGTCGAATGACACATCCCCAATCCGCCAAAAGATCGATTTGGGAAAAATGGACTGCCCGGGAATGATTGGGTAAGTCGTTTTTTGACTCGTCATCCGCAAATTTCAGAACACATGTGTGAGGAGGTTAACGGAGGAAGGGCAGCCGTTTTAGGAGAAAAAAATCGAACGTATTTCTGCATACAAAAGGAAAGATTAAAATCCTGTGAGGTGAAGAAAGCTCAACTGTAGTGAAACCATGCTCCATTTTAGCCCCGAAGTCGCGAAAAAACGAAGTTCTTCGCTAGCAAGGGCTCGAAAAATGTTTTCCGGAAAGCGGACAATGAAAAACCTGGAGTGACAATGCTCATGCATCAACGCCGCCGGTGAGTGTCCACCGCCATTCATTTTGTTTAAGGGTAGGCGGACGAACAGCACCCTGGTTGACACTATCCCCAAGGGTTTTGTTGCAAGATTCAACGAGAGCGGATGGATGAAGCAACCAACAATGATAGGTTGGGTGAAGACCGTCATCTGTCAATGGTGCTCAGACATTGGCCTGAACTCTGTTATTCTTATCCTTGACAGTCACGGCAGCCACATTTCAAGTGAGCTAACAGAATACTGTCAAAGAAACAGTATCCATCTTCTATGCTTGCTGTCAAACGCTACCCACTTGCTCCAGCATGCTGATGTCGGGTTGTTCAAGCCTTTGAAGTCGCATTGAACTAAACACATGATCCTTTTTAAATGTGGAAAGGTCGACGAACATGGCAGTGCGAAGGTCGGAAACACTACACGAAACACGACGTTCGCTAAATACTTGCCCTGCGTTTTCAATAAAGCTGTATCGAAGTACACATGCGCGAATACTTCCGGGAAAAGTGTTTTTTTCCCTGGAATCCGGATAACATTGATTACTCTAAGTGCCCGAAGGTAAGCTGTGACCAGCAGGGAGTTTCAAAACCTGCAAGTAGTGACGTCGTGGTCATGGCTGCTATTAAAAATATTACTAGATCTAACCTTCATAAAGAAGAATTCCAAGCCTTGAAGAACCATGACTCCATCATCACAACCAAAGCCGATAAGGCAACTCCCTCGTGGTCCTCGACCGCAATGGATACGATGAGAAAATCCGAAGCCTTCTAGCAGACAAGCGTCTGCAACCAAGTAACACCAGATCCAACCCCAGCAACTGATAAAAAGGTCAGAAACTTTGTAGAAAAGCTCCCCCTGCCAAATTTTAGAAACAATCACTGAAAGTCACTGGACCGATGGCTTTGACAGACATTGTTGCCTTTGTCGACACCATAAACCAAGTATAACCGACGATCCAGTTCAGCACCGAATTTGAGAATGACGACCTGAATCAGCTCAGTGTACAGGAAACCCACCCACAACGACAAGTATCTGCCTTACGATTCATACCAACCAGAAAACGTGAAACGCGCAGTCGTTATTTCAACAGTCGACAGAGTCATCAAAATTTCCGACGAAACCCTCCTAGACGCCGAACTGAGCCATATTCGAGATGTACTTTACGGCAACAAGTACCCCATCCAACTAGTCGAAAAAACCATCAAACGAAGATTGACGATCCATCTGGCGCCAAAAAGCAACTCTGGCACTCCAGGTAGTGATAAACCAGAAGAGATGAATGCCCGTGTCTACGTCCCGTACATTCAAGGAGTCACTGAAAAACTGTCCAAAAACTTAAAAAAGTACAACATCAAAGCATTTCACCAGACTCCAAACACTCTACTGTCCAACCTAAACACCGGCAAAGATCAAGGCCTAAACACCGGAAAGAAAAAGACCAACAAAAGGCAATACGATCAGGACAAGCTAAAGAAAGCCATAGCTGCGGTTGAAGAAGGGAGGATATCTGTAAGAGCCGCTAGTATTATGTACTCTGTACCGCGAAAGACGGTCCATGACAAAGTGAAAGAGAAATATAAGACCGAGCAAACTGGAGCACGGCGCGTGCTTTCGGATGCCAAAAAAGAGGCCACTGCCAATTATGTCCGCCGTATGATTCCACGGGGACATGGCCTGACAGAGGAGAGTATTCTCGCTATCATGTAGCAATTTCTAGAAAAAGAACTAAAGAAAAAACCTTCAAACGCGAACGCCCTTCAAAAACGTGATTTGCGGGCTTCATGAAGAGACACAACTTTTCACGACTAAAAGCAGGACTTATCCACGGAGGCAAGGAAGGGAGTCTGGAAAGCTACATCCCGAGTTGGTGGGAAAAGGTGAAAGACATCATGAGAGCGGAGTTCGACGAAAGCATTTTCAACGACCCACGTCGTGTTTTTAATCGTGACGAGACGTCATGCATGCCTGTTCCAAAGGACCAACGTGTCACTGCTCCGAAAGTAACCAAGACAGTGAGAGTCCTGGTGGACGGAAATATTAAGGTTCCCCCACAGGTTGTGTTCAGAGACACGAAGCCTAAGAGGGAAAGACAGCTGCAAGCTAAGTCATATCGCACAAACTTCACGCAGACAAGTTGGCAAATGCGCGAGTCGTTCCTTCTTTGTTGCAAGAGGTTCGTGCAGTGGACAAGGGAAATTAACCGGGTGCTACCGGTTGTCTTATTTCTTGACGGTCAATAAAAGCCACTGTGATGATAAGGAGGCCGATGACTGGTGTCTCGCGAACGGCATCATCAAAATTGTCCTCCATCCAAATGCCATGCATATTTATCAGCCTCTTGACACCCACGTCAATGCTGGTTTAAGAAGTACCTCCACAAAGAGATCGACAATTTTAAGCGGCAGAATGTTGACTTGGTCGTCAACAGCTAAGACATCGGCAGAATTATTTCGAAGGCTTTCGACGTTGTCAAAGGAGACAGCATCAAACAGGGCTTTAGGCGGTGTGGCCTGTCACCGTTTGATACGGACGCCGTGTCTTACAAACACTGCGTCAATCCGTATCAGACCAATCAAAATGATACCGATGCCAGTGTCTTTGATGTGCACTCTTCTTCCGACTTAAAAGCTGCGACTGAATCCAGTACAGATCCCAAAACAGTGCAAAGTTAGACTGCTACAGTCCCACCTCTTTCGACTGCTAACAGTGCAATGACAGTCTTTAAGTACATTGAATATTTTCATCTCGATGCAGAAGAACTGTCGGCATTTAACGAGGCTGAAGAAAAGGGGGTCAAAATCAAAACCGTAAGAAAATTCTACCAGTTTTGGTCAGAAATGAAAGGTATTGGAAGCCTTCTAGAATCAGAACAAGCTGGACCGTCGACAGGTACCGACGCTTCAGAAGCTGGATCGTAGACGAGTACGCAGGCTCCACTCTCCAGTCTCCACACCCCTTCTCGTCATCCAAAACCCAGGCTAAGACGACTGGTTCTAACTCGGCCATAGGCCCACTCTTGCAAGCTTTACTACGCACGCCGAAAAGGAGACTAGGGAAGCTTGCAATAGCACCAACCATGAGATTTAAAGCACCACCCATCCGAAGCTCGAAAGCATACGAAAAAGCGAAGGCAAGTATTGAAGTGGCCAAGGCAGAGGAACAGAAGAAGAAAAAAAGAACTTGCGAAAGGGAAAAGGTCCGAAAAAAATGCGCGGAGTGTGTGAAATGGTTTGGGAAGAGACTGACGAGGGCACCGAGTGGGTCTCCTGCCATTGTGGTAAGGCTTTCCACTGGGAATGCCTACCCGATGTGCTGGCTATCACTCTGTACGAGGGAGAGCGAGACGTGGACAGAATTTCGTAAGTGCAGTGAATGTTCCAGCTAGTCTGAAATTGCAATGGGCCCAGTAAAATTTAATTCTAGTTCTGTTCAGTGACGTGATTTATTTCCTAGTCATGCCCTTAATTCAGATTTATAATTGATGATTAGTGATTTGTTACCAATACCTTTTAATTACTGCTGTGATGGTTGCCCAGTATTTTCTCCTTAACTGCTACGCGAGACTTCGTATATGTGGTTTTTGGTGTTTTTTAAACGACTTGATATTAATGAATGAATTATTTATTTGCACATTAAAGCCATCAGGCCATCATGCAACAACACTAAAAGAAAAGTGAACAATCTTACTGGCGTATACACACACTAACACACTCTTAATATTTTTAATTTACTCTGAACACTTTATTAACACTAAAGACACAACTTCCCCATCACAAGAAATCTTTCCGGTGTTTAAAAGCTAACTTGAGGAACTTCCCAACATTTCTTGTTTCTTCAAAATCTTTACTTCCCATCATTTTAATAATCCATTTCTTATCAGTTCCTCCCATCCCGAAAATCTCCTCCCTGAGTCCCCGTAACTCTCTACAATCACACAAAAGGTGGGATATATCCTATTGTTCTAATTATACCTCATCAGTTCAAAATTATATTCACTACTTAATAAGTAGTTAATAAGTTATCAGACTCCGGTATAAGAAGTTCTTATACCGGAGTCTGATAACTTGATCAAAGTTCAACAGCGTATGATTTGGGATTCAGATCGCGCGCGGGCGGAAAAATATCCACATCATCCGTAGCAAAAATTTCGCTGACAGAAAACAGTTTTTACCGAAATTTGATGGTTAATTTTTTATTTTGTATTACTGACAACAGTGGTATTTCAAGTCACGTAGAAAAATACAGGAACAGAGAGAAGAGATTTTCAGCTTTTATTTGATACGTTTTTATATTTTTTGGACTGTTCTGACGAGAGATAGAGGGATTTGAAGATTTTAATTATTAATTATAAGTTAGAAAATGTGAAGGAAATGAAAAGTGATCCTGAAGTATGTTTGTCATATTTGTTGGTTCCTTTTTAAACCGAATAGATTATTCTGAAGTAACGACTTTTCAGGAAATTTGAATTTTGTCTGAGGTTAGGTAACCCCCTGCACTTCCATATAAAAAAGTAAAATGGAAAAGAAAATAACAAACTTGATATCAGCTGACTTTTCAGGGTTATCCTGGCACAAACTTGAAGTAGAAATTCAATTAACTTTCTTTGATTTTGAGTTTACTAAAAAGGTCCTTCTACTTTTGAAGGCATCTGCAGGTTTGGACTGCCATCTTCTCAATTGAAGGTGCATTCCTTGTGGCAAACTTTTCAAATTAGGCTAGGGTGCTACTACTAGTAGCCGGACACGTCGTAAAAGCGGACACGATGTTACATGACAAAATAAAAATGCAATAACTGAGTAATAAATATTCCTTCAGCCCAAGCTCAAGTTGGAAAAAGGAACTTGTGGGAAACACCGACCAAACACCCTTGGTGTTTCACACAAGTTCCTGTTTCCTTAAGAGGACCCTTGCCAAGAAGGGCCGAAATATAGCTCCAATAAAATTCAGCTGACGTATCCGTTTTGCACCATCAAATAATATCTGAGTCTTCCTTAGACTTCCCAAAGGTTGGCCAAAACCATAACAAACCCTTATCTTTTCTTCTTCCATCGACGTTAACCTTTACAAGATTGCCGCGATACACTAGTTCTTAAGCAGCATTGTAATGAGGACCAAAATCTGTTTTAAGTGAAGAGGAAATTTCTTATCGAGAGAAGAGTGAAGTCAGAATTTTTTATACAATATGGACAAGTACTGGAAAACGACATTTTCACATTCTTGTAATGTTGTCCCACTGTCCACTTTTTCTGTCGTTTTTTTTTCGCTCGTCACAAATGGCGGACAATGCATGTCCGCTGTTTTGGTCGATGAATAATTTGCTCGACTAAGCGGACAGATGGTATTTTATTTCTTACTTCACAGTCACTTCCTAGCAAGGTTTAATCTTTTTAGACAAACTTAGTATAAAAATTATGCATTATAACTTATGCAAGCTAATAATTATGATATACCCCCTTCTATGTGCTTTGTTGCTCCAGACCACTGATAGCCGTTAAGTATAAATGTTGAAGTATAAATGTTGTATTTATTTAAAGAAGTCTTTCCATCCAGTGCATTACGAATTTGTCTTCTCAGCCGGGCTCTGGACATTTTGTTATTTAGTTTGTTATTAAAAGAACCTGAACCTAATACTCTGGACGATGAGTGCCAACGAAAGCGGGGACGAAGATATCTGCCATGAGGAAGGAGCGGAAGACTTAGCTGAGGAGAAGGACGATGTTACTGAAGCACAAACTCGTAGAGCAAAAACAAAGAAGAGCTATACGAAAGAAGATGAAAAAGCCCTAGAAGATATTGCGAGGGGTCTCTACGATCGGTCTCCGACAAGTACGCTCATAGAGCACGCTGCAAGATCAAAAGAAAGGCCACTAAACCGAAACAAGAAAAGGTCCTCCAGCGGCACTTGAATCTGAGATAGAGAATGCTCTTGTTGAATGGATTCTTATCAGCCAAGAACAGGGGTTTCCAGTTTACAGAACTCAACTTCGCCAGACTGCAGGTAGGCTGGTCAAATTAGGCGGTGCAAATCTCCAGGGAAAATTTGTAGAGTCTGGGATCCCAAGCGAGGTCTGGGGCAGGAGGTATTTTGCTGCGTCATCCGGAAGTGTCTGTCCGAATGACTCCGAATGCCAGAGAAAGTCCACGGAGGAAGGACAGGAGTGAGCAAAGATAAAATCCGACAGCGGATGGAGAATCGAAAGGTTCTGCTCGATGCGCTTCTGACTCCAGAAGATTTTCTCAATCCACGAAAGTGGTTCGACATGGATGAATCAATGATTCACTACAGTCCCGAGGCGGTGGCTCACACCAAAGTTCTTGCCAAGAAAGGGAGCGAGACCATAGATCAGAAGGTGAAAATGAAAAAGAGGGCATGACACTTCTGATGTACTACAACACGAAAGGGGAATACCCGCGACACTTTTGAAAACTGTCCAGGACTCCATTGCAGCTCACTATTCTGAGTACGGTTGGATGAAGCAGACAAATATGCTGGAGTACGTGAGGAGGGACATCTTCCGCAGCATGCAGTCACATCCTGAACCTGAAACTGGACAGGATGGGTCTGCGGTCAGTCTACTTGGCATTTCAGTACCTGAAATCAACGACAGATTTTTAGTGGGCTGTCGTTTTCGCGACACTCCACGCCACTGCCAAGTGGTGATGTAGTCAAGGACTGCCCCGTCACAACAACTGAACAACAGAGGAGAAATATGATCAGAATTCCAGTCCTATCACGAACTGTACCCGGAACAGATCTTTTCAGTGATCTCCCAACTCCGGTTCAGAGTGACTCCCTACTATCGTCAAACTCTGAAGCAGACAACAATCTGGTATGCTCGTCAAAACCAGCACCTATGTCGCAGCGTCCGACACCCAAAAATGATGACCAAAGCCCGTCTACATCAGCTGGACTGGCAAGCACAGTGCAACGGCTCTCCAGGCGCTTGAGCACACCAATGAAAAACTTTTCGGCCATCTCTTTTCCGAAGTAAGTCGAACAGAAAGTACCGAGAAAACGGAGCTTCCCGCCGGAGTGCCTGTTAACATCAGATGATTCGATCAACTTCCACAAAGAACGATCCGAGAAAGCGACAACAACTAAAGGTAACTAGCTTCAGTTTTATATTTTTATTTACCACAGCGCAAAATATTCCTAATAACTGCGATATTTGACATTTTTATTTATTTTCACCTTATAAGGCAACCCGAATTAATTCAAGACTACGGTGTCGAGATATTCTTGATATCAGGTTGTCAAGGTCTTAGGATGGGAAACGAGAGTATGAAATATATCTTATTCGGTATGTTCTTCTCAGGTAAGAAAATCCTTGGAAAAGCAAATGCCGAGCTGGAACCCTAGGAACTCCGAAGAATGGCGCTGCATTTACTGCTTCAAGGATTGGGGGCGTGACGGAAAAAAAAAGATAATGGGTTTCGTGTGACCACCGTGTGCTCGTGTGTTGACCATTCGTGAGTTCACCGACAGTGCATCCCTCCAGCCCTCGCAGATTTGTATCCCTTGGATCTGGAAAAGTTTATGAAGAATGACACAACGAAGTTCTTCTGCATCAACTGCGTTCAGGACGAAGACTGAGCCTAGTCAATGCTCGAAGTTGTACCTAATGTACCTTATGATTATCATGACAAAAGATCTTTCAATTTGTGATTCGTAGTTAGTTTCATAACTGTAATACAACATTTTTTGATCGACTCCGTCGGTGTATTCAAACCTTGTACGCTATTTATGACGACCAGTCCGGTTTTATTTGACTCGCCACTTTTTTTGGACGCTTAACTTGGCGAACGACCGAACTTTGCGTTGTAAGCTTTCATGTTGGTTTGACAACACTGTCTGATTCCTGTGTTTCATCATTGGCAGCCATTTTAAATTTGGAATAAAACGGACCAAATATTCTGTTGGGTAGGCCAGACACTCCAGCCGAAACTCAGGCCACAAATGGCCCATTGTCTCATTCCCCCAATTCACAATTTATGTAAACATACGGCACTCTATAATACAATTGATGAGAGCATCCCTCTATCAGACCAATTGATAAGAAGAGCTGTAAGCTCATATGGCACTTGCATGGGTCAAGATGATTTGATTGATCAAAAGTAAGTTTCGACTTTGCGGTTGAGATGCGCACTTTAAGGGAGCTGGAACTTCATTTGTAAGCAAAACCCTTGAGGCAAAACTGCTAATGGGCTGATGGGCATCACGAAAATGCATATATTGCTTAAAAGTATTTTTTTTTACTTTGCGGTCAAGATTGGTACTTTAAGGAATAATCGGATTTGGGAAGTAGCAATTTCTAAGAAAATGTTGTTGAGTCTCCAATATTCCAGCGAAGTTTCATCGTCCTAGCACATCTGGAAGTACCTTAACGCGCGATCCCCGGAATCCCAGACCCCCCCCCCTCCTCCAACTCCACCCACAATAACCGGAGCCAATCCGGTTCTGTAAATGATTAATCCAGAGCATCTGTTTGTCATTCCCACGAAGTTCGATCCAGATCACACCAGTCTAAGCGGGTCAAGTATTTTCCGCCCTCCCCCCAATAATTGCCGGATTCGGTCCGGAAATGAAAAAGGTCACCAGAGAAAAATGTCCTCTGTTTAATTATTAAATTTCACTCGAATCCGATCACCCGTTCCAAAGTTACGCATGACTCAATATTCCGGATTCCCCTCCCTCAACTCCCCCCCCCCCCAAGATTATCATATCGAGGAATTTTCAAACAATGTTTACAACTGGATCCGGACACTTGAGGGGGGGGAGGAGGGGGTTTCCCGGAATTCCGTTTTTTGGGGGATTTTCACGACGAAACTTGGAAGGCATATCAGGGACCCGATCAAACTGACTTGGAATAAAAAGAATTCCTCGATAAATATTCTTTGAGCCCAAGCTGACTTTGAAACATTTATTCAAACAATGTTTACAACGGGTAGTCAGCTACGATTCTTCATCAGCGATATTTCGGCCCTTTTTTGGCAAGGGTCCTCGTCAGGCTGTCAATCCTTTGGTTCAACTTCAGGGAAGGAAACAAACCTGTAATCTGAAACCTGATTACAGGTTTGTTTCCTTCCCCGAAGTTGAACCAGAGGATTGACAGCCTGACGACGACCCTTGCCAAAAAGGGCCGAAATATCGCTGATGAAGAATCGTAGCTGACATACCCTTTGTAAACATTGTTTGGTATTTATCGAGGATTTGTTTTTATTCCAAGTCAGTTTCATCGGGTCCCTGATATGCCCTCCAAGTTTCGTCGTGAAAATCCCCCAAAAAACGGAATTCCGGGAAACCCCCTCCTCCCCCCCCCCTCAAGTGTCCGGATCCAGTCAAATTATGTAAAAGATTTACATGGACCAGATGTTTGTTCTTCCCAGCAAGTTTCACTCCGATACCATCATTCTAACCGTTTCTCAAGATTTCCGGTCCACCCCCCCCCCCCCCAGCTCCCCCGCGGTGCACGTAGCCAATCCGATTCAGCAAATGACTTACCTAGAGCATCTGTTTGTTCTTCCCACAAAGTTCCATTCCGATCCCTCCATTCTAAACGGGTCACGTATTTCCCCCCCCCCCCATATCCGGATATGAAAAAAATCATTGGAGAAATGTCCTCTGTTCAATTCTTAAATTTCACTCGAATCCGATAACCCATTCCAAAATTATGCATGACTGAAAATTTCGGATTCCCCTCCCTACACTCCCCCCACCATTATCTGATCGACAAAATTTTTATTTTGAAGTCAGTTTGATTGGGTCCCTGATATGCCTGCCAAGTTTTATCGTGAAAATCCCCGAAACCACCGTCACCGGAATTCCGGGAACCCCCCCCCCCCCCACATAAGTGTCCGGATCCAGTACAATGGTCTAAAGGACTTATCTAGAGCAGATGCTTTTTCTTCCCAGCAAGTTTCACTCCGATCCCTCCATTCTAACCGTTTCTTGAAATTTCCGGCCTCCCCCCCCCCCCCCAACTCCCCACTGGCTACCGAATCCGGTCAAGACTTTAAACGGGACATTACAGATATATATTCTATTCAGTTATGAAGTTTCATTACAATCCGATCATCCGTTCTAAAGTTAAACACTTCTCAATTTCCCGGATTCCCCTGCCCTCCACCCCCCCCCCCAAAAAAAAATGGTCGGATCAGAAAATTGATTATTTCTAAGTTTGTTTGGTCGTGTCTCTGATATGCCTGCCAAGTTTCATGGTCCTAGCACAACTGGAAGTACCCTAATTCGAAAAAGTGAGACAAAATGCCCTAAATTGTCAAGTTTCCAGCGCCCCCACTTCCCCGCATATGGTCGGGTCGGGGAACTGGTAATTTCCAGGTTGGTTCGGTCGGGTCCCTGATATTCCTGCCAAGTTTCATTGTCCTAGCTCATCTGGAAGTACCCTCACTCGAAAAAGTGTGACAAAATGCCCTAAATTTTCAAGTTTCCAGCGCCCCAACTCCCCCGCATAAGGTCGGATCGGGAAACTTATTATTTCCAGGTTACTTTGGTCAGGTCCCTGATATTCCTGCCAAGTTTCATTGTCCTAGCTCATCTGGAAGTACCCTAACTCGAAAAAGTGTGACAAAATGCCCTAAATTTTCAAGTTTCGAGCGCCCCCACTCCCCCGCGTATGGTCGGATCGGGAAACCAGGTTCGTTTGGTCGGGTCCCTGATATTCCTGCCAAGTTTCATTGTCCTAGCTCATCTAGAAGTACCCTAACTCGGAAAAAAGTGACAAAATGCCCTAAATTTTCAAGTTTCCAGCGCCCCGCACTCCCCCGCATATGGTCGGATCGGGAAACTGATTATTTCCAGGTTAGTTTGGTCGGGTCCCTGATATGCCTGCCAAGTTTCATTGTCCTAGCACATCTGGAAGTACCCTAACTCGGATAAGTGGGACAAAAAACTCGGACCGACCGACAGACCGACAGACGGAATTGTGATCGGTATATGGCACTTGAGCCAGAGGCTGCAAGTGCCATAAAAACGATCACTCATTTTACCGCTTTTTCTCGCGTTCTTACCTTAAAACCTGTCTAGCCTCCCTGTCAACTTAAGGTACCTGGACAGTTCCTTTAATCTAGCTTTTCTCACTACCTCGTGGAAATCAACATTCTGTGACCGGAAAGCTTCCAGACGTTGCCTTGTCCATGCTGGGCACTCTTGAACAAAGTGAGTATTTGTCTCTTCATCTACTCCACATTTGTGCATATTGGAGACTCAATTTTTCTTGTATTTGAATTACGTTCTCCAAGGTTTCCAATTCCAGTAACAACCAAGATGATTTCCTGGATTTCATCTTTTTTCATGGCGACTAGCCTTCTTGTTTCGTTGCGTTAATAAACTTCGCGTGTCTCAACAAACCACGCGTTTTTTCCACGTTTTGTCTACCTGTTTATTTATCCATTCCCGAATTTCTGTTTTCCACCTACTCTCCGAAACAGGAATGAAGAATGAAGGGCTCAGGTCCATACGTAACTCTTTTGGTAGCTTCCTTTGCTAGTGTATCGGCTTCCTCGTTCCATAGGATACCAAACTGTCCCGGGAGCCACATCAAAGGTACAAGAATGCTGCATATCACCGCCCGCCTTACGGCACCGCCACCCTGTGGTAAATAACTTAAATAGCTTATTCCCCTGCCATATTACTGCTCATTTACCTGAATTATTATATTCCAGCCTAATTGCAACTGAAGTGAACAACTTTTCAGCTCCTTCTTCCACCATTCATGCAACTGAAAGTTTTCTCACAGCGTTATGGAGCGAGCAGAGGTGGCGTCCACGGAGTGCATTACCGAAGAAAGACTACTCTTAAATAACTTGAGGACCTGACGTCAGTCGAGGACAGTTGGCGATCGCATAGAAGGATTGCGAGTTTCAGTGACTTAAAAAAAAAAAAAAAAATCTCTGTATTAGTTTTTCCGTCAATAAAAAAACATCTGCCAATCAATAACTGAGTTATCGTTGGTCTCCGTCCCCGCCCTCCTGGAGCATCACGACATGCCATCTGTATTTTACAAAAGCTTTTGTCGCCGGCGTGAAGTACAAATCATCCCGCCGGTGCTGACTTATTGTGGGTTTACACACTGCGTAAAATCCGAGTGTATTTTACGCTCGTTTTGAGCATGAGCATTTCTAGCAATACTTACGTATTTGAGAAATCGGTCCGTTTTGTATCTAAATACGTCTGTATTGCTAGAAATCTTTTCAAGCTCAAAACGTGCATATAATACGCTCGGATTTCAACGCTCGGATTTCACACAGTGTGTAAACCCAGCATTATCCATAGATCGATTGAAAAGAGCCACCGAAAGCTAATAGACTGATTTAAATAGAGACTGGAACAATTTTTCGTGTATACCACTTGCTGCATAGACCCTTGGCTAAGGCAACTGTGGGTGCTGCAATGAATCTTTGTTATGCTGCAAGGCACTGAAATACAATGTCACAATGACATACAGTATGGTGACAAAATTAGTAAAACCAAGCCAGGTCCGTATTCAGGTTGGGGGTTAGGTGGTTCCCCCCACCCCCTCAAATATAAGAAAAATTGTTTATTTAAGGCTTTGACCTAGTCAGTGGGTTTGTATCGAGGTATGACACGAGGGGGGGGACCTAAAAAAATGCAAGCACCCCCCTCCCCTCAAAATTTAGTGGACCCACTGTTCGTGGGTGCAAGCGCTTCAAAGAAGCACTTGATCAGCATTTGGTAGCAAAGCAACAAGTACTGGAGGACTGAAAACAGGCTAAGCAGAAGCAGAAGTGTTGCTGCCGCAAAAATCTACAAGGCGGAATGGTTGGGTGTGATGGCAAAGATTGGGAGAATGGTTTCATTTTATGGTGCATTTACACACTGCATAAAATCTGGGCGTATTTGAAATCTGAGCGTATTTGGGCTTGAAAAGATCTCTAGCAGTAGGAAAACAGAGGGTTGCTTCTGTCCCGACTGTAAAGTATAAATATGCAGTGTTTTTCTTTTAGTTTTGGTATCTTCTGAAGTGAAGTAAATGCTAGTCCATTTCTCGAATCATCATTCAAACAGTATTTGAAATCTGAGCGTATTTTATGCACGTATTTGGGCTTGAAAAGATCTCTAGCAGTAGGAAAACAGAGTGTTGCTTCTGTCCCGACTGCAAAGTATAAATATGCAGTGTTTTTCTTTTAGTTTTGGTATCTTCTGAAGTGAAGTAAATGCTAGTCCATTTCTCGAATCATCATTCAAACAATCAGAAAGATTTCTTCTTTGGCTGAATTCTAGTATTCATGTTTATGCTGCCAGTTGCAGATGGGTGACTGTGTCTCTACCCTCTGGCACAAAGTGGCCTTCTTGGCTGTGCACTCCATACTTGGCATCGACGAGAGCAAATGCATGGCGTATCCGCGCACCGGATGAAAATGGGTTGGCCCTTCAGAAACGAACGATGAGGATAGAGGGAGTCACTCCACGTGGACTCTGCGTAGAGAAAACAGCGAAAACACAGAGTCCTGTAATTTGATTTCCATTATTTGAAACTACATAAACATTATTAAAGCATTCCATCTCCAATGGCTGTTTGCTTTTCGGGGTTTCTATTGAAATAAGATGAAGTTAAGCAAGGTGAAAGATTGATTAGTCCGTTTACTGGTAGTGGCACCCTATAAAAAGCAAACCGGGTTGTCAGTTGAGTCACTTTCAGTGGTGGATTAGCAAAATATTAAAAAAGTTGACAAACGCATGAGTGGTTATTACAAGCGACTGGTTTGGGTTTTAGTTTTTTCTTTGGCAGTAGTTCACTCTTAGCCTATGTTTAAGCATACCCCTCAGTCTAGCACACTAGCCCCTTTTTCAGTCATGGTGCTCAACCGTCTAGCTACATGCCTGAGTGCTAGACTTTTGAGCACTGTACCTTGAAATTCATGTATGGTGCATGGATTTCAGCATACAGTGCACACATGAAAAAGCACAATTTCTATCGCAATGGTGCTAGACATTTGAGCACCGTGACTGAAAAAGGGCTAGTGTACTAGACTGACACCCCTGCTGTGTATTTTCATTTTAACACTTGCTTTTAAATCTCTACCACACTCAGCTCAAAACTTACCTCAACAGAAATCTCGAATCAAGAACCATGTTCTTTTAGAAACAGATCACAACACATAAACTAAACAAGTTCCCAAACTCTTTTCTTCCACTGTGCGCAACGGCTCAACGAGAGGCCAGAGCCACCTAGAGTAATACTATCATAATTAGGTCTTAGCGACAGATGGCAACTCGCCACACGCAACTTTAATATTTCGAAATCACAAAAAACCTGCATTTCCAGGATTAAAGGCGCGGCCGGAAAAGTCACCGCTGAAGAACATAAGAAAATGGAAAATTAAATTATGGTACTCTCACAGTCGTCCCTGACTTTCTACAGCCTGACGACGACCCTAACCTAGAAGGGCCGAAATATCGCTGCCAAAGCATACGTCGCTGACGTATCCTATCATGGTATAAATATATCGAATGATTCCATTTATTCTCGCGGCTCCCCTCGATTCCCCTTGTTCTCGAGAAAAGGCGAGAATTAGAGGGACAGGAACATGGAGGTGCCAAAAATCCGAAATAATAAGTTCATTCGATGCAATCGATTATCTGCCGATAGCGAACAAAAGGAGTAATGCATTATCTGGTGCATACTATGGGATCTCAGTCCTATTAGATTAATCTTTAGTCAATGAGAGTGGGAGTAAAGAAATGAAAAATGTAAGGAGATCAAGAGGGTTTGCAAATATACAAGTGGGTTCTTCCGTAAATCCGTCGTCTCTGGGAACCTGCGTCCCTCTGTCTGTCTCGCGTGTTGGACCTGCTACTTGCTAGAGGCTCAAAATCATGTAAAATGACAAGATCCTCATGCGATATCATATATTTGCTCCAGAACGCTATTGTCAGCTGATGCCGCCAGTCAGCAACGGAAACACATAAAAAACGACAATAGGCATTGCAAAATATAGCCTGAAACAGATGCTGGAATAAAACTGTGAAAAAGTTCGGTTGACGAAATGATAAGATACGGCAAAAATTTATTGCCAATGTTCCTCTCGCAGCGACGCACGGACGACGGGAGGGGAGGGGGGAATAGACGGCATATCTGGGGCAACACACCATCTTTGCTCCGAAATTCTTTGAAAGGGTAATCCGAAATCATTTAATTTAGGAACGCCCAAATGAGAGCCTCTTCTAAATACTCCTTGATCCCAAGCTGACTGGGAAAGTTATTCAAACAATTCATAAAAGAGATACGTCAGCTACGATGCTTTGGCAACGTATTTAGGCCCTTCTTGGCAAGGGTCCTCGTCAGGCTGTCGAACGTCAGGGACAACGTTAGGGAAGGAACGAACCTGCAATGCAAACTGCAGGAAGGGCGAAATACCACTGCCAAAGCATGGTAGATGACGTATCCATTTATATGCACTGTTTGAATATATGAGAGCCCCTTCATACGAACTATTATAGCCAGAGCAAAATAAGTCTAGAGAGTAATGCGAAGACCTATCCTTCCCATGCATCAAAAATGGGCCTCGGTCGCAGCGCCGCCCTGTTCGTGTGTGCAGTGGCGGACGTAGAAAAATTCTAGCAATACTTTTAAAAGTTTCTCCTAATAAGGATACAGTATTTGCTACTGGGATTAGTCTTATCTCTATTAGGATAAAATTAATCCGAATTAGGGATAATCTTATCTGAATAAAACCAAAGAGTAATCCCAGTAGCAAATACTGCAAGATTTGTTATTACAATGAAGGGTAAGATGCGGTGCAAAGCCAGGCGAGACAGCGCTCGTTAACGCCTGGTTTACTTTCAGTAGGGATGTTCGCATCCTCTAGTGGAGCTAGTGTCGCTGCGGTTTGACTGTGTGTCACTTTTTCAAAGTTCGCGCATTACTCTCTAGAGTTATTTTGCTCGGGTTATAGTGACCCAGAATGATTATCGCTGCTATCTTTTGTACATTTTTTCAGGCGATCAGAGGGCTCTACAGAAATGCCAAACTGGTGAAGCATATTCTAAAGGAGGGTTTTCGCGAGATCTCGGAGTCAGTTTCCGACGAGCGAAGCGCATCGCGAAAACTGTGGGAAAGTGATTCCTGGAATCACCTTCTACTTTCCCGCTGGACTGATCGCGAAAACGCATGGAGAGCTGATATCGCCGAGAAAATATTGAATTACGAACTTTTCGAATAAATATGGTTCACTGAACGGTTCTTTATATTCTCATATATTACATCGAAGTCACCTTAATTACGATTGCCATTTTTTTAGTTTATTAGCGACACTTGCACTATTTTTTTTCCACACCTTTGAACTTCCTGCCGAAAGATTCAACTTTCCGCGGAGCTTTCCACTAACCTCGTGGAATCACTTTACAGGAAAGCTGCTTCGGTTTCCATAGCGCGAAAACCGGGTTGGAAAGCTTTCCGAACTTTCCGAGGTAGCGCGAAAACCACTGGAAAGTGATTCCGACTTTGCTTTCCAGCTCGCGAAAACCCTCCTTAAATGAGGACGGATATGGGTTTTAAAGTAGCAGAGAAGGCATTCAAAGCGTGTTCCACCCTACTTACCATAGTTACTACGCATGACGTCACGAATTCTGGCTTTTTGCCGTCAAGGCAGGAACGATTTTTCTATTTTTCAGCAGGGTATCATGCCACGGGCGAATCCGACCAATCACGTTACAGAGATGCGTAGTTACTACACTTACTACGCTCCCGAGCATGGTAAGCAAATAGTAACTATTACTAACTATTTCGAGAAGGTTGGAACGTGAGGATGGAACGGAAATAGTAACTAATAGTAACTATTGTTAGAAGGGTGGAACACGCTCTTAGTCTCCAAACCAAAAGATCTGAGGGTAGACAACCTTGGCAAGAGCCAGGTTCTAGTTGATAGGACTTTGTGGGTCTTTAGTGGACAGTCACCGACAAGATTCCGGTATTTCTTTTCAAAATGGAAAACTCCCCAATCCCCTACCGTAAAATGGCTTGGCATGATCATAGCACATTCTCTAAAAAAAATCTGCGATAACGCTGTTTCACCATCGTCATCATCATCACCTCGCCAAAATTTAGTTCAGTCTTTACAATGCACTTTGTCAGGTGTGGACAGTCACCTCGCCAAAATTCAGTTCAGTCTTTACAATTACAATGTGCTACAAAATGTGCAGGCGAGAGCCATTTCCTACATCTACATTCTTATCAAAAGCGTATCACTATTTTTTTTCACAGTAGGCCTATTAGCCGTTTTTCCATTCTCGAGCTACCCCGACTTCAAAATGCCGGTGGTCTGTCACTGAAAGTTATGTCATGACTTAAGGCCCGTTCCCCGAGGACTCCACTTGAGGAGTCCCCGCGTTTTCGTTTGTCCCGGGGACTCACTCCCCGTATTCTCGCGAGTCCCCACGGACGGTGAATGCTCCGATTATCATCACCATCATCAAAAAGGACTCCCTTTCAGATTCGGAGGGGAATCAGTTTCTGCTGGTGTTGGTGCAACGTAAAATAAATAAAAACAATCAGAATAAACAAAACCAAAAATAACGTGGATCCAGACTAATTTCTTCAACTGCATATTTCTTTTTAGAACAAAATCCATTTTGGAAGCATTTCCCGTGTTCTCACTGTTTCTGTACGCGGAGTCCGCGTGGAGTGACTCCCTCTATTCTCGCCGTTCCCGTCGATTCCCCGAGGAGTCCTCGAGGAACGGCGAGAATACGCCTTTAATTAAAAAAATTAACGAACCGTCTCTTGCCCTATGCTTTTAAGCTTGACGAGGGTGCTTCCATTGCTAGTAGATAGTAACATGTGGCGCTGAACTGTCATATCCCAGGTCCACTTGAGCTTTCTCCCGTATCTGATCCATCTGAAAGATCCTGAAGTGATAGTTAATGCAACCAAAAAGTAGCCAATTCAAACTTGGTGAAACTCAAACATCCCCGATATCTTAAGTTGCGTTTTCAGCAATTAGCGTGCTGAACTCGAATCCTAACACGCTGCGCTGTCACCCGTTTGCAGCACCCGTGTTTTACAAAAGAAAACCCGGCGGAGGATTTGATATTCTACCGAGTCCGTTTGTGTTTGGATCCCCTGTTGAACTCGAAAGAAACACGGGAGCTAAAAACGCTTGAAGCCACAGAACACGGAACCAGTGTTAGGATACGCACTGAATGCGCTCCGTAAAAACGACTTGTGACGAACACGGTTGAGAATCGCAAGCCTGAACACGCAACTTTAAATTGAGTAGGTAGGCTACAGAAAGTAGTCGATGTTTCACCTGCCATTTTGGAAAGTGCAGTATAGATAATTAAAAGAAAAATAAAAGAAAATGCAAATCAGATAAGATAAAACAATTTTCATCTCTGCCAGGAGACAGGATAAAAGGTCATGCGCTGGTTGGGCCTAATTGACGATGATTTCGGTGGAGACAAGGAGACTTTGGAAGGTTTATATTTGCATCCTGTGGCCTTGTGGCATAATTTTGAAAAAATCGAGCAGGTGCTTTGCACATTTATAGTGGCACCATCTCATCTTTTTAGTTTCTTATTTTGTAGAGCATGCGTTACGCCAGAATGAAATAAAAGAGACGGAGCGCAGAAAGTGCTGTAGGCCTATAATTTTCCTAAGGCTTTCCAACTATAGCACCATCGGTTAGGGACGATGCGCTCATAACCAGTACGAACAGATTTAAAAGCGTTTTGAACAACTGAAGAGCAAGTTTTCGACAGTGTAGATGGCGATGCTGGCGGTCAGGAAAGCTCCGCTAGCTTATGCGCCGGCTATTCTTGCAACTCGTTTCGCTTTCCAGAGCTGTCCTCGCGCTGAACTAGTTTCCGCCAGTGAATTGGAAAGCGAATTCACAACGCGAGTGGAAAGTGATTTCAGCAAGTCAGCGAGCGACATAAAAGGGCGATCTCTTGGATTTACTTTCCGAAAAGCAAAGCGAGAATCCGACTAGTTCAAGAACAAACGGAAAGTCGTTGCTCCTCAGTTGCACCTTTACAACTTCTCTCTGACTTGCCGAAATCACTTTCCACTCACTAAGTGGATTCACTTTCCAAGTGCTGGCGGAAACTAGCGTAGCGCGAGAAAAGCTCTGGAAAGCGAAGCGAGCTTTAGCCGAAGTCGCATAAACAGGCGGCGCATAAGCTCGCGGAGCTTTCCAGACCGCCAGAATCGCTAAAGTTCGTATCAAAACCTGAAAAAACTGGTCGAATTTGCAGTGATTCGCTGGCTTGAATGATTTGCAGGTTCGTTTCTTCCAAGAAGGGCCGAAATGTCACTGCCAAGCATCGTAGCTGACATATCCGTTTTATGTTTAACCCATTGTTCATTATTTCGATTTCGGTATCACCTTCACCGCGCGGCCGTGAGCTATTTTGATTTACAACGAATTCTGAGCGCAGGTGAAAGAAGATTATTTCGTACTGAATTTATTTGGGGAGAATTGAATGGCAGTCGGGTTTGAGCAGAGCAAAATAACACTAGGGAGTAGCACCAAGACTTGACAAAATTGGCACACAGCCGAATAGCAGCGATACTAGCACCACTATCGATAGAGAACGTCCACACTGAAACTAATTCAGTCGTTCGCCAGCGCTGGCTCCGATAACTTCATATCCTGAACATAGCAAAAAAATGATACAGCCTCCATTGTTTCATTGGTGTGGGCAGACCGCACCTTTGCTCTACTAGAAATTTCTAAACCAGCAATTTATGGGGGCTGCGTGTCGTTTATTATGTTATAGCATAAAAGGTCACACTACATTTTTTGTACATTTTGTGTACCTCTCTGCAGTACTTCATGAAATAAATCTACACTTATTCATGTAAGATTTATGAAGTGATGTTCCTCCCAAGTCGGTCACGTCAGTTGATTAAACCAGCTGCCGCTCGGATGGTTTGTGATACGCTTTCAATTATTATTACTTTGTAAGAAGATAACACTGTTAAAAAAAATAAGCAGTGCAGGAGTCATTCCTACGTAACTCAACTGCACCAAAGTAAGACGTCTGAATAAACACCGGCAGTATTCGCTTAGTTCTAAAGATATGGATTACTAAGTTTTGGATCGTTTTTGTATGACCCTTACATGAATTTTGAATTATGAGGGTACAGTTAGAGGCATATTTAGTCGAACATTTGTTGACTTAGAACAGTGCTTTCTAAGCACTCAGTGCTTTGAAAACCGAGACAAAGAAAAAAAACAATGAAATGCAGAACAATAACGCAAAAAAGTAATGACCTTAAATCTGAATGGGCTGATACAGAGAAAAAGACAAGAACAATTAAAAAACTTCATTACCAAGCAAGGTGTTGACATTGCGTTCGTACAAGAAAACGATACAGATGATCTCGGCATTTTCAAACCTGAATACGAGTATAAAACCAACACGCATAACGGACATGTTAGTGTCGCGATCATATACAAACAGGGCGTGAGTATCGACGACGTCCGGACCGACGAAAAAGGGAGAATCATCAGTTGTAAAATTGGGAACGTGGTGATACTGAACGTTTATGCTCCTTCAGGAAGTAACAAGAAAAGAGAGAGAGAATGTTTTTTTCAAGAAGAAATTGCACCTTTCATACCCACGAACAAGTCTCAACTCATTATTCTTGGAGACTTTAATTGCATCACAAACAAGAAAGACGCCAATCTTAAATGCGACATGATTTCTAAGTCTTTGAGAAATATTATTGGAGGCCTTGAATTAAAAGACGTGTGGGATGAATTAAGGAAAGTCGTCGATTATACAAGAATAAACTGGAAAGGAAAACATGGTGGAGGATCTAGACTAGACAGAATATACGTGTCCCAAGGCATACTAGAAAATGTTAAGGATATTGAGCACGCATATACAGCATTATCAGATAATTATGCAGTAATAATGAAAATAGGAGAGCAAAAAGATAAAACGAATAAAACCAAGAAACCCCTTCCTTGGAAAATGAATACTAGTATAATTAAAGACCCAGATTTTAAACGGATTGTTCGGAATGTTGTTGAAGAAATGAGAAGCGCACCCGACGGGCAACTCGCGAAACATTGGGAAAATACAGCAAAACCTATAATAACAATGGCAGCCAAGGAAATATCGAAAGATCTACATGGATCACAACAGCAACATCTCAAGCACCTCTACCAAGTTTTGTACCTCCTCAAGCTAGAGATAAACAGAGGACTACCGGTAACAAGCGAGTATTTCGAAACACGGGATGAAATAATGAGAATTGAACAAAACATAGCAGAGGGAATAAAAATAAGAAATAAAATCGACGAACAGATACAAGACGAACACCTGACAACGACTCTTATTTGCCGTCAAAAGAAAAAGATAAAAAAAGAAAACATAGAACAGATATGTACAAGTGACGGTAAATCGATCAGTGAAAAACAAGAAATTATGGATGAAGTTAAAAAGTTCTATGAAAAAGTCTTCAGTAAAGGCAAAGAAGAAACTCCCGAAGAAGTCGAGCACTTGAAAATTTTTCTCAGATCCCAGAAAATAAAACCTATCAGTGAGGAAATAATGAAATGCTGTGCCAAGCTATAGGACAAGAGGAGGTGTTACAAGCAATGAAGAAACTAAGTAATTACAAATCGCCGGGGTTGGACGGCATTCCATACGAATTCTACAAGGAAAACAAAACCGAATTTTCTGAAGTTTTTAGTAGGTTATTCAATGAAGTGCTGCGCGGCGGACCGGACTCCAACATCGAGACAAGAGGTCTCATAAAGCTAATCCCAAAGAAAGGGAACCTAGAAGACCTCAACAACTGGAGACCAGTAACCCTTACCCAATGCGACTACAGAATACTATCAAAAGTATTAGCAAACAGACTTAAAAAGGTACTACCATCGGCACTAAGCAAAAACCAACACGGGGGAATCAACAAAAGAAAGACTTCCGACGTCCTAACGACAATCCGAAACCTACTACTGAGTCTAGATAAGCTAACGAGAAAAAAAAGGTCGCAGATCCGAATAATGGGACTTGATATTAGAAAAGCGTTCGACAGATTAAGGAGAATTTTTTTGTATATAATAATGGAGCATTACGGATTTGATAGCGAATTTATAGGATGGATTAGAAAAATATATACGAAAACGGAACAAGTCGTGATCCTTGGTGACATCGTGTCAGAATCTTTTACCCCAGAGACCGGAGTACGGCAGGGATGCCCTCTGAGTTTGTTACTATTCGAAATATATTTTGACCCCCTTTTAAAATATCTTGAAGATAAAAGTCGAGGGGTGCAAATCATGGACGAGATTCTGAATGTTAAAGGATTCGTCGACGACGTCACTACTATAACCTGTGATGATGAAGATAGCAGAACAGCGATTCAGTGTGCAGAAGAATACTGTCATCTTGTCAAACTGGAACTAAATAAAAACAAATGCGAGATTTTGAATTTAGGAACTGAGGAGCTAGATGACAGTACCGTTTTAGGTATCCCAGTAAAACCAGAAATTAAAATTTTAGGAATGAGGATCACAAAGGCATGGCATGTTACAGAGAAGGTAAACTGGCAAGATACAGTTAGAAAATTCATCGCAGCCATAAGCTATGGGAATGGGAGGCGACTAACCATTTTCCAGAAGGCAGACTATGTCAACATTTACTGTCTCCCAATTATCTGGTACCTGGCTAACGTATCAGAACCATCAAAGTAAACTCTAAAAACAATAGAAAGGATAGTATACAGATTCTTATGGAACGGTAAAGAACCACCAAAATTAAAAATGTCAGACATGTACACCAAGAAGAAACAAGGTGGCCTACAAGTAATTAACACGGAAACAAAAACCAAGGAGCTATTTGTGCGAACTTTAGCGGAAGATATGATAGAAAGAGAAAACTCAGTTCTTAATTCATGGATTAAGCTGCGGGAAGAAGGTAAGTCAGGATGGCCTCGCCAACTCGAATGTGGGTTCAAGGAGATTAAAGAACTGGCACAACAAGGAGCAATAGACTTTCAGAAGAAAGAGACTAATAAAACAGAAGTAAAAAGATTTTTTGAGGAGAGCGTGAATCTGCCAGATATCAAATTAGTCTACGATAAGAAAGTTACCGAAGAAGAATCACTGAACATTTTTGAATTACTGCATACGTCCCTACTACCTCCAAACATTAAGGAACATATGTTTCTTCAAATCCATAACCTCCTCCCAACCGAAGAAAGAAAACACAGGATAAACCCGGACAAAAATACAGGCATCTGTACCAGATGTAGCGCGACCGGAGGCATCGACCACTTCCTACTAAGATGCAGAAACGCGGAAAACAATATTGATATGCTGGAAAAGATAACAAAATCTTTGAAAGAACACGAAGACGGATCAACAATCGAAAAGCAAATACACCTGAACGGGATAATAAAAGACCGAGCCACGAAAGCCGATAGAACCACAGCACACGTGATTTCGCTATATTGTTATTACGCATGGAAAGAAAGAGAACAGGAAGAAGAAGAAGCAATGATCAAAGTAGACATCGCATGGAGTAGGATTAGGAATAGTACACATAGAAAGGTGAAGGAGAGGCTAGATGTAGAATTTGAAATAGATGAGATTCTGCAGTGTTAAATAAAATGAAAAATAGATTGTAAAAAAATGTATAAAAAGAAGATAGAAAATAAAAAATAAATTTAAGAATGTTGAATTTGAATCAAAAAATGTTATTTTTGAGTTTTGAAAATAGAGAATTTTTTTAAGTATGTTAAGTTTACGTAATATAATTAAAAATAAGAAATCTTAATTTTTTATTTTTGAGCAATTTTAGTTTAGTTTGAGAGATGAGAAAAATTGTTTGTAATTGTCAATATTCACTCAATCAATCTTAAATGTTTGTGAAAGAATGATAAAGTGAATTTTTCACTGTATATTTAAGAATTAAGTGTTTTTTTTTGTTGTTGTTGTTTTATTGGTATTTATGGGTCGAAGAGGAGAACTTTTATTTTTTTTTTGTAAGTAAATATGTTGAGTTTTATGCCACTGACAGAAAGGAACCCTATGGAGGAAGGGATCCTTGAAACAGGAAGTGCATATGGATTTTTATTATAAATTTTATGTACAAGTACCTGGTTTGGCCCATGAATTTTAAAGTCAATTGCTCAAAAACGAAAAATAAAAATGGACAAGTGGGAAAGGGATTGAATATGAATTTGTAATGTAGGTTATAATTCAAATATTGAAGTTTGAATTTGAGATTTTGAAAAGTAGGTTGTTTGTAGATATTGCGGTTGCGTGTTTGTTGGAGATAGTTTGTGGCAATTGAGTACGGCTGGAGTGTATATGTATAGTGGTGATGGATTACGCGTTTGTGGATAAGAGAAAAAAGAGTATAAAAATTACTGAAGAAAATAAGATTTAGTAAAAGTTATAAGAGAAATGATTAAAAGATAAAATTTGAATTTGTAATTTGAAATTTATAAAAGAGTTTAATAATAGAAATAAAGAATATAGTATAGATTTGTAGTTTTTGTTATGGAAAGAGTAGGTGACATTAAAGAGTTTAAGAAAATGTTAACGTCACTGAGTGGAGGAGGAGTCGTAGCCCAAAAATTCGAAGAAAGGCCTATTTATGGAAAAGATGCTACGCGGGATTAAAAAAAAAAAAAAAAAAAGTGCTTAAAACAGTGCTTATCGTGCATTTGCTGTGACAAAATTCAACTACCGGCTAGTAAAAGTAGCTAATAGAGAGATTGCACCCTACCCGACGAAAACGGATATTGCTACTCCATCATCAAGGGAGCAAAACAAAAAAAATTAACATAAGGAGGTATATGACTAGGCTTCGAGAGGAAATAATCGGCTTTTGGTAACCATTATTAGCCAGTGAGTTGCTGGAAACGTTAATCTGGCTTCTTCTTGTTGTTACAAAACATTTGCAAAAGAGTTTTCTTGATAACGAGAGTTTGAAGGCTTCAATGTTTGTAAACAAAGACGGAGTCTCGCGTCCTATTGGTCGGTTATGAAGCAATTTTTGAAACCCGACCAATAGGAAGCACGATCTTGTGTGTACGGAAAGTTTGAAAGCTTAAAGCTCCCATTTCGGAAGAAACTTTTCTACAATGCTGTAATTATACAATTAAGAAAGAGCCAGGGAACTGTTTTCAACAATTTGCAAGCTCAGAATAGTTATCAAACATGGATAAATCACTCTCAATTTGGAAGTCCTATACCGCGCAATTTTAAACTACTCCTTTTCTACCCTTTTCCGTTTTCGTCGGGTAGGCTGCTATCTCTCTGTGAAGGGTCTTGGACACCTGAACAGGTATTTCGAATTCTTCATTCTATCATATAGCCCAAAACTGACTGTTCGAACAATCATACCCCTACTGTATATAGGTTATATATGTTTTATATTTATTGGATTTCAACGACGAAAACACAATCACAGGCTGAGGAAGGCTTCAGTTTTTCACTGATTGATTGGCCAAGAAGGACTTACCTTACATCTAGTTTTTCCTGCAGCGCCACTGGCGTTAAGTGTCGCCAGTCGTCTCTCAGATCTACCACTGCCCAGATATTTCCCAATCCTCGTAGGTAAGGCAAGCAGTCATCTCTGGTCGCCCATCTCGTCTGGATTCCTCCGGTTGCCCGTGAAGGATATCATTTGGGAATCTCACGCTGAGAATCTCACGCCCATTCTGACTAATTTTTTCAGGGATCTCCAGCTGCGGATCTGGATCACATCTGTGATAAGGTGTTGCACTGTAATCTTGCGAACAACGAGTTATTGACCCTTTCTATCCAGTGCGTCCTACCACTTAGTTTGGGGCGGGGTTAGCGGCGCGGTCCTGTAAGAAAAGTCAAAAGAAATGAGAAGTCCATCCAGCTTCAAATGGCTACACAGATAAATCTGGGGAAGGTTACAGGAACGGTATACTTCCTGGCACCGCCAGTTAGGCCTGTATGCTGATACCTTTGCCAGTGCATGTTTGGGACCTGCCTAAGCCAGGTGTTTCCCAAGGCTACCACAGGCGTTGGTCGGTTGCTGTTGACTGCGGAGCCACGTCTCGTATCCATACAGAGAGAACAAAGTTGCAGTTAACGAGTCTCAGCTTGGATCTTAGGGAGCACTTCTTGCTTTCAATATTCCCTCACTTACTTAGACTTAGACTATGAGACACAGTACCGTATTTCTCCTTTTCCTTGTTGACAATACTAAGCGGATAAGTCAGCTGAATTTTATTAGAGCGACTTTTCGGGCCGTTCTTGGCAAGGGTCCTTTTCAGGCCCAAGCCCCTCAAGTTCGAAAGTGAACTTGGAGAAAAAAGAACTATAGATTCTAGCTGAAGTACCCTAATTTTGGAGAATTTCTTGGAGTTGAAGCTGGTGCTGCAAATTGATTTTGGACGCGGCTGCTGTTTTTGCTGCTCGATCTGGTCATTCATATGGTAAAGATTTTTCAGAATTTTGGTTGACTTTGGTTTAGCGGCGGAGGAAGGCTTGGGGTCTGAACTTCTTTTCACTGATTAAATTTCGACCATCCCCATAGCTCCCCGCGCATTAAATCTACAAACACCAGCTCAAATATTGTTGACTTCGGTTTAGCGGTGGAGGAGGGCTTGGGGTCTGAACTTCCTTTCACTGATTACATTTCGACAAACACCCCCCAGCTCCCCGCGCATTAAATCTCCGAACGCCTGCTCAAATATTGTTGACTTCGGTTTAGCGGTGGAGGAGGGCTTGGGGTCTGAACTTCCTTTCACTGATTACATTTCGACAAACCCCCACAGCTCCCCGCGCATTAAATCTCCGAACGCCTGCTCAAATATTGTTGACTTCGGTTTAGCGGTGGAGGAGGGCTTGGGGTTTGAACTTCCTTTCACTGATTACATTTCGACAAACCCCCCCAGCTCCCCGCGCATTAAATCTCCGAACGCCAACTCAAACATTGTTGACTTCGGTTTTGCGGTGGAGGAGGGCTTGGGGTCTGAACTTCCTTTCACTGATTACACTTCGACCATCCCCTACAGCTCCCCACGCATTAAAAATCAAAACGTAGCTCAAATAGTGGCAGGACTTCTTCACGAAAGGATTATTAACTTGCATCCCCACGTGATAGGACCTCGGTATGTTCTCTCGTGTGCAATTTCTTATGCGCGATCAAGCGACTGCGCTGGGCGAACCTTTTCTCACAAAACTCACAGGAAAATGGATTTCTCCTGTATGCACCCGCATGTGCTCAGTCTTATTACTGAGCTGGATGAACTGTTTCTTGCAGTACTCACATGAATACTCACGTGTGCAACTTCATGTGTGCAATCTTGTGACCGGGTCTGAAATTTTTCTCACAAAAGTCACAAGTGTACGGCTTCTGTCTACGTGCACTTTCATTTGTGTGTCCTTGTGATCGATCCGGACAAATTTCTTATCACAACAATCACAAGAATACCGCTTTTCTCCAATGTGAATCCGCACATGCTGTACCTTACCACTCGGGCGAGCAAACCTCTGCTCACAAACATCAAAAGAATAGGGTTTTTCTCCTGTGTGAGAACTCATATGATGTGTCAGGGTGGCTAATGAAGCGAATTTTTTGTCACAAATGTCACAAGGGTATGGCTTTTCGCCTGTGTGTATCCTTATGTGAGCTGCTTTCTGGCTTGGATATGAGAATAGTTTGCGACAAAAATCACAAGGAAATCGAGTTCTTTGGCTGTTGGAACTGGGGGACTCATTTGGTTCACATACCATCACTGGCTTCGGAGAATTCAAAATTCTTCGTAGAGATGAATCTTCACAGCTGGTACTTGTTTCCTCGCATTTGGGCTTTACATCGACATGAGCTGAAAGTATTCAACATATAAGACAGAATCTACGCTACTTAATTTTCAAGGAATTCACCTCTCGGGAATGTTGTCAGCATGTAAAAATACGATATGAGAAATTTTAACACAAAAATCTTGACGGCCATTGCAATAGGCCTACATAAAAAAAAACCTTTTCTATTTACCAAATTCCAACTGGATAGACCCCCTCTCGATGCTTCATCGAAAGCTTGAGGATACTTTCCAACTGGCAAACTACCATAAAGCATTCATCTTTCGTTACTGTAACCATCCACTCCACATCATACACTCCTTCTCCAAACACTTCTTCCCTTCTTCCCCCAGTAATGAATCAGCGCTCGACTGAGTAACACCTCAGGGTGCGTGCCGCTTGCTCCGGAATAAATTAGTGATTGATGCATGAAATGAATTGAAATGCCGGATGTTAGCGATCGTATTGTGGAGAATATAATGCGAAACTAGCTATTGCGGATGAACATTTAAGGATTGGATTATCGTCTTGCTGGCTGTTGCTGAGTTGCGGCTGCGAAGATTGTTGGAGCTTGTGGTGTTAGCCGTGCCCTCAGTTAACGGCTCCGCGTACAGCACGTTCACACCGACGTGGGTAAAATTAGGTGGCTGTTCCGGTAAGAAAGCGAATTTTTCATATTACTTATGGTTCGCCGAAGAAAGGTAGCCAAGCAAGACCAGATTGTGGACGCAGGAGAGGCTCTCGACGGAAATGTTTTGAACTCTACTTTGTCTTCCGAGGGTAGTTCTGTGGATCAAACTTCACTGAAGAGTTTAGCTGAGAACTTTTCCCAAATGCTTACGATTGTCCGGGAGAACGGTAGAAAGCTTGACAATATCAATGCTAAACTGTTTTCTCTCGTAAGTAAAGTGCAATCTGTTGAGGCTGTCCAGTCTGTGCTTCACGAAGATACGAGTCGGTTGGATGCGACAGTTACAGCATTGCAAAATGAAATTGTTAGTTTGAAGGGCAAGCTTAATGTGATAACAGGTGCAGCTGAATCATATGCTGTTGAGAATACGGAATTATCCCATCGTTTAATGTCGCTCGAATACAGGCACACCGAGAACATTCTCATTGTTTGGAATGCTCCGTGTGATGATGTAGTCCAAGCAAAGGGGGTCTTCGAAACGATTTGTACTGATGTTCTAGAACTTTCCCCTGTTCCGGTATTTTCTGTTATATCTAACAACAAGGAACGCAAGTTTTTCAAAGTTAATGTTGGTTCTCATGATATTAAAGTTTCGATTCTGAAGTACGGTAAGAAACTTAAAGGAAAAATCATATGTAACTTTAAGGAAATTTCTGTGAGTGATGATGCCCCTCCATGTGTTCGTGCAGCAAGAAAGAAGCTATTTGAAAGAAAGTCTAAGCTTGCTGCTGTTGGGATCGCGTCGTGGGTGTCGAACTCTGTTCCGCCTCCAGGTTGACCGTGGTAATGGAAATCCCGTCAGATACAGTGTTGATGGGATTATCTCGGAATTATGTGAGCTAGTATCGATGGCTGTCGGTTGATGGCCAATTTAAGAGTATTTTTAGTGTTTTTTCAATTGCTGGTTTGTCTAGTGGGCGAGCGGCATGCCACAACATTTTCTTTTTTTACAAGTGATGAGTTGTGATGTGTCACGACTCTTTGTTTGGACTAAAAGTCCACATTTTGTGCCTAAGTTGGTTGCGTGGTTATTTAGTGTGCGAGGTTCATCGCCACTTTGTTCTTTGTATTAATGTTTTCAATTTACTTTGCCTTGAATTTTGTTTGTTCTTTACAGGTTCTTAACTGGTATGGGATGCTCGGAACTGGATTCGGTAAGTTATATATTTTCAACCTTGATCACCTTTACTATCCTGGTTCAGTTTTTTTTTAAGTTAGTAATCACCGGTTAAATTGGCTTGAGAGTAACGCATTGAATCTAGATGATTTGGGGCTTGGTGTGTTGCATAGGGATTTTGATACAGGTGCTCGGGTTAATGATGATTTGCAGCCAAAAGTTCGATATAAGTGCCCGATCGATTTGTGTCAGAGTCCTAGTGTAGACGAATTGCATCTGTTCCATTTAAATTGTCGAGGTCTAAATAGTACGCTGCCGCATCTTAATGAACTGTGCATGTTTTCGGAATTTCATATTTTAGCACTTACGGAAACTTGGTTGAGGGATAACACGTCAAGTTTATTAGATATTGCGAATTACAATTTATTTATTCGTAACCGTGAGTTATATCAGCACGGCGGACTCGGAATGTATGTCAGAATTGATTTCGATGTCAAGTTACGAGATGATATTCGGATAAATAGAGAGATGGTTTTTGAGTGTATGGTTGCTGAAGTATCTAAAAATGGTATTTCTTTTATTGTTGTTGTTATATACCGCCCACCTTCAGGAAATATTGATAGTTTTTTAGAACTATTAGAGGAGCAATTAGATCATTTAGTGAATAGAAATATGCCATGTTTCGTATGCGGTGATTTTAAAATAGATCTTAATGTTATTGCTTCGAATGCAAGGGCCCGCCAGTTTCTTAATTTGATGCTGGGATACGGAATGCATCCTGCTATAAACATTTGTACTAGAGTGACTGAGAGTTCGGCATCGCTAATTGATAACGTATTTTTAAATATACCTCACGGGTCGGCTAGTGTTGTTCTAAACGATTTTTCGGATCATTTTGGTATTTCGGTGATTGTCCCTCGCCTTATGGAACGGGTTATTGGTACTAGTAATTATATTAGTCCTAACAGGCCTTTGATTGATTCGTCTAGTATATTAAGGTTTAAGAATAAGCTTGAGTCTGTTAACTTCGATTGTTTAAGTCAAGAAGCTGATGTTAATCGTTTGATATTCTACATTAAAGAATTTGTTGTTAGAATGTTGTACATCTGTGGCAGCGCAGGCAAAGAAGCTGATACCAAAGAAGCCTTGGATATCGAAAAGTCTTGTTGCCTGTATTATTAGAAGACGTCATATGTATAAGTTGTCAGTTCGTAGTAGTCATTCAAGTCTGAAGGAATCGTATAGGGCTTATAATAATACATTAAATTGTGTTCTTAGGCGAGCGAGGCAGGAATATTATAAGAATATTATTAAGGAAAGTGAGGGAAACCCTAGTAAGACATGGAAAGTAATTAAATCGGTGGTTAGTCCGAATTCTCGCCGTGTGTGTCCAGATAATATAGGCCGAGGGGATGACGCTTCGAACAGAATGTGTGATCATTTTGCAAATATAGGTGAACGCATTTCTTCAGCGATAATTACGCGTAGTGATGATGGATCATTTCATCAATTTTTGCCGGAAGAGAGTGATGTTTCAGCGTACCTTCAACCAGTGACGTTGTTGGAGCTATCTGAATGCGTAAAGGGTATGAAAAATGGAGCATGTGGAGGAGATTTTATTTCGTTGAAAGTTTTGAAATCAGTGCTGCCAGTTATTTCTTGTCATTTTCTGAGTTTAATTAACGATTGCTTGAAATCTGGTATTTTTCCAGATTGTTTAGAATGTGCGAGCGTGATTCCGCTGTTTAAAGGAGGTGATAAGAATTCGTTCGGTGATTATAGGCCGATCTCGCTTTTACCGGTAATTTCCAGGGTATTTGAAAAGCTTATTAATAATAGAATTGTGAATTTTCTGGAAGATAGAAAGTTTTTTAATTCTCATCAGTTTGGTTTCAGAAAGGGTCGTTCGACGGAGCAGGCTGTATTAATACTTACGACTTTTGTCAATGATGCTTTAGATAAAGGTATGAAGGTTGCATCTGTTTTCTTAGATATTGTCAAAGCGTTTGATTCTGTTGATCATGATATTTTAATTCAGAAATTATTTAATTGTGGCATTCGAGGTGTTTTTCTTGATCTAGAAAGTCGTTTTTACTTAACCGTTCCCAGCGTGTGGTACTAAATGGAATTGCTTCTGATATATTTCAAGTAAGTAAAGGTGTTCCACAAGGGTCAGTTTTGGGTCCATTGTTGTTCTTAGTTTACATAAATGATCTTTGTCGTGTCTCCAGTCTTATATCGTCGACAAAAACTTGTGTTAGTGATGATGTTAAAGCGATTTTGCCGTGTTTTGCTGACGATTCGCATTTGACCGTAGCTGCTAGGACCGACAATGAATTATTAGAAGTTACGACACAAAATATTCAATACATTGAAAAATGGATGAGAGTGAACAGATTGAAACTGAACCATGCAAAATCTTGTTTTGTAATATATGGTAGAAGTTCGAACTATTATCCTTGGATAACTGATATAAAAGTTGGGGGTCAAACAATTAAACGTAGTGCAAGTACTCGTTACCTTGGAGTTATTATTGATGAATGTTTAAGTTTCAAAAATCATATTGCATGTATTAGTAGTAAATTAGCCAGGAATGTTGGAATTATCAGAAAACTTAAACATATTTTTCCTCAGAATATATTAAGAATGCTATATTTTTCAATGGTGCATCCGTATATTTTAAATTGTTGTCTGGCATGGACAAAAACTTTTGTAAGCCACCTTACTCCTCTACGTGTGATACAGAATATGGCAATAAGAGTATTGTCCGGTGATGGTCGTAATATTTCCGTAAGACACCGTTATCAGGAGCTTCACATTTTACCTTTTGCGGGAATTTGTAAGCTTTATGACGCTTTATTTACAACATTACAATGAAGTTTTACCCCAGTGCTTTTCTCAGTATTTTTCCCGTGCGTCATCTTTTCACGAACATGGAACTCGCAGTTCTCAGCTGATCCGTAGGCCGGTTGTAGTAACTAGTAGATCGAGATTTAGCATTAGACATGTTGGGCCTTTAGTATGGGAAGGTTTATCGACAGAGTTAAGGTCATGTACTGTTTTACTAGATTTTCGAAGCATGTTAAAGGTTCATTGTTTTGCTGTATATGAATTTGATGCATTATTCTCAGCCGTTTAAGTTGTGTTTTTTCAATAAGTTTTTTTGGATAGTTAGTAGTGATTCTGGTTGAAAATGTTTTTTTTTTTTCTGGTTGGGCGTCCCAGACCGGGTAAGTCAAGCTCCTTTTATTCTTTCTTTCCCTTTTTTTCCTTTATTTGTGTCGAAGTTTCTGTTGTTGTTAATGTTTTGTTTCGAGGGTAATTAGTCCCTTAGAGGTTCGCCTCTGGGCACTGAAGATTCCAATTTTTTTTTTTTAATAAACCCTTCATTCATTCATTCAAAACCGCCTCAACCCATCAAATTCTTTATAACGCAGGGGCGTCCAAATGGGGGAGGGGAAGGGTGCGCAGTCGCCCCCCACACGTTTTGGGCACAACTAAAATTTTGGTACGGTAGAAACGAGCATCGCGGCGAAGCCGAGACGCCCGTTCTATAAAAATTATTTCCTGCCCATTTCCAAATTGGGCGATTTAACATGTTACTGGTTCCCATTCGTTACCGAATTCGGTAAATAACCGAACTTTCGTTTAGTTCGCATGGTATTTCTTCTGTCGATGTGCAAATTCGGTCATTTGAAGTATTTATTAACTGAGTTCCCATTCGTTAGCGAATTCGGTTGTCATCGGACCTTTATTTAGTCCGCACCTATTTAACCGCACTTGGTCTGTCTGTCCATTTCCAAATTCAGTTATTATGATGAAGACACTAGAAATGCACAGATTCTAACTGATAAAAAAGAACAAGACCAAAGGTTTCGATGGGATCCTAAAAGTCTAACATTTGATTCAAATAATTGGGTCATGTCTTCGCCATTCAGTCTTCGTCAGATTCCTCGAGTATTTTTGCCGTTCAAATAAAGTTCAAAAATGGCAGCATATCTCCTTGCCCCGTTACCAAATCTCTAATCGATTTCAGAAACACCTTTGAGCTTCCACCAAATTTCCACTTTCAGCCGAATTCGTATTTACGTTAAATTGGAATCCCTCTTCTGCCTCTAAAGATAGGACTAAAGGACCAATCTACGAACTTGACCTGTAGTTTAACAGTTTCCTCATTGAACAACATCCTCGCTTGAACAACATGAACATTATATATCAACCCCTTCGACCTTCGATTACACTAGATCTCTATTGAACAACATCCTCGCTTGAACAACATGAACATTATATATCAACCCCTTCGACCTTCGATTACACTAGATCTCTAAGACGTCATACAGAATAAAGTCGGCATCCACGCGCAGAGCTATACTAGTTTGAGAATAAAGGGGTAGGGACTGCTATAGCCGAAAACTGGTCGACAAATTTTCTGTCAGGTTTTCACCAGATTCCGGGTGAACTACCTGTCCGGCCAGAAAATAACTTTCATTCTCGGATTCAGCACGTCTCCTTACCCCTAAATCAACTACCTCAATAGCTCTTAAAAAACATTTTTTTCCTTAATTTGAAACACCCTCCCCCACCCCAAATGTAGGGCTACAGAGCCCATCTACGAACTCTACCTTACACTTGACCCAAAGAATCCTCACACGAAGTTTCATCAAAATATCTCATTCCCTTCGAGAGTTACAGTGCGCACAGACGGAAAGACAGAAAGACGGACAACTTTGCGGTGTCACAGGTATCCCTCCACTTACGTTTTGGGATCCCAAAACAGTTAGATCCTCTTATATGATTCATAATCTGGGGCCTTCTGTTTGGAATAATCTGCCGGCTAGCATCAGGGATTCTGTCACCTTATACAGGTTCAAAAAGAAACTGAAAACTTTCCACTTAACTATCACGTATAAAAGTGTCGGAGGTCTTTTCTTCTTCTTTTTTCTTTTTATCTCATAGTGTCCGGGGAGGGTGCTGAAACAGGTGAGGAGCAAATCCTAGGGATTTCTGTTGTGTAGTGTTTTACATGTTTATTTGTTTCTTGTATAAGTCATAGGCTAGGTGGATAATTATAAGCTGTTATGTTTAGTTATTTATTTATTAGATACATTTGGTATTAGTAAGTTGCAGCACAAGTCTTTAGGACTTTCTTTTTGCTGCAATAGAATATTAGTTATGTTAGTTTTACTTCATGTTCAATGTTTTGGCTAAATATACAAAAAAAATTACCTATAGCTACAGATGTAAAAAGCAAATTTTGCAACTCGAAAATTCAATCGAATATTCGCAAAACTGAAGTATTCGGAGGCCTCTCGAAAATTGCGAATATTGCGAAAAACTGAACTATTTCGCAAAACGAAAAATGCAGAAAAACTGAAAAATATGACTAATTTTTGTAATTTTCGCAAGAAAAATACAGTTTTCTGGGAGCATTGCGCCTCCCAGATTACTCAGTCAGATTGGGAGTTAGCAAAAGCGTAGTCAAGGCTTGCCTTTCCAGCCAATTACGGTGTGATTTCGAGACGAGGGATACACGATAAAAAAGGGGCTATTATTTGTGTTTATCATTTGATATGTAGGTTGCAAAAACGGGATCGGCATGGACCGCGGCTTCATATCTGAAGCCAGAAAATCTTGTTTTTCTTGCAAATTCGATTCTTCTATTGACAGACTTGATGAACATTGGCGTTAAATCACAAATAACATATCCTTAACTACCCTAAACAATAAGCTTAGCAGAAATGACAGTGCTTGTCCTAATCAGACAGGTTTGTTACTTATGAAACCCTTGCACACCAGGTGTCAGTCAAGTATGCTTTACTAACTTTGTAGAATCAGTATATCGGTCTGCACCGTCACTGGGTGCTGCAGCTCTGTTGAGGGTATGCAGGTCATCCATGTGACCTTATTGTACGTTTGATAATTTTTTTTTATTGGAAGTACGCTGTAGTAATCAATAAGGTAAGATGGAAGGCAATGAAAAAGTGTAGTTTGGCATTTTTTAGGCGTTTGGAGATTTAATGCGCGGGGAGCTCTGGGAGATGGTCGAATTTTAATCAGTGAAAGGAAGTTCAGACCCCAAGCCCTCCTCCACCGTAAAACCGACGTCAACCAAAATGCTTGCAAATCTTTACCATATGAATGACCAGATCGAGCAGCAAAAACATCAGCCGCGTCCAAAGTCAAGTTGCAGCACCAGCTTTAACTCAGAGGAATTCTCCAGAATTAGGATACTTCAGCTAGAATCTATAGTTCTTTTTTCTCCAAGTTCACTTTCCAACTTGAGCGGCTTGGGCCTGAAGAGGACCCTTGCCAAGATCGGCCCGAAAAAGATCAGTTCGATATTCGTAGTTGGGGACTCCGGGACTCGAAACTCACTCGTTTAGTGCATCCTGCAACTTCATAGAAAATCCGATGTAAAAAAAAATCGAGATACTGTAGCAAGCCTGGGCATGTTCCTACTTGTTGGACATACTTCTGTTCAATGATGCAGGGTGAGAGAGAGGGAGAAGAAGCTTCGAGTGAGTTCCTCAGTTGTCGTCTGACAAATGAAATTTTTTAGAAACAACACACTCTAGCAAGTAGCATCATATTTTTTACCTCTATTTTTAATTCTTCGCAATTTTGGAAATGGAGGTAATGAAATTTTACATCTATAGCCTACCTACCTACCTATTCGGTTCCCATTCATTACCGAATTCAGTAATTCACCTCACCTGGCTTTGATCATCATTGTTTCCACAAAATTTTTCCTGCGGCGCATTTGTATTCTCTATTTATAGAAGAACGGCGCGTCATTTAGTTGGCTCTGAAGGCTTTAAATTTAGATGGTTTGAACCGCATTAAAAGCTAGAATTTCCATAGTAAGTAGACCCAGTTAAGTTTTGCCAGGAAAAAAGGTTCAGAAAAATTCTCCTCCGGCTCTTATTTTACTTTGTCCTGGGTACAGTCGTTAGCGCCGTACCGCTTTGCAGCAATGGCGCCCTGGGTCGACACATCTTGAAGTTCCGGCGGCAAAACTGGATGCCCCCCACTCAAGGGTAAAAGCCTGGTAACACTCTTGATCCTGACATAAGCAAGAGAGTAAGTTTTAAATCTTTCTTGCTCTATTTTGTGTTCCACTGTAACTAAGCTTCACAAGTTTTTATATCATTGTACTGTATTAAAATTGCATTTTAAATTATTTTCTGGAGAAATAATGCTTTGGGGAAGGAAATGAATTTGAAATTATGAAACCCAGAGCAAAATGAATGGAGAAAAACATTTTTTTATTTATTTTATTATCCTAAGCCAGATCAAGTAGGACTAAACTTTTAATGAGTGTCAATTTTTACTTTTGGGCAGCTTCATCGTTACCTATGTAACGTTTTGTACGCTTAGAAAGGCTGTAGCGTCATCGTTTCTCAACATGGAGGACTCGTTTTACTCTATGTCAAAGGCCAAGCCATCTTCTTTCTTATGTAAAGTGTTCCAGCCATTTCCTTTGAAAGGTTGTGTGCACGGCTCCAAAAACCAAGCGTTTCCAACGTAACGAAAAACGGAAGTGACTTTTTGGTGGTGTGTAGGCTACATAGTCTTACTTTCAGCGAATCTGTAAGGTCTGGCGAACTGATTTTTTTTTTTCATCAGTTAACGACAGTTTTAGGACGTAACGATTGAGCACTAAGGTCTGGCGAACTGATTTTTTTTTTTCATCAGTTAAAGACAGTTTTAGGACGTAACGATTGAGCACTATGCTTCGTTTCTACGATTTTCTATCTCTACTACCACCGACAGGAGGAGAGGGGTAGCCTTTTTACTATGTTTCGTCTAGGATGTAAAAGAATGTCACTCTTTTAGGGCCATCGTCATCTACTCTGCCCTGCGACAAAAGGCGCACATTGTATCGATTTATCATATGCACCTTCTTTCTCTAAGCTTTGGATCATCCCAGGGAAGTACAGTTGAGTTAGTTATGGCCTAATCCTTCTCCTTGAGCCCAAGCTGACTGGGAAACAGAAATTAAAACAATGCATAAAAGGATACGCAGGTTCAGGGGCGTCAATATGGGGGGGACTCCCCCCCCCCCCCACAGGTCTTGAGAAAGTACTTTCGTCGGGCGAACCGAGGCATATTCGGCGTATTTTTTAGTCCGTCGGCACAAACCGGACGTCCCCCACCCTACGGTAAAAGGCTAGTGACGCCCCTGCGCAGGTTATGAGTGCAGACTTGTCCCTTCCCCAACGTTGGTCTGAAGTTTGAAAGTGGGCTGCTACCTCAGTAACGCAAATTTTGTTGCGTTTGTAACGTGTTTTATTGGCTGCAGGTACGATCTCAAATTTGTGTGCTCTATTTACTGGAATAACCACTAAAATTGCTATTTGCTCACATTCTTACACTTTCTTAACTTGCTTGCACTCAGTTGTAGACAAATGATATGCCACTTTTTCGTTACAAACGTAACATTAGATGGCTTACCATGCAGTACTGGTAAAGTCCAATCACGTCAAGGGTAGCGACTATGAATGAACTCAATTCAGTTAAGGGCTAGTGGGTCTTTAAGTATGGTAAATTAAGAGAATTAGGGGCTATGCCCAGGTAGATTCTCAAAGCCTCAAAAATTATCGTAAAATCTGGCAATCCCTGAAACAGATCAGCTTAAGACTTGGACAGTTGAAAATATTAGAAAGGATACCCCAATTTTGATACTTGGAACAGATCCTTAAAGCCCAAAATGTTCCGCCAGCTTTTATTTGAAAATTTGTCCCTCGGTAGACCATCTCATGGAGTTGCCCTTTTGTATCTTTGATGTGTTCCCAAGTAGTCTGCAGCCACGGTTGATTCCCGGATCAGACTTCTGGTATCTGTAGTTGCAAGTGAACTCAAGGTACAGCAATCAGCCTTTATCACAGTATTCCACTAGCTCAGTCATTGAGGTTTGGGAATCTGATTCCGAAAATGTTGAAAGCCCCATACTTGGGACCACTTAACTATCAAATGACGAAGTTTTGCTTTTACTATTCTATTCTTCCTTCTGCTGTAATCTAACTACATAACCGACATTGTTTTGTTTATGTTTCTACCATGTTTCACATCTCATTTTACTTATAGTGCTAACAGCACAGTGGGATCATATTGAGACAAACTGCAAAGAAAGGCAATGAAGTAGCTTCACAGATTATTTCTAATAAATTGGTAGCCTATATATGAGATGAATGGGATTAGTTAGCTTCAATTGTTTCAGGTTCTTATGGTTTTAATTAATCCCTGAAAGCAGCATGGTGGTTATAAAATAAAGAAACAGCAGAAGTTTGATTTACGCGAGGCTAGCCTAGTTATTTGATGCATAATTTTTACCATAGCCTACCAGCACCTACCAGCAGAAATTGCCTTTTAGATAGATTTAACTAACTAGTGACCCTGGGAACCCTGCTGGATACCAAATACCATTTGGTGAGAGATTTGGAAAAAGCCATAGAAACCCTGCTGTATTCCAAATAACAAATGGTGAGAAATATGGCAAAAGCCAAGGACGAACAGGGCTGCTGCAATATTTGCATCACCACCATGCATGAAACATGTGCATGCAATTCCTAATGTTTCCTTCCATTCTCTACACTTACCAAATGTGTGAAATTGAGCCTTGACTGAAAGGTCTAATTATTCTCCTAACCTAATATTTTTTTTCCATTTTCACTTAATGAAGCTGCAGCATTGCCAAATGCCTTTCTTCTAAAGACTAAGCACCTGCTAACCATGGTCAAATTGTTTTTGAACCACCTCCCATTTCCAATTTTCTTTTGCATCTTTCGCAGATTTATTTATGCTACCACGGCCAACCAGATCAATTCAAATAGCTGGTGATGACTATTTGCACCAGCGTTTTTCTGTTGATTGTATTTGTGCCATTTCAGCTATATTTTGTATGAATTTATCTTCAAAGAAGAACCAGAAGTAAGTGGATGACATTTGATACCGTCAGGTTCTTTATTTGGATGTTCAACATGCACTCCCTGTGATTCGGTCTTTATTTACACAACTAACCAACAGAAAAAGCCCATCACAAGTTTACTAGGGCTGGTGGAAATATATAGGTGGTGCAAAGCAAGGTGTCCTCCTTTACAGCCTAATCATCTGTTCTGTCACTAGCATAGGCTATATAAATATCCAAAAAGGTCAAAAGGGTACTTAATTTATCTGAAGTATCCATCTATATTTTTCAATTTGAAAAGGGTATTGCATTTACCTGAATTCTTTAGCTAGGACAGAATCCTGGTTATGCCCTTTTACAAACAAAAACTAAATTAAATAAAAAGAAAAGCCTCGAATCAAGGTAGGCAAGTACTCAAGGCTTGAGAACTTGCCGACTTAACAAAATGATCTTAGCACAAACCTTCTGGCTTTTCTTTTTTCATACAAAAAAGTCTACAGTAGTTTAAGTGGTATTTGACCTTTTCTTCCCTTTGGAGCTCTTCAGAGCTGTAAGACATCTGCTCAGTGCTGACCATTTTGAACCAGTGTTGCCAGATGCTTGACACAAGATCGCGCAGCAAGAGAAGCAAAAATGCGCCTTCGGCGCATTTTCGCTAAAACATTTTTTTTTACGCCCCCCCCCCCATGTTGTCGACCAGTCGGTAAAAAAACTGAGTTGGGGGAAAGCGCTGCAATTCTTCTTGAAAATAGTAGATTTTTCATGAAACGGTAGATTTTTATCATGTATTGAAACGAAAAGACATTTCTGAATTTTGATTAGGTGTAAGTTATGTTTAATCAGATAATCAGCTTTGGTGAGAAAAAAATAGTAAGGATAATGAAAAAAAATCTCAAGACAATTCAAAAAACCGATTTTTTCTCAAGCGATTTAAAAGAATGATTTTTTCTCAAAATCGGAAAAGATTTTTTCTTTAAAAAAAACACGTTCAAGATATGCATGAACTTGACAAGCCCAACTGCTTACCAAGTAATACACTCTCGGATCCAAATATCGTGCTCGCTGGACAGGAGCGTCGCAAGTGCATTTTCGTTGGGGGGGGGGGTGCAGAGCCAAACTTTTTACCGAATGTGTCAAAAATTTTACCATAAGACGATAGGCCAACTATTAGGCACGCTTTTTGGCGAAGCTCACTTGGATAATATATTGCCGGACACGATTACAGTAACAGCTTCTATCGATTATTCCAAGAGAAAATTAAATCGAGCGCCGCAGACGAAAATTTTCGAAATTCTTTTTTTCTATAGGCTAAAATTTAACTGCTGCTCTCACATGCCCTATCATTTATCATGGATTGTATACCAAGACTCTAAGAAGCTCCAGAAACCGGATCGTGCGACGTCCCGGCAGCAGCGGCTACTGTAGTCTAGTCAATACTGCCCATAATCGCGTAAAGTGAGCGCCGCATGCGAGATTTTTTTTTTTTTAAGTTAGCTTTTCCTGCCAAATTTAAATATTTCCATCCAGGTTCTAGATTTTAATGTTTCAAAATCCCAGTCCTAAAACTGGCTTAAAACCCCAGTCAAATGACGCGTCTTTCCACAAAACAGAGATATTATGAAAAGCGCCGCAGACGGAATTTTCGAAACATTTATGATTAGATCTTCTTCTGTTTGAATGCCACGCGCCTCGTCTTAGCCAGCCATCTGGAAGTATACAAATTTCAGGGACTTAGCTCAGTCAGTCGACAAGAGATGGCTCTGTCTGATAACTTGATTTTCGACTGTAGTAACCTGTACAGGTTTCCGTAATTAAAAGATGTGAAATAACAAGAGCTGAAAGCTCATATGGCACTTGCAAGGCTGGGTCAGAGGACTAAAGTAGGAATTTGTCAATTCGTAGGTTTGTTGTGATCATTTGTAAGCAAAACGACTAAGATGAAAATGGTCATGGGTCCTTGAAAATCACGATAATGTATGTTCATAAAAACTATTTTATCTGTGCATTTCGCCGTGATAATGCGCACTTTAAAGCACATATTGCAACCTGCCACGTTGTCTGTGTATTCACTTGAACTGGGTAAATAAAATAACATACCGAAGAGAAATTTTAAATCAGTTACTTATAGTAGTTTTCACTGCGTAGAGTGGAGCGTGGCGTAGCGACCTGCCTCCCGTCATCGCTCTTTGGCAAAGTATTCTTCAAGTGCCTAAAAAACACAAGAGTTGCGTTTTGCTGATACCATGGTATCTGTTACCACGGTTACAGGATCTGCAATTAGTCGTTTTTGCAGTTATCGTGGTATCTGATACACGGTGCTCTGCAAAAACGACTATTGCCGAAATTGCACTTTTCGGAGTCATCCGAAAAGAAAAACAGATATCCAGTTACATCACTAAGTGCTAAACTTCTTTCTCACCAATCTGACAAAATTTGATGAAAGTGAGATGACTTTTCAGATACCACGACCAGTTTCCACGGTCGGACCGTAGTATCTGCACTGTCAGAAGTTTCATAACAAATTGCGCATAACACTTTCAAGAATAACACCTTTTCACTTAGAAAAAAAGTGTTATGACCAATTAAGTTTAAACTATGTCGCGCCCAGATCTCCAACAACACCTTCAATAGGTAAAAATACTACACTGTCAGAAGTTACATAACGACAACAGCAGGATGCGCATGTTTCAACAGATAACACTTTGGGATGTTATATGTTATGTTTCTTTCGTTCCCGTGAGAAGTTTTCGTTCTCAGAGAAGGATTTCAACTGCCTCCTGTTGCCCTTCCCAATGTCCTGGCACCTTTTTTACAGGGTTGAGTGAAGATTAGTTGTTTATCTACTTCGCTGTTCTTTCTCAACCTTGTGGTTAAGACCCAATGTTGGGCACACCGTCTTACCTAATATGTATCAGAACTCAGAAGATGAAAATCATTGTGACCAAAAATCTGCCAATAATAACTCCCAGATTTATTATAGAGAGATTTGCAGAGAATGGGACTAAAGAAGAAGGTTAGTGAGACTAACGTATTTTTGGTAGGTTTATCTCAGAGGTGTCTTCAGCCTTACAAATTTGAACACCCCCTATTTTTTTCATCTGTAATGAACACTCTTGAAGCACAAATGATAAGCTCATTGGAATCATGAAAATGTATATTTTGCTCAAAATTATTGTTTGTACTTTAGTATTTTTTGTACTTTGTGGTTAGGATTAGTACTTTAAGGTTAGGATTAGTACTTTAAGGGACGGTCGGATCTGAGAAGTGACAATTTCTACTTAGCCAATCTTGTCAAGTTTCTAATCTTCAAGCCAAGTTTCATCCCCTAGCACATCTGGAAGTACCTTAATTCGCGATCATGGAAATCCCCCCCCCCCCACCAACTCCCCTCACAGTGCCCGAACCCGGTCCGATTTCGTCACTGATGTATCTAGTCCGTGTCCTTGTTCTTCCAACCAAGTTTCATCCCAATCGCTCCACTCTAAGCGTGTCACAAGATTTCTGGTACCCCCCCCCCCCCCCACATTCATCGAATCCGATCCGGACTTAAAACGGGACATCCGAGACACGAGGTCTTTCCAAAGATCAAATTTCATTAAGATCCGAGCACTCGTTCAAAAGTTATACGTACCTCAAGATTCCCCCTCCCTCCACTCCCCCACGATGGTCTGGTCGGCGAACTGACTGTTTCTAAGCCAATCATGTCAAGTCTTTAATGTTCAAGCCAAGTTTCATCGTCCTAGCACATCTGGAAATACCTTAAAAAGCGATAGCCGGAATTCCGGACTCCCACCTCTAACTCCCCCCCCCCCACAGTGCCCAAACCCGACCCGGTTCTATCACTGACGTATTTAGTTCTTGTACTTGTCCTACCCACCAAGTTTCATCCCAATCGCTCCACTCTAAGCGTCTCACAAGATTTTCGGTTCCCCCCTCTGACTCCCCCCCCACATTCATTGGATCCAGGGATCCGACCAGATCAACCTCGAAATAGTCAACTTCCCAATCCGACCACCGTGGGGAAGTGGTGGGAGGGGGAATCCGGAATCTTGAGGGATGTATGACATTGAAACAGGTGATCGGATCCTAACGAAACTTGATATTTGGAAATACCTCGTGTCTCCGATGATCCCTTTAAAGTCTGGACCGGACTTGCCTGCCGAATTACACTGTCCTAGCCCACCTGAAGCAACTTAACTCCATATCACCGGAATTCCGGAACCCCATCCAACTCCCCCGACAGTGCACGAATCCGGTGCGGTTCTGTCAATGATGTACCCAGGGCTTGTGCTTGTTCCTCCCAATCGCTCCATTCTAAGCTTGTCACATGATTTCCGGTTCCCCCCTCCGACACCCCCCCCCACATTCATCTGATTCAATCAGGACTTGAAATGGGACATCTGAGAAATGGCGTCTTTACAAATATCAAGTTTCATTAAGATCCGATCACCCGTTCGAAAGTTATGCATGTCACTGGATTCCAGCTCCCCTCCCTCCCCACACGATGGTCGGATCGAGCAAGTGAGTATAATTTATACTGTTTTAGGACGCAAGCTGTAGGCCTACAGCCGTATGTGGCGGTATAAGTTGACGGACAAGTCGTGCCATGAATCCTGCGTCTTCCGCGAAAGTCATGGACAGTTGCAGCCAGAGTTCAAAGTTTTTCCAGCTAGTCCCCAAAGCCGCGCCGAATCTAAATTCGGCGGCGGCGGGTAGAATTTGGGTCGGCGGCGAAGCACCACAAGTTTCCAAAAAAAAATTGCAATTTTTCTACCACAAATCATCAGCGTTGTTATGGTACTTGCAGTCTTTGGCTCAAGTGCCATTTAGCGATAGTAATGGTGGTGCATCTGTCTCAATTTTGGGTACGTTCACTTGCAAGCTAAAAACGATGACACTTGACATGCTTAGAAATGATCAGCGAAACCGTGCTTTCCAGGAAAAAAATCCAGCCATTCGTGTTGCGGTGAAGCGAGGGGGAATATGTACACTTGTGACCTAGCTCAGAGGAGCAGAGCGAAATTCCATTTATAATCCGAAACATCCGACCACGGGGGCGATGGAACATAAGTATTTTATATTTGGAACGTGTGAACAATTTTGGAACTTTCGTTGCAAAGGAATATATGGATTGGGATGAAACGTGGACGGTACAAAGATTATGGGTCTCAGATGTGTGATTTCCCGATGAGAAATTTGAAGCCTGCGTAGTTGTATAGTTAGTTGTAGGAAAAAGTTGCATGTAATACTATGAAATACCAAAGAATACTATCATTTAATGTACCTCAGACTGGTCCAATCTTATGTAGTAGTATCCAGTAGCATTCTGTCTTGCCATAGTAGCATCCCTTCTTGCTAATAGTAGCATGCAGTACTGTGCAGTAACACGGTAGCCTTGAAGTATAAGCATGTAGTAGCATCAGTTAGTACTGCATTCTACTTTTTCGTACAACTTCGTGCTACTATTTTGAGATAAATTTTTCATCGGGTTTGAAGTCCAGACCGAATTGGGTTACATTTGAGGTCTGGACCGGATGCAACCAGATACCAACTAGGGGGGGCAGGAGCCAGCCTTTTCGTAAAAAATGGCATGCCAATGGACGAAGTGTTGAAGTTTGAGGATTGGTCAAGGGAATCAACTTTAAAAAAAAAATACTTACGGAAGCTTCGAACAGACAAGGTTACGCTCGTCCCTTTCGTTATTCGTTTAATTATGGTTGGCCTCCACGCCTAAAGCGCTCGGCCAACCCTGAATTCCAAGGTTGAGATTCTAGGAAAGTCTATGAGCTTGTTCAAGTCTTAGCACTTCGTCATTCGTTGTCTTCTATCAGTAATTCGGTATTCGTCAGTGATTACTGACACGTTAATTGACAATGGTATTTACCCGGATTGGGATTTACTTTGATACTTATTTGATACTTGATACTTATTTTATTAATAAACACAACTTAACTCTTTACTATTTACCTTTACTGCACTAATGGAAAAACCTACGTTTTTGCTGGCGTGCAGTTAACCATTTTCTAACCATTTTCTAAACACACCAACAAACAACATAATAATAAATACGGTAACTAATAAGAAAAAAAAATAACAAACCACAAAAAACAGACCAACTCCTTCACATTATCACCTCCAAAATAAACATATATTTATAAAATATTCTTTTAATTTTCTCTTAAACTCTAAAAGATGCTCAGCCGCCCTGATGCTCGCTGGTAGAGAATTCCAGACCGCAGCCTAACAAGCTACAGTCCACAGTACCAAATAAGCCATTTTCCTTTTTACAATACAAGCAATGGTTACATTGGCAGTATTTTGTTACATTGAGAGTTGTGAATTTTCTAGTCCCAAAAGCCTGGAATATCAAATGACAAGAATGATTCCCGCGTGTTATTCAGTGATCTCGAGCTGTTGTTGACGAACCTGCATACCCCTTGCCAGTGATTAAAGATGAATGCCCCACCTGGAACGCATGCCCAGTCATCACCCAATTGTGGTGAACCCAAGATGAAACCCGATGACCCTGCCATTAGTGAATCAGGACACCAAGCCCAACAAGCTCAAAGTTCTGGGGTGACACGTTTGACATTGTCGGGCCAATCCCGAAGGTTTAAGTCTCGTCGGCAAATCGAGATTTTTCTATACACAAGAAATCAATAGACTGCAAAGATTTGTCGGACGGATACCGAAAGTTTAAGCTTCGTGCGTTAATCGGGTTTTGATTTTTTTGGTCAAAGAAAAGGACGCAGTGTAACGGTGATCGCAGTGCTCCAGTGTTAAGCATGTGTTTCTAACGTGAAAACTACTTCTTTTGCTGTAAACTGAACAAATCTGCTTTACGTGTCTACTATATTGTGTACGGCCACTACTTTTTTGACGGACAGATCCGTGATTTCACAGATAGCCTTACTTTTATTCGGGATCGCAAAAAGGCGCTCTGCTCATCAGTGTTTCAACAAAATTTCGCCTGCGGCTCATTCCGTACTGTATTTGGAAGAGCGGTGTAGTTAGTTGGCATTTTAGGGTTGAAGTACTTGAGGGTTTGAAACCCATTTAACTTCGACTTGAATTTCTCAATTGACATTGAATTTCTGATTTCGTCCGCTAAAAAGTCCCTCGGTGTTCAACGATCCCAGTATAGAAATTTTTGTGCGTGTGATAACCGCGCCAACACCCTCGGATACTCGGCAACCATGGTTCCTTTAAACCTGATTTCACCGCTCAAAAGAGTAAAACAACACGTGTTCAGATTGATAAGCCGAAATCTGCAACTTTGATTTAAGGTAAGTTCACTAGGGAGAAGAAAAAGTGTGTAAATAATCAGGTTTGAGAGAACCTAACTTTTCTTTTTGCGTACATTATCGACAGGCAACTTACAAACTTTATTGTTTTATATATTAGGTGATCTATAATGACCGTCAAACTCAAACATTTTGCCTGTCACTGTGGTTAAGTTGGTGGTGACTATTATTATTAAACCTTTTGCTTGGGGTTAGGTCTGTGAAGACCATCACCCTTTTCAGGCTTGTGATAGCTTCTTTTACCGAGTAAAGCATACGTGCTACAGCACGACGCTTGAGAGAGTGTAGCCTAAGAATTGCCATCTATAAAGTTGAGAAAGCTTTCTCATCATTGTGTTTGGTTGATTTTGTATACTGATAGACAAAAAATAGAAACCGAGTCTGTCCTTCTTTACAGTATGGATAATATCGTTGTGGAGGAGCCACCAAATAAGAAGTCGAAGGATTCACAAAATATAATCAACTCAGAAATTCCGTCAGAGATTGATGATTTATTTGGTAATTATTCCGAGGAGAACCAGGAGAGTGAAGTAGAAGACATGGGGGTGGGTGATTGAGCCCGTACGGGTCGAAAGATGGGAGTGCTCAAAAAATCTCAGAAGCCTCATCCAAGCCTGATGAAAAATTTATCTCAAAGTAGTACTATGAAGTAGTACGAAAAAGTAGCATGCAGTACTAATGATGCTACTACATGCTTCTACTTCAAGGATACCGTTTTACTGCATACTACTATATGCTACCATTAGCAAGACTGGATGCTACTATGGCAAGATAGGATGCTACTACATAAGACTGGACCAGTCTGAGGCACATTAAATGATAGTATTCTTTGCTTAGTATTACATGCAACTTTTTCGTACTACTACCATACTACTACACATGCTACACATTTTTCATCGGGAGATTGTCAGGGATTCATGCCTGATAAAGCTAAGCACCTGGTTATTGTAAAGGCTTTCCCTAGACCAGACTTAGTCCCTACGCCAAAGATAGACAGTTAAGCGGCACTGCCAAAAGTGGTCAGTGCAGATGCCCCACTGTATAACCAGCAGAACTGTCTGTTGGATATTCTAGGACCTGCTGGTACCACATTTGAGTTGTTGTCAAGCATGCTTGAAGACCCAGGATTACCAGAAACAAGACAAGGTGATTGAGTCACTAAGTAAGTAAGTAAGTAATTTATTTATGACCCGCCATTTTGAAAAGGCGGAGTAAAAGACGAAAGTAAAGAAAATAAACAAAACACATATTTCTTTCTCTGACACTGGATGCTTAGGAAGCTATCATCAGATTAGTGTTGGGTCAGTCGGAGCTCTATGGTGTGAAGCGCCGGGCCGATATATTGAGAAATAAACCAACTTTCTCTGACACTGGATGCTTAGGAAGCTATCATCAGATTAGTGTTGGGTCAGTCGGAGCTCTATAGTGTGAAGCGCCGGGCCGATGTATTGAGAAATAAACCAGCCCTGAGTGCATTAGAGCTAGAGGCATCGGATAATCCAGAACTGCTATTCGGTGACAATGGACGCGTCCGAAAGCTTTTTGGTGGTGTAAATGCTGCAATAATGCTGCATTTTCTTTTTTTGTCCGAAAGCTGTTACCTTTTTTTCTTCTCTGACACTTCTAGAAGACCAAAATTTAAGTAAGGAAGAAGAAGAAGAAAAAAGAATTAACTGTATAAAACTGACAAAATGGATGAGTTACTGATATCCAGCCTTCTTATCTTCTTATCTTTCCTTTTTTCGTTGGCCATGATCGACAGTTGTCTTAGAATTTGGAATGTTTGCCGAATTGTCAGTTGTCATTTTGATTTTGTTATGTTTGCCACCGAAAACACGAGAGAATCGCCACACTCCCCAGTTTCTTCTTGAAAATTCAGCATAAAATTTAGCATTCTCGCTGAATTTTTCGATGAATTTTATGCTGAATTAATGCTGCATTAATTTAGCGAAAATGTAAGTCCGAAAGCGAAATGCTGCATAACATGCTGAATTAATTCAGCATTTTCGTTCGTTTCGGAGCTTTCGGACACGTTCAATATAAAAGAGAAACTCTGTAACCACGTAGAGGCAGCACGTGCACTCCAGGCAGCTCTTTGGTTTAGAGCAGTGGTTCCCAACCGGTGGTACGCGTACCCCGAGGGGTACGCGAAGGAACCAAAATTGATTGGTCTGTGGCTTCAAAATCTCGTCTCACTCATTTATGATTGCCGAAAGCCAAACATTACCAGCAGAGTATTATTTTTACTGACCGAGTGTGTTTTTTTTTTAATCACTGCTTTTACAGAAAATCGCGGAGCTTCGCGCGGACTCTTTTCTTTTTAATCGTCTGGCCGACCTTTTTGAGGGGGAGGGGTGTTGTCAACCTGCGCGTGACGCCTCTGATAACAAGCCTAGTGAAATTTAGTGTAATAATGTCCAAAACAGCTAGCCTGCTGCCGTAAAATCTGTTCCTGTGTCAAACAATATTGTTTCAAGAAGAATCGAAGACACTGCAAGAGATATATATTGTCATTCAGGTTGCAAGCTGAGCCAACGAAAAAGTTTGCGATGCAGCTTGATGAAAGCACGGAGAACATCAAAAACAAACACAGAAACAGGCTGACTGTAAAAACATTGCCGTTAATGACGTCGAGCCGAAATTCGACAACATTTTAGCCACAAAGCAGCCTCTAGTGATTGCCTCGTTGATTTTGTATATTTTTCTATACTTGTCTGCCTTATCATTTATGATAATAAATAGCGTCTTCTTACATTCTGAAAAAGGGAGTACGTAATCTTTTCGAAGGTAAAACTAATGAAGACTGGGATTCATACAAAAAAGCACGAAACAAAGCAACCAAGCTTCTTAAAATAAACCGTGAAAATGTTGAAACTTCAGTAATTGTATCTATGAAAAAGTTCCCAAAAAGATACTGGAAGTACGTTAATAAAAATATTGAAACAGTATCTACTTCTTCAATTTCATTTATGAAAGATGTTGGTGGTGAAATACATGACGATCAAGAAAAATCGGAAGCATTCAATAACATATTTTCGTCTGTTTTCGTATCTCCGTCCCCAACAGCTTCTCTTGTTTCCACCCCAGATTTTCAACCGGAAGTAACTTTTGATGATGGAGATGTTTCAAATGAGACGGTACTCGGTATACTCAACAAATTAAATTGTAACAAAGCTCATGATATACATTGTTTTTAAAACGTCATGATTTCTCGCCTTGCGTCAGTCCTTTCTGCTCCTTTAACTGTTTTGTATAATAAGTGTTTAGCGACTGGAAGATGCCCTGCTGCATGGAAAGAAGCGATAGTAAAGCCACTGCATAAAAAAGGTTCAAAGTTGAAATTAAGTAATTATCGGCCAATATCCAACACTTCCATATTTTGTCACATTTTTGAAAAAATTATAGTGTCTCGTATTCAGGATTATTTTGAGAAGAATGGGCTATGGCACCCTTCACAGCATGGTTTCAGAAAGAAAAGATCATGCAACACGCACCTTCTAGAAGTTGTATCAGATTTTCAGAAAATGGGTGATCTTGGTGTGTTGTTCGACTGCGTCTATTTTGACTATTACAAAGCGTTCGATAAAATTTCAACACGACTTCTTCTACAAAAATGTTCTAATTATAAAATAGGTAGAAGGTCGTTAGCATGGATTGAGGATTATTTAACAAATAGGAGTCAACGAGTGCTAGTAGGTAGTGCATTGTCATCTTCAGCGAAAGTGTTGAGTATTGTACCACAAGGTAGCTGCATTGGACCAGTACTGTTCTGTCTTTTCATCAATGATTTGCCTCTCGTGATTAAAAATTCTACAGTAAAATTATTTGCCGACGATGTCAAGTTATACCGGAAGGTTGAAAATCAGTCCGATTGTAAACTGCTGCAAGATGATATTGATTCGCTTCATGAATGGTCGAACCTTAACTCCATGTTCGTAAATGTAGATAAGACTACTGTAGTTATTCAAACAATGTTTACAACGGGTACGTCAGCTACGATTCTTCATCAGCGATATTTCGGCCCTTTTTGGCAAGTGTCCTCGTCAGGCTGTCAATCTTCTGGTTCAACTTCGGGGAAGGAAACAAACCTGTAATAATCACCTGTAATAATGTAATTGTTTCCTTCCCCGAAGTTGAACCAGAAGATTGACAGCCTGACGAGGACCCTTGCCAAAAAGGGCCGAAATATCGCTGATGAAGAATCGCAGCTGACGTACCCGTTGTAAACATTGTTTGAATAAATGTTTCAAAGTCAGCTTGGGCTCAAAGATTATTTAACTACTGTAGTTCATTATTTGTCAAGTAGTGGAACGGAATTTCAGTACGGTATTGGTTCATCCAGCATTTGCACTACAGAAGTGGTTCGTGACTTAGGTGTTTACTTCGACAAGCATTTGAAATTTGATAAACATGTAGCTACCAAGTAACAATGCAAACTTTCGTGTCCATACTATTAGACGTACGTTCAGAAAATTCAACCTACGAAGCTTCAAAACGTTATATACATCGCTGGTAAGGCCTTTGGTGGAGTAAAGTTCTTCGGTTTGGTACCCTATGAATAAAATGGATAGATTACGCATTGAGAAAGTTCAAAGACGCGCAACAAAGCTTGTACCTTATTTGAGAAATCTGTCGTATCCGCGTAGAATGAAAAGTTTAGAGTTGCCTAGCCTAGATTTCAGGCGTAAACGTGCTGATTTGTTGAATGTATATAGGATAGTGCGGGGAGTTGACAATGTTAACCCTGAAGATTTATTTACTTTTTCAAATTACCCGTCAACACGTCAGCACTGATTTAAAACTTTATCAGCCAAAGCCAAACTGACGTGTTGGCATTTATAGTTTTCAAAATAGGGTTTGTAAAGATTGGAACGCACTACCAGATGAAACTGTTATGTCGGAAAACGTAGATATTTTCAAACGATCGATTGTTTCGTCCACATTTTATTCGAGTGCTTATGCAGACCCATTTTTGCCAACTTAAGTTTAATTCAGTTTATTTTTCATTGTATAGATTTATTTGTATTACTAGTGCCTCATGTTCACATTGTATGTAGTGACACACAATCTAGGGAACAAAGGATACACACCCACATGAGCACGATGCTCACCCCTGCCAGCATGCCCCAGCATTTGAGCATGGTTATAAAAAAAGGCTTAGTGTAAAAAGATAGTGAAGGTTATCTACAGGTTACACATCACACAATGCCTTATTTATAAGGCAGCTCTAATTCTCTCGCGTTTTCGGACTGCTGATGGCTGCTGACTTACTAGAACAGCTGTAGGAATGGGATTCATGTAACAATGAACTTGAATACTTGGGTCTTTGTCAATACAGAAGTCTGTCCTGAGAAGTCGCTTGTCCCGTCTTTTTGTAAGGCGTGAGAAGCCACTGCTCAAGGGGAAACGCAGAGTCACCAACAATATGATGCTTTTTACTGTCAAGACGGTTACTGCTGTTACTAGAGAGAGTAGAATACAGTCTCAATCTCTGAAAGACATATGAGTCATGGTTGCTGCCTGGAAACCCTATAAATATGCTCGAAAACTTTTTGTCTGGGAGTACAACAGTACAATTTTTTGTAGTTCAGATACGACTTTTGATCTGCTGCTGGAGCATGTACTTTCACATGAGTCCCATCGATCGCCCCAATAGTTCCTGGAAAACCAGCTCTTGCCTTGAAATCAGATGCAATTTTGTCATGATCTGATATATCTGGCCACTTAATGAAGTCGTTTTGGTTGTTGAACAGGACGGTGCATACTTCGTCAACCGCACTCCAAATTGATGACTCTGTTGTACCGAATGTGTCCGCTATCAGCCGAATGGCACCCTGGTTTCCAAGATACTGCAGGGTAATGTATGTCATTTCTTCGACTGACATGGGGCTAAAGCCCCCGTGGTAAGCAACATCTTGCCAAAAACTCTTTCCTTTCAGTGCAGTAACAATAACCTCAAAAGATGACCTAGTCACCCTTTTCAACTGTGGCGATCCTTGCCCAATTGCCATATCATGATATTGAAGGCAAACTCCAAACTTGCCCACTGAAAAAGTTTTTATGTCAAAGTTTGAAGGAAAAAGAAAAAATGAAAAATAATGACAGACGATGAAGATTCAGTATCATATTAGGAACTTATCCATTAAACGAAAAAGATTAGTACTAAAAACAAGATAACATGTAAAATCAAAACACTAGATTTTGTTTTTGCTGAAAGTTAATGTTGACCAGCTACGGCGTAATATCATAATTATTTACTGGGTTGCTGTATTTGAATGGGTGAATGAGAGAGGTTTAAAAGAGTGAAGAACTAAAAGAATCTTCAGCAGAGTTCAATAGGGAATTTGAAACGTTGCCTTTCCGTGAACATCAGAGCCTGATCAAACTAGCTGTTTTCCACAGCAACATTAACTGATAAAGATAACCCAATAACCCTTGCTTTCTGTACCGATCGGAGGTTTCCATAGTGAGACCCCGGACCATTCTATCCCACCCCATAACCCTGGTCGTGATGTCAGGCAACGAAACCAGAGGTTCTAGGCTCTAATACCCGTTCTTTTTTGGAGATCCCAAGATTTTTACCTGGGATGATGCCGCTTCTTTTCGTAGTAATCACCTGATGACTCCACTTTTGAGCCATTCATTAAAAACCTTAATGAACGTTTGCATTTTTAATGTTTATCAAAACGGCTTTAAAGCACTCAACACACCCCTATATCGTTGGCTAAATTATCAAGTATTTAGGAATATGGAACATCCCAATTTAATATTCCTTCAGCCCAAGCTGACTTAAAAATCCTATTTGACAATGTAAAACGGAGACGTCAGCTTAATTTTATTCGAGTTATATTTCGGCCCTTCTTGGCAAAAGCCCTTCAGGCTCTAAGCCGCTCAAGTTGCCAGTTAAACCCCAAATTAAAGCACACGGAGTTCTTCTTTTAAGAAGAAACCTCATCAACTCCCCGATTTGTCAAAAGCCAAATTTGGTGCCAATTCAATCAGCACAGAACATTTATTACCTGTATTAACAGTTTAGGCACCCGATAGAAATATCCCAAAAGACACCCAATTTTCACTACATACCACCCGTTTGCTTGTTCTCTCTGGTTTTTGGCCCTGAGATCCGATCCAGGGAACAAGATAAAATACTACAAAATGGTAATTTTTTTCAATTTATAAAGCTAAAATCAACATCTGAAACAAAAAAGATTAGTACTAAAAACAAGATAACATGTAAAATCAAAACACTAGATTTTGTTTTTGCTGAAAGTTAATGTTGACCAGCTACGGCGACAAGAGACCTTGAATGGACTCTAGAAAATGCAAGTAATATCATAGGGTTGCTGTATTTGAATGGGTGAATGAGAGAGGTTTAAAAGAGTGAAGAACTAAAAGAATCTTCAGCACAGTTCAATAGGGAATTTGAAACGTTGCCTTTCCGTGAACATCAGAGCCTGATCAAACTAGCTGTTCTCCACAGCAACATTAACTGATAAAGATTTTCAGCGAGAATAATGCCATGACATTAGAGAGATTTCGGAAACAGGCTTGTTGCTCACGTTAGCACCTCAGCTGACATCTGGTGGTACGTATCAGAAACTTCAGTTTTCGGAACGCTAAATCTGTGACTCACGTTATCCATCCTTCGACGGCAGTATTTTCAAATCGTAGAAAACGTGATGGTTTTATAATGGAGTACTTTAGCTTTTTTGAAGTCTATGAGGACGCTGAACTCGCTGCTTATTACTACTACTTCAATAACTATGCAGGGGAAGAAAAGTCTCCAGTTTGTGACAGAGAATTTAACCTGGATAGCTGCAGTGACGACTTTTGTTACAAAGAATTCAGATTCGAACGAACATACATCAAGGATCTTGTTCGTCTTTTCAAGATTCCTGAAAACTTGATCATAGAAGCAGACGCTGGGTTTTCTGTTAGAGGGTCTACTGCTCTCTGTATAACACTGAGAAGACTAGCTTACCCGTGCAGACTCCATGATCTCTCACAGATATTCCCATTCTCTGTGTCTGCATTGTCAAAGATCATTAGCACCACAGTCAAATTTATACACAGCTCTCATGGCTCCTTGCTCGATAGATTTGATGTACCATGGTTGAGTCAAGAGAAGATCAAGGAATACTCTGAGGCTGTGTTGAGAAAAGGCACGCCCTTGGACAAGTGCTGGGGATTCATCGATGGGACTGCAGTTCAGATTTGTAGACCATCTGTCAATCAACAGAGTGTTTACAATGGACACAAGAGGTTCCACTGTCTTCTTTACCAGTCCGTTGTGACGACAAATGGTCTCATAGCCAATTTGTTTGGCCCCATTGAAGGTGTCCACCATGACTCATATGTGCTATCGGAGAGCAAACTGCTACAGAAAATAGAGCAACATATGACCTTTAGTGGTGTCAAATACTACTTGTATGGTGACCCTGCATATCCCCTTGGTCCTCATCTAATGAAACCTTTCCCTACAACAAATATCAGTCCAGCACAAGCCAACTTCAACAAATCTATGTCCAAAGTGCGTGAATGCTTTGAATGGGGATTTGCAATAGTCAAGACCAACTTTGCTTTTATTGACTTCAGTAAGAACCAGAAGCTCTTTCTGCAACCAGCTGGACTGTACTTCAGAGTTGCTGTACTTCTGACAAACTGCCATACATGTCTCTATGGAAGTCAGACATCGCAGTTTTTGGTGTGAACCCTCCTGCTTTGGTGGAATATTTGTCAAGCTGATTTGTAGAAATTGCAGATTATTAAAGTCATTTGCTTGTCCGTCATAGAAAAATGCCAAAAGCTGCGTTTTTCATTGCTAGTCATCAAAGACTTGAAACTACAACACGACCCTGACCTACTCTGAGCCTGGGTTTTCAGCACTCCAGTCTGTGGTGAAAAATAAATCATAGACAGATATCACAGACATGATAGTTCCTGTAAATCCAAGATAAACCACAGGTCTCTGTCGTTTGGTTGAGCAAGAACAGCTAACAATATGCTACTTTGGTTTCCATTCTGGCAGTTAAAAACGCAGCAATTAGTTCAGTAGAGTAGAATATCCAGCATTCAGAAAGCTGGCTAAATTCATGCAGAAGTCTCACCAACAGAAATAGGCTAATCAACAGAACGTTTTACTTTTTCATCTGTGCAACAAAACTCATCATGAGATTCTTAAACAATTCGTCTCGATCTTCTTCCCGCTTCATTCTTTGTTCCCTTTCTTTTTTTTCAAGCTAAAATTTTTGTTTTTCAAATTCAAGCTCCTGGCGGCGCACTTGCAGCTCTTTTTCGCGGTGGTTCATATAATTTTTTTTTTAATTCCAAATCATCACTATGTTTTGAAACCAAGAAAGACTCGAAATCTTTCCCTGACATTCGTCTTTTCTTTGGGGGCTCATCTGCTGACGGTTCTGAAAGAAATGAAAATAGATTCAGTCAACTGAAAGACTTGTGTGCAGTACAAGCTGCGAAGACGTGTATGAAGTACAAGCTGCATTTTTGTTGCAGTTAGTAAAGTAAGTAGTAAGTTAAGTAAGTAAGTTATCTGCTGACAGTTCTGAAAGAAATGAAAATAGATTCAGTCAACTGAAAGACTTGTGTGCAGTACAAGCTGCATTTTTTTTTGCAAGTCAGAGGGACTAAAGTACTAGTATGTAGACTAGACACCAGAATAGCGTTAAAAAGCGCTTTCAGAACCCTGGTCTCTGGTGTCATATCTCGGACGAAAAGTAAATAGCATTTAGCCTGTCGTGGAAAATAAGCCACAGGTGTCTGGACCAGTCTAGGCTACTACGGCCCAGGTCCGGCAATGCTCTGACATGGAAAACTCAGTTACATTCTCTAAGGTAAGTCATCTTATCATCCTGAGACACAGCCCAGAGAATTAAGTTATATCAAGGACCCATAAATTTCCTGTAATGACTCGCCATTCAGGGGGCTTGTCAATAAGAGATTTCTGATGCGCTCTTGACCGAGCGTCAGATAGTTAGAGATATACCCACGGGGATAAAACACCCGACTATCCAGATAGACTAAATTTTTCGCAGCTGTTGTGCTGAACTAGGAATATTTCTCTGTAATGGAAGAGCATCCTGGATCTTTTGTCCTAGCTTAGATACATGGTGGCATGCTGGCAATTTTGTCTATCTGAGCAAGAACGCCGATTTGACCCAAGCGGAAGTTTGGAAACTAGGTGAGGCTCGGGCAACATAGCAACATAGAAGCATAGGAAATGACAAGCCCCCTGAATTGCGAGTCATTACAGGAAATTTATGGGTCCCTGGTTATATGAACATTACTCAGGTTAGGAGTACATGAGACTCGGAATACCCAACTAGCCCCTTTCTGCATGATCGCCTTTACCCGCTGGTTTCAGCAATGGAAACCTGGTGTGCAATCTGTACAGACAGCACGCCTGTGTTTCCCGTATCTCGGCTCTATAGGTTGACGTCACGCGCCAAAGAATGCTCTGAGAAGCACAGAGACAGATTACCCGAATCTTTTCCATTTACTACCGAAACACCGATCAAAAGGGTAGAGGCGGTAACCACAAACGGAATAGGGCGTTAGCTACTCTGTCCCACATCTTATATTCCTGTTCAGGCTTGGTTCTTCAATTTTTGGGAATCTATGCGACAGCTTGGAATACCTAGCTCTGCAGTCACTGCTGATGTCTGACTGTCCATCTGTGGGATGCACAATAACTTTCGAAAGCAAAGTCCAATTTTGCTGAAACTTGGTAAGCGGACGTGTTTCCGGCCTAGCTCGGATAAGCTCGAATACGAGCGTTGTAGCTTTCACAGGAAGGGGAGGAGCGGGCTTTTTTGGAGGGACAAAGTTCAACACCGATCATTTTGTCGTAATACTGTACTTGAAGGACCGATCATGGGTTTGTAGAGATAGCTGATCACGAATCTGGTGACCACTTCTGTCAAAACCGTAAACCGGATTCAGAAATTCGGTTTCCGGCAAGAAAAACTAAAGTTTCATAATGCTGAACTGAGGGGTCTCACAGGGTTTTGGGAGTAGCTGATAACCAATCCAAACCGAAAACCGGACTTAAAAGATTCGATTTCAGGCCGGAAAAGTGAGAGTTGACTTAGTTGAGAAAACAGAGTTGCCAGACACAGGGATTATGATGGGGACTGTACGGGACCCTGATCCCAAAATTTGTGATGGGACTGTAGGCTATGAGCAGGTCTATGTCTTACCTGGTGTACTTGGTTGAGAACTGATAGCTGATTTGGCGGGACGCCAGCTAGCAACAGGTGTCCTTGGGCAAGGGATATGCTGGCTGGGAACTTGTGTAGTAGGTCCTTGGGCAGAAGCAACAGGCGTGCTTCGGCAAGGGATACGCCGACCAGGAACTTGTTTGGTAGTGCCCTGACCAGAAGCTGATGTGCTAGAACTTGCAGTCAAATCAATAGCCGCTGGAGAGCTTGAAACCTTGATCAGTGGTTTTCCAGTGCCCAAAGCTGCCTCTCTTACTTGCTTTACAGCCTTGGCATGATTTTGTTTTTTCAACTCGCTTTTCTCCATTGCCTGTCTTTCCATTGTTGTTAGTTCAGTGAGGAACTCCATAGATTTCGTGTAGTCTTCATTGACACCAGATTTTTTTCTGTTTTTAGAATCCTGACTTTTGAAACCTTTCAACATAGTCTTCAAGCGATCTTTCAAAGTCCTCTCCGTAGCTCCATCAAATGTCTCATTAAATTCTTTAATCACCATCTTCCATCTATTCTCATCAGCAAAGACATTATTTGTAACACATAGCTCCAAAAGCAGCAACTCTGAAGCAGGGTTAAACCGAAATCGTTTCTTCTGGTCAGGCAAGACGTATGTGATCTCTTCATCTTCAGAGACAAGCGCCTCTAACAAATTGCTCATTATTGCTCAGTAAGGAGATACCTGCCTCGGAAGTGGGCTGAATATTCTCACTGAGCACAAACTGAATACCAACGAACCCTCCAAAGGTAGCACAAACAGTTACTCCAGCTTCAGGTTAATGGTAGTATAGATCCAAATTGTGTAAGTGTCCTAACTTACTCTGACTCCTCTACTGTAACCAGTAGGTAGAATCTTGTTTTGTAGACACCATGCCCAAGAACCAATAGTTATCCTTCTCCCACATGGCTATCTCCTCCTGTGGGGACACTAGAGGCACTACCCTCAGGCAAAAAAAAAGAAAAAAGAAGAACACCATACTGTGCCAACACACCCTAACTAGCAGCTAAAGCTGAGTTTAGAGCTTCTGGAAATACTGTTTTGCTGAATGACTATTTTGGCAACTCATCTTCTTCTTTTGCACAAAAATGCTTTGATCACAGATGTGACTGTCTTTACAAAAAACGGTGGTATTTTTTTTGGTCGATTGGTCTCTTACCAGAAACCGACAAAAGCAACCTAACAGCTGCATATACAGTTTTATGTTTTAGAAGCCAAAGGAAAATTACAGACTGATCAAATGGGAAGGTCGGGACTAATTAGAGAAACAGGACCTTCAAAAACTGTCAAAACTGTCAACTGTCAAATTGCTTTACAAGCTACCCAAACTAAATTATCTCAATCCTACACACTGGTTTTTAAAAATTAAACACCGTTTTTAATTCACAGGATTACCTTGGTGTGGCGCTGTCTACAATAGGGCACAACCCCCATTACCAGAGAACACAGCTCCTCAAAGCTTCAGTTGAACTGTGTTCCATACTGTCACATAATTATTTAGCTGACTTTGCTATCTTAGAAACAAAACAGACAATGCAAAATTTGCGCTACTGTGGTAACTGCATTACCTTTTTGTGACTAATTTCAAAAATAGGCTAACTGGTTTTTACAGACCCGATGGCAAGCACAAACCAGGGTTGATCTGCCTCCGTCACTTTATACCACTTTTGCTGACTAATTTATTATTCTTTTCGATAAAAGAAAGGTCTTTGTAAATGTTCTTTTCTCTGTCAGTCCTCAGTATTTACATCTTGGACTAAAAAGCCCATCCTAGCGTAAGCCCCCCAGTACACGGACACTACCTATTTACAGACACACATATTCCGAAAAACCTAATTTTCGAAAAGGCTGCCTAATCACAGACAGGCTTGCCAAAGCACTGAAAAAATATGTCTGTGATTAGGTTTGATGTGGTTGTGATCAGTCTACCACAAATCCCTGATTTTTGGATACCGTATGCCAAACACTGGATATATCTAGCATTTGGCATAGCCTATGCCAAACGCTGGATACCTGTTAGTAACCTAACCCTGACCTACCTCAATATAAAGGAGTTCTGATTGGTTGATTTTTTAGCTTCACTCAACTCATCAATATTTTACTGGGTTACAGTATCCAGCACCTGGCATACTGTATCCACCGTTAGGTATAGGGGATGCCAAACGCTAGACATATCCAGCGTTTGGCATAGGTATTCAAAAATCAGGGGTTTGTGGTTGACTGGTTGTGATTAGGTTCAGATTAGGTTTGAATAAAACATGTATTTGTTCTAGGTGTTTGGGTCAAAATTAAAAACTCTAGAACTCTAAAAAACTCTCTACATGGTGTCAGAAGTGTGATATTTGTAACATAACTGAAACGTGACAAATGAAATGGTGAAAATCTCAGAGAGAGGACAGATACTGTGAATCTTATTTGCACCATATCTTCCTGACGCTGGAACAGAAGTGAACAATTTTAACACAGCTCAAAATAATGGGGCTGCTTTACCTACTGTGTGAAAGTTATTCATGCCCGATCAAGCGTAAAGGAGATATGGAGCAAATAAGATTCATGGTATCTGTCCTCTTCCTATAGCTTCGATACTTCCAGAGTAGGCTAATGTGAAGACTTAGGTCTTGCAAAAAGTAAGCTGTTTCACTACTGGGGGGTTCACCCTAGCCCCTGACTTACCCTTCCACATATGAAAATAAGCCAACATGTCAAGAAGAGCAGCAGCCAATTACATGGAAAAGAAACACCCTTGTACAGTGTGTACACTTTATATGGAAAAGAAACACCCTTGTACAGTGTGTACACTTTACTTACTTTCTTCTTTCCAATCCAATCCGGAAAAACTCTTAAGTGTGGCTCTTTTTCAAATTTGTTTGAATGGCTCTTTTTCAAGTATGTGACGCTAAAGATAGCGTTTCTCGGTCAGAGTCCACTTTTTCGAACGCTAGATTTTCACCTTATTTGTCATCAGCATCGTCACTTTAGCGTGAGCTACAACTTTAGCGTACGATATTTAGGTCTCACGCAAGTTTCCGAAAACTCTCTATTGACACAGTGGCATTTGTTAGTACATGGAATAATGTTTCAGGTATTTTATTTGTCAAGTACTATTAACCAAGTATTTTCCACATATAAATTTTTAAACTGAATTCTACTGAAGTGTTAGGGTACATGCCAATGGAGCCTTTTCCTTCCACTGTCACTTCCAGCCTAATATCAAACAACATGGATGTAGATTTGCAATCTCTGTCTTACAGCTTGGCTGTTCCACTTCTGTTGTATCTTCGATTTTTCCAAACTCTGAGAAGGCCAATTGAATAATTTAGATTGCATTTTTTTTCTATCTTGGTACCCACAACCCATCCGAAAGATGTTTGTTTTCGCGGAAGATGGCATCTTCCTCTGTCTCGATTCATTTTCACGTGGATGCCATCATCCAGAGACATTTTCGCGTGAATGGCATCTTTGGTTGAGCTCAACGGCCATCCACGCCAAAACGTCCCCTAGAACTGAATCTAGATAAGACAGTAGTAATTATTTATAAAGGGAGGTAAAACTTTGGCGAACCAAGAATTTGTGTTTAAAGGAAGGCAAATCGCGGTTAAGGAAGAATGGATGTATTTGGGATGGAATATGGGTTCACGTGGGGGGAGCAGGTAAGCATATGGAGTATTGTGTCACGAAAGGTAAAAGGTGCGTTAGTATGTTGCATGCCAGTAGATTGAGAAATAGTAGTAATGTAAGAATGGTTAAAGAAGTGTTTTTGTCGAAAGTAGTGCCGATAGTCCATTATGGAGCAGAGATATGGGGATCCGCAGTATCTGGTAAATTGGATAAGTTGCAATTAAATTATTTTAAAAGGATCGTAGGTGTAAATAATATAATTAATGGGCTAATGGTAAAGGGTGATTTAGGTCAGTGGTTCCCAACCGGTGGTACGCGTACTCCAAGGGGTACGCGATACCCTTGCAAGGGGTACGCGAAGGAAACAAAACTGATTTAGTCTTTAGCTTCAAAATCTCCTTTCACTCATTTATAATTGCCGAAAGCCTAATGTTACCAGCAGAGTACAGCCAAAATGTATCTTAAGGGGCAAGGTATTTTTACTGACCGACAGGTCATTTTTACTGACTGTTTTTTTTTCTTTAACTAACTTTTTTACGAAAAATCGCGGCGCTTCGCGCAGACTCTTTTCTTTTTAATCTTCTGGCAGACCTTTTTGGGGTGAGGGGTGTTGTCAACCTGTGCGTGACGCCTCTGATTACATGACCTAGTGAAAGTCAGTGAACTAATGTTGATTCCAAAACAGCTAGCCTACTGCCGTAAAGTCTGTTTCTGTGTCAAACAATATTGTTTCAAGAAGAATCGAAGAAATTGCAAGTGATATTGTCATTCAGGTTGCGATCTGAGCCAACGAAAAAGCTTGCGATGCAGCTTGATGAAAGCACGGAGAACATCAAAACCAAACACAGAAACAGGCTGACTGTAAAAAAAATTGCCGTTAATGACGTCGAGCCGAGATTCGACAAAATTTTAGCTACAAAACAGCGTCTAGTGATTGCCTCATGCATCTAGTATATATTTCTACACGCGTATGCCTTACCACTTATGATAATAAATATCGTCTTTTCCACGATCTGAAAAAGGGGTACGTAATCCTTTCGAACCTTGATTAGGGGTACGCGGTACGGAAAAGGTTGGGAACCACTGATTTAGGTGTATTGTCACTAAGGAGAAGGGGGTTAGCGAGCATGGTAAATATATGGGAAAGAATTTTGATTATGCCTCAATCAAGACTATTAACGAAGGCATACCTAGAATCATTGTGTGATGGAAGGAAGCAGTCGTGGGCACACCAGATTAAGTATATTCTAAATAATACAGGATTTAGTGATTTGTGGAATGAAGGGGAAGGTCCAGGATGGGAGTTAGGAAGTGTGACCAGAGTAGTTAGACAGACACTCGAAGACCAGGAAATACAGACGTGGTTGTGAGAGGTGAGTAAGTCTGGATCTCTGAGGTTGTACGCTGGGGCAAAAGAGACATGGGGTGAGGAAATATATTTCAAGGTAGGGTTAAGTAGGGAGGAGTTGGGTTTTTTAATAAGTATGAGGGCTGATGGGTTACCGCTCGCTGCAAGAAGAAAGTAAATGGGGAAAAAACTACTTCTCCGTACTACTTCTGTCCTATGTGTGGAGAAATGAATGAGGATATATGCCACCTTTTGTGTGATTGTAGTGAGTTACGGGGACTCAGGGAGATTTTCGGGGCGGGGGGAACTATAAGAAATGGATTATTAAAATGATGGGAAGTAAAGATTTTAAAGAAAAAAGAAATGTTGGGAAGTTCCTCAAGTTAGCTTTTAAACACCGGAAAAATTTCTTTTCAAGGGTAAGTTGTGTTTTTCGTGTTAATAAAGTATTCAGAGTAAATTAAAAATATTAAGTGTGTTAGTGTGCATATGCGCATGTAAGAGTGTTCACTTTTTGTTTTGTGCTGTTGCATGATGGCCTGATGGCTTTAATGTGCAAATACATCATTCATTCATTCATATTCTCAAACTTGGGACGTGGATGTGTTGTTAAAGCATGTGGAGTCATTAGGAAGTAATTTGGAGTTGGCAGCCCTAGTAAGAAAATTAGTCACGTTACTAGGTTTGAGTTCGGTTCGCAGAGTGGACGAGTTGACTCACCATTCAGTGAAAGGTTTGTTGATAGAAAAAGGAAAAATCCAGGTTCCTCTAGAGAAGCCAAGGACAAATTCTAGGGAAGGAGAAAGTTTACCGGTGATAGATTACCAAGCGTATGAAGGAAATACCAAAATCTGCCCGGTGAAGTGCCTGACGGAGTATGTTGTGCATACGCAATCAATCAGGAAAGACACGACGAGTCTATTTTTTTCCACTAAGCCTCCGTATTTGCAGGCATCCAGGGACACTACATCCAGGTGGATTAAAGATTCTGTCAACGGAGCAGGCCTGGATGTCACTGTTTACGGCCCTCATTCTACTTGAGCGGCGGCATGTGCGGCTATGGTAGCAAAAGGTGCCGAAGTCGCTGATATTTTGAAGAAGGAAATCGGAGTCGACATGTAAAATTTTTTTGCACGAAAGGTCGACAGTAAATAAACGTGATTAATCTTAGCTTTGAACAAGCAATGTCAATTCGTTTAAGGACGTAGTTAAACTGGGGGTTGGCGCGCTGAAGGCGCGAAGGCCAACCTAAGTTTAACGAGACAATAGACGAATTGACATTGTAGGATATGCGCACCCTTTATCTTTCGTTTCGCTGACCTACCCTGGTGGTTTTTAATTTTGTCTTTGCTTACATATTTGTTACATATAGTTGTTACATTTTTGACCCAGCAGTGGAAGGCCACGCAGCAGTGTTTATTTTGTATTTTGTACATTATAATGTGAAGTCGCTTAGTAGTAATCAGATTGAAAGGAACCAGGGTTGCTGCGTATCCGAGGGCGCTGGAGCGTTTGCCACATGCACAGACATTTCTACAACAGGAGCGCTGAACACCGAGAGATTTTTTAGCGGATGAAATCAGAAATACAATGTCAATTCGTCTAAAGTCTCGTTAAACTAAGGTTGGCCTTCGCGCCTTCATTACGAGTTAGAACTTTTATGGTCGGTAAAGATCAAATTTTTCCGAAAGAAGGCATATTTAAAAACATTCTCCTGCGGCGCTTAGTTTAATTTGTACTGGCTACAGTCGTTGGAGCTTCGCTTTTTAGCGACCAGAAAAGAAAAGCCGAAGTTGTGAATTCAAATTTTCGAATCTGCATTAAAGGAACAATCTCAGATGATTCATTACAGTTAGTTTACACAAAATTTCGCCTGCGACGCATTTGGTATTGTTTTCTATTCGGAAGAATGGTGTTTCATTTAGTTTGCGTTTTGGGATTGATGTTCTTGGGGATTTGAAACGTAATAAAAGCTAGAACTTGTGTGGTAGGTATAGCTAAATTTTTTCGGAAAAAAAGGAGTCTAGAAAAATCGCCTGCGGCGTTTAACCTGCTCTGGGTACTTTTAAACGAAAGCTGAAATGAAAAGCCGAACATGTAATCTCAACTGATGCATTACAATTGGTTTTGCACGACTTCTATTCTGTGATGGAGGGAAACGTACGCCGTTGCCGCTCAACGGCTTGTTTTGTCGGCAAGTTTTTTAATCCGTCCGCACAAAATGGACGTCCTCCCTCCAAAAGTAAAAGGTTAGTGACCCCCTGCCAAAGAGGAGAAGGCAGGGAACAAACTCGCCCAAAACGTTGTCTACAGGAGGATTGTAACCCCATTGTTTGAGGCAAACAATGGGATGCCAAGGGCCTATCCAACCAAAATGTGTTAGATACACCAAGAATAAAGATAACATATTTGCCGTCAAAGATATTGAAAGAAATAGGAGTCACTATCGTACTATGTTGACAGATCGGAGCAAGCGTTCCATCTGGTCGTGCTTTTATCGATTTTGTAAGTTCTTGCTAGGCCTACCACCCTGGACTAGAAATTAGAAACTCGTGGATTAGTCAAAGATATGGCATTGGTGATCCATATAGGACCGTCCAGAATCGGCTCTCTCGATATGCCCGGTCTCTTAGCAAGAACATTCCTTGGATGGCGCCATGGTGATAGTGTCTTCTTCTTTTTAGTTATCTTTTTATGGTTTAGTTATTATCTTCTTATTTGTGTGTCTCTTGTGTTCGCATTTTTATTTTTTTCTGCTTTCCCTAGATACTTCGCATGTTTCACTATGTCAAGTGTAGTGGGACAACAAAATACATTCATTCATTCCGATTTCTTCAAACCAAGTTGTTGTCCTTATAACTAGGCGCTTTCTTCCAGGAGAGTGCCATCCTGCAAACAACCCTTGCCTTTGAACTATCAAGACAATGTCCTAGCTAAGCTCAACATTAGCGAAGTGAGCCAGGGCCTGATCGACGGGCAAGGTAACGGTGTTTTCTGGTACTTTTGGGTCCGCTTTCTCGCCTGTTTCTGCCGCTTTGGCGGATTTGAGGCGTATTTCCGTGACACAGCTGTGGGCCACACACTTCTGAGTGTTTTTCTCGGAAACACGATTGTGTGCCACGCAGTCGAGCCACAAGCTGAAACTCGCGGAAACGCTGTATTGACTATTTTTGGGCGAAAATTTTGGATCTCTGAAAATAAAATAAATTCACATAAAGTCCCAATAAATAGAACTTCACACTTTGGTCCTAACCATCCTGTCCGAAAACGATCATCAGTTTTATGTCTACGCGCTCGAGAAAGTAAATAACTTTTTTAACTTCGGGATAACTTTTTTTGACATTATTTTGGTGCTGTCTCAATCTGCTACCTTCGTTACCTGAATGAAAAGGTTGCGCTGTGATGGGGCTTGGAGCTACAACAAAACAGATCCCACCCTCCACAAACAACAAAAACACCGAAGAGGGAATAGTAACTGGACAGGCTACCTTCGTTACCTGAATGAAAAGGTGGCGCTAAACATCTTTAGAACTTGGCCCATTTTTTAAAGTGTGGAATAAGACATCCACCCTCTCAGGACCTAACACAAAATTAACTTTAAGAAGCACATCAACTCCAACTTCAATACGACAGAGCAGTGGCAGAAGTGGTGTTGGAGGTGTGATGCTTGTGGTGTTCGACGTGTGGTGGGGATTGGAGCTCCAACGAAACAGATCCCACCCTCCACGAACAACAAAAAACCTAAGAGGTAATTGTCACCGAAAAGGTGCTTTGAAAGAACAGAACGATGCTCTATTTGCCTTTAGAACTTGGCTCGTTTTTTAAAGTGCGGAACAAGACATACTCCCATGCCACTCGTGCTTTACCCTCTGCGGGAGTACCTCTTCCTGCCCTCTCGAGACCCACTACAAACATAGCCTTAAGAAACATATTAACTCCCAATAGAACCCAAAAGAGCAGTGGCAGAAGCGGTGTTGAAGGTATGATGCCTGTGGTTGGTGAGATCTACACACAACAAACCTGATGCCAAAGCATACCATCTTTTTTGCTTGCGTTTTTCTCCCTTTCTTGTTATTGATTGATTGACTGATTTATGTTTGCGAGTGGCCCTAGTTGGTCCTTAGTTCAATGAACAATGCAACTGAAACAGCTGAAATCGTGCGCCTAAGCCGTAAAGGTGACAACAAGAATGGCATCCCAAGATTCCCAAGTAAGTCCGTTCTGGCTGAACAGACAACAAAGATCCAAAATTTGTTCTTACTTTGTATCCAGAAACCATACCAAGAACGACCCAAATTATGCACGAAGTGTTCCAGGTTTTGCAACAAAATGGTGCAAAGATGCAATTGGTGTGTGCAAAACTTGCTTGAATGCATACCATCAGGATGGCCATTGCAATGGCCAACCCAAAATGTATAAACTGCGGTGGTGAACATCTGTTGCTTGACAGAAACTACTGCCCAAAATACAAGGAAAGGGTAGGAATATTGAAGTGCGCGAGGCGATTAGCTTATTCATTTCCCTTATCTCTGCTCAGCTCCAAAATATTTCAACACCGAAGACAACAACAAAAGCAGGTGAAACAGAACGACATGCTCAGCAAGAGAAATAACTCCCCAACTAATGTGATTCCAAATTCGTGAATCCTTATGAAATTTTTTTTGGAGTTGTTTTCGATCAATTTATATTTATTTGTCCTTATCTACTGCACCTAAGCCCTTGGGCAGTACTTCATAAATCCTTCATTTATTCACTTAAACCATAGCAAGAAGCCAAATCATCGCAACTGCTTCACCCAAAACTTTCATCGGGTTATCAGTTCAGCTCCAAAAAAATACTTCCACCCTTTCCTCGTCAACAACGATATTGCACAGCTATTGTTAGCAAACCACACCGTGTTATCTGATGCAAGCTGGAATTAAGCTAAAAGGAAATAGCCCAGCAAAGAAATTTTCTTTTTTCGACCCTACAACTGAATTCCGATCCAACCCTTTCGCACTTTTTTCTGACAAATTAACACGATTGATTTTGTTGCTCCATATGCCATACGGTAGCAGATAGGCAAATTTAAATTAGAAACTCTAATTAGAAACTGGAAGGTACGTAGTGCTAAATTATTCCTGATATGCTACAAACAGGTCAAGTATGACCCAAAACATCATTTTATGGAAGAATCAAGATGTACTCTTTTTTCAGAGAAGCTACAGATTTTTCCGAATGTGGAGTAGGTCATTGACGAGATTGGGCATTGCGATCCATTTACCTTTTGGTGTCAATTGACACATGAGGGAATTAAGACGACAAGGTTTTCGTAAATTTAGAAAAGGGATAAGTATGATGTTTAGCATCGATCTGTTGCGTTTGTCTTCGCAGATGGATCGGATATGGAAGCAGGTGAGCCGTGTACGCTTAAAGAAGTGAGACGCTCTGCAAGGTCTTCCGCACCAAGATCCGTGATTGCTAGCGAAACTGCTGATGTTTTTGTATCATCTGGAGATGATTCCGATCGGTCAAGAGAAGAAGACGAGGCAGAATGGAGTCTCCCTGTTGTAGATACTGGGTTACAATCCAGAAGTTCTAGTCACATGGAAGCAACAGAAGATGATTACACAGATCAAAAGAATACTACGGACGAGTCAGATAACAAAATGTTCTCCTTCGAGTGACAACAGCCAAACTGTAGAGAATTTGAAGAGATGCTTGAAAAGATGATCCAGTTGAGCCAGATGAGGTAGAACAGCCTCCGCGGAAGAAGGGCAAGCCCCAAAAACCTTCTTATTATTGGCCAAGGACCATTACCGAGAAGACAAGACAAATATACAACTACTTTCCGCCGGATTTTTGAGAACAGGATATTCGTCAGGATTTTTCGGATCGTTTCTTTTCTCGAATGCTGACTGCAGCAAGAACTAGGGACTATGTATAAAATCTAACCATAATAGAAGCTCTATGGTAATACTTCGTCCGTTTTTGTCTGTACGGACTTTACCAGCCGCCTAAAAAGACCAGGGCAAATTTGAAGTTGGATGCATATGAATTGAACAATCTGTGATTTACCTGGACTATTTTACTACTTTGAAATAGTTATTAGCGGGATGGCGGTAAGCAAAATCAAAATACAATTATACTTACTTTTACATTATTTTGAGCCAACCTTTGTTTCTAGGATAGGCGAGAAAGATCGAACAATTTGTATTTTCACTTGCTCATAAGCATGGGTAACATATCAGAGCATGGATTACATTTCGAATTAGTCTATTTGGTGCGTATAATTAGTCCATTAAGTGCATATAGTAGCATTTCATAAAGTAGACAGTGTCATGAACCAGTGTTGGATTCATGAAATTTCCCCACTTTTTGTGGGGCACTCCTGGAAAAGAAAAATAATAATAATAAAATAATAATAAAAATTATAATAGCGGTCCAGCTGAGTTGTTAAAAATCTCTAAAAGTTAAGAAGAAATGCCTGTTTTCAGGCATACTCCTGCTTCGTGCAGCGTTGTTGGCGTTGTTTTAAAATGTTCTAAGCAAGGGACGTCAAAGTAGCACCAAATATTACAAACTGCAATTTGAAATGAAGACCAGATATTCTATTACCCTATACTCAGTGCTTGGCTTCCACAGTCACAGATTCTCCTACTATCCTTAAAAAAAGTCTGATCGATATACACAAATATTTTCCAAATCTCTGTCTTACTAATGTATAAACAGGCAACTTCCGAGTGATCCTGCCATTCCATAGAGATTTCAAGAGCTTCTCTTATGATAATATATTTTTTGTTCTGTTTTGGCCCCTTAGAGGTTTTCATGAAGGCACAAGAATGATGCAGGAAGCCTGTTTTCAGGAGTACTCCTACAAATAGAAACAGGCCTGAAATTTTTCAAAATTGTTGGTCTGTTCATATTGTTTTGTATGGCATTGCTCTTTTGTAAATACTTGCCGAACCAATCAGGCGTATCTCAGTAAGACGAACCATACAGTTCGTAATGTAGATAGCAAATTGCAGCCTGCCAGCAAAACTGGCATGCGGTTACTTAGCAGTTGCTTCATATACCTGTGCGCGTTCAGTTATGTTTGACTGATCGCATGATATGAAATAATGTGCTGGATCGGACTAATGAGGTGAAAGGAAAAAATGTGCCGGATCTGATTAATTAAGACTGATCGCGTAATTTGTGTTAGATGTTGAACGCAGGAATAAAGACTGAGCACTGGAGCCATGCCAGGCTCCTATCCATGCGGCGCATGTCGCAAAAGTTGCGGATCGGGGACTTTCCAGTGCACAGTTTGCCCGGCTTGGTTTCACCCAGCTTGCGCTGGTATATCAAATTCCAAGCGGTTGCAGACCCCAAACTGGCTTTGTCAGAACTGTCGCAGCAGCAATGAGCCCATTCCACCTCCCCCAAGCCGAAGGAGATGCATCGAGTGCCACAAAAAATGCGACGTTGGATGTTTTCAATGTTCGGCCTTTTATGCCTGGCTTCACGGACCATGTGCCGGGATATCAAAAAAGGAACGCAAAAATTTGCCAAAATGGACTTGTATTAGCAGCAAAATTATGGTTTCCTCAACTCCGCCGCCCCGATCGTCCCCTAAAGTTCCATCGAAAGTGGTGAGCAAGTTACTGTGTCAAACCAACCGCCCCTCGCCCTTAAGGACTTTTTTTTCCCAATGACCCAAACAGAAGCAAGTACTCAGTGCAGCGTTGTCGGATGCGACCAGGCTTGTCAAATTATGCCCTTATTAATGAACCAATCTTGCCAAACTGCGAACGAAAGCTGGCAACCAAATTTTCCCACCAGTGAGAAGACGGTGAACTGGAGAATCTTCACCACCAATTAACCATCCAAAATTTTGAAATCCTGGAGTTGACAAGAAAACTCAGTGAAGTATCTAAGCAAGCTAGTGTAGAAATTTTAAATCTGAAGTATATGATCAGTGATAAACACCACCGAATCGTTTTACTCGAAAGTGAGAACAAGTTGATAGCAGAAGCACTACGTAAATCTAAGTCCGAATCTATATCGCAGTCTGCGTGTAGATTGGCGTCATCGCCGATTTCAAAACCCGTTTGTGATTTCCCGCAAAACAAGTTTAAACCAGTTCGAAGCGAGCAAGTTTCTGCAAAGCCCCGAGGGACCGATGCCAACCGGACGGCTAGTCTTATTTTTTGACGTTACTATGTGAGGGGTAATTGTAAAAAGGGAAATGACTGTAAGTATGCTCATTGTACTAACACAAATAGTAGACCCAAGTGCCGTTTTCATGCAGCGGGAATTTGTAAAAAGGGTGCAAACTGCAAATTTTGGCACACGCCAAGTGAAGCGTATAACCGTTCCATTTGTAAACGCTCTCTAGGCCTATCGTCACCGCCGTATGACAAGCTGACGCAGCAACCCCCATCTCCAACAGCAAAGCCCACTTATGCGGCTGTGTTAAAACAGGGGATGATTCAGGCTAGTCATTTTACTAGTAGTGATTGGGTTAATGGCCCTCTGGTTTCTCAGATTTCTTCTCCCCCACCCCCTGGTCCCGAACCTTCATTCCCCCAGCAAATGTCGAGGCCTTCCCAATTTGTGGTAGAGTCGGGGTCGACAATATTGTCTCATCGGCCGACTTGTGAGTTCCCCCCCCACACCAGGCGTCTGTATCGTCACCGGAGCCGCGGATTGCTTGTGTGACAGAGCCGTTTTGGTTATCACATCTGAATTTTCCTCCTCCAAAAAAATTTCCACCTTTTCCTCTGGTGTACCTTCCCCGACTACCACCGTTCCTCCTGTATTCCCATTAAGTAATAAATTTGCGGCACTCCATGTTTCGGAAGATATTTCTGAACCAGTTTTATTGGATATTTTAAAACCAGTAAATACTACTAGTATTAGATCAAAGTCAAAGATGAAGGGTAAAACGTTTTCGTCGGAAGAATTTTTGTTTCCAAAGTTTTTGTGTAGTAATGCCGAAAGTCTAAATGATGATAAGATGGCGGAGCTCGAGAGTCTTTCATCTGTGGTCGAAAGTTCACTAATTGTAATTACTGAGGTACATCGGCAAAATCCTGATTTACTAAAGATCGCGAAATACAAAAATTTCATAAAACTTAGAACGGACGATCATCAGCTTGGTAAGAAAGGAGGTGGCCTGGCGATCTATGCTCGCGAGTGTATGAAGTCCAGGCAAATCGAAGTACCGATCCTTGACAATTATGATGAGATCCAGTGGGTATACCTTCAACCGAAAAGACTCGCAAGACAGTTCAACGGCATCGCAGTGTGTGCTTTTTATCATTCTCCCGGGCAAAACGTGGCAAGTCGTACTTCATTTTTGGAGAAACTCCAATTAAGCGCAGATTACGTTACGTCAAAGTACCCAGGTTGTGGTTTATTCATGACTGGAGACGGAAATGAATTGCGTCTTAATTACATCAATAGCTCTCTGGGCCTTAAACAGATTGTTGATATTCCGACTACAAAGGGCGCAGTGCTTCCACTCGGGACGCACCCAAAATAAGTAGGCTCCTCTTGAAAATAAGTATTTAGTAAGCAGAAGCTAGTATGAAATGAAGTAGAAAAATAAGTAGATTCATACAACAATGCACAGGGGCATTTTGACGGGGAGGATGCAGAGTTAAAACTTTGGCAAATCTGTCAGAAATTTAGGGACAATTTGAGCTTTAGGCTAGATTATTTTAGATTTTCGAACCTGTTTTAAATTATTTTCAAAAGTTAAAGTTCAAAAACGAAATTTTTAAGTAAAAATAACAATACTAAAAAGAGCAGCACGTCAGCTGATTAGACAGCAACCGGGCGTCGCTTTTGCGAAGACCACTTGGACAGTACAGGCCTATTGCTGCGGCCGATTCCACTTCAGCTTCTAACTACCGAATCCAAGAAAAAATTCGACTGACGGCCGCAGGGGAAAGTTTAAAACTCGCATTTTCTTTCCTGCAGGATTTTCAGAAACACTAACAGCGGAGAGGGTGAAACCCGAGCAGCTCCCTGCAATACAGGTTCTCAAACGAATGTTTTTCAGATGCAAAGCCTAAAACCAGATAAAACCCCAGCAAAATTATGCCTCCTTCTACAAAATAGAGAATAATATGAAACGCACCGCAGGCAAACTTTTTTCTTAGACATTTTTTCAGAATATTTGTTTGCATCCCAGATGAAAGTAAGGTTTGGAATACAATTACAGATCGGTCGATCTGTCTTTAACAAGTGCTCCACTCGACCCATCTTCTCTCAATTGTTACAAAGTCGATTTTTGCTCAAACAATATCCTGCAGGATTTTTTTTTTTTTTTTTTAAATCAACCTACCTTTCTGCTACAAGAGAGAGAACTGCGACTATAGCAAACAATTTTTGAAAGCATGCGCCGCAGGCGAAAATTTCGAAAAAGTTATCTTTTTTTATGAGAAAATAAGTAGGAGACCGGAAAGTAAGTAGGAAATAAGTAGGTAAGTAGAACCAAAATTTGGTAAGTAGACAAGGCCAAAAATAAGTATTCTACTGCCAAAATAAGTACTGAAAGGGCGGTACTTCACTGGATGTGATATCAACAAATATGCACGAGTTTTATGCGCGTCCCATTGCCGGCCCACCATTGGGGGGAAGCCATCATTTTACACTTGAGTTAAACCCCCTTAACAGCTTTAAAATTAATTATACTGTAACTGAAACGGTAAGCCGCCAAATTACGGACGCAGGACTGTTAAACTTCGGCACATGGATTGCGGAAGAAAATTGGGAACAAGTTTATGCAGAGAAAGCTGTTTCTTAAAAAGCTGCTTTATCTCAAGATATTCTGTTGAAGAAATATAAATCCGGTTTCCCGGAAAAAAAAAAGTCAAAACGGTGTTCTTCTGATCGCCCATACATTTCCAAGCAAATAAAAGAACTAATTCGTGAAAAAAGACAACTGTTTCAAGAAGGAAAAAGAGAACGGGCTTTAAAAATGAAAAATAAAATTCGTAAAATGACAAGGATTGCAGCGAAAGATCATTACAACAATAAAGTAAATCATTTGTTTAATTCAAAGCCAAGCAGTTGGTACGCGAAAGTAAAGCAGATGTTGGGGAAAAATGAACAAGGAGTTGACTTCAATTTGGAGGAAAGTGAGTTAGAGACAGCAAAAGCGCTCAATGCGCACCTTGCTGAAATTGTTCAATCCCTTCCCTCCTTTGCCCAAAGAAGGAAGGAAGGTTTTAATGATTTTCCGGAAATAGAAAAAGCCGAAATTTCCAGGAAAATTAAAAGACTTAAAAGGACTAGTATTACGCCTGTTATGTTCCTGTGGAAATTATCAAAGCTTTCCCGGACGAACTGTCTGGGCCTTTGTGTGATATTTTTAATTCTATAACAAAAACTGGGGAGTACCCCTCAATCTGGAAAAATGGTTACATTACTCCTATCCCTAAAAAAGGTTCTCCCAATGATTTTTCTGGAATCCGTCCAATAACTATGACACCGATTTTCAGCAAAATTTACGAGGGTTTCCTTTCTTCTTGGTTAAAAGAAAAGATTCTAAAGTTAATAGACGCAAAACAATTTGGTAATCTCCCCAAAACCTCTACAGCCCATTACTTGGTTAGTTTGGTGGATACCATTTTAAAAAATTTAGAGAACCCGGACCATTGGGTCAATCTGATTGCCATTGATCTGCGTAAAGCGTTCGAACTAATAAACCATAGCATACTACTAGAGAAATTGAAATTAAAGTTTGATGGGCCATCATTTCTTCTCAAAATAGTCGCAAATTTTCTATCTAATAGGACTCAGCAAACTAAATATAAGAATTCATAATCTGACCCCCTTCCAATTTTTTGTGGAGTTCCTCAAGGTACGCTTTTGGGTCCGCTGCTGTTTCTAGTTATGGTCAATGAGCTTGCGACATTGATGGAAGATCGATGGAAATCCGTAAATGACCTCTCCTTGTTAGAAGTCTGCCGTAGAAATGTAAAAAGCAAAAAACAACAAATCATAGATGATAATTCTGATGAAGTATCTGCAGACCAGATGGTTGTAAACACGGAAAAATCAGTGGTCCTAACGATCTCTTTTCAAAAAAGTGTACCCAAATTTTGTCCCCCAATCCCCAGTGCGCAACATGTTAAAGAAATAAAACTGCTGGGTGTACACAAGTGCGAAAAGCACGTAGATAACATTTTAAAGAAGGCTAATATGGGCCTTCGGGGACTCAAACTTCTTTCCCGTCATGGTGTCCCTTCCGAACATCTTTGGCGGATTCATTTTTCGTTCATTCGCCCAGTCCTAGAATACTGCTGCCCTGTATGGCATTTTGGTGTGACTCGCGAGCAATCTGATGCTCTAGAGAGGATACAATACCGAGCTCTCCTAATAACGGATAAATCTCTGAAAGTCCCTTATATTTATTTTCTGAAAAAAATTAATCTGACAACCCTGTCTCACCGTCGCGAAAATTTGTGCTTAAAGTTTGGAGGGCAGACTCTACTGAACCCAGTCCTCCGCGACATCCTGCCCCCCCCCCCCAACTTTACAACAGAAAGGGAGAGGCCTCAAAGACAAGCTTCCGAACCAGTACCCTTCAACCAGTGTTTTGCCGACACGTGAGATACAAGAATAGCTTTGTCCCCTCCCTTGGTTTCCCTACGGAATAGAAATTAATAGGTTATTATTTTACCCCTCGTTGTCTATTTCCCCAATCGTAACTTTTTATATTGTTTGTTCTCAGTATTTTATATGAAATTCGACCACTTTCTAGTATATGTTGACAATTTTGGTTAGTTTTTAATATATGTTGAGTTTACCACCTGCTATTCGGCTAGTCCGTAATTGTGTCGAAATAAAATTGAACTGAATTTATTAAATTTGTGGTATATTTTGGCTGATTTCATGATTTTTCAGGAAAATATGTTCTCTTCTTCTCCTCAAGGTAGAGCCAGTCTCATTCTTTCTGCCGATTTTGAACTCCCTTATGGTTTTTAAATCTGTAAAATGGATAGCCCTATTTTCTTAAAAATTAAACAAAAGCAGGGGAAATTGGCGATACATGAAAGATTCATCGGAAAGTATATCAAATTCTCAATCATCCCAGTCGGATGTGAAATCATGCTTCAAGTATGCATGAATGTGAATCCCCTAAAAAGAATAATAAACATCAGAGTACCCCAGTTCATCTGCTATGCTTTGTTTCCCACATATGGTGCCTGTAGCACCCAACTAAGATTTAGATGCACCAAGACTGAAAAGACTACATTATCCAGCAACTAAAGATCCTACAAAATATCCTAACTCGTATTTTTTTTCACATTATCGCACATTAGTCTTTCTATTTCTCTTCTGTGGCATTTCTGGCTGGGTACCTCGATTTTCACATTCTCCATCACACTCAATCTAATGTTCAATCAATCTACAAAATCTGTAAGCTATAGACACAAAGTTTTGAGTTAAAGAAAAGTATTTTAAAAAGCAATGATGTTGACAACTCTGATGATTCTGTGGTTGAAATGGACGAGGAAGAAGGGTACGACACAGAAAATGAAAAGGGTACCCAACCCTCCCGTCTCAGAAAGCAAGTGCCGAATGCTAAAAAAAAGTGCCAAAGAAAAAGAAAAGATCGGCCAGTTACCTGAAAGAATGGGAAAGTGATTCCAATCTAAAGGATTGGCTAAAAGGACCTAAATCAAAGGGATACCCAGCCTTTTGTGTCTCATGCAACGCAGCAGTGTTTGGATGTAAAAACGACTTGAGCAAACATGCATCTACTGCAAAACATATCTCGAGAGCGAATGATTACTTGAGGACCAAAAAGGTGATTCCGAATATTTCGCAGATTTGCCAATGCTTCTCATGTAGATTTGTTACTTCTTGCAGAAGCTCGGGGTGCTAGCTTTCATCGTTTAAAAGGATTTGCCGTATCCCATTATAGACAAGCTCGAGTCTCTCATAATTTCCATGCCTTCCAAGCCCATTATGCAGACACTCCAGACAAGGAAGCAAAAGGTTACCAATGTTGCCAGGCAAGGGCTAGACCCCTACTTCCTGACGAAACTAGTCGACACCCTTAAAGAGACCTCATTTTATATCATCATCGACGAGACTACGGACGTTTCGACATCAAACAGCTGGTGATTTGTGTGATGTTTTCAATTGATTCCTTCGAAATAGTGGTTGATCTGCTAGACAACTGTTGACTGTCCTGATGTCAGTGCTGCTTCCATCTTTTCCAAGCTTTATCAGGTTCTGTGTGATCTAAATGTCCCTAAAAAAAACTGGATAGGGTCTGTTCACGACAAATGTAATGATGGGCGAGAATAATTCTTTTCTTTTCGAGAATAAAACTATGATCAGGAGCATATACCCATGGATGAAAGTCAGCAAGTGCTCCTGTCATATGATGCACTTGACAGCTTCTTGTGCGTGGAAAAAGCTACCAGGGGAGCTGGATGATCTCATGAGATTTTACGAAAAATCATTTTGTGCATAGCGCGAAAAAGCAAAATTCACTTAAGGAATTTCAAGATTTCGTTGAGTGCAAAATGCACAGAATTCTTGCCCAAGGACTGACTCGCTGGCTGTCTATCAAGCAGTGCATCGACAAGGTACTTGAACACTGGGTCCCTCTGCAGCTGTACTTTACAGCGCTTGCTTTTGAAAACAGATCTCCCACACACCAACTCCTCCTTGAGAGTTTCAAAAACAAGTACACGGGGGTGAGATTTGAGTTTCTGAGCTATGCCTTGGGTGTTTTGATATCGTTCAATATGCTATTTCAGAGCGAACCGGCGTTGTTCCACCGACTCAGGGGGAAACCGAGAACATTATTCGGGTGGCCAACTTCATGAGCACACATTATGTCAAGTCGGTTGATGTGCTAAAGATCGACGTCGATCTTCCCAATGAGTATGTGCCGGAAAATCAAGTGTATCTTATCTTGGGGTTGCTGCCGAGTCTAGTATGTTGGATATCATGCACTATGACTCAGACGTGTCAGATGCGGAACTTTTGGACATTTAAGTCTCTGCCCGAAACTTTTACAGGGAATCAATCCGGATAATCCAGCAGAGATTTGTTTTTACCGACCCTATGTAGCAAAAAGTAGAATTCATGGACCCAGAAAGCGGTCAAAACTTACAACCTAGAAGCATTGCTCCCATCCTAGCTGGTGCTATCCCCAAGGACTGGTCACTTTCTTATATTGACGAAGCGTGAAGGGCCCAAAGAATGGTTTCTCACACAATGGAAATGGATATTGGTTCGGTTTCTCCTCTCGAGTACTGGAAGTATGTCCTAGGTATCCGAACACCCCTTGGGAAACTACAATTTCCCAATCTGCGCAAAGTTTTAAAGCTATTATTTTCCCTTCCCTTCTCAAATGTTATTCCAGAACGTCTGATCTCAGTTTTGAAGGAGATCAAAACTGATAAAACTTTCTGCAGAGACACTGAACGCCACGATTCAGTGAAAATACGGCATGAAGAGACATACAATTAGTGCAGACACCCTTGAGATGGGTGCGATACTAAGAAAAGAAAATGCTGGCTGTGAAAGCGAACGCCACTGCTGCCGAAAGCCGACAGCTGCTTTCCATGTAGAATGCTTCAGTTCTATTTTGAGGCCTTCTGTTTCAGGCCTGATGTGATAAAGGCTAGTTGCTTAAGTGCTAAAAAGCTATTTGCTTATCTAATCAGATGCTTGATCTGTTCAGGAAAGCATTCAATAGTAATATACCCCCATAATGATACAGTAAAGGAGGATCAATAGGGCGAATTGGCCTCGAGACACCAGGCTAAATTCCCTTCAAACCTGTCCCCATCTCATGCACATTCAACAGAACGGAACCTCAACTCCTTCGTACCGTATTTTACTAGACGTTTCAACCTCGATTTCAACTCCTTTTGATTGTTATATCCCAAGCTTTCAGCGAGTTTAATTTTATTTCGTTGTTGTTTTACAAATAAATTTTACAATTTGATTTTTGATTTAACATTTTTAGTTTTGTCCATCGTTATTAATTTGTTTGAGAAATATTGTAATTGCAATTATGCACTGCTTCTGCAATTCTTTTTAACCATTCATTTTAATTCGTGCTGATAGCGATGACTTGTACTTTGAAATCGTGAATTGTAGAGATCTTAGGTCACAATGTGATTAGGCCATTATAACTCGTGGTTTATTAATTTAACTGTGACCACATCTCTAGCACTATTTTTTTAGAGATATTACGGATCAACAAACCAAATTGTATAAAAGGAAAGTTCGCCGATTGATCAAGCCCGACGCTGCTAGTAGCAAGGAATGACATTTGTTCCAGTAAAGATATTCTTAGGTCTTCATATGCCAAAGGAATGCATTACAAGGACGCTCTGGCAGTTGGTCTGAATAAAATCCCTGTGGTCCTTCAACCTGTTAATACGTCTTCTAGTGGATGTCAATCATCTCCTTAGCACCTATCCTAGCCGAAGCTCTCCCTCCCCGTGAGAAGGTGAGAGCCATCCCAACCAGCCTCGATACCCTGACAAAAGTCAAACTACTGAGCACCTCACGATAAACAATATTTGCATAGCGATACTCAGCACGAAGAAGAAAGCTACAGTTATGAAACTGGTAAAGATTTTTGGAAACCAGATGCTAAGTCCAGGGGAAAATCCGAAGCGAATTGTCAAAGTTGTCAAACAGATTCCGCCACCTCCTTCCCGAACAACTCCCTGAACCGACTTACCCTACGCGACACTCCAATTTACTCAAGCCGTTTCTAGCATCAAGTACCGCACGTCGGCTCCACTCATTCTCCCCCCTTGTTACTAATTATTTTAATAACCAATAAAATTTCACCTTTTTTGTTCATTTGTGCCTGTTCGGTTCTTTATTTGTTCTTGATTTGTTTTGTATTTTGTCTTAAGTTTTGTGTTGATGGTTTATTATTTAGATGTTGTTAGTTATTACTGTGTGTTTATTTATTTTCTCCTTGTTGCCTATTGTTTAGCTTTTGCTATTGTGGCAATTTTTCCATTAAACCTTAAACCTAAACCTTAGACTCCCTCCCCACCCTTACAAAGGAAAAGAGCAAAGAATGCAAGGAAAAGAACCTAATAAACATTATCCAACTTAACTCGAGCGAACTCGGCAGGACTAAGGAGAAAGAACAGTGCCAAAAATGGGGAAGAAAGCCATGGTACTTCCCATATTGAGAAATGGAAAAAACCCTCAATTAGCTGACTCTTACCGTCTCATAGCAAAGGCCTCGCGTGTAAGTAAGCTCACAGAAAGGCTCATCAAAAAGAGGATAATCCCTGGTCTTGAGAAAAGTGTCCAGCAGAACAACTTGGCTTCCTTTCAAACCAAAGTACCATTGATTCAGCTGTTGAATCAAAGGAATCAGCTGTTGAATCAAATGGCATGAGAATCAAACTGAATAAGGATTTTGGCAAGTAAAGGAAACATTAATCGCTTTCCTAGATATGTCGTATGGCTGGTAGCACGGGGGAGGAAAGCAGTTGCATTATAGCGTCCACAGTCGGACGACCCTGTGACTTCTTGGGTTAATGTTTGTAAAAGTGTATGAAGGTAAGTAAATTTTTTCTGGATTTGAGAGAATGATAGGATGTCTACTCATCTCTTGAGAGAGTGTCAGGGCAGGTCTCTGCACCGACAGCTTCAGATTTCACCGGATTAATGAAGGAGTATAATGAGGGCAGGTTTCTGCAACCGTTTTGGGATGTTTTGCGTATGTCAGGATAGATTTTCTGCTCCGACTTGATAACGAGATATAGTACTGTATTAGATGGGTCAGGGCAGACTTCTGCATCGACAGATAATTGTTAAATTTAAGGAGGGTGGAATTACTATTTCTTTGCTTGTCCTTTCGGGAAATTGTCTGGGTGGGCTTGTTTACCGGCAAATAAAAATTTTGAACTGTAAATAGGGCCCATTTTGCCCTTCGTTTTGTTTTGATAAATGTCAGGGGCGTATTTGGCATTTGTAGCTTTAAGTAGTTGATAAACAGATAAATGACAGGGCAGGCGACTGCAACGACAACAAATTGGGGTCAGGGCAGTTTTCTGCACCGACAATTAATTTATCAGGCCGGAAGCAGTTTGCTCCAACATTGAACTAGGGTCCGGCTGGCGACAACTATTTTATGAAGTGGAAGGACAAATTTCTGCTTCTTGTATCAAGTTTCTGCACCGGCAGGCGACAACTATTTTGTGAAGTGGAAGGACCAATTTCTGCTTTTTGTTCCAGGAATGTCAAGGCAGACCTCTGCACCGACTTCTAATTAAGAGTACAGGGACAAATTTTCTGCTTTTTTGTATTCGGTTTGTGCAGTTGATCGTCCATGGGACACGTGTAAAGCAGTATACGGTCCTGCATTATGGAGGTTAAATTATGGCCCAGCTTTTTATATGTTTCTTCTTTTTTAACAAATCGTTCTCAAGTGCTTAAATACAAAAACGTCTTTTCTGATCCTCTCCCTATTTTTTGTGGTGTCCCCCAAGGAACTCTAATGAGACCAATTTCATTTTTAATAATGATCAATAGCCTATTGACTGACCACCCAGATCGTTGGAAGTACGTGGACGACCTGTCTGCACTGGAGGTATGTCGACGGAATATAAGAAGGTCAATTACGGTTCTACTTGAGGATGCCACTCAGCAAGCGTCTTTGTCGAAGATGAGGGTTAACTCCCAAAAATCATCGATCATGACTGAATTTTTTTAAATCCGTGCCCACTTTCACAGACCCCATTCTTCCTGAAATCTCTGTTAGTCTTATTAAATTACTTGGAGTAACTATTTCAGCTGACATGAAGTGGGATGCTCATGTTCAAAACATCCTCAAACAAGCTTCCCCTGTTAAAACTTATGAAAAAAATGTCTTGCCCCCCCCTCCTCCAACTGTACTGTTCGTTTATCCGTCCAATACTGGAGTATGCTTGTCCAGTGTGGCATTTTGGCCTTACTTCTGAGCATGTTTATAAGATTGAAAACATTAAAAAACGAGCGGTTAGGATCATTAATGGGGAAGGGAAGCTTCTTTACCATTATCTGCTTGGCAAGTTCAAGCTCACCACCTTGGACGCGAGAAGAAACCTTCTATGCTTAACTTCGGTACCAAGAACCTGTGTGTTCCCAGATTGCGTCCCATTCTCCCCGAACTCTACACACCCATCCGCAACAGACCACAGCGCGACAAGGCTCAGAAAGTACCCAAATTAAATCCAGTCCCCACAAAACATGAAAGGTACCGAAGGAGTTTTGTTCCAAGTTTTGTTGAACTGTACAACAGCCAGTAAACATAGTCATTATTTTCGTTGAATTGTTAGTTTTAGCTTTTGACCCTTGTAGTATGTTTTATTTTGTTTTATATATGTATTTTAGTGAAATTACTTTAGGCGTAATGATTAAAAATTTATTTGATTGAATTTGGAAAAAAAAATTAAATCATTTTATTAAAGCGATTTTTATTTGTTTTAGAAGTTTTTGGCAAAATGTTCACCGATTGAGTCTTTCGTGTAAATTGTGGTAGATAAGTTTCGTATCGATTGATGAATTTGTTTACGAATTGTGTTGCAATTATTATTCAAAACAGTCCCAAATCAATCAAAACAGTCCCTGATTGCCAATGGCGAGGAAATTTTGGGCGTTTGATTGTATTGAAACTAGCCTCTTCTGATGTTTCTGGCTGAAACACTGTAGTATAAAAACACGGTCGTATAGAAATCACTGGAAAACTGTGTTTAAAAATAGATTAAATCTAGAAATCAGAGGGGGGGGGGGCAAATGGCAAATGCCCAACTGCCCACCACCCACTAATTTATGGGCCTGCTGCCTACTCTCGACAATTGGTGTGCACCCTTCTCGAGGTAGGTCCTGCATTGTTAGCAACTTTGGCTGTTTAGTGGTCTCCTTGATATGGTTTGCGATCAAATGATTTAAAGGAAGAAAGAAGTCTCGAATTAGGGCAGAGAATTCACTAGATAGGCAGGTAGCATGTCGATATGTTGTTCTATACCTGTTCCTTGCCTAATTCTTGGCTCATTTTTAGGTGATTAACGTCAGCTTACTTCTTCGCTGAATGGACAGAGTTGCATTTCCGTTTTCCAAGTGTTGAAGAAGTGTGACCCCCCTGCGATTCTAGAAATAACCATAGCGGAAAAGCCTATAAGAGAGGTACAGCTGGATGACTTACGGAGGGCCATACAATGACTTACTGGGGATGGTCAAGACGCCTTCAGACTTTTTCTGACCAAAGAGGAAATGATCGACTAAGAGGTATTGGTGCTTCTGGTACTTCACCTAGCTGCCAATTGGAAGGCCGGTTTGCAAAATTAGATGATAAGACCTGCAAAGCAGCCAAACTATGGAGGGAGAGGTCACTGCGCGTTATATTAGGACCTGGGATTATCATATTATCTAATGGATTGAGTATCGTTCTCTTTTTATTAATAGGCTAGTCTTGTAATAAACCAATACCATTTTTCTAAACGAAGGCGTTCAGGCGAGTTGTGGTAACAGGAGATGGTTTACCGGTCGGACACGCTACCCGAATATATATTGATCCGACCAGAGTCTACGTAACAATGTTGACATATGTAACAAGGAAACATTATGTAACAATGGTGGCTTAGCGAGGTCTTCCCACCCTCCCTCCCGTTGAGTTGTTATTTATTTATTTTTTCCGGCTGGGCCTATATTTTTTTTGTGATACTGATATTTTGGTTAAACATGCCGCCCAAGGTTGAATACGTCGTGGAAAAGCCACAATTGATTTTGAAAATGCTCGAATCGTTGCCTGTTTATTCTGGAACGGTTGATGTGTCCGAATTTATCCAGAAAGTTGAGATAGTGACAAAAATTGTTGAAAGGAATGATCTGTCCACATTTTTAGGCCTAAAGCTAGAGAAAGATGCTTTTTCCTTTTGACCGACGGGTAGCCTAAGCCTAGTTTCACTGATTTTGATGTGTTCAAAACGCGTTCGAGGTGCGCTTTGCCGAGACGACGAATATTCGTAAGTTGAAGTACGAGCGTCTACATTTCAAACCCGGCCAGAGTATTGTCGCTTTTTGTGGCCTCGTAAAAGATTCGTGCGTCCAAAAATTCGGTGCCGCAGCCACAGATGCAGTTATGTTGCATGAGTTGTGTAACGGCCTACCGAAACATTACGCGAGGCTAATTCTTAAAAAGAGCCTAATGATTTCGCGAGTGCTGTCGGAGTTCTCGCAAAAGCGGACGAGATTGATTGTGCGTTACGGTATATGTCTATTTCCGACGGACAGGCTAATTCGGTTAGTGTAGATAATAAGCCTAAAACGTACGCTCGCGGTTTCGTCAGTTTGGTAATCACGGACGCCAGACAAATAATCCTACCCCGCACAGCGGTAGTAACGGCGGCCAAGGTCAGAGGCAATTTGGAAACGGTGATGAAGCGTGTAAATCAGGTTAGGGGTTGGTAACTCCTAAAGCGAATACGATGGTAAGTGGATCGGACAGAAGGGCGCAAACCAACCGGTATTCGGCCGACGGTAAACCGATTTGTAATCCTTGCGGACGCGTCGGGCACATAATGCGTTTTTGTCGGAATAAGGTTGGAGTTTAAAACTCCAACGGTCGCAAGTAGGCGCAGGAAATACTGGCGACCAAGTAGAGGCACCTGCAACAGCTAAGCTAAGTTTCAATGAGGTTTACGATAAGTCGTTCAGCTTAATCCCTCAACAACTAAAAGCAGCACTCACTGAAGATGAAGAGTTCTGCATATTATTTGCAATCATCAAATTTTGACCACCCTCGAGATCAGCAGAGTAGTTTAAAAAGAGAGAAGATGATGTAATGACTACAGCAGAAACCGAAAATTATTACAACCAGTACAGCAACTAAAGATGAAGAGGCTAAAGTGGAGCATTTATTGTAGCAAGCAATCTCCACGGGTAGATAAGCTTGTCTCTTTATGCTTTTTCGTTCAAAGGGTGCGTTGATATGACCAAAACTTTTTGGGGAAAAGTGAATTCTCATGTTTTCTTGTTTTCTGTGGTCCATGGAGTGTTCTTTCTGTGCTTTCATTGTTAGTTCTTTTCTTGGTATCTGAGGTTTATATTGGTGGTTTGTTTTCAGTTTGTTTAGGCTGGGATGGCGCAGCCTGGCCTTCCCCATCCCAGTCTTGGCAGAGGAAGAAATCTCAACCATGTTCCTCGTATCATAAAGCGTGGAAAGACTTTGGATAGTTACAGAGTCCCACTCCCTAAGACTGCCACTGGTTAGTGAGATACCAGGCTAAATTCACTTCAAAGCGGAAAAATACTAATGAAGTCCCTATCCCATACACATTCAACAGAACGATACATCAAGCAATCAATCAATCAACTTTATTTTCAACCCTAATAGCACTAGGCTAACACGGGCGGGAATTGGAAAAATAAACACTCGCTAACAATACAAATAAAACACAAACTAACAAACAATAAATAAGAAACGAACATGAATCATGAACAGTCAAAATGTTTAGTAAAATACGGAACGAATGAATTTAGGTATCTTTCTGAAGATTTCGTAGGTGGGGGAACAAGCTTGGGTTTTGGGTCGTCCTTGCTTCGCGTGCTGTGTCCATGAGAGGGTGTAACGAAGTCCGGAAGGATGGTCCTGTGGTGCTGCGAATTCAAAATTTGGTGGCCAAAACGCATGAGAAGATTATGTCTTCGTTCAGACAGTTTTTCGATATCGAGGATTTGAAGGCTTTCGTTGTAAGATGTGTAATTGTGACCAAGTATTATTCTGCAGGCTCTCTTCTGCAGTCTTTCGATTTCGGCACCTGAGCTTTACTTAACCCAGGATGCCAAATCTGGCAGCGGTACTCTGAAATGGGCCTTACATAACTTTTATAAAGTGTCACTAGTTCATGGCGTGGAACCCCAAATCGCTTCAGGTATGAAAATGAAGGGGTAGCACAGCTATTTTTCACTATTTTTCCCACTTCACTTTTCCATTGGAGGTTTTCATCCAGAATGATGCCAAGAATTTTTACAGAATTTGCAGTTTTCATCGACGATTCCGACTCGACTGATTGTAATACTTGTTTAGTGAAGTTAATCCTCATGACGTGGCTTTTGGAACTCCTTCGTTCTGTTGAATGCCTTTGAATGTTATACCCCAGACTTTCAGCGCTGTTAATTTTATTTCTTTGCTGTTACAAAAATAATTCTGACCATCCGATTTTTGATTAACCATTTTTTAATTTGTCCATCGTTATTCAGTTGTTTGAGAAATGTTGTAATTGCAACTGTAACTGCACTACTTCTGCAATCTTTTTAACCTATCATTTTAATTCGAGTTTGATACTGATGACTTGTACTATGAAATTGTGAACTGTATATATCTAACTTAGGTTACAATTGTAATTAGGCCATCAGAACTCTTGGTTGATTCATTTAACTGTAATGACACATCCAGCACTATTTTTTGGAAAAGATATTATGGATCAATAAACCGAATTGTAAAAAAAAAGTGCACTAGGTTCCCACACTGCAAGTAGCAAGGAATGTCCATTGTTCCAGTCAAGATTAGATTCCCCTGAATTCTTCATATGCCAAAGGAATTTCTTACAAGGATGCTCTAGCAGCTGGTCTGAATAAAACCTCTGTGGTCCTTCAACCTGTTAGTCCTGTACCCTGTACATGAGACAAAATTAACCTTGCTACACCAACAAAATATTTTTAAAACTGCCTATTTTCTGCCAAAATTAAACTACTTCCCATCAATAGTCTGGCTTTTGCTGTGGATTAAACAGCAAAATCCCATGCTTAAGACCCCACCCGAAACAATGCAAGGGTGCTGCAGCTGAAATTTAGGAAATATTACAGATCAGAACACATTTAGGGATCACATTTGTAAGGGCTAGCCCTGACATGACAGAAAACTCCAAAGGGGTTCAGATACTTTGCTGTCACTTCCTACACGTTTGTGATTCAACCCAATCTGGATCCAATCCGAAAAAAAGCAGTGGCCATCCAGAATAAAATATAAAGAAAAGTCTGCTAAGATATGTGGATTTAGTGACTAAGTCAGATTATGTTCAAACTGCATTATACAAGGTGAAACTCCAAATTTTGTAACTGTCTTTATGTCACTTTGTATTTACCAAACTGTGTAGCCTACGAAATTTTTTCAAGTTCAAATCCAAAACTGTCACACTGTCAAGCTCAAAATTCATGACTTGTGATCTGCCACCAGCCTACGCTCTGCCTATGCTAAAAAGATAGAGTATATGTAAGAAAGCCCAAGGACTAAGTCTTTGGAAAAGGCAAAGTCAAAGAAAAAACATTCAGATGAACCTTGAGACCAGCTTGATGAGACAAACAGTAGAATAGACTTTGACCCTGTGAAACAGACAGTTGGCTTGGCTTGGTAGGGTAAAGACGCGCGGCGTAAGCCCTCTGCGCCACCAAACTAAACGGATTTGTAAATATTTTGGCAGATAACCACAAACAATCATCAGAGGACTGATTCTGAAAACACATGTAAGACAACAGTCCTGTTCGGGACACAAAATCACAAAGGGCAGAGAGGATCTGCCATTCTACTTCTTCTTTGAACCGTCCAAAACCCAAAATATTCCTGGTATTAACCTGAACAGACAGTGAAGAAACCTTCCTCATCAAAATCGCTCTCTGACTCACAAACCTAGGACATTCCGACAGCAAATGTTCCATTGTTTCGACGATGCCAATACACACTGGATGAGGACAATTTGGTGTTTGGTTTAGACCGTAAGTGTGCCTCCTTTCACCCGACATACAATGGTTGGTACTTCTTCGAAAAATACAATTTGCCATCCTGCGATTTTTTGGTACCAGAAATTGTGGGATCCAATCTCCTGAGTATGCCAGTACATATTGATTTGAGGAAGCCTGTGCTTGCAGGTTACAATAGTACATGTTCAATTTTCTGGTAATTTTCCTTACAACAAACAGATAGTTCAAACAGATGTTTTTACTCTTGCCTATATGATGCCTATCCTATACCAACAGTAAATAACAGTAGCCCTAAAACTAGGCTAAGCTAATTACCAGGCTCATACTTGCCAGCTTTACCTGACTTCAGCTTAGTATTGACGTCTTGTTAAGTCTCAAAAAACAAGGTGGCAGCTCTTTTCGTGTCCTACGGCACTTTTTTCACTTTGAAAGTCCTGAATAACGCTTGTTAACTGGATATACAGATGAAGAGAGCAATCAGGCGGGCCAAGCTGTTTCAATTTCTTGCGCAGGCCAGAGGTTGCCACATGAAAAATATCAGAAAGTAGTTGCGTTTTTGCTGATACCATGGTATCTGTTACCACGGTAACTGGATCTGCAATTAGTCGTTTTTGCAGTTATCGTGGTATCTGTTACACGGTGCTCTGCCAAAACGACTATTGCCGAAATTGCACTTCTCGAAGTCATCCCAAAAGAAAAACAGATATCCAGTTACATCACTAAGTGCTAAACTTCTTTCTCACCAATCTGACAAAATTTTATGAAAGTGAGATGACTTTTCAGATACCACGGCTAATTACCACGATCGGACCGTAGTATCTGAATATATGATACCACGATAACTGGCCAGATACCACGATAACTGCAAAAACGCCTTTTGACCGTGGTATCAGATACCACGATAACTGCAAAAACGACTAATTGCAGATCCACTTACCGTGGTAACAGATACCATGGTATCAGCAAAAACGCAACTAGTAACTTCTGGCCCAAAACAGGAGTGAAGTCTATTTTCATGAACTGTTCACTTTTTGCCGGAATCGCCTCTGTAATTTACTTCTTGTCGGAATCCCTGCTGCAAAAATGACACCTTTGGTCGTTTTCTGAAATAGAGGGGTTTCAAGTGGTCTCTATAGGCGTATTCTCGCTGTTCCCCGAGGACTTCTCGGGGAATCGAAGGGAACGGCGAGAATAGAGGGAGTCACTCCACGCGGACTCCGCGTACAGAAACAGCGAGAATACGGGGAATGCTTATAAAATGGATTTTGTTCGAAAAATGAATATGCAACTGAAAAAAATAGTCTAGATCCACTTTATTTTTGGTTTTGTTTATTCTGATTCTTTTTAACTAATTTTACATAGCACCTACAACAGCAAAAATTGATTCCCCTCCGAATTTGAAAGGGAGTCCTTTTCGATGATGGTGATGATAATCGGAGCATTCCCCGTCCGTGGGGACTCGCGAGAATATGGGGAGTGAGTCCCCGGGAGAAACAAAAACGCGGGGACTCCTACGTAGGACAAGAGTGACAAAAACAAAATAGAGCGACAATTCACACTATCATGCAACATGTGGCAACCCTGGCAGGCCAGGGGCTGCGCAGTTGTGCCCGCACTGGGTTTCTGCTTCGTTTTTGCAAAGTCCCAAAGTTAGAAAACCCCTCAAGGTCTCTTTTCGCTGAAAAATTCCCGGCATTCCAGTTCAGGCTTCCAAGCGGATTATTTAATAGGCGTATTCTTGCCGTGCGGTTTTGTTTGTCCCGGGGACTCACTCCCCGTATTCTCGTGAGTCCCTAAGGACGGGGTGCTCCGATTATCATCACCATCATCAAAAAGGACTCCCTTTCAGATTCGGAGGGGAATAAATATTTGCTGGTGTTGGTGCAATGTAAAATTAATTAAAAACAATCAGAATAAATAAAACCAAAAATAAAGTGGGTCCAGACTAATTTCGTCAACTGCATATTTTTTATTTCGAACAAAATCCATTTTGGAAGCATTCCCAGTGTTCTCGCTGTTTCTGTACGCGGAGTCCGCGTGGAGTGACTCCCCCTATTCTCGCCGTTTCCTTTAAGTCCCCTAGGAGTCCTTGGGGAACAGCGAAAATACGCCTTATGTAAATACTCCTATAGGCGTATTTGCTCACGTTATTTGCTTACCTATTTCCATCCCAAACTTAATTAGGTGACGAAACAAAATTCGTCGCTAAAAGCTACGGTCCACTTTATTTGCAATTTTCTTTGATTTAATTTGCTTACTTAATTACAACGGCACAGTTTACAAAAAAAACAGTAAAACAGAATTTTATTATTTTCTAAGTTTCGTTAAACTAAATGTTGATCTGTTTTGTTTTTTTTGTAAACCAACGACACCAGCAGCTCCTCAAATTAGTTCCACACTGAATCGGAAAGGGGGGCTGTAAAACTGTCAGAAGTTTTCATAGCAGATAACACAAGGATGCGCAGTTTCAACAGATCTGTTGTGATTTTGAAAACTTTTATGGTCTGTGTCTGTCATTAGTTGCGTTTTTGCAGATACCATGGTACCTGATACCACGGTCTACGGTCGTGTTTTGTAGTTATCGTGGTATCTGATACAATGGTCAAAAGGCGTTTTTGCAGTTATCGTGGTATCTGGCCAGTTATCGTGGTATCTGATGACCATGGTAACTGATCGTGATCATCTCACTTTCATCAATGTTTGTCAAATTGGTGGGAAAGAAGTTTGGCACTAAGTGATGTGACTGAATATCAGTTTTTCATTTGGGATGACTTCGAAAAGCGCAATATCGGCAATTGTCGTTTTTGCAGAGCAACCGTATATCAGATACCACGGTAACTGCAAAAACGACTAATTGCAGATCCAGTTACCGTGGTAACACATACCATGGTATCTGCAAAAACGGAACTTTTTATTTTGTCATTTTTGTTTAGTTATAACAAGTATCTGGGGAAAAGAGGCAGGGTTAAAAGAGACGATTCTAACACTGGACTAACTCTGTCACATTAACTGTTTTTATGTTTCCTTGGAGCATTTAGAATTATGGCTTACAGCTAGAAAACCGGGGTTACCGGATGGGGGCCTTGGGTCGTCGTTTTACAACATGTATTCAGTCTTACGTTATACTTCTGCCAATAAAGAGTTGTGTCCGGTTAATTCTACGGAATAAAGAACAGTGTGTTCGATCAGAAGCCTCACCCCGTAATATACCCTAGTTGGTCGTTTATTAGTTTAAATAAATAGACTAAAATCATCTGCCGACAATCCGCCGAAAAAGTATCTGCTGACTTTTTAGTTTGTCGTCATGATATCGGACAGAAAAGGCAACTGCTAACCTATTGTTTGTCGTCATGATATCGGAAAAGTCAGCAGGTTCTTTTTGGTCGTTTTTCTGCATAACGTTTAAAGGACACCTGAATAAAGAGTACCAAGTATCATCCCTATCTGTATGACTTCCGTTAAAATTGCCTGCAGAAAACCCAATCCAAATATAGTGTTTCCAGGCTATGATTTCTGCTCCATTTTACATCTGTCCTTATTTCAGTACCGAACAATTTTAACAAATTTTCAAAATCACAACAGATTACATCCCAAGTGTTGCCTGTTGAAATTGCGCATCCTTGTGTTAAATTCTGACAGTGAAGTGCCATGATAAAGAAATCACTCCTACAGTTAGACTTCACAAGAACTGGAACCTTCCCTGTCTGAAGAGATCCTGCGGCCTGTGTGCAACTTCAAATGCCGGGCGTTACTCGAACTATACAAACACGTTTTGCCGCACAACCCACACACCAAAGAGTTCTTTCTTGCGTGTTTTCCCATATGCTCCTTCATGGCGATGGAATTAACAACTGTCTATTAAACACTTTACAAGTGTAAAGGCGGCTTCACATTGCCACTTAAGAACTAAAGTTAAGTAGCAAAAGTTACGTTAAGTTAAGTAAGCCTTTCACACCAAGGAGCTGAAGCTCAGTAAATTTTCTTCATTTCTTCCTTGATTTTCACCCTTTTCATATTCAGCGAATAATTCATCAGGGAATATTTTTTCTCCTCTCTTCCTTAAAGGCCTATTCTCACCGTTCCCCGAGGACTCCACTTGAGGAGTCCCCGCGTTTTTGTTTGTCCCGGGGACTCACTCCCCGTATTCTCGCGAGCCCCCATGGACGGGGAATGCTCCGATTATCATCACCACCATCAAAAAGGACTCCCTTTCAGATTCGAAGGGGAATCAGTTTTTGCTGGTGTTGGTGCAATGTAAAATAAATTAAAAACAAACAGAATTAACAAAACCAAAAATAAAGTGTATCCAGACTAGTTTCGTCAACTGCATATTCTTTTTTCGAACAAAATCCATTTTGGAAGCATTCCCCGTGTTCTCGCTGCTTCAGTACGCGGAGTCCGCGCGGAGTGACTCCTTGTATTCTCGCCGTTCCCTTCGATTCCTCGAGGATTCCGGGGGGAACGGCGAGAATACGTATTAAGTCAGCCTTAAGTGCACTTAACTTTGAGTGTAAAATGTTGAAAAATTTTCAACTTTGAAAAATACCAAAGTTAAAGTGAGTAAAGTGCACTTAAGAAGCCTAAGTACTCCAGTGTGAAAGGGGTCTTAAGTCAGTGTGAAGCCGCCTTAAGACTTGTCCCCCTTTTGCATTGTTACCTCACATGAGTAAGACTTTTCCTGTGTGTTTACTCTCATGTGCGTCCCTCTATCACTTGGTCGGGAAAATATCTTCTCGCACACTGTACAAGAATTAAGTCCGGTCTTCACCTTCCGGAATCTGGGTTCCCAGATTTTCCGAGATTTTTTTTTTAATTTCTTCTGCGATACTTAAAAAATCCGGAAATCTGGAAGTTCAGAAACCCCTTTTTCCGGATTATTTTGATATATTTTTGGACCCGTTCATATTCCAGATGCAATTTACAGAAGACGTCAAAGAATAATCTGGAAGGCCAGATTCCGGGAGTTCCGGGAGGTGAAGACCTGACTTTAAGGCTTTTCTCCTTCAAGCGCCCCTGGATGGCTTCTTTGGTGTTGCACCAAACGATCCCTCCTACTAAATCTCTGATCACATAGAGAACATAAGTAAGGCTTTTCTCCCGTGTGTACTCTCACATGATTCGTTTTCTCCGATTTCCGAAAAAACTTTTGACCACATACTTCGCAAGTGTACGGCTTTTCCCCGGAGTGTCTTTTTAGATGTGACAACATATTGCAATTGCGGCTAAATCTCCTCTCGCAGACACGACACGAGTATGCTTTTTCTCCTGTGTGTACTATCATGTGTCCTGTTATTTCACTTTTCCGGAAAAACATTTTATGACATACACCACAAGAGTACGGCTTTTCTCCTTTATGCCTTCTTAGGTGTGTCAACATAACGCTACTGTGCATGAATCGCATGTCGCAGATATGGCAAGAGTAGACCCCTGTGTGTATTCTCATGTGTCGTGTTTTTTCATATTTCCTTAAAAACGTTTTAGCACATACATCACAAGAGTAAAGCTTTTCTTCTTTATGCCTTCTTAAGTGCTTGCGCAAATAGTCACTCCTACTAAATCTCTCTTCACATATGACACATACGAAAGGCTTTTCCCCTGTGTGTTTTCTCATGTGAATTGTCTTGTCACTGCCCGTAAAAAACTTCTGATCACAAAAATCACACGTGAAGGGTTTTTCTCCTGTGTGATTTTTTCTAACGTGTAACAATTTGGGACGGTTATGAGCAAACGTTTTCCCGCACACTTCACACGAGAACGGCTTGTGTACTGTGTGAATCCTGAAATGTTCTGTCACTTCACTCATGCATGTAAACTTTCTATCACAGAAGACACAGGAATGTCGCTCGGGGATAAGTATGTTCTCGAATTCCAGCGTCATAGTGGTAAGAGTGCTGCACCTTTCCAAATGAGCCCTCCGACCAACCGAACTTAGAACCATCATCTTACAAAACTCACAACGTGCAGGATAAGTTGATCCTTCCTTCTTTATTATATCCGCTAAACTCTTGATTGTTGGACAGACACTGCAGCAGACAGCCTGTTCAGCAGAGTGTGAAACAACGGCACAATCTTGTGCCTGGATTGCACAGCAACTGCTGCCGCATTCCAAGCAGCTCAAAGGTCTTTGCTCAGAGTGAGCACTGGCCAGGTGAACGTTTAAGCTCCAGAAATAAGAAAAGTGCCCCTTACATTCAGGACATCCGTATAATTTCTCAGGGTTGTGTGTTTCTAAGTGAGCTATCAGGTGTGATGCCTTCGCAAATGCGCTTCCACATTCATTGCAGTTGTAGGTATTATCTGCAACTGAGTTGCCTTTATCGGTGTCACTTTCAGCCTTAGAATCTCTTTTCTCACTACCATCCTCTTGAGCAGTATCATCAAACTCGAGACTTTCTTTGCACTCCAAGATTAGTGTGTTCAGGTCCTCTTCTTTCATCAATTCTCCTAGATGAAAAACATAATAATTATAGACAATCCTTCAGCCCAAGCTGACTGCGAATCATATTTAACAATACAAAACGGGTACGTGAGCTATATTTATTAGAGCTATATTTCGACCCTTCTTGGCAAGGGTCCTCTTGAGGCAGGGCTTGAGCCTGAACCTTGCCAAGAAGGGCCGAAATATAGCTCTAATAAATGACGTATCCGTTCTGCATTGTCAAACATGAAATTGTTTTATTCTCTTGGTCAAACAGCTTGAACTTCACTCTCTACTAAGATTGGTTTGATTTTGGTAGCCATGATCAAGAGCTATGGCATCCTGGCAGCAGGGGTGGCGCGAATGAGGGTGATCCCCCCCACGCCTTTTGAAAAGTCGTATCACTCGTTTATTTAGGCCTCGCCAAGGTCCCGGGCGCTCATTTTAGTCAAAGATAATCCGAGTCGTTTAAAAATTTTAATTTTGGCACTACCCAGACTTAGTCGTAAATCAGTCCCAGTCAAAGCCAAGCAGAGTCGTTTAAACCAGGTTCTCGAACGAAGACATGACGAAGTGTCTGGACTGGCAGCAACTCGCCTTGTTTTAAAATCTGTTTTACTCGTATATGATTTATATCTGTCTCGAATAGGTCTTTCAGATTTTAGCCTGTAAAAATACAATAGATTAGTTGTTAACGTGAAGTCTGACTGGATATCATGAATAAAACTAGAAGCAAATGACCTCGGTACATGCTGAGATTGCGCACATTTGTGTTGTGGTTGGATAGTGCACAGATTTGAGTTCAGGCGTTGGAAGCTTTCCACTTTAGCGAAAGCTGAAATGAAAAGCTGAGGTTGCAAATTATACGAATTTTCATTACACAAGTAATTTCAGATGATGCATTGCAGTTAGTTTTACACTGGTTCTATTATTTGTTGGAGGGAATGTGCACCGTTGCGGTGCATTTTTGTCGGTACGGTCGAGCCGTGTATTGTGATTCAGAAGTCACTGATCTCCCTCCCCCCCCCCCCTGGAGTTTCGCGCTACCCCTGCCTTGCAGGTGTCAGCATGGTAGCCTACTTACAAGTAGGCTACATGTCCCCTTATTAACTACACAGAATGTCCTGGGGGTGGTCAATCAGCCTTTTACCTTTAGGGGTTCATCCAGTATTTCCTTGAATACCTACAGACAACAAAAAACAGAGCCTTAACTCATAGAGTGTAGTTTTACAGCTGGATATTCAGTGTAGGCCTATATATCAAGCAATCACAACATCTACTAAGGCCAAATACAAACAACCAAGTACAGCGTACTTTGCTATTTGTGCCATCCATCCCGATGAAAAATTTATCTCAAAATAGAGCTATGAAGTAGTACGAAAAAGTTGCATGCAGTACTAACGATGCTACTACATGCTTCTACTTTAAGGCTACCGTGTTACTGCATACTACTATATGCTACTATTTGCAAGACTGGATGCTACTATGGCAAGACAGGATGCTACTAGATACTACTACATAAGATTGGACCAGTCTGAGGCACATTAAATGATAGTATTCTTTGCTATTACATAGTATTACATGCAACGTTTTCGTACTCCTACCATACTACTACGCAGGCTACAAATTTTTCATTGGGATACATTTGCTCCATCCCTAGTAAACTTGGGTAAAAAAAACTAAATCACAGAGATTATTTGTGGAGAATCAAGATCTAGGCAAAAAGTGCCCGGCAACAGCGCACCAGTTGGGCACCAAAGACACATTATCAGTTGGCTTGTAAAGTATCAGGATATCACTGTTGGTTTTAGATAAGAACCGTTGAAATGCCTTTCAGATGTGATCCTGAAGACTTGAGGTTAGCCGATAATTAGTCACGTAACAATTGTTTTTTTTATGACTGCATAGATGCTTTGAAAAAGCTGACTAAATTTTATTTTACAGGAAACTGAGATTAAAAAAAAGAAAAAGATGGTTTGAAAGCTATTTTTTCAAGTTAAAGACCAGTGTCTGACTATGGATACCCGATAAAACTGAGGGTGCTAGATGTCCATGCTGTGACATGGTCCCCAAGCCCTGTTTCCCCAACAATAGCTGCGTTTTTTGCCTTTTCTCTATAGGTCGGTTAACCTACCTATTTATAAGAAAAAATGCTGTCTTCCCATCACCTATCTCTTCAATGAGAATTTTGAATTTCGTGCTGTCCAAGAGCGTAGGTCGGTTGGACGGAGCTCCCGCCTCAGTCCAAAGGTCGTTTAACCGACCTACAAACACAGCCAAAAAAAGGTTTATAAAAACTTAGGTCGGTTAAACGAAGGATGAAAACAACTTATAGTGGGAAATCTTGTAGGTCGTTTAACCGGAGGACAGCAAAAAATGCAGCTAATGATGGCAAAAACTCAGGTGTGTGATAGAATCTATACTGTTCTTGCTTCTGACTAAATAAAACATATCTTCTCAGATGTTTTTTTCTTGTTTGCAAAGTTCATTTCTGTGCAGTCTAGTACACTAGCCCCATTTCAGGCACGGTGCTCAAACGTCTAGCACCATGCCTGGGTGCTAGACGTTCAAGCACTGTACCTTGGATTTCATGTATGGTGCATGGATTTCAGTATACAGTGCATACAGGAAAAACACAGTTTCTGTCATCACAACTGAGCACCGGCTCGGACAGGGCTGAAATTACTACTATGAATTAGAGAAATCAAAGACAATCCTTTATATATTTCTCACAACAAAAACAAAAGGGCTCTACTGATGATGGAGATGAAAAACCTAACAGCACCCTATCTATTTTCCATGTATTTTCCCTATCTATTCCCCAAGAGCCAATATTCTGGTTGGCTGCTAGGTAGGAAAAGCTGAGGCACTGGACACTTTGCATGCAAAACCCTTGACTATGTAGAAAAGGAAATGAGATTTTTCACATCTGTCATTAGCCTTTTGTTTTTGTTGTGAAAAATATATAAAGGATTGTCTTTGATTTCTCTAATTCATGGTAGTAATTTCAGCCCTGTCCGAGCTGGTGCTCAGTTGTTATGACAGAAACTGTGTTTTTGATGTATGCACTGTGTATACTGAAATCAATGCACCATACATGAAATCCAAGGTACAGTGCTTGAACGTCTAGCACCCAGGCATGATGCTAGACGTTCGAGCACCGTGCCTGAAAAGGGGCTATTGTACTAGACTGGGGGCTAGCACTGATATCACAGAAGATAAATTAGATTCTCATGAATTGAGAGGAGTTAATTTTAATGAAAATTTTTGATAACCCGATAGGAATGCTACTAATTTGTTCAAGTTATTAGAATAATAAGGTTAAATATGGTACAATAATTATATAAAATTATTAAAACTGAGATGTTAGTGTTCACTCTCTATGAACTTAGGTTTTTTCCTCTTTTTATTTGGTTGGTTGTGGGATGATCTGAAGGTTGAATATATTTCTGAGAACACTTGGTGAGTTATTTTATTTTATTATATAAATAAAATAAAAAATTTGTTTATTTATGCAAAGGTCAAATTGTTAAAAGAAGGTTATTTTGTTTGTGATAACTATTTCCAAATCAACATGCAATAGAGCCCAATCTACCACAAATCCCTGATTTTTGGATACCCTATGCCAAAGGCTGGGTATATCTAACATTTGGCAAAGCCTATGCCTAACGCTGGATACCCTATGCCAAATGCTGGATACCTGTTGGTAACCTAACTCTAACCTATCTCAATATAAAGGAGTCCTGATTGGTTGATTTTTTAGCTTCATCAATATTTGACTGGGTTACAGTATCCATCACCTGGCATATTGTATCCAGCATTAGGCATAGGCTAGGGCATGCCAAACGCTAGACATATGTCTAGCGTTTGGCATAGGGTATCCAAAAATCAGGGGTTTCTGGTTGACTGATAGAGCCCTTTGGATTCTATTTAAGTTAGTTGATTTTGTTTATGTTAGTGATAATATCAATGATGTTATATGTTGTATACAACAATAAAAAAAAGTTAAAAAAAGCACTTCCTCAAAGAGGAAACAAAAGTAAGTGGATGACATTTCATATCATTAGCCTATCCTCTAATTGGTGTCATTTGGTGCTAAAACTGAAAGTATTAGAGCCTATCTAGGATTTTAACCAGAGCTAGGAAGACACACAAATACAACACCAGTACATTGACATGAAGATCCCATTCTGGAAGATACCAGCAGATTATTTTTGGCAATAAGAAAGACTGATCCAACTTCTTCCTTACCTTCAACAGGTTCTTCGTCAGAGTAAACCTCACCATCGCTACACTCTTCTTCGTGATCTAGGAAGCTTTCCTGGTCTGAGAACTCACTGAAACAGGATGAACATCGAATAGACATCTCCTAGAAATTATCCTGAGCACGAAACACGCGGCTTTAGCTGTTCGAATAAACTGCTTTTTGCTGAAAGACGATAACTTTTGCGCCATCTAGAGCGTGCTCCACCCTAGTACCAATAGTAACCATTAGTTACTAAATCTGTTCCAACCTCACGAAAAGTTACCACGCTGACCGTTCCAGCCTTCTCGAAATAGTAACTATTTGCTTACCACGCTCGGGAGCGTGGTAAGCGTAGTAACCACGAATCTCTGTCACGTCATTGGTCGGATTCACCCGTGGCATGATTTTCCGCTGGAAAATAGAAAAATCGTTCCAGCCTTGACTGCAAAAAGCCAGAATTCGTGAAGTCATGCGTAGTAACTACGGTAAGTAGGATGGAACACGCTCCTAGTGGACGCTAAGCACTAGATGGCCCTGCCAACCGTCTGAGCTTAAGTTAAAAAATATACTATCCTGGGAATCTCCATAACTTATTATAGCGGGGGGGGGGGGGGGGAGGGGTTAGTTTGACGATAAGTTTAGTCAGTTTTTAACGTGGATTTAATTATGACCAGTTGTCCTCGTAGTCGCAGGACACATACAGGTCATGTAGGCTACATAACATGTAGGCTTAGTAACTGAGAACGAAAATCATGCCGGACAACTCCGTACATTTTTAGGCATCCGACTTTTTGGCCTATAGTGGAAATTTATATCGCCTATAAAGACCAGCTTTGTTCCTAAGGCTTATTCTCGCGGTTCCACGAGGACTCCTTGGGGAATCAAGGGGGCGGACAGAATAGAGGCAGTCACTCCACGCGGACTCCGCGTATGTAAAACGAGAACACGGTGGATGCTTCCAAAATGGATTTTGTTCAAAAAAACAAATATGCAGTTGACGAAATTAATCTGGATCCATTTTAATTTTGTTTTTTTTCCGATTGTTTTTAATTAATTCTATATGGCACCAACACCAGCAAAAATTAATTCCGCTCCGAATCTCAAAGGGGGTCCTTTTTTATAGACGTATTATCGTCGTTTCCTGAGGACTCCTCGGGTAATCAAGGAGAATGGCGAGAATAGATGGGGTCACTCCACGTGGACTCCGGGTACGGAAGACAACGAGAACACGGGGAATGCTTCCAAAATCTATTTTGTTCGAAAAAAAATATGTAGTTGACGAAATTAGTCTGGATCCACTTTATTCTTGGTTTGGTTATTCTGAGCGTGTTCCACCCTTCTAACAATAGTTACTATTAGTTACTATTTCCGTTCCATCCTCACGAAAAGTTACTACGCTGACCGTTCCAACCTTCTCGAAATAGTAACTAATAGTTACTATTTGCTTACCATGCTCGGGAGCGTGGTAAGCGTAGTAACTACGAATCTCTGCAACGTGATTGGCCGGATTCGTCAGTGGCATGATATCCTGCTGAAAAATAGAAAAATCATTCCAGCCTTGTCGAAAAAAAGCCAGAATTCGTGACGTCATGCGTAGTAACTACAGTAAGTAGGATGGAACACGCTCTCTGATTGTCTTTCGCTAATTTTACATTGCACCAACACCAGGAAAAATTCTCTTTTGATGATGGTGATGATAATCGGAGCTTTCCCCGCTCATGGGGACTCAAGAGAATACGGGGTTCTCTTTGATTCTTGGTCCAAGCAGGACCTCTCTGTATTATAATTTATGGTAAGGACCAGTTTATATATTTAGTTAGGGACCCATTAGTGCTGTATTATTTATGTCTACTCTTGTACATGATTTGCCGTACGAGTAAATTAATTATTGACGTTATGGTCAATCTCGGCTAGTAGGCCTCGGGCTTGACTGGATATGTGAATTCCAGCTTCGCTAGGATGTGTCAACCAGCTTGATTAGGGATTTCTGGATTGACTGCGGCTGAGCTATAGAATTCCCTGAGACTTTCCCTTGTCTCTTTTGTCCGGTTTCCTGACTGGTCCCGGGGCTAGTGGGCACCTACGGTGTCAGAATGTCTTCAGCCCACACCCCAGGAACCATTAACTTCATTAAACCTCGCCTCCACTCGTCCATCCTCACAACAATGGTGTCTAACCATCGTCACAACAATGGTCCATGGGACAAACAAAAACTCAGGGATTCCTCGATCAACAAAGGTCTTCAGTCCAGATAGCTAAATCAGTGGTTAGTCAAAAGCAAGAATTGACAAGCAAGGAGAGTGAAAACGGTATACTGTACGAGAACTGAGAAGTGACAGTTACTCAGATCAACAAGAGCTGTAAGCTCATATTATACATACTTGTGTAATTATTGAATATTTGACTATGCTAAAGCGCAATTGTATATAGTTATGTTTGACGAGAGAACAAATATTCGGTTTTTTTTTAATACCGTAAGGAATGTTTTTGTTCTGCGAAGGGGAAAAGTACAATAGGCATCCACGAGAACTTCTAAAAATGCATAGCCCCCAAACATACAACAGCCATAGGAATGTATGCAGATTAATAGCCCGGATATAAACAAGAGCTGTAAGCTCATATGGCACTTGCATGGGTCAAGATGATTTGATTGATCAAAAGTAAGTTTCGGCTTTGCGGTTGAGATGCGCACTCTAAGGGAGCTAGAACTTCATTTGTAAGCAAAACCCTTGAGGCAAAAATGATACTGGGCTGATGGGCATCATGAAAATGCATATACTGCTTAAAAACTATTTTTCTTACTTTGCGGTCACGACTGGTACTTCAAAGAATAACCGGATTTGGGAAGTCGCGATTTCTAAGCAAATCTTATTGAATCTCTAATATTCCAGTGAAGTTCCATCGTCCTAACCTTAACTCGCGATCACCGGAATCCCAGACCCCCCCCCTCCAACTCCACCCTCAATACCCGGAGCTAATCCGGTTCTGTAAATGATTTATCCAAAGCATATGTTTGTTATTCCCACAAAGTTCGATCCCGATCACACCAGTCTAAGCGGGTCAAGTATTTTCCGCCCTTCCCCCTCAATAGTTGTCGGATTCAGTCCGGAAATTAAAAAGATCACCAGAGAGACGTGTCCTCTGTTTAATTATTAAATTTCACTCGAATCCGATCACCCGTTCCAAAGTTACGCATAACTCAATATTCCAGATTCCCCTCCCTCCACTCCCCCCTAAGAATATAATATCGAGGATTTGTTTTATTTCCAAGTCAGTTTCACCGGGTCCTGATATGCCTGCCTAGTTTCGTCGTGAAATATCCAAAAACCGGAATTCCGGAAGCCCCCTCCCTCCCCCCCCCCCCCCCAGGGTCCGGACCCAGTCTGACTGTGTAAAAGATTTACATGGAGCAGATGTGTGTTCTTCCCAGCAAGTTTCACTCCGATCCCTCCATTCTAACCGTTTCTCGAGATTTCCGGTCTCCCCCCCCCTCCACCACAGTGCCCGGACTCAATCCGTTTCAGCAAATGATTTACCCAGAGCATCTGTTTGTCTTCCTAGAAAATTCCATCCCGATCTCTCCATTCTAAGCGGGTCACATATCCCCCCCCCCCAATAGTTTTCAGATCCAGTCTGAATAAGAAAAAGATCACCAGAGAAATGTCCTCTGTTCAATTCTTAAATTTCACTCGAATCCTATCACCGGTTTCAAAGTTACACATGATTCAGTATTCCGGATTCCCCTCCCTCCACTCCCCCTACGATTATCAGATCGACAAAATTTTTATTTTCAAGTCAGTTTGATCGGGTCCCTGATATGCCTGAAAAGTTTCGTCGTGAAAATCCTCAAAACCGCCATCACCGGAATCCCCCCCCCCCACCTGAATGTCCGGATCCAGTACAACTGTCTAAACGATTTATCTCGAGCAGATGCTTGTTCTTCGCAGCAACTTTCACTCCGATCCCTCCATTCTAACCGTTTCTTGAGATTTCCGGTCTCCCCCCCCCCAACTCCCCCCTGGCTACCGAACCCGGTCAAGATTTTAAACGGGACATCAAAGATATATAATCTATTCGCTTATTCAGTTTCATTCCAATCCGATTACCCGTTCGGAAGTTACACACCACTCAATTTCCCGGATTCCCCCGCCCTCCACTCCCTCCGAGATGGTCAGATCGGAAAACTGATTATTTCTAAGTTTGTTTGGTCAGGTCTCTGATATGCCTGTCAAGTTTCATGGTCCTAGAACATCTGGAAGTACCCTAACTCGAAAAAGTGTGACAAACTGCCCTCAATTTTCAAGTTTCCATCGCCCTCCAATCCCCCGCATATGGTCGGATCGTGAAACTGGTTATTTCCAGGCTGCAAGTGCCATAAAAACAAACTAATAAAACGAATGGTGGATGCTATGGACGAAACTTGTAGATTTTTCTCTTGGTTAATATATGAAACGGTTACAAGGCAGTCAACGAGATGTAGCACCGGGTTGATTCCAAACAGTCACCTTTGGACTTCGGTGATTGCCTGTGACCGACGGGCTGGAATGATATTGAGTTCTTGAAAACGAAGAACAACATCTAGCCAGCTTTCACGCCCATTCTCTCTAGAACGAGACTATTCGTTTCCATTTTTAAGAATAGAAAAAACCAATGAGGCCTATTCAACTTCCGTAATATCCACGAATGCACTGGTAATGAAGACCGCACAGTCAACAATCCAAATCCTGATCCATGACAGACTTGTCCAACATGATCGTCTGGAACCCAGACAAGTTTCCGAGTGACATTCACGAAAGGTCAATTGCCAAGAGGTTTTCCTGGATCAGACATTTCTTTTCTTCAGGCAAAACTTTATCCTGTGTATTTTGAAGCTCTGACAGTTTCCATCTTGACGTGGGTGGATTGGTGCCATGATAATGCTGAAAAGACAAACATTTTTTCAAAAAGGTGTCGAAGCAAGTCTCCTGTGCACTCGAGCCGGACCTAGCCAGAGTAAATGCATGTGCTTATAGGACGGTTTTCGCGAGATTTGGAACCACTTCATACCGATTCCTAGCATCGCTTTCCCACAGTTACAGTGATTCTGGTCGGGGATTAAAAGGAATACATGAGACGGAATAATGAAATTACACTTTTGTAAAAAAAAACAAGGGGGAAATATGGCCACCCAAAATACAGTAAAAATCAGGGTTAATGTTTCTTGAAGTTTGTAAGATTTTCACCTGTGGTGATGCGTTTCTTCTCTACTGGGTTTCTGGTATTAGCCTGTTTAATCTTCCTGGTCATCCATTATACGGTACTTCTTTATATTTAGGTCGTCGTTAGAGTCGACAGATCGGGATAGGAATTGGAGGGAAGAACAAGCATAAGACGTAGATACATTATTGACAAACAGGACCGGATCGTGTCACAGTGGGGGAGTTGGAGGGGGGTTTCCACAATTCCGATGATCACGAGTTAGGGTACTTCCAGGTTTGCTATGATCGTGAAACTTTGCAGGCATGGTAGGGACAGGCATGGTAGCAGATTGGCTTAAAAATAGTCCCTCCCCCGATCCGATCATCGTTTGAGGAAAAAACAGTTGTCAATGAGTGGTATAACCATTTCAGATTTACCAGATCAAGCCCATTTTCTGATAAAATGAATGTCGGGAGAGAGATCCAGCCTTGAAAACTGCAAACCGTATCTGACAAACATGCTAACTGTTCTTACAAGTGCCATATGAGCTTTCAGCTCTTATTTTTTCTACTAACTTCAAAGTCGAATTTTCGGAAACTGCCCGGAAACTACAATGGTCGTAACGAGAATTTTTCTTACTCTCAATATCGACTCAGGGTGCATTCTTGATAAGTCAGCTAGCGCTCCCCGAGTCAAGTTTGAGTCAAGTTTTCTGTTCCATTAAGTTGACACCAAATTCTTCAAACCATCCCTGGAAGCGGTTCTGTTCTAGTGTCTAGTTCTGTTTGGTCTCTTTTCTTTGGCGGTTAGGCTACTCTTATTTTTTTTTCTCTTCTTTTCTGCCATCGTCGGATTAAGTAGTTAGAAGATAGTTTATTATTTTTTTCGATAGACACTGGTTCAGCTTAGTGAAAAAACTACATTGTTATTTATGAAATAATTAATTAATTACGTTGTGTTTTTCTTCAGATTTGCCCTTCCTTTTTTTTCCTTTAGCTTTTAGACTTTCTACTGACGACTTTTCCCTTTTTGTGGGTAAAAACGCAATTCTGAAAAAGTCTTGTTACTTGGGTTTAACTTGCAGCCTAAAAAAATACTGCTTATCATTTGATTAAAATCCATCTTCTATTAGATTTCGGGGTAGACTTTAAAAAGTGCTGAGGCAAAAGTAAATGGAGCAGTCAACCACAAACCCCTTACTTTGGATACCCTATGCCAAATGCTTGGTATATCTAGCTTTTGGCATACCCAATGCCAAACGCTGGTTACACACTATGCCAAATAATGGATACGCGTACCCAATGCCAAACGCTGGTTACACACTATGAGCGTGTTCCACCCTCGTACCAATAGTCACTATTAGTTATTAAATCCGTTCCAACCTCACGAAAAGTTACTACGCTGACCGTTCCAGCCTTCTCGAAATAGTAACTAATAGTAACTATTTGCTTACCACGCTCGGGAGCATGGTAGCGTAGTAACCACGTTTCTCTGTCACGTGATTGGTCGGATTCACCCGTTGCATGATATTCCGCTGGAAAATAGAACAAGAGCTGTAAGCTCATATGGCACTTGCATGTGTTGAGATGATTTGATTGATCAAAAGTAAGTTTCGACTTTGCGGTTGAGATGCGCACTCTAAGAGAGCTGGAACTTCATTTGTAAGCAAAATCCTTGAGGCAAAATGCTAGTGGGCTGATGGGCATCATGAAAATGCATAAATTGCTTAAAAGTAGTTTTTTTTACTTTGCGGTCAAGATTGGTACTTTAAGGAATAATCGGATTTGGGAAGTAGCAATTTCTAAGCAAATGTTGTTGAGTCTCCAATATTCCAGCGAAGTTGCATCGTCCTAGCACATCTGAAAGTACCTTAACGCGCGATCACCGGAATCCCAGACCCCTCCCTCCCCCGACTCCATCCACAATACCCGGAGCCAATCCGGTTCTGTAAATGATTAATCCAGAGCATCTGTTTGTCATTCCCACGAAGTTCGATCCAGATCACACCAGTCTAAGCGGTCAAGTATTTTCCGTCCTCCCCCCAATAATTGCGGCATTCGGTCCGGAAATGAAAAAGGTCACCAGAGAAAAATGTCCTCTGTTTAATTTTAAATTTCACTCGAATCTGATCATCCGTTCCAAAGTAACGCATGACTCAATATTCCGGATTCCCCTCCCTCAACCCCCCCCCCAAGATTATCATATCGAGGATTTTTTTTTATTCCAAGTCAGTTTGACCGGGTCCCTGATATGCCTTCCAAGTTTCGTCATGAAAATCCCCCCAAAAAACGGAATTCCGGGAAACCCCCTCCCCCCCCCTCAAGTGTCCGGATCCAGTCAAATTATATAAAAGATTTACATGGATCAGATGTGTGTTCTTCCCAGCAAGTTTCACTCCGATACCATCATTCTAACCGTTTCTCGAGATTTCCGGTTTACCCCCCCCCCCCCCCCCCCCCAGCTCCCCCACGGTGCCCGTAGCCAATCCGATTCAGTAAATGACTTACCTAGAGCATCTGTTTGTTCTTCCCACAAAGTTCCATCCCGATCCCTCCATTCTAAACGGGTCAACTATTTCTCCCCCCCCCCCAATAGTTACCGGATTCGGTCCGGATATGAAAAAAATCATCGGAGAAATGTCCTCTGTTCAATTCTTAAATTTAACCCGAATACGATCACTCATTCCAAAATTACGCATGACTGAAAATTTCGGATTCCCCTCCCTCCACTCCCCCCACCATTATCTGATCGACAAAATTTTTATTTTGAAGTCAGTTTGATTGGGTCCCTGATATGCCTGCCAAGTTTCATCGTGAAAATCCCCAAAACCACCATCACCGTAATTCCGGGACCCCCCCCCCCCATAAGTGTCCGGATCCAGTACAATGGTCTAAAGGACTTATCTAGAGCAGATGCTTGTTCTTCCAGCAAGTTTCACTCCGATCCCTCCATTCTAACCGTTTACTGAAATTTCCGGTATCCCGCCCCCCCCCCCAACTCCCCCCTGGCCACCGAATCCGGTCAAGACTTTACAGATATAGATTCTATTCAGTTATGAAGTTTCATTACAATCCGATCATCCGTTCGAAAGTTACACACTTCTCAATTTCCCGGATTCCCCTGCCCTCCACACCCCCAAAAAATGGTCGGATCAGAAAACTGATTAGTTCTAAGTTTGTTTGGTCGGGTCTCTGATATGCCTGCCAAGTTTCATGGTCCTAGCACAACTGGAAGTACCCTAACTCGAAAAAGTGTGACAAAATGCCCTAAATTTTCATGTTTCCAGCGCCCCCACTTCCCCGCATATGGTCGGATCGGGAAACTGATTATTTCCAGGTTAGTTTGGTTGGGTCCCTGATATTCCTGCCAAGTTTCATTGTCCTAGCTCATCTGGAAGTACCCTCACTCGAAAAAGTATGACAAAATGCCCTAAATTTTCAAGTTTCCAGCGCCCCAACTCCCCCGCATATGGTCGGATCGGGAAACTTATTATTTCCAGGTTACTTTGGTCAGGTCCCTGATATTCCTGCCAAGTTTCATTGTCCTAGCTCATCTGGAAGTACCCTAACTCGAAAAAGTGTGACAAAATGCCCTAAATTTTCAAGTTTTGAGCGCCCCCACTCCCCTGCATATGGTTGGATCGGGAAACTGATTATTTCCAGGTTCGTTTGGTTGGGTCCCTGATATTCCTTCCAAGTTTTGTTGTCCTAGCTCATTTAGAAGTACCCTAACTCGGAAAAAAGTGACAAAATGCCCTAAATTTCTCAAGTTTCCAGCGCCCCGCACTCCCCCACATATGGTCAGATCGGGAAACTGATTATTTCCAGGTTAGTTTGGTCGGGTCCCTGATATGCCTGCCAAGTTTCATTGTTCTAGCACATCTGGAAGTACCCTAACTCGGATATGTGGGACAAAAAACTCGGACCGACCGACAGACGGAATTGTGATCGGTATATGGCACTTGAGCCAGAGGCTGCAAGTGCCATAAAAATCGTTCCAGCCTTGACGACAAAAAGGCAGAATTTGTGACGTCATGCGTGGTAACTACGGTAAGTAGGATGGAACATGCTCTATGCCAAATAATGGATACTCTAACCCCATTGATGATTTGAGTGAAGCTCAGAAATCAACCAATCAGGCCTCATTGTAGTAGAGCAGGTCAGGGTTATGCCCGGGCCACATTCAGTCCATCTGGACGTAATTTGGTTCGTTAACTTGGCTATTACCCACTCTTACGTTTCATCCCTTCACACCTGGAACGAAGCAGTTCAAGAAACATTACCACCATCATCACTCAAAGGTAAACAAAACTGACAAAAATCAACGACTCTGGTCTCTGATTGGTCCAAAGTTACGTTCAAAATGGCGGAGATGGATTTTTCCATCTCGACTATCTTACGTTTTCAGCGTCTTTTCTTCCCAATTTCGACCGTAAGACGGTCTTATTACCGGCGTTATTACCAGGTGTGACTACTATAAGTGGGGCCCGGGCATTAGATTACCAACAGGTATCAGACTGAAACGGAGAGCGTAACTTCGTCAGCTACCTAACCAGCTACGAAAGTTTGCCTTTCTGACAAGAACGGGAAATTGTCAAACAGCGCTTAGAACCACTTTACGAAAACACGACACATGGAAAGCTCAAATTGTCAGAAAATAGCAAACTTTCACATTAAATAGGGTTCACCGGAAATTTTTTCGATTCTAATATATTCCAGCAAAGTCATCTTGGATGACGTCTGCCGTGTTTTTTCCGTAATCTGAAAATTCCCGCCCAAGTACTAAATCACTTTCCCACAGTTACAGTGATTCTGGTCGGGGATTAAAAGGAATGAATGAGACGGAATAATGAAATTACACTTTTGGTTCACCGGAAATTTTTTCGATTCTAATATATTCCAGCAAAGTCATCTTGGATGACGTTTGCCGTGTTTTTTCCATAATCTTCTCAACTTTACGCGGAGCTTTCACTAACTTGCTGGAATCAATTTCCGAGAAAGTTCCTTCAATTTTCAAAGCACGAAAACCGGGTGGAAAGTTCGGCAACTTTTCGAAGCCGCGTGAAAATCGCGTGAAAATAGTTGGAAAGTGACTCCGACTTCGCTTTCCAGCTCGAGAAAAGCTTCCTTAAAACTCACGGCAGGAATTCCAGGACTTTCCGACTCTGATTGTCTGTCAGAGCAACATGAGTTCCATCCTCAAGCATCAGTACTCATTTTTTTTTTTACCTTAAAAACTTCCCTCCAGGACTTTCCGACCTTGACTGTTTGTCTCAACAACACGGGTTCCATCTTCAGGCATTAGAATTCATCTTTTGTCTTCATGTATAATATCTTTCGTTTCACCATGCTTTTTAACATGCTGGATCCTAGACCATCATTGTGCAAACGTTTTCCCACACACTTCACAAGAGTATGGCTTCTCCCCAGTGTGCACTCTCTCATGCACAATCTTCTCTTGCTTTGTCGCGAACGCCTTTTCACAAAAACCACAAGGGTGCGGCTTGACCCCCGTATGCGTCTTCATATGCTGAACCTTTGTACGTTGTTCCGCAAACTTCCTATCGCAAACCTCACAAGAGAAGGGTTTTTCCCCAGTGTGGGTTCGCATGTGTTGATCTTTGCACCTCCGGTAGTTAAACTTCTTCTCACAGACATCACAAGAATAAGGCAATTCTCCTGTGTGATTTCGTTCATGCCAAATCCTTTGGTTGGTCGAAGCGAACAAGGCATCACAAAATTTACAGATATATGGCTTTTCTCCAGTGTACCTCCTTTCGTGTCGTATCACATCAGCCCGGCTTGCAAATTCTCTCGCACAGAAACTGCAAGCGGGAGCCTTTTTCCCAGTGTGTATCGTCATAAGAGCCTCGTTTTTGTTGCAATAGCGCTGCCGCATCGCTGCTGCAGCACTTCTTTGCTTTTGCACAATATGCGTTTTTGGATTCACTTTCTTCTTGGTTGAAGCGGCAGCGCTGCAGCATCTTGCAGGGAAGCAGAGCAAGTCCGTGATTCTCGAGAAGCGCTGCCGTCTTCCTCGGAAGCGCTGCAGTGCAAAAACGGATGTAGGGAGAATCAGTCCGGAATCGGCCGAGAAGTGGACCTGCAGCATGCAACAAAAACGAGGCTATGGTGAACCAGCTGGATTCGCTGCACAAACTTTTCCTCACACCGATCACAGGGATACATTTTTTCTTCCGAGTGCAGCCTCATCTGGCGGACTTGATGACTAGGGAAAGCAAACCTTTTGCCGCAGACTTCACAAGAATGCGAAGATGTGCAGCTTCATATGCTGAGTGAGCTGACATCGCATGTGAAAAGCTTTATCGCAAACATGGCATGAGTAACGTCCAACTTCTTTGGCCTCCTGTGACGGAAGATCTGAGATGGAAGGCTCAGTAAGCCCAGCTATGTCATTTGACGTACTGACTGCGAACGAAGCACTGCAAGCTTCTGAGTGAGAAGTATAAGCACCAAGACTAACAAAAGTCTCCTTACACTGCTCACAACTAGTACAGCTTTCAAATCCATTCATGCCATCAAAATGAAGTGACACTGTTCCTTCTTCAACATACGAAAGCGGAAAGCAACATTCAGTATTTTCTATTGTTTCTTCTAGATTATCTACCACCTCAGTTTTAAGCAGAACTTGAGCCATTTCGAAACTAGTTGCCCCTGTATCTCTTAGCATTTCGCTCTGTACATTTTCCCATTGTGTGACAGTCTTGTCTCAGCCGGTGGTCCAACGTGGTAGGATGAAAGGCTCATCCCTGGCATATTAGGTTCAGGATGCGCTAAAGCTTCAAGTTCTGCTTTGACCAGGGCGAGGTCAGGGCCAGGTTCAACAAGCCACGCAGGGGCAATTGGGTCCATTGCAATCTTAGCTATCTGGTCTGGCCTACCAGCAATCTGATAAACCTGTAAAAACAAAAGGAACTGGAACGATTTTTGCTATATAATTGTGCTGTGGAACAAGGAAGAAGATTCACGGTTTCAGAGTTAAAAAAGTTAATAACAGTACAGCAAAGGAGTTACTTTCGGTGCAGTTTATTTTTTCTGTTATATAAATAACTTGACGACTTGAATTTTGATGAACCATTTTTTACTTTTGTCCATCATTATTAATTTGTTTGAGAAAAATAAGAATTGTAATTGCAATTATGATGATCAATTTTTGTAATTCATTTTTTAAAGTGATTTGCATTTTTAAAATCGTAAATAATTGTACATATAGGCCTATAGCTTAGATTACAATTTGTAAATAGACTGATGTGTCTTTGATTTAACTGTGATGAAATATCCAGCACTAATTTCTTTGAAAAGGAATTTTAATTAAGCTCTTAAAGCACAACTCTTACTAGAAATTATGTTTTCACTATGAAATGGCTCAGAAATATCGGTTTTGAAAATATCATTACTTGACCTGTGACATTAGCTATTTTCTGGTTACTGCTTGTCCACTCTGCTCAGCCTTCCTGCTCTTCAACGCGGTGGCTGGATGCGAAATTTTTAAAAACTGAAAGAGGGAAATCAAGCAAAATAAAAGAAATTCAAAAAAGAAGGAAGACCTTAAAGTAATAACAATAATAATAATAACAGATTCATTTCCCATCATGATGCACAAACGTACAAAAAGACGGAGTAATTAAATGAGGAAGAAGAAAAAATCAAGAAAGAAAGAAATGAAAGAAAAGAACATACCGACCACAGAAATTATAGAAAGAACACACGAAACTTAAAAAGAAAACCACACAAACTGAAAAAGTCTACCATGTCACCGTCAATACTATTTTACTCCACTTGTCACATTTTGTGTTTAAAATGGGCAAATAGAACAATTCACTCATTTTGAAGTTTCCCATTCAATTCAATTCAATTCATTTATTTTTATCCGCCAAAGCTGGCGAGTAAAAAAATATAATAAAATTCACACAATTGGTCTACAGACTAATAACTAGACCATATACTCTCATACAAACTCTACTTCATTTAAAAAAAAACAAAAAAAAAACAAAAAAAAAAACAATCAGCCTACGCTATCCTCAATGAAGTCTACCTAAACTTTAACCAAAATACAATCAACGCAACGCATCGGTCAAAGTGTGCTTTATGGAATAAATTTTTGAAAAAAATGTTTCCCGTTTCTTTTTCAGAATATCAGTGGGGTTTTTTAAACCATAATTTTCCATCATAAAAGAACTGGATTGGTATTTCGAAAACATGTCTTTGTGTGTGTGGAAACTCGGCTAGGCCGACAAAGCGCTAAAAAGTTGCAGGTACAAAACAAACAATGAGGAAAGGCAAGAATTTCAGATGCTTATAATCCCACAAGGGAGCTAAAGATAATATAAAAGACAGAATAAGCAAGAGGGGTCTTTCAAGAATGTGGCATTGCATAATGCTCTCATCTCTGAGGAGATCCTACAGTTTATTCAGCTAACTTTGATGACGCCAAAAATTACGATGTAACTCAAACCTACACAATTATTGGGTATTCAATCATGTTTTCAGTCTAATATCAACATTTTCAAATTTAGACTGCCCCTGTAATGCTTCACAGTTGATGAAAAATAAATGAAAGAAATATCTTGAAATAAAGATCTACTCTTCTTCTTTTTTTTCCAATATTTTTTTCATCTGACAGTAGGCTTGTTCTCAGTTCATTAAAAATACATAACAACCAACAAACGTGAGTTAAGACATAATTTCCATCACAGCACATATTCTTGCTCACAATTATGATTTCTTGTCAAGATACCCACATCCTACTGGCAAAAGACATGCACCCTACTAGCTAATTTACATCTGCTTTTCTTCTGGTTTGCTGTTTTTTAAGCCTCACCAGCAACTCACTTTTGGCATCATCACCACCAGCCTATGTATTCAAAAAGTGTGTGAACATGTGGTACCTACAATATTCATCCACCATTCACATTTTTTTTTAGGCATCACATATATTGTCAGCCCCCCCCCCCCCCCCCAATATTGTCGGCCAGTTGGTAAAAAGCAGATGAAAATGAGCCCAGGTTCATCTGCTTTTTACCACAAATATGTAAGAAACAACAGTTTTTCTTTAAAAAAAAGTTGACTCATGATTTGACAATGCAAAACGTATACCGTACATCAGTTACATTTTTCTAGCTACGTTTCAGCCCTTCTTGGCAAGGGTCTTCCTCAGGCTCAAGCTGGAAAATGAACTTTAGGAAAAACAATGGAAGATTCTTCGAATATCTGATTTTGTGAATTTCATCCTCAGCGGCGTCGCTATGGGGGTGGGTGGGGGGTACCACTACCCCTCGAAGGAAGAAAGAAAAAGCTAAAATGGGCGCTCTGCGAGGGCCCGACCACAAAAATTTAGCTACAACGGGCACGCCCGAACATGAAAATTCAGCTCAACTGGGCGCTCACCCGGAGAAGCTAAATGAGGGGCTGGCAGTACGCCCGGAAAAGTCAGGAAGGCTAGTTACAAAGGCGTCAACTGCTCTGGGTTCTCGAGCGTTTGAAACTTACGGAATCGCATTCTCAGTCGCATGTTTTGAAAAGCAGGCTATTTCTAGTCGTTCAGATACGAAGAGGTTTGTTAATCATATTTTGTCAGAATGAGAAGTCTGACTGTTAGATCTAAGCTTCCATGACCGACAAAAGACAGTTGTCAAATCATGAATTTCACCATGCAGCGCATAGTTTTAACCCAAGTTTTATCAGTTGCGTACTAATATCTCTTGATGCAAGTAAAAATCAGGCTGAGTTTGCTTGTGGCGTACATTTCCAGTAATTTGTTAGTTTCACGCAAAGATCCTTTGTATTTTAGTAGAAATGCCTTACCTTACCTTATACCTTAGTTCCTCCTGCACCTCCAGAGGCACTTAGGGCTTCCAAGAAAAGTCGCCAGTCGCCTCTCATAAGGGCCGCTGCCCAAGCATCTTCCCATTCGGGCTGGATAGATGCGTTGATATTGTGAAGATCCGACTGGTAGAGGTAGGTACGGCGAAAAGTGTTCTTCGGTCGCCTTCTTCGTCTGGATCCCTCCGGAGTCCACTGGAGGATAGCGTTGGGGGAGTCTTGTGCTTCCCATCCTGATTGTATGGCCCAGATACCTCCAGCGGCGGATCTTGATGACTTCAGTAATAAGGGGTTGCACTGTCATCTGGCGAATCGCCAGGTTTGTGACCCTTTCTGTCCAGTGTCTGTTTAAGATCCGCCTAAGGCATGTGTTTGAAACACTTGAAACCCCGAAAAGCAAACAGCCTTTGGAGATGGAATGCTTTAATAAGATTAATGAAGTTGCAAACAATGGAAATCAAATCGCTTTGATGTGGGTCCCGGGACACTCTGGTAGCCCAGGGAACGAGGAAGCAAATGCACTAGCAAAGGAAGCTACCAAAAGAGTTACCTATGGACCTGAGCCCTTCATTCCCATCTCGGAAAGTAGGTGGAAAACAGAAATCCGGGAATGGATGAAAAAACAGGTAGACCAGACATGGAAAAACCGCGTGGATTGTCAAGCCACGCGAAGTTTAATACCCACGCGCAACGAGGCGCTGGCAAGAAGACTAATCGCCATGAAAAAAGATGAAATCCGGGGAATCATCCAGGTTGTTACTGGAATCAAAAACCTTGGAAAACATAATTCAAATACAGGAAAAATTGAGTCTCCAATATGTACCAAATGCAGAGTAGATGAAGAGACAAATATCCACTTTGACCAAGAATACCCAGCATGGACAAGGCAACGTCTGGAATCTTTTTACTCTCCGAATGTTGATTTCCACGAGGTAGTGAGGAAAGCCAGATTAAAGGAACTGTCCAGGTACCTTCAGTTGACAGGGAGGCTAGACAGGTTTTATCTGTCCAGGTACCTTCAGTTGACAGGGAGGCTAGACAGGTTTTATATATCAATTGTATTATGGAGTGATGTATCGCCATCAATTGTGAATTGGGGGATTGAGACAATGGGCCATTTGTGGCCTGAGTTTCGGCTGGAGTGTCTGGCCTACCCCGCAGAATAAATAAAATAAATAAATAAATAAGGCATGTGTTTTCAAAGGCTAGAAAACGTTTCTCTTGCTGTTGGCTGAGGTGCCACGTCTCGGACCCGTACAGAAGGAAGGAAAGGATGTTACTGTCGAAAAGTCTCAGCTTGAGTCTAAGGGAGTACTTCTTGCTCCTCCATATCTTCTTTAGCCGATTGAAGACACCGCTGGCCTGGCCAAGTGGCCAAGTCTTAGCTGCACCTCCCTTGCACAAGTTCCAGTATTTTCAACTGTACTGCCAAGGTATTGGAACTCAACGACCTGTTCGACTTGCTGGTCCCTACAGCGTATGTCTATCAGAGATCCGCTGCTCGCCATACTCTTCGTTTTGGAGATGTTTATTTTCAATCCGAACAGTTCAGCTGTTTCACTGGTACTTGTGAGGAAGTCCTGGAACTTCTGTTTGCAGGTCTCCATTAGGCTGATGTCGAGTAGAAATACATTTAATGATAAGAATTTTTCTCCAGTCCGACGTTTAAAAATAAATCGGCTTAGTGGGCAATGAGAGAAGATTTAATGATGGGGCTGGTTATTGCAACACATCATTTTATTTTTATTTTGTGTTTTAACTCTTAATTCCGAACAAGTCAACTCCATTTCATTTTTTTTTTCTGGATGATTAGTATTTCTTTTCTCAAAAGGCTCGTACTGAAGCACATTGTCCAACTTCCAGCTAAATATCTCACATTAGACGGACAGATCTTACTAAATGGCCCTTACCTTCATTTGGGATCCCAAAACGCGTTCTGATCATACAGGATTCCACAGAATTTGCCTGCAGCACATGTGGAAAGCTGTTTTTAAAAAGTGATACCTTTGAAAGTGAAATCCATTGAAATCCACGTTGAAATCGTGCAACTACAGGCCGCGAAATGTTCAAATAGCGGCTTCAACCTGGGTAACACAGGATAATTGATTGTCGAAATCAGTTCATGATGGTTGTCAGGTGCACTGACTGCTTCAAGGACTTCGAAAGTGAGGAAGCACTTTTAGAGCATGTGGTGCAGTGCACAACTATATACATAAAACAAGAAGAGGTGGTGTATACTGATGCAGCACCATCTTTAAGTTTAGTTGTCAGAGAAACAACAGGCAAGTTTTCTTCCTCTCTGTCAGTTATTTAGAATAGGCTACCTGATCGAAAGTGAATGCCTATTTTTTAGATTATTTGCCAGCTACAGGATAGTCTGTCAATTGCACCGGTTGGAAACAGGTTGAAAATAGGTCTAAGTTATATACATGCAATTCCATAATTTCTTTCCAGCCTCTATCCTTACCAAATGTGTAAAATTGGGCCTTGATTGAATGCTCTAGTTGTTCTCCTACAAATTTCTTCAGTTTTGGTTTAACAATCAGGATTGTCAAAAACCTTTCTTCTAAACACCTGCTGACCATGGCCAAATTGTTTGTCGATGTTCCATCTATTTTATTTCTTTCTGGCCTCTCCTCAGTTCTAAAGTTTAACTGAAAAGCCAACTTACTTTTATGCCGTTTTAATTGAATACACAGAATTATTTGGATTCTGCAAAGGGACTTTTTATTTTCCACTATCTTCTCTAGTTATGACGTTCAGAATATCTGCATCCGTTCCCAGAACATAAATTCCGCTGTGGTGCGGGAAATTTTAATCTGAACATCAAACGCTGATTTTCAGTGAGCAGTGGTGAGATTGGTGAAGATTGCTCAGTGCCTGAACAAAAAAATCATAAATCTTCCTCGTATGGCATACAACAAAAATAAAAGTGTATAGACGTACCACAAATCACTCAGAGATTTGACTATTTGGAAATCGATCTTCCTGAATAGAGGAACAAGGAAGTAAGGAATTTTCAGCGGGTCTCAAAGCCAATTAAGTGAATAAATGATGGTAAGATTGTCCTATCCCAGCCCTTTCCGGTTAAACTCTAAAGAAAAGAGATCTTTGTTCCCTCTATTCTTGTTACTGCCGATATGCTAATATCCTCCTTTTCCTGCCCCCTTGGTACAGGAGGGGTATCCTACCTCCAATTTCTATGACCTTTAACTTGGCCTGAAAACCTTACAAGGAAATTTCTGTGAAGTCCAAAACAGGTCCGGGGTCACTCAGGGTTTCCTTCTTGACAGTTAGGACCTTTTTAGGACTGGACTGCAATTTCCTTCCAACCTTTTTAGGGCAGGTTCGAGGCTGTGTAAATTCGAGGCTGGATACCCCTCCTGTACAAAAATAGACATCTGATTTCGGATTACATGCTTCCGGCTATATCACTGAAAAATTTTGGGCCTAAGTATAAAAGTCTCCACAACTTCCCATCTCAGCTTCTGTGCATATCATGGCCTGTCCCTTCTTCTTTAGTGAATTGTAGTTTTTTTTAGTGTTTTGTTCTTTGTTTTATTGTTTTTACTCTGCTATTGTGTCTTTTCAGCGGGTTATAAAAATAAATAAATACACCCAGTCCTTGTGATTTAGTCTTTATTTACACAAGTTTGTAGTGCTGAGGAAAATATATGGACAGCACAAATAGCAAGGTATCCTGTATTGGGTACAGCCAGTGTACAACAGATTCTGGTGCACCCATTCCTGGTTGAATTAACCCAGTAGAAAATCAGCGACTTGATTTGAGTGAGATTCTGAAAATAAACTTTTAGTTCCTGAAATTCTTTTAGTAGGTCAAGTTCAGTTATACACAAATCCACAATTGTTATGGCTCCATCATTAGTATGGATCAGAACAGTGGCACAGTCAGTCTTTTAGCTGCCATTTAGCTTGCCTGAAAAGCAGTTTCCTTGTGTATCCCCCCCCCCCATACATGATGCCCCTGCATACAGATGTTTAATGATTGGCTTTCTCAGTCCTCACCCGTGGATTTAATACAACTAAAATACGTTCTTTTTAAAGAAGATTCGTTGATTTTTTTCTCCTAGAGCTACTCTGATATGCATCTCCTGGAACTACTCAGATATTCATCTCTTGGTTGGATGAATTCTCTCCATCAAGAAGTCCCAGCAGAAAATGTAGTAATGAGATTCTAATGATTGTGGAGTAATCAGCTACTGGTTTTCTGTTGGACAATTCAAGTGACTTAATTTCTTTTCAAAATTTCTTTTTGCTTGCTATGTTTGGTTTCCAAGGTCTGTTCTCTTAAATTTCTCCTATAAGTAATAAGGCTTTGGTATCTCAATGATTAGCTTGTGGTTGAATGATTGGGGATTATTTCTGGATTACTATATCTGGAGTGTTCTATCCACATTTGGGCACGCCAATCCTCGTCATATTGCTTTTTGAACAAATTGGTCAGGGTTGACCCAGACCAGCCGTTCCACAGAGGAACGGCTCGGTTGCTGAGGAACATGAGAGGAGCAGGATCTTTGGAACAACTTCCAGGAATGGTCGCTAGTCCTTAATGTTAGTATTAAAGAGGGAGGAGAGGTAGTTAGAGTTGAGTAGTTTGAAGACTAGTAAGCATTTGCCAATAAGTTGGAGTTAAAGATAGATAGATAGATAGATGTTTAACGAACCCCTTGGGGCATTAACAAAAACAAAACAAGACAATCTTTAGGCCTACATTCAGTATAGGGGCGAACATTTAATCACCTGAACTAGAAACTACCCTCAACCTCAAACTATCCTCAAATAGGTACTTTTAGTCGTCTTACTTAAATGGTCCAGAAGTGCACCCGTCCTGCATATAATTTTAGGGTTTGTGCTATTAAGTAGATCTGTTACTGGCATAACTTTACCATTCAAAAACTCCTCACGTGGGACAGACAAGCCCTGGCACTTGTAAAGAGGATGGTCCAGATCTCCTACTTCAATTTTACAAAATTGGCACCTCGGCTTATCCCTTGTCCCTGACCTTTTAGTATCCCAGATATACCCGAAGCTGGGAGACAGTTTGCTCGCATTTTGGGATTTTCAGTTCCTGCATCATTAGTTCTTAAAGGACCTGTCATACCTATAATACTAACGCAACCTACTTCCATAATCACTCCATATATTTGTAAACCCGGAGACCCCAATTTCCTACGGTACATTCTAATCCCTCTAACAAAACCACGCTGATTTTCTCACTTGCCGTCTTTTGCTACCTTGGATGTGTATCACGCTGTCGACGGTTGCCAGCGAGAAGTTTTTCCATCAGAAAAATCGGCTATGTAAATTGTTTCCCTGTTTTCGCTATAAGTCAACGGGTCTCGGAAAAGGCTTAAAACAGCCAAAACCGTGGGTTATTTATAGAAAGCACAGCCTAGCTTTAAAGTATTCAAATATTTTAAAATACTACAAGTTGAAGAGCAAATAGTGCGAGGGGTCCTTTAAGGCAGTCGAGGATGGATTTTGTTGCTCTATCTTTATGTAGGTAGAATTCCCATAACCTCGGACTTCTTTTAGGTGAGACGGTCGACCCTTTGTTTCCACTTGAAAGTGATGAGCCCATTCATAGAGAAGCACACTCACAGCTAGAGCATGTTGAAAGTGTTGACATCAGCGAAGGTGACGAAGACAGTATTCAAGAGTCCTGCACTTCAAAGACACATAAGCCCTTTTCTTGTGACTTTTGTCGGAAAAGATTCACCTTTCAGAGTATAAAAGTGGCACACATGAGGGTCCACACAGGAGAGAAACCTTTTTCTTGTGACGTTTGTGAAAGGGGATTTTACACAGTCAGTGAGAAGACAGTACATATGAGACGACACACTGGAGAAAAGCCATTCTCATGTACTGTGTGTCAAAAATCATTCGTCTCCTCAGGCTATCTGACAATGCATATGAAAGTCCACACTGGAGAAAAACCTCACTCTTGCAAGTTATGTGACAAGAAATTTCGGTACTCTTCTGAACTCGCAGTACATCTTAGAGTTCACTCAGGGGAGAAACCTTATTCCTGTGAATTTTGTGAGAAAGCATTCCCTACACAAAATCATAAAACTCGACACACGACATTGCATATGAGCGAAAAAATATCTTTTCCTTGTGATGAATGTGATAAAAGTTTTAGCAACAAGTATGAAAGGAATCGACATGTGAAAGTGCACACAGGTGAAAAACCATATTCTTGTGACATGTGCGGGGAAAGATTTGTCACACTCTATAGAGTCAAAAGACACAGGAAAGAGCATAGGCCGGATGATGCAAAGTCCTCGTTGGACCAAAGTAAACATAGCGTTTATATAAGAGGAACGCCCACAATCTGCATCAAATCAGAAACGGTTTAATCGGGACTCCTTGAAGAAGAAGAAGAAAATTAGCATATGAAAAGGCTCCTATCAAGGTAGCGTTCCAGCAACTTATTATTAGTTACGATCGTTATTATTCTTGTTATTATTGCCGTTCCAGAGCGCGCCGCAATAAGTAAATTGGCTCCTCCCACTTATTATTTTCGTTCCACAACTGTTACGATCGTTACAATTTACATATGATGGCCGCGAGCATCATAAGTGATAATAACTATCGGTTCTGCAGGAACTCCCGTAAGAGTGATGACGTATGTCCGCGTTGTTATTATTTTCGTTCCAGAGAGCGTGGTAACCACGACAATACGGCGCTCGCCCCTCCTCTTATCATCGTAACTTGTAATAACTTTCACTGGAACGCTACCCAAGTGATTCTAAGAATTAGATCCGGCGCATATCGCGCTGACGACCAACAGTGTCAATAAAAAAAAAAAAAAAAACAGAGACGTATTTTTGAATAAAGTCCAGAAGAATTGAGCTAGCTTTCATTTATGTCCAAATATATCCTTTTGCTTATGTTTGCGATATGTCAATGTGGTATCCGTCCGTCCGTAAGCACGATAACTCTCAAAGGAGAACGAGATATTTTGATGAAACTTGGTGTGAGGATTCTGTGTGAAGGGACTATTTCGTAGATAGGCTATGTTGGTCTGTAGCTGTACATTTAAAGTGAAGAAGTGGGTTCAAATTCAGGAGCGAAGTTTAGGGGTGAGAAAACAGGCTGAAAACGTAAATGGAAATTAATTTTTCGCCGGACAAATAGTTTGCCCGGAATCGGGCCAGTTCTGGCAAATTTGTCAAAAGTTAAAGCTTTATTTAAATCTGATTACATGTTCTATTCATGATGAATCCGTATAGGACAAATCATTTTCTAGCCGAACGTACAGTTCACCCGAAATCTGGCCAAAACCGGAAATTTGTTATATTTCAAGGTTTTACCTGGAAGTTGATTAGAGGTTCGATGTAGTGGTAAGGAAGCATAGCGAATCCGTATATGAAAATTATTTTCTCGCCGGACAAATAGTTCGCCAGAAATCCCGCTAAAACCGGAAAACTTGAAAAGTAAAGGTTTTATCTGAAGTTGGTTAGAGGTTCAATGTAGGGGTAAGGAGACTTGTTGAATTCGTTTGTGAGCTTTAGTTTTTTGCCGGACAAGTAGTTTCCCCGGAATCCGGCCAAAGCCAGAAATTTGGAAGAAGTAAGGAAGTGTTGTTCAATTTCGTCAAAGTAATTTGTCTATATTCCGGGCATATTGCATGCAGAGTAAAAGAGCTAGTGACATCGAGAGGAGCCAGGAATCCCTCGATCTGTGTTCTGCTCTAACGGTTGAGCTAATCTTCTTTGTCTTTCGTTGAGACTTAGCGACAAAAAATAATCACAGTTGTCGGCTTAAAAGTTCCACTTTTCGAGCAAATTTCGGCAGGATTACGTGTCTGAATAAAGTTCAGAAATGGATTCACCGAGTGTTCTTACCCTCAGCACGAACCTCTAATCAAATTAAGAATTGTCTTTTACTTTTTCTAAATTTCCAATTAGGCCAGATTCCGGGTAAACTTTGTATCCAGCGAGAGAATTATTTTCAGATCTTGATTCAGCATGTCTCCTCACCCAGTCCATATATCGACTATCTCATTGGTTTTTAAAACTCCCTGCTAAATTTCCGGTTTCGGCAGGATTCCGGGAGAACTACATGTCAAGAAATTAAAGTTCAAAAATGAATTCAGCGTGTCTCCTTACCCCATAATTGAGCATCTAATCAACTTCAGAAAAAGCTTGTTCTATTAACACGTTTTTCGGTTTCGGCCGGATTCCGGGTGAACTCAGGTGGTTGTTAGAATTAAATATACAGAGATTGTTTAAAAGCCATTATATCTTATTTGATTATAACTGTATCCTCATAGTGAGCTACTTGTTCGGCGAGAAAATATTTTGCATACTCATCAGCATGTCTACTTTCCCCTACAGGTTAGGTTAGGTTAGGTTAGGTTTTACCATTAGCTTCTGAAAAGTATTTTGTCCGCGCCTTTATTTGGAATCCCACCCCTAAATATAGGGCTACGAAGCCCATCTGCAATCATGACCTGTACTTTGACTCGAACGATCCTCACACCAACTTTGAAGAAAATACATCGATCCCTTCGAGAGTTATCGTGCTTACGAACGGAAGGAAGAAGTCATGGGTATCCCTCCACTTACGTTCTGGGATCTTAAAAATGAGGAAGCTATCCGGGAACGAAGCACATTCAGACATATCATCCCGTCACGTGACTTTTTGGGACCCCAAAACAGTCCTAGGCCAGAATTCGCGGCGTCAGCCCAGGGACGAGACGGAAGGGGGGGGGGGGGGTGACGCCCTGTTGTCGGCCAGTCTGGTAAAAAAATAACAGTCGGCGCGAAGATTTTTGGTCAAAACAGTGTTTTTTTTTTCTTAAAAAGCAGTCGGTTTTTCGGATCCCAAAACGTAAGTGAAGGGATACCTATGACATCGCAAAAGTTGTCTGTCATCACGATAACTCTTGAAGGGAATGAGATATTTTGAAGGACAACTGAATGAAGAGTACCAAGTATCATCCCTATCTGTTTGACTTCCGTTAACATTGCCTGCAGAAAACCCAATCCAAATACGAAATAGTGTTTCAAAGCTATGATTTTTGCTCCATTTAGCATCTGTCCTTATTTCGGTACCGAACTATTTTAGAAATGAACAAATGTCTCCAATCAACCCTTCTTCTGGAATATTTTTTAACCAGTTAATCCCAAACTTTATCTAGAAGAAATTCCGAAACGATCCGGCCAGCGCTGTACAAGATTTGAATGAATTGCACTTTTTGTCTTGGAGTCCGCATGTGCAAACCTCCAGAAACGAACATCCCTATTTTGAAAACGTCACGCTCAGGAGAAGAATGCTCTCCGTGGCCATGTCTGTAAATACATTCTCCACGGTGTGTTCAAGCATGGTTTCATTGTTCAGGTGTCCTTTAATGGAACTTGGTGTGAGGATTCTTCGAGTCAAGGGAAAGGTCGAGTTCGTAGATGGGGGGGATGGGAGGGGGAGGGGTTTCAAATTAAAGGGGGGGGGAATATTTTTTAAAAGCTGATGAGATAGTCGATTAAGGGGTAAGACGACAGGCTCTGCAAGAATATGAACGCCATTTTCTCGCCGGACAAGTAGTTCACCCGGAACCCGCCCAAAACCGTAAAGTTTGGTAAAAGTTCTATCTGAAGTTGATTAGATGTCGGATTTATGGGTAAGGGGACATGGTAAATCTGAATATGTAAATGATTTTCTCGTCGGACAATTAGATCGCCCGGAATCCGGCCAAAACCGGACAATTTGTCAAAAATAAAAGTTTAATCTGAAGTCGATTAGAGGTTCGATTTACGGATAGAGGGACATGGTGAATCCGAATATGAAATTATTTTCTCGCCGGACAAGTAGATCGCACGGAATCCGGACAAAACCGGAAAATTTGTTAAAGTAAAAATTTTATATGAATTTCATTAGGTGCTTGGTTTACGGGTAAGAAGACATGCTGAATTTGTGCATGACAATCATTTTCTACCTGGACACATGGTTCGCCACGAATCTGGCTGAAATCGGAAAATTTTTTAAAAGGTGAAGTTGATTAGACATTGGGGGTAAAGGCCCATTCACAACGGGATTTAGCTAATACTCGGTACCAGCCAGTTCCCGAAATCGCTCTGAGACCGAGAATTAGCTGAATTTCTGCCGTTCGCAATTGATATTGGAGCCAGTTTCGGATACCAGCTAGTCTCGCACCCAAGTTGAAATCAGTTCAACTTTTGAGGGTACTAGCCAATCAGATTATTTTGGGGAATACTGAGGAATATTCTGATTGGCTAGTTTCGAACCAAGCCCAATAGATAAAATCACATCCACTCCTTGCTGTCTTGAAAACCGAAAGTGATTTAGGTCATAGTTCTTCGGTCTGACGTGGTTCAGCGAAGAATTCCCAAGAATTCCCCTAAGTAATGTGATTGGCAAGTACCCAGAAAAGTTGAACTGATTTCAACTTTGGGTGCGAGACTAGCTGGTACCCGAAACAGGCACCATTACCAATTACGAACAGCAGTATTCTCGGTCTCAGAGCGATTTCCGGAACTGGCTGGTACCAAGTATTAGTTAAAACCAGTTATGAGTGGGCCTTAAAGAGATACGCTGAATCCGTTTTTGAACTTCAAGTTTTTGCAAGACAAATAGTTCGCCTGAAACCGGAAAGTAAGGTAAGGCAGGAACTTTCGTCAAAGTATATATGACGCAGGCTATAGGGGTAAAAGCACATGCTGAATCCATATTTGAACCCGGTCTTTTCAGATGATTACCATTTGCCTTAATCTGTTTCTAAATTTTATTAGTAAAGTGCTCAAGGAGTCTGGCGAAGACTGGACCTCTATAAGACCCGATTGTTTGGGATCCCATCGAAACCTTTGGTCTTGTTCTGCAAAAGCAGTCGGTAAAAAGGTCGCTAGTCGGTAAATACCTCCCCCCCCCCGAAAAAACAGCAACATTTTAGGTGTATCCTCGTCGTTCCCCGAGGACTCTTTTTGAGGAGTCCCTGCGTTTTTGTTTGTCCCAGGGACTCACTCCCCGTATTCTCGCGAGTCCCCTTAAAGGCGTATTCTCGCCGTTCCCCGAGGACTCCTCGGGGAATCGAAAGGAACGGCGAGAATAGAGGGAGTCACTCCACGCGGACTCCGCGTACAGAAACAGCGAGAATACGGGGAATGCTTCTAAAATGGATTTTGTTCGAAAAATGAATCTGCAGCTGAAAAAATTAGTCGAGATCCACTTTATTTTTGGTTTTGTTTATTCTGATTCTTTTTAATTAATTTTACATAGCACCTACAACAGCAAAAATTGATTCCCCTCCGAATTTGAAAGGGAGTCCTTTTTGATGATGGTGATGATAATCGGAGCATTCCCCGTCCGTGGGGACTCGCGAGAATACGGGGAGTGAGTCCCCGGGACAAACAAAAACGCGGGGACTCCTCAAGTGGAGTCCTCGGGGAACGGCAAGAATAAAAAACAAAAACAAAATGGATCCAGACGTTCGTCAACTGCATTAACGGCAAGAAGACGCCTTTCGGCTGACAACGCTACTACGTCAGCAAACTATGTACTAAAACTGGAACTGAAGGAAGTCCGCTAGAGAGCACAGAAACCAATCCCTGCTGACAAAGCACGATGAGTTCAAACGGCCTCTTCCACGCTGGTCGGATTCGGATTTAAGGGCGATTCTGGCGATCTCTTGGATTCGCTTTCCGAAAAGCAAAGCGAGGATCCACCAAGCGCAAGAACAAGCAAAAAGTAGCTGCGCCTTTACAACTTCTCGCTGACTTGCCAAAACCACTTTCCACTCGCGAAGTGGATTCGCTTTCCAAGTGCTGGCGGAAACTAGCGGAGCGCGAGAACAGCTCTGGAAAGCGAAGCGACTTTTAGCCGAAGTCGCAAGAATAGCCGGCGCATAAGCTCGCGGAGCTTTCCAGACCGCCAGAATCGCCCTTTAACCCAATTTATTTTTAGTTCAAGAATGGATCGCAAGTGTCCATTCTGCTTTGAGAAATTTTCTAGCGAAAGGAGCCTGCTACAGCATGAGAAAGAATGCAGTAGGGCTTACATAAAGCTGGAGCCTTCTGAAGTTGTAAAAACAGAGATGAAGTCAGATGAGCATTCATCAGGCAAGTATTTGTGATGCCTTCAGCTAACTTCTCACTGTCCAGGTTGCTGTTCTGCCAACCAGAACTGTGGCCAGATTCTTCTCCAGAATTCTGGCCAGATTTTTCAATCTGTTGCATAGAGGGATTGCATTTTAAGATTTTTCAATCTGTTGTATAGAGAGATTGCACCCTATCTGATAAAAACGGATATTGCTACGCCATCATTGAGGGAACCTAACACAAAAATTTAACATTGGAAGGTATAGGACTTTCAACTTTGAAATTAAATTATCAGCTTTTGACCGTCATTCTGAGCCAAGGACTTGCAGGAATGGTAATTGGGCTATTCCTTAATCGAATAATTCTATTTTTTCAAAAAAGTTTCCAAGAAAGTAAGAGTTGGAAGGCTTCAAAGTTTGTAAACAAAGACGGAGTCTCTTGTCCTATTGGTCGGCGATGACACTCATTTGAAAAAGTGTGTCATAATTGACCAATAGGAAGAGACTTCGTCTTTGTTTACAAACTTCAAACGCTTTCAAACTCTGATAAAAAACAACACTCATTTACAAAAGTTATATTATTCCAACAAGAAGGAGCCAGATTAACGATCCTGCAATTTGCTGGCTCAAAGTGGCTATCAAAGGCCAGTAATTTAGTCTCAAAGTCGAAAGTCCTATACTTTCTAATGTTAAATTTGTTTAGTTGCGATCCTGTCCGTTTTGGCGGGTATGGTGCAATCTCTCTATTGGATATTTTTTGTCCAAGAGCGTGTTCCACCCTACTTACCGTAGTTACTACGCATGACGTCATCTAGCACAGCCTCGCAAGCCCCGCTTTTGTTGTGCTATTGAAAACAAAATGTTTATTTTCAATAAAACTGTTCTACTACTACTACTAAATTCTGTTTTTTTTTTGTCAAGGCTGGAACGATTTTCCTATTTTCCAGCAGGATATCATGCCACTGGCAAATCCAACCAATCACGTTGCAGAGATGCATAGTTACTACGCTTACCACGCTCTTGAGCATGGTAAGCAAATAGTAACTATTAGTTACTATTTCGAGAAGGTTGGAACAGTCAGCGTTGTAACTTTTCATTAGGATGGAACGGAAATAGTAACTAATAGTTACTATTGTTAGAAGGGTGGAACACGCTCCAAATCTTCGTCTTGTTATGAACTAGCAAGTGATAAATATTAACTTTGTAAACAAGGTGTTTAGGAAATTCATGTTTAATGAGAGGGTAGAGTTAAAGTTTGAAAGAGTCACTATAAATATTAAATTGTTTTAGGGGGTTTGATAAATATGTGAAGCGTTTGAATTTAAGATTGATCACTTGTCTTAAAGTAACTAGTAGCCTATTCTTGTTGGAAGGTTGTCTTTTTGGATGTTAGTTGATTCCCAGACTATGTCCAGTAATAATGAAGCTCATCAGTACAGTTGGACAAAATGGTAAATGTACAAACAAAGAATTTAAATTTGAGACATAGAGGATTTTAGACTTTAGAGTTATTGGTGTTTGGCAGGTGTTTGGTAGCGTTTATGACCCGATAGGCTAATAAATAGATATTTCAGCTCTTTCTTGATCGATATACTTCAGAGCAAAGTCTAATTGGAAATGAGATTCTTAGCATTTTAAGGTTTTCTCAGAAAAGGGCACCATGCACCCATTGGTCAGTTCTTTCATCTTCATCATAACCAACAAATAGGATGCGACACTCCTGTTCCGTATCAGATTCTGGTGAGAACATCCGGAACTTCCAAATTTCTTTTCTGGCCAGAAGATTATCTGGGAAGTTAGGAGTTTAGTTTAGTTCTTCTTCGTAAGGATAATAAGAGTTTCACGATCTTTCAGTCATTCTCAGCTAGGTTACCTAATCTGATTCATGATCAAATTCTGAGCCTTGATTGATGGCTTGAAGCACTTAACTGTCTCAACTATCAGTTCTTTTTTTAGTCTTCTACCTTAATCTTAAAGGACATGCCTTATTGATGATAGTAATTATTCTACTTTAGTAGTAGGCCTATTTCCATCCCCGAGATTCTACAATTCAAAAGTGTATAGTCCCTTGTCTATTGGTATTACATAGATTACCATTGATTACACTGATTATTGTGCTTGCCGTGTTCCTTCTCTTCTCCGATCACTTTTCGGTCGGTCCACTGTTCTCAAGTTAGGGCACTTACAGAAGTGCTAGGACAATGAAACTTGAAAGGCATATCAGGGACACGGACAAACTAACTTAGAAATAGTCACTTCACCGATTCGACCACCATGGTGGGAGGGGAGGGAAGGGGGATCCAGAATCTTGAAGTATGTTTCTTGAGGTATCTATAACTTTGGATCGGGTGATGTGATATTTGTAAAGACCTCTGTCTCTAATGTACCATTTCAGTTCGGACCTGATCTGATGAAGTTGGGGGAAGTTGGAGGGGGGGAACCGGAAATCTTGCGACACGCTTAGAGTGAAGCGATTGAGATGAAACTTGGATATACATCAGTGACAGAACTGGGCCGGATCGGGCACTTAGGGGGGAGGTCCGGAATTCCGGTGATCGCGTGTTAAGGTACTTTCAGATGTGCTAGGATGATGAAACTTGGCTTAAACAGTAGAGACTTGAAGTGCTTGGCTTAGAAATAGTCAGTACCCCGATCCGCACATCGTGGGGGGAGTGGAGGGAGGGGGAATCCTGAATCCTGAGGTATACATAACTTTTGAACGGGTGATCGGATCTTAATGAAGCTTGAGTTGGTAAGATCTCGTATCTCAAATGTCCTATTGAAAGTCCGGACCTGTTCTGGTTAAAGGGCGGGGGTGGAGGGGAGAATCGGAAATCTTGTGACACGCTTAGAGTTGAGCGATCGGGATGAAACTTGGTTGGAAGAACAAAGCACAAGCCCTAGATACATCGGTGACAGAACCGGACCGGGTTCGGGCACTGTGGGGGGAGGGGGGGGGGCGCAATTCCGGTGATCGCTAGTTCGATACTTCACGATGTGCTAGGACGATGAAACTTGGCTTGGACATTAAAGACTTGACAACATTGGCTTGGAAATTGTCACTTCTCAGATCTGACCATCCCTTAAAGTACTAATCCTGACCGAAAAGTAAAATATATACTTTTAATCAAAATATACATTTTCATGAACCCATGGGCCCATTATCATTTTTGCCTCAAGGGTTCTGCTTACAAGTGAATTCCTTTAAGTACAAACAATAATTTTGAGCAAAATATACATTTTACTGATCACGATGAGCTTATCATCATTTTTGCTTCAAGAGTTTTTATTATAGACGAATTTCTAGCGCCCTTAAAGTGCGCATCATCACAGCCAATTGCAAAAATAAAATAATTTTTGCAAGCGATAAACTCTCGCGATTTCCAATGGCCCATGATCATTCTTATCTCAAGGATTTTGCTTACTAATGGCCTTTCCTACTTTCATCCTCTGACCCAGCTTTGCAAGTGCTATATGAGCTTCTAGCTCTTGTTGAGAAGCATAATGGTCCGAACACCTCTTATGAAAATTTTGTCTAGATTGTGATCCAAGGCAAGGGAAATGGAAAGATGCCAAAAACAGCAAGAGCCTTGTATAATTGTCTATGAGCATATCTTTTGCCAAATTTAAAGTGTTTAACTGTGTCAGAAGTGCCTAGCAAAAACACTACCATATGTAGTGTGAGATGTCCTTTTTTTTTAAGAATACCTTACTTGACATTATAATCTTTAGGTACAAGGTTTGACCAATTTATTTGTCTCTAGAGTCTAATATAAATTGTTCTGAATTCTGTAAGTCCTACCCTTAGGACTACAAGACCGCATACAGTTTAGAACAACCATACAAGACGCAAATTGGTTATCTCAGCAAAAGAAGCTATCATTAGTTTTAATAATATAACTGCAGCAAAAAGGCTTTCGCCTCTATTAATCTATTAGTTTGTTATATTTGTGGAGCCTTTATAGTTCATAAACTGTGAGTACCGGCCCTTAGGGGTCATGTTATGTTGGGCAATCTAGGAGTCCTACCCTACAGAGAACCTTCCGGCTCAAAGCTGAAAATACACAAATGGGCTAACAGTGGACTCCAAATTTCATATTATAGTAGGCTATATAGCCTAAATGGCATGAAAGTTATTGTTGGTTTTTAAGATGGGTATATGTAGTAATTAATTAATAGTATTAATATAAAAAAAACTGATTTCGTTAGTAGAATATGTTTTTTTAAATGAATAGTTTGACTGTAGGGTATTATCCCCTCCCCAACTATATATATTTGTATATGAAGTTCAAGAGAGATATTGAAACCAAAATCTGTTAAATAAACTTATCACTTTTTATGGATATGCTGCTTACCTACTTGTCGCATGGTGATCAAATAAGATAGGATTCTAGGCTTCAGAACCTCTCCAGTACTGCTGTTACCACTTTGGAAGCTGTCGTGGAATTCAATGGACTAGGGTGTCTTATTTTGTCTCTGTGTGACTAACTGGGTCATAATTACATATTTAATGGATTCCTCGGCCCCGGCTTCTAATCCTTAGCACCATCGAGATTTTCAAGGGAAGTTCAGATATTTCTTTTAGAGTTTAGCTTGGTTTTACTGGGGATGTATGTAAACAAAAAAATGGAGATTTTTGATGAACAGTTTGGGTTCCGAGTCTGTAGCGCCCCGTAGCGGCCAGGGAATCGCGTTCCCTAGCCGGTAGATAGCGCGACCAGCCGAGCTGGGTTTCTGGGGCGCGTACAGATAAATAAACCGTACCGAGACAACCCTATATCGAATCAACCGCAGAACAGAGTGTACGAAAATAGGATGTTTAAAGCACAACTCTTACTAGAACTGATCTTTTCCCTATGAAATGAATCAGAAAAAAACGTTTATGGAAATACCACTACTTTCCACCTAAAACTAGCGATTCTCTTGTTAGCGCTTGTCGACTATATCCAGCCTTCCTGCTCTCCAACGCGGCGGCTGGGCGCAAAACATTTGAAAACTGAACGTGCCTTGGTTAAAAAGTGGGAAAACTAAGCAAATGAAAGAAGTAATAAACAGAAGATTATCACATCCTTTTTTGTGAAAGAGTTGTCAGCGGACGTTGAAGATTCCGTCAAACTTTTCATTGGGCGACGGGAAAACTCGGCAAGGCCGAAAAAGTGCTAAAAATTCGTAGTTACGAAACGAAACAATGGAGAAAGGTGGGGATTTTAGAAGCTTATTATTCCATATGTTAGCTAAGTATATCATAAAAGGCAGAATCAGCAAGAGGGGTCCTTTAATGAAAGATCTAAGATTAATAATATGCTTCCGAAGCTAGTGACTAAAGAATCCAAATACTGGTTGACCAAATATAGATCTGACCTTAAGATGTAAAGAAATACACAAGCGACACGACCTGGCACAAAGTTGCATGTCCTTAAAAAGAGTGGTGATCAAGGCCTGCAACAATTCCACCTGCAATTATTCACTCAGCCGTATACTGAACTTCCTGTAATGGAGAGGTCAATGAACCCTGATTGCTACAGTTGTATTGGTGGATACACCCCCCATTTGCGTGTTTATTGTCTCTCAAATGTATTGACAACTTTCTATATTCCTGAATCTGGGGTGTCCAAGTGCCCTGGACTTCCATATCTAGGCTTCATGAAGACGGATATCTTGAATCCGGAAGGAAAATCTGAAACGTGAAGTCTGCAATGGCTCTAAGAGACCCAGCATTTGGCACAGGGTACCCAGGGTTAGGCACAGGCCTAGGATTCTGAACACTTACTGAATTCTCCACTCGGTAGATAATTTGGACAAAAAACAGTTTTTTGAGTTTAGTTCATATCAGTCAACCCGCCAGCATTCTTTGAGGTTATGCCCACCAAAAATAAACCGGAAAATTGGTAACGTTCATTCTGTTACCGTGCATGTCAGGCATGGAATGGTTTATCTGAGGAGACCGTGTCCCAACTTTCATTCAAACAACATCTTGCTGGTGCAACGTTCAACAATAGCGCGTATGTGAACCCTTTTTAGTTTATATTTGTTGTATTTTTATAAGTGTATAGTGCAGTGTTGAAAATGTAGTAAAAGTGTATGTGCTTGTAGAGAGAGAAGCTTCGGCTTAACGTCTTTTTCTATTAATAAATAAATAAATAGCCTATGCTCTGTATGCTGTGAAGGATGATTTCATGATAGCCAGAGAAGCCTGAAGTACATAACATAAAAATCAGTTTTCGCTTCATGCTGAGAACCCTGGCCCCTTTGATTTGCTTGCAGGACCTCGATTTTGCTGATTAGCATGCCCCACCAGGGGCGTCACGACTGCCCCCCCCCCCCCAATGCTGCCGGCGAGTCGTTAAAAAAATACGAATACGAATTTTTCGTCAAAACAGTCGGTTTTTTCATGAAAAAAGTCGTTTTTTATGAAAAATGGTCGATTTTTCGTCAAAATAGTCGGTTTTTCTGAAAATCAGTCGATTTTTTTCAAAAATGTCATTTTTGTTGCTGAAAACAGTCGTTTTTTCTGTAGAAAAAGTCGGTAAAAATTACCAGCCAGTCGGTAAATGCCTCGTCCCCCCCCAAACATTTTGGCTAGTAACGCCTCTGTGCCCCACACGTCACTTTATTCCCCGGTACTTACTTCCTTCAGATGACTTAATGGATTGTTTATTTTTCAGATGAAATTGATCTACAGTTTGATGGTACAGACAACGAAGCAAGTGAAGGGCTCACTGTGGAAAAACCCTATGGCTGTGATTTGTGCGAGAAAAGGTTTACTAAACTGCATTACAAAGTTCAGCACATGGTTGTCCATGCTGCAGAGAAACCTTATTCTTGTGATGTATGTGAAAGAACGTTCACCAGCAACACCCATAAAGAGGCACACATGAAGACTCACACTGGAGATCACTGCTGTGAAGTCTGCAAGAAGAGCTTCGACTTCCGCGCTAAGCTAGTACGGCACATGAGAGTGCACACCACTGAAAAGTCACACTCTTGTGACTTTTGTGAGAAAAAGTTTGCCCTCCAGATTCAAAAAGACATTCACATGAGAGTGCACACTGGGGAAAGACCTTTCTCCTGCGACTTCTGTGAGAAAAAGTTTGCACAGCGTGGAACTCATATCAAACACATGAGAACACACACTGGAGAAAAACCCTACTCCTGCGAAGTGTGCGGTAAACCATTTGCACACCTTGGTGCCAAGCAGCTTCATGTGAGGACGCACACAGGAGAAAAGCCGTACTCTTGTGACTTTTGTGAGAGGAGATTCAGTGAAAAAGCTTCCAGGGATCAGCATTTGAGAACACACACAGGAGAAAAGCCCTTCTCTTGTGAAATGTGTGATAAGCGGTTTACTGATCGCACGGGTTTGACTTATCACAGGAGAATGCACACAGGAGAAAACCTTTACTCTTGTGAGTTTTGTGAGAAAAAGTTCGCTCAGCGGAAGGACATGGTGAATCACATTCGGGTTCACACAAGAGAAAAGCCATTCTCGTGTGATGTTTGTGATAAAAAGTTTTCCTTGATTGCGAGCAGAAATCGTCACCGACAAACAATCCACGGTTATGTGCCCAATGCTGATCGAAGCACAAGTTGAGTCAATAAATAATAACCAAAAAGTATATTTCAAATAATATTTCTGTAGAACAAAAATAACCTTGTACGTCAAAACAAACGTCCTCCATGCATCAGTCTTGTCTTCTTGTTACTGCCTTGTCACGGTGTAAAACCGTTTTATTTAGCCTTGTCAGGTGCACGAGTCGGCGGAAAAGCGTCACAAATAAAACCAGTCGCGAAATCTCCCTGAGACAGGACCGAAACCACCGGAACGACGTCCTGTTTGACAGGGCACTAACAATTATCATGTGACAGGAAAAAAAACGGCATTAATCTGACGAGATAATAGTGGCGTTTTTTATCTGAATTCTCATCGCGATTCCCTTCGCAATTCTCCTATTTCGCGTTTTTTCGACTATTGAGATATAGCCAATTCTCCTTTTCTTGCGTTTTTGTCAGAATCGAGAACGGAGAAAGAGAACTCGCGATTCTGCAGAATCGAGAAGTTGCTCCAGTTGGCCAGAAGCCAATTCTCCTTTTCTTGCGTTTTTGTCAGAATCGAGAACGGAGAAAGAGAACTCGCGATTCTGCAGAATCGAGAAGTTGCTCCAGTAGTGAATTCTCGATTCTCCGTTCTCCCTGATTGGTCAACAGAGGCCGGGTGTTCAATTCGCATAAGCAGGTATAACGGTTTGCAGACGAGCTACCAAATTATTTTTTTTGGTTGAGGACGAGCTATCAAATTATTTTTTTTTTGTCAAAAGCGAGAATAGCACATTTGGTAATTTATACGAAATCAGATGCGAGAACTGAGAACTGAAAATTCAGATAAAAAACTGAACGCTTTTTGTTACGGTCTCGTCTCGTCTCGAACGATTTTTGTCCAGGACTTGGACTCCTCTTGACTCGTGAGCGTGACTTCGGTCTCGGACTCGAAAGCTCTGGACTCGCAACAGCTCTGACTCATGCTACGAACCTCTAACCGACTTAAGATTAGTAATAGTTGCGTTTTTGCAGATACCATGGTTCAAGGTTATCTTTGTTTACAAAGAAATCTATTATTACCACTCTCCGCCGCACACGAAAAAAATACATAAAACCAAATTAACTTAAACATGACGAATCATACCCAATAAAATACATCCGCTAAATAATCATACAGCCAACCGATGCCAAGGCCAACCAACCAGGACAAGGCACAGTCACAATTAAACAAAAATAAATATATAAATAACAAATAAAATTAGACAAGGATGGGAACATCGGTAGACCTTATATAAATAACAAAAGAAGAGACAACCGGAAAGTGAGAATCACTTACCTAACTTCTGTAATTCTCGATCAGCATTTTTCTAAGCCGTGATTTTATAGCAGCTATTCCTACCGTTAAATCCATAATTAACTTCACACTCGCCCAGTAAAGAGGAATGAGATATCGAAGACAGAATCTGTTACCATGTATCTGTTACCACGGTAATTGGATCTGCAATTAGTCGTTTTTGCAGTAACCGTGGTATCTGATATGAGGTTACTCTGCAAAACGACAATTGCCGAAATTGCGCTTTTCGAAGTCATCACAAAAGAAAAACTGAGATTCAGTCACATCACTAAGTGCCAAACTTCTTTCCCACCAACTTGACAAGAACTGATGAAAGTGAGATGACTTTTTCAGATTCCACGATCAGTTACCACGGTCGGACCGTGGTATCTGAACATCAGATACCACGATAACTGGCCAGATACCATGATAACTGCAAAAACGCCTTTTGAGCGTGACATCAGATACCACGATAGCTGCAACAAGGACTTTAGACCGTGGTATCAGATACCATGCTATCTGCAAGAACGCAACTAATGAACTTTGCTTTTGCAAAATTTTCGGTTTTGTTCGGGTTCCCGGCGAACTATAACTTATTCAAAGAGAAAACAAGTTCTAAAATAGAGTCATAATTTGAACTTGGATCGAAAGTCCAAACGACTCAAGCTTAAAAGTTTGTTGCTTACTAACTTTCCGGTTTTGACCGGATTCCGGTCGAACCATAGTTGCCAGGCGAGAAATAAGTTTCAGAAATGGATTCACATGTCTTTTTATCCCTGTATCGACTATCTCATTGGCTTTCAAAAATTATTTTTTGTCCCTTAATTTGATACTCCCCCGAGACCCTTAAAGACATAGCTGTGAGACACGTCTGCGAACTTGACGTGTACTCTCACACTAAAGGATTCTCGCACCAAGTTTGAATAAAAGATCTCAATCCGTTCGTGAGTAATGGCGCTAAAGTAGCGTGCACACACAGTCCGAATTTCGCAGTCCGGTGCGAATTTCCTTCTCCGCTCCGGAATTTTGACGCATCGCATGCGGATTCGGTCCGATAATTTCGTTCTGATTTGAGTAGAAAATGTTCTACTTTTCCTGGAGCGAATTTTAAACGCATGCGAAATTGTGCCCTGAGAATTGGAAAATTAGAAGCTGTGTTTGAAATTTCAACTGTTTATACGACCTATTTAATGTCAGCTGCATTCATTCATTCATTCGGCAATCAATCAGCATCATCTGACTGTAGGCTAAGTAGTGGATTTTTCAAACCTGGGGCCAAGTTTCACGTCTGAATTTCGTTTTATCTGAAAAACCTGTCGGGCATCGTGACGCGAATTTCGTATGCGCGTTTTCGCGTGCGGAATCTTACCGGACTGTGTGTGCACTTAGCTTAACAGGCACAGACGGGCAAACTTCGTCTGTTAGCTACGATGCTTAGGCAGCGATATTTCGGCCCTTCTTGCAGGTTCGCTCCTTCCCCAACGTTGTCCCGGAAGTTCGACAGCCTTATGAGGACCATTGCCAAGAAGGGCCGAAATATCGCTGTCGGAGCATCGTGTAAGCTGATTTTGTAAGCTTTATTTTATATATTGTTTTAAATATAATTATGTTTTCCCAGTCAGCTTGGAATATATGATTTATTCCATGGACACAGCATAAGTTGCGTTTTTGCAGATACCATGGTATCTGTTACCACAGTAACTGCACTGTCAGAAGTTTCATAACAGATAGCATATAACACTTTCGAGAATAACACCTTTTCACTTAGAAATAAAGTGATATGACCAATTAAGTTTACACTATTTCGTGCCTAGATCTCCAACAACACCTTCAATTGGTAAAAATACTAACGGGAACGAAAGAAACATAAGAGATAACATGTTATCTGTTGAAACCGCGCATCCTTCTGTTGTCGTTATGTAACTTCTGACAGTTTAGTATTTTTACCTATTCAAGGTGTTGTTGGGGATCTAGGCACGAAATAGTATAAACTTAATTGGTCATAACACTTTATTTCTAAGTGAAAAGGTGTTATTCTTGAAAGTGTTATGCGCAATCTGTTACGAAACTTCTGACAGTGTGGATCTGCAATTAGTCGTTTTTGCAGTAACCGTGGTATCTAATATACGGTTGCTCTGCAAAAACGACAATTGCCGAAATTGCGCTTTTCTAGGTCATCCCAAAAGAAAAACTGATATTCAGTCACGTCACTAAATGCCAAACTTCTTTCCCACCAATTTGACTAAAATTGATTAAAGTGAGATGAATTTTTCAGAAACCACACTGTAAAAAGCCCCTCTGTAAAAAGATTAAAGTTAACTGCAGAATTTGCTACTCAGATTCATCTTATCTCTATTTGGTATAAATCTTATCTGCGTAGAGATAAGAGTAATCCGAGTAGCAAATACTGCAGTTAACTTTAATCTTTAAACGGAAAAACTTTTTACAGTGCACGACCAGTTACCACGGTCGGACCGTGGGTATCTGAATATCTGATACTACGATAACTGGCCAGATACCACGATAACTGCAAAAACGCCTTTTGGTCGTGGTATCAGATACCACGATAACTGCAAAAGCGACTTTAGACCGTGGTATCAGATACCATGGTATCTGCAAAAACGCAACTATTATGCTTTCCCAGTCAGCTTGGAATTTAAGATTTATTCCATGGACACAGCATAGTCTACCACAAGCCTCTGTTTTCGGGATCCGTAATGAATGAATGAATGAATTTTATTGACCCACTGCACTACAGTGAGGACTAGTGGAGTATAATAAAAGAAACTGGAAAAGAAAAAACACAAAGTACATGAACAATAACAATAACACTTAAAGGACGGTAACTAATCCTACTCTATCATTCCTGGCCGCACAGACGGGTGATCCAGGGGTGGTTGCAAGAACGAAGGATTCGAGCACGGAGATCTTCCACCGCGGTAACAGGTTCATTAACTTTAAATCTGTTGATTAAATAGGTGTTCCGCGTCCATAGTGGCAATTTTAGCAAAAATTTAAGGTAACGAAAGAATAATGAACGAATATGTTTGATTTCAAAACGGGTAAAAATTTTCCAGAAGGGGGTGAGGTAGAGGACATGAGGAAGGGCTACGGTATTGTACAAAATAGCAAGATATTTCCGACAGAATCGACGCTTATTTGCCACTATGGATGCGTACGCCGTTCGGAGTTTTTTCCCCAAATACTCAAGAAGCAAACAACGGGTTTCGCGGAGACTCCTCCCGATTGGGACACCAAGGTAAATGACCTGATCAGACGGTTCAAGAACGGTGCTCCCCAGTTAACAGGTTGGCTAATAGATAAACGATCATTAAAGAACAAAATATTTGATTTCGAGGGGTTAAACATTAAACCAACTTTTGTGTACTCCTTTCCGAGGATATCATAATTTTAAGTGGAGGGATACCTATGACATCGCAAAACTTGTCCGTCCGTCCGTCCGTCTGTAAGCACGATAACTCTCGAAGGGAATGAGATATTTTAATGAAAATTGGTGTGAGGATTTTTTGGGTCAAGAGTAAGGTCGAGTTCTTAAATGGTCTTTGTAGCCCTACAGTTAGGGGAGGGGGAGGGGTTTTAAATTAAGGGATAAGCAAAATATTTATAAACAGCTAATGTGATTGTCGATTACGGGGTAAGAAGACACGCTGAACGCGATGGTGAAAACCATTTTTTCGCTGGACAAATAGTTCGATCGGAATCCGGCCAAACCCGGAAAGTTTGTTAAAAGTAAAAGTTTTATTTGAAGTTGATTAGATGTTTGATTTAGGGATAAAACAAACATGCTGAACACGATTACGAAATTCTTTTTCTCTCCGGACAAGTAGTTTGCCCGGAATCCGGCCAAAACCGGAAAATTTGCTAAAAGCAAAAGTTTTACTTGAAGTTGATTAGATGTTCGATTTCGGGGTAGAATGATATGCTGAACACGATTATTAAAACCCTTTTTTCGCCGGACAAGTAGTTCGCCCGAAATCCGGCCAAATACGGAGTATTTGTTAAAAGAAAAGTCTGATTTGTAGTTGATTAGATTCCGATTTAGGGGTAAGAAGAGATGATGAATCCATATTTGACAATCGTTTTTGTACCCGGACGCATAGTTCGCCCGGAATCCGGCTGAAACCGGAAAATTTTTTCATGAGTTAAAGCATTATTTGATGTTGATTAGATATTTGATATAGGGGCAGGGAGATACGCTGAATTCGTTTTTGAGCTTTGTTATTTTATCGGATGAGTACGGTAGTTCCCGAAAGATTCGATGAGTTTCGTCATATATGAAAACATATATGACTTCTAGGGGTAAACACACATGCTAAATCCATATCTGAACTTGGTTTTCTCAGATGATTAGCTATTTGGCCTTAATCTGTTTCTGAATGTTTGTAGTAAAAATGCTTAAGGAGTCTGGAGAAGACAGGACCGAATCGTCTGGATGAGATATTAAATTTGTGATATCCAATCGAAACCTTTGGTCTTGTTTTAGATGTCCCATGCCAGATGCTGCGTGTGTCTATATCGTTTGACATCCCTTGCGCCTATCACTGGATCGACTATGCTAAATGATCGATGCTCCAACTCTAGAAATTGTTGATAGTTTGAATGAAGTTCAGTCAACCAATCAGAAAGTCCCCTGCTCGCATAGTGCTCTCTATTTTCAGTAGTTGACTTCTGTTTGAGTGACAGATGTCACCACTAGATGACTCTATTTAAGGAGAAAAGTAAAGTAAACTCGAAATTTTCGAATGCTCGACGGCTGGTGTTTGGTGTTGTTTGACCATGGCTGTTAAATGCTGATTGCTGGCAGGGATTCTCAAGCAAGAAGTATCTTTTAGAGCACTTGGGTCATTGTGGGATGCTGCATGTAAAGAAAGAAAATGATGAACTAAAGCCAATAATGAATTTGAGTGGCAAACAGGTTTGTAGCTGTTTTCTAGTTTCTAGGGTATCTAGGCAGAGTCAACAATAGTTCCATTTATTAACTTGGTTCTCCTTGACTACTTGAGATTCTCCTATCTTTAATTTTTTGACTGCTTTTGTGAGTTGAGATGTCAGTTCTCCTTTTCTTGCATTTTTGTCAGAATCCGGAATGAGGAAGGTTCCCGAGTATGTAGAATTTATAGCCTGCCTTTGCTTCGATCAGCTTGAATCAGCTTCAATCAGGCTTCAATAGTATAATCTCATCTCCATTCTCCTCCCTGATTGGGCAGCAAAGGGTTAATATTCAACCAGTAGCCTATAAGCAGGTACAGTGCAGTCAACCACAAACCCCTGATTTTTGGATACCCTATGCCAAACGCTAGATATGTCTAGTGTTTGGCATACCCTATGCCTAACGCTGGATGCACTATGCCAGGTGCTGGATACTGTAACCCAGTAAAATATTGATGATTTGAGTGAAGCTAAAAAATCTACTAATCAAAACTCCTTTAGATTGAGGTAGGTCAGGGTCTGGTCAGGGTTAAGTTACCAACAGGTATCCAGCGTTTGGCATAGGGTATCCAGCGTTAGGCATAGGCTATGCCAAATGCTAGACGTACCCAGTGTTTGGCATAGGGTATCCAAAAATCAGGGATTTGTGGTAGACTGGTACAGTGTCAGTAGAGCAGTAGAGGTATGCTTATTTGAACACTTTCTTAACTGTTCCACTACCTTGGCTCTGCCTTGGCTTTGTTACTTGCATATAAAAAAGTAAAGTGGAAAAGAAAAATAATTAATGTGATATCAGCTAACAGCCAACTATTTCAGGGTTACCCTGGCACAAACTTGAAGTAGAAATTCAACTAGGCTTACTTTCTTTGATTTTGAATTTACTAAAAAGCTTCTTCCTCTTTTGAAGGCATCTGCAGGTTCCGACCGGCATCTTCTCCATTGAAGGTGCACTCCTCGGGGCAAACTTTTCAAATCATAAAAGTCAAACAAGGTGTCAGTTGAGTCACTTTCATTAGCAAAATATTCATAAAGTGACAAAAGCGCGAGTGGTTATTACAAGTATTCATAGTTAAAAATGCCAGGTTCGGGTTTTAGTTTTTTCTTTGGCGATCGTTCACGTTCACATAAGCATCCCTCTACTGTTTTAACGGATGGCTTTATTAGTGTTTCTGTCAAAAGTGATAACGGAGAAGTGACAGTAACTAAACTGTAATTTGTACGAGAGGCCAGAATCAAGATAAAAAATATAACTAATATTGAGCTCTGCTAGGAATGAAGTTATCATTTGCAAAGTTCAAAACTCTATTAATAAGATAAAAAACTGAAGAAGAGTCAAACCAACCCAGTCTACCACAAACCCCTGATTTTGAGAAAGCCTATGCCAAACGCTGGGTATACCTAGCGTTTGGTATACCCTATGCCTAACACTGGATACACTATGCCAAATGCTGGATACTTGAACCCAATACAATATTGATGATTTTAGTGAAGCTCAGAAATCAACCAATCAGAATACTTCTATAGTAGGGTAGGTCAGGGTTAGAGTACCAACAGCTATCCAACGTTTGGCATAGGGTATCCAGCGTTAGGCATAAGCTATGCCAAATGCTAGATATACCCAACGTTTGGCATAGGGTATCCAAAAATCAAGGATTTGTGGCTGACTGAACCAACCTCCAATATGCACATTATTCTTTTAGTATTAGCACCTGTCTGGAAATTTGAAATCTTGTTTGAGGTTTGATACTAGCTTACTCCTGTATTTTTGTGAATGTGAGGCTTAAAGCACAACTCTACTAAAAATAATCTTCCTATGTTAAAGTGGCTTAAAAATATGTTTTTCTGAGAATATCATTATTAGCCTCAGGGGCAGTTGCAAGGTCTTTGGGGTTAATGACCAAGGTAATAATCTCAAAATATAAAACTGGCTTAATATTCCTTCACAGATTATTTTTCCAGCTTGAGCCTGAAGAGGACCCTTGCCAAGAAGGGCTAAATATAGGCCTACCTCTAATATTCAGCTGATTTATCTGTTTTGCACTGTCAAATATGACTGACAAAAACACAGCATCACAGGCTCAGGAAATGTCAATGTTGTAAATTTAAAATGTTATGGAGATCGTCATTGCAGGAATAAAACAATACAAAAGAGTATGCTGGAGAAAAGGCAAGCCTCAGTATCAGCTTCTGACGGATGTACTCAAGACAAAGTTAAACTGAGCATTGCAGGCGATATTGTTCTAATCCCAGCAAAATTCAACTACCCATACAAATTCTAGGTTTTACTATAGCTTAGACCCAAAAATCTCCAAGCTTGACAAACTGCGCCTAATTGAGGCACCCTTCAAATATACAGAGATAGGATACTACGGAAGGCGCCACAGGCAGATGTAAAAAAATCTTGCTTTATGTGTGTCAGATCCCAAGCAGCAGTATCTAACATATGGTTAAACTGAGTGCTGCTGGCGATTTCTATAAGTCCGACCTTGTATAGGTCTACATAAATTCAACTACCTTCCTTACAAATACTTACTTTTAATGTGGCTTAGACCTCAGAATCTCAAGGTTAAAACCTCAATTAAATGATGCAGTTAAAAAGAGAAGGCTACTAAAAAAGCGCCCAAGGCAAGATTTTTTAATTCCACCTTTTTTAGTATGGCTGAACTTCGGTTGCGTTCCAGAACTTAACGATTGTTAACAATAAAACAAGTTGTTAACTTTTTGCGTTCCAGGTTTCTGATTTTGAAATTTAAGCTCCACCCACAAGTCTAGTACACTAGCCCTCTTTCAGTCATGGTGCTCAAACGTCTAGCACCATGCCTGAGTGCTAGACACTGGAGCACTGTACCTTGAAATTCATGCATGGTGCATGGATTTCAGCAGGCAGTGCACACATGAAAAAAACACAATTTCTATCGTTACACACTAATACAGGCTTGACATGCCTGTGCTCATGCGTGCACTGTATGCTGAAATCCATGCACCATGCATGAATTTCAAGGTTTACTCATTATAGGCTACTCACTGTTGTGCTCTAGTTGATCTCCTGAATTTAAAACGACAACATTCAGTATTAGATGTATCTTGTTCTTTTTCTTTTATCTACTTTTGCAACCCAAAAAGCCAGGAAATGAGCCCAGTGTGACCAAGCTCTTACTCTTACTTTTAGAGGAAAATCTGCAGAAAGACCGCAATGAAAGTGCCCCCACAAAAGATGATGCACAACAACGAAAAGCGCCTTTTGCGTGTGAAGTGTGTCAGCGAAGGTTCATTCGTAGGAAGCACTTCCTGTCACACCTGAATAGCCACACAGAAGAAAAGCCTTACGGCTGCAATGTAAACAACAGAAAATTTAGCCAGCACCAGAACCTTGCACACCACTTGCTCGTCCACACAGGAAATACGCCTTACAGATGTGAAGAGTGCGATGAAAAATTTGCTCACGCCAACGGCTTGAAAATTCACCTAAGAAGACACACTGGGGAGAAGTTGTATCAGTGTGGTGTTTGCAACCCGATGAAAAATTTAGCTCAAATTAGCACTATGAAGTAGTACGAAAAAGTTGCATGCAGTAATAACGATGCTACTACATGCTTCTACTTCAAGGCTACCGTGTTACTGCATACTACTATTAACTACTATTGGCAATACTGGATGCTACTATGGCAAGACAGGATGCTACTGGATACTACTACATAAGATTGGACCAGTCTGAGGCACATTAAATGATAGTGTTTTTTGCTATTACATAGTATTACATGCAACGTTTTCGTACTACTACCATACTACTACACAGGCTACAAATTTTTCATCGGGAACAAACAGTTTTATACTAGTGGTGACAAGACCGCTCATATGAGACACCACACAGGAGAAAAACCTTATCTCTGCGGCGTCTGTGACCAGAAGTTCTCGGTACCATCCAACAGGGCTAACCACATGAGAACACACACAGGGGAAAAGCCTTTTATGTGTGAAGTTTGTCACAGAAAGTTCTATTTCAACAAGGACAAGACCGTCCATCCCGATGAAAAAATTATCTCAAAATAGTACTATGAAGTAGTACGAAAAAGTTGCATGCAGTACTAACGATGCTACTACATGCTTCTACTTCAAGGCTACCGTGTTACTGCATTCTACTATATGCTACTTTAGTAAGACTGGATGCTACCATGGTAAGACAGGATGCTACTGGAGACTAGTACATAAGATTGGACCAGTCTGAGGCACATTAAATGATATTATTCTTTGCTATTACATAGTATTACATGCAACGTTTTCGTACTACTACCATACTCCTACGCAGGCTACAAATTTTTCGTCGGGATATGAGAATGCACACGGGAGAAAAACCTTCTTCTTGTCGAGTGTGCGGTAAGGAGTTCGATAAGGCATCTGGCAGGTCTCGTCATGTCAGAACTCACTCAGGTGAAAAGCCTGACAGATCCGTCCAGATGCGAATGCAGAAAAAGCCGTATTCTTGTGGAGTGTGTGGTAAGGAGTTCTCTAGGGCATTTAACAGGTCGTCATATGAGAACTCACTTAGGAGAAAAGCCTTGAACTTGCGAAGTGTGTGATGGAAAATTTTAACAAGACCAAAGGTGTCGATGTGATCCCAAAAATCTAATATTTGATTCAGACAATTGGGTCTTGTCTTCGCGAGATCCAGTCTTCGCCAGGCTAATCATTAGAGAAAACCAAGTTCAGATATACCTCTATAAGCCATATCTATTTTGACGATACTGACCGAGACTTCCTGCTTTACTTCTGTTCCCGGTTTCACCCGAATTCCTAGCGAACTACTAGTCCAGCAAAAAAAAAAAAAAATCAGAAACAAATCCAGCGTATCTTTTTATCCCTATAAAGAGCATCTAATCAACTTTGAATAAAAGTTTGACTTAAAAAAAATTCCGGTTAAAACCGGACTCCGGACTAATTATATGTCCGAGTTAAAAATGATTGTCATATACAGACTCAGCCTCTCTTCTTACCCCTTAATCTGTCATCTAATTGAACTTTTGCTTTTAAAAAGTTTTCCGGTTTGGCCGGATTCCGGGAGAACTAGTTGTCCGGCGAGAAAATGGTTTTCACCATCGTGTTCAGCATGTCTTTTTACCTCGAACTCGACCATTTAATCAACTTCAAATAAAACTTTAACTTTTAACCAACTTTCCGGGTTTCGCCGGATTCCAGACGAACTACTTGTTCGGCGAGAAAATGATTTTCACCATCGTGTTTAGCATTTCGAACTCGACCATTTAATCAACTTCAAATAAAACTTTTAACTTTTAACCAATTTTCCGGTTTTTGCCGGATTCCGGACGAACTACTTGTCCGGCGAGAACATAGTTTTCACTTTCGTACTCAGCATGCCTTGTTACCCCATAATCGACTATCACATTAGCTGTTTAAAACTATTTTGTTTGTCCCTTAATTTGAACCCCCTCCTCCGCCCCTAAATGTAGAGTTACATAGCCCATCTACGAACCTGACCTTACCCTTGACCCAATGAATCCTCACACCAAGTTTCATCAAAATATCTCATTCCCTTCGAGAGTTATCGTGCTGACAGACGGACGGACGGACGGACAGACGGGCAAATCTTGCGATGTCATAGGTATCCCTCCACTTACGTTTTGGGATCCCAAAAAGACGCTCGAATCAACAATGTTTCGAAAATTCAGCCTGCGGCGCTTTTTGTGATATTCTCTATTTTATGGAAGGGCTCGTCATTTAATTGCGATTTTAAGCTAGTTTATTGGGATTGGGATTTGAGAAACATTAAAAGGTCGAACCTGCATGGAGAAAGTTGAATTTGGAAGGAAAAAAAAATGAAAAAAATCTTGCCTGCAGCGCTCACTTTAAGGGCGATTCTGACGGTCTGGAAAGCTCCGCGAGCTTTTGCGCCGGCTGTTTTTGCGACTTCTGCTAAAACTCGCTTCGCTTTCCAAAGCTGTTCAAGCGCTTCGCTAGTTTCCGCCAGCACTTGGAAAGCGAATCCACTTCGCGAGTGGAAAGTCATTTCGGCGCGTCAGCGAGAAGTTGTAAAGGTGCAACTACTTTCCGTTTGTTCTTGCGCTCGGCGGACTCTCGCTTCGCTTTTGGGAAGGCGAATCCAAGAGATCGCCACTCGCCAGAATCGCCCTTTATTTTATCATTGGTAGTACTGAGTAGCCTACAGTAGCAGTTTAACTGTAACCTATAGGAACAATACCAAAGGCTTCAATGGGATCCCAAAATCTAACATTTGATTGAAACAATTGGCTCATGTTTTCGCCATTTAGTCTTCGTCAGATTCCATGAATATTTTTTACTAAAGTTCAAAAATGGATTCAGAATGTCTTCTTGCCCCGATACCGAACGATTTCAGAAACAACTTTGAGCTTGAAGCAAATTTCCAGTTTCGGCCGAATTCGTGATGAACCATACCCTCCTTACTCCCTCAATGAATATCTTAGCGTCATTCTTTGTTGCTGGTTATGAAAGATTGGAACGCGGCATCTCTTGGCAGTTTCGACGCAAGAGTGTTAATGTCACTAGATGGCGCTGATTTCCGGCGTTAGTTTTAAATGACAATCATATCTGCATGAAAGTGCAGGAAATCCGGTCGGGAAATCCTGATCGTGTGGAAGGAATCCAGAGTGGAACTAAATTGCCAGCCATTTGAGACTACTTTTCCCTCTGGAAGTGATGATTGTGCCGAAATCCGGTCAGGATATTTAGACCGGGAGCAACCGACCCTGATCGTGTGTTCAAGGCAAGGAAGGAAGGATTGTCCGAAAAGAAAATAGTTTTCATATTCGGATTCAGCATGTCTCTTTACCCCTAAATCAACTATCTCATTACCTTTTAAAAATATTTTTTTTGCCCCTTAATTTTAAACCATCTCCCCAACCCCTAAATGTAAAGCTACAAATCCCATCTACGAACTTGACCTTACCCTTGACCCAATTAATCCAATATACCAAAGTATCTCATTGCGGCGGACATCCATATACAGACTCAGCCTCTCTTCTTACCCCTTAATCTGTCATCTAATCGAACTTTTGCTTTTAACAAATTTTCCGGTTTTGGCCGGATTCCGGGCGAACTAGTTGTCCGACGAGAAAATGGTTTTCACCATTGTATTCAGCATGTCTTTTTACCGCTAAATCGAACATTTAATCAACTTCAGATGAAACTTTTACTTTTAACCAACTTTCCGGGTTTCACCGGATTCCGGACGAACTACTTGTTCGGCGAAAAAATGGTTTTCACCATCGTGTTCAGCATGTCTTCTTACCTCTAAATTGACCATTTAATCAACTTCAAATAAAAATTTTACTTCTAACCAACTTTCCGGGTTTTGCCAGATTCCGGACGAACAACTTGTCCAGCGAGAAAATGGTTTTCGCTATCGTGCTCAGCATGCCTTCTTACCTCATAATCGACTATCACATTAGCTGTTTAAAAATATTTTGTTTGTCCCTAAATTTGCACCCCCTCCCCCACCCCTAAATGTAGAGCTACATAGCCCATCTACGAACTTGACCTTACCCTTGACTCAATTAATCCTCACACCAAGTTTCATCAAAATATCTCATTCCCTTCGAGAGTATTCGTGCTTACAGACAGACGGACAGACGGACATTTTTGCGATGTCATTGGTATCCCTTCACTTACGTTTTGGGATCCCAAACACAGAAACAGGATTTAGAAAATTTTCGCCTTCTTTTTTGTCTGCCCCTTCTATACCTGATCTATATGAAAAGGTAAAAATAGCACCAGCTGAATTTACCAATTTTACTAATCCTCACCTTCTAATCCTGAATTTTTTAGAACTTCATCCCTAACAAGCCCTGTTCAAGTTATGGTGGGTACTTCATTCATCAAAAGAGTGCAATCAATTAAAATACCTTGGTTTCCTTTCGGTAATCACAACAGTAATGAATGAATCGGTAATCACAACAGTAACCTCAGAATGTGCATTAAAATTTATATGTGATATGGTGCAGTCGTAATTGTAGGTCCTAGGTCATTAAGATCTTGCTTCTTGACAATTAGGACTGTCGAAGAATTTCCTGTTAACAATTTTGAGGACGGTTTCGTGGGTTATGACTCGAGGTTCGTGACCTGTCGAGTAGCCTTCCTCGTTAGCGATCAATTCACGCCATAACATCGTCCTTAATTTCCATGAAGTGGATCACACCCTTTCTGATTCTCAGAGCTTGATCACACTGGGCTCAAAAAGCCTCCTATTCGACAAACAACTGAAAATCCCTAGGGGACGTGAGTTTGATGGACTTTGTGGCAGCTTGGGGATAACGATGAGCAGATTGCAATTAGGGGTCAATTAGGGTACCGGTAATATTATTATACACGCTGTTTTGATCTAATTTATTTCCTTAATTTAAAACGACAGCATTCAGAATTAGTTGTATCTTGTTCTTTTTCTTTTTTCTACTTTTGCAACCCTAGAAGATACGAATGAGCCAAGTGTGACCAAGCTCTCAGATCGCAAGTAAAGGCCATCTTCTTTTAGGTCCATATTTGATCAAAGTTCAATGTACCGTTTCTAGCAACGTGTCATCTACCTACTTTACGAAAACATCTCTGCCGTTAAATACCTTGAGTTGGTCCGCTAGATGGCAAAATACTCAGTTGCGTTTTAGCTGATACCATGGTATCTGTTACCACGGTAACTGGATCTGCAATTAGTCGTTTTTGCAGTTATCGTGGTATCTGATACACGGTGCTCTGCAAAAACGATTATTGCCGAAATTGCACTTTTCGAAGTCATCCAAAAAGAAAAACAGATATCCAGTTACATCACTAAGTGCTAAACTTCTTCCTCACATTTGATGAAAGTGACATGACTCTTCAGATACCACGACCGGTTACCACGGTCGGACCGTAGTATCTGAATATCTGATACCACGATAATTGGCCAGATACCACGATAACTGCAAAAACGCCATTTGACCATGGTAAAAGTAGGTCCTAGTAGCCTACATCTGGAAGTACCCTAACTTGTGATCACTGGAAATCCGGGAAAACTTACTGTGACTAGATTTTCTGCCTCCTTCCTCTACCGCCCCCCCCCCCAGTTCTCGGATTTGATCCAGATTTCAAATTGAAAATCTGAGACACTTGTTCTTCACAATGGAATGTCTCGGGATTAATGGTAATGGTATTGAATTGTATTAACTAAAACGCAACTCTTGTTGATCCTAGTAAAGGCGACTTATTCAAAAAGTCTTCGTCACGCACTTCAGAAACTGAGATATTTTGTTTTAAATGTCTTTTACTTGTACGTCCTGTTTGAGTGACTTTTCAGATGAATTCAGCCTCCTTGACCACAAGGAAAAGTGTCGTGAGAATACAATTTATTTGAAGGAAGAACATACTAATGATGACGTAAAATTAGAATTGGAATCAGATTCGGTGTTTCTTTATCATAATGTGAATAACAGTGACAACATTTCTTATCTTAAGGAAGAACCTATCGATGATATGAACATCGAAAAGGAATCAACATTTCTTAATCATAACACGAATAACAAAAACAATATTGTTTATCTGAAGGAAGAACCTATTGTGATTGAAGCTGTGGACATGGAAATGGAATCTGCATTTCCTAATGGCAAGTAACTTTACTGACCCTAGAGGCGTTTTTTGGTGCTCCCACAAACAGTTTTTGGGTCAACTGTGGCTCGAAAAGAGTGTTTCCACAGTCTTTCGTGCAGCCCACAAGTGTGTTTCTGCGACCAGAGGCGTTACTAGCCAAAATGCTTGGGGGGGGGACTAGGCATTTACCGACTGGCTGGTAATTTTTACCGACTTTTTCTAAAGAAAAAACGACTGTTTTCAGCAACAAAAATGACATTTTTGAAAAAAATCAACTGATTTTCGGAAAAACCGACTATTTTGACGAAAAATCGACCATTTTTAAGAAAAAACTGACTTTTTTCATGAAAAAAATCAACTGTTTTGACGAAAAATTGCGGCGCTTCGAGCCGATTCATATTTTTTTACCGACTCGCCGGCAGCATTGGGGGGGGGGTGTCCCCCCCCTCCCCCCCAGTCGTGACGCCCCTGTCGACCAACAAGATTTTTGTGGCTTGCTTTGTGGCTCAAATTCAACAAACAACTGGCGAGGTGATTGTCGATTTTGTGGCTTGATTCTGCCAGGAAATTCAAATTAAGCAGCAAAATAGTGTCTAAGCAATAAGGGTACCTACTTTTTCAAGCATGTAGACTTAAAACCGAGGAGGCTTTTTGTACAGAATAGCAAGGAAATAAGCCTGGAGTTTTATTTATTGAGGTTTTACATGAATTTTCTTTTTATTTTTAGATATTTGAAATTACCGCCCAAAAAATAGACAAAACAGCGTTTCCGCGAATTTCAACTAGTTACTCGACCGTGTGCCACACAGTCGTGTTTCCTCAAACAAACACTCAGAAGTGTCTGGCCCACGACTGTGTTGCAGAAAAAGGCCTTAGGTTGTCCTAGCCTACCTGATTCTGTCTACCACAAATCCCTGATTTTTGGATACCATATGCCAAAGCTGGATATATCTAGCATTTGGCATAGCCTATGCCTAACGCTGGATACCCTTTGCCAAATGCTGGATACCTGCTTTTAAACTAACCCTGACCTACCTCAATATAAAGGAGTTCTGATTGGTTGATTTTTTAGCTTCACTCAAATCATCAATATTTTACTGGGTTACAGTATCCAGTACCTGGCATAGTGTATCCAGTGTTAGGCATAGGGTATGCCAAACGCTAGACATAACCAGCGTTTGGCATAGGGTATCCAAAAATCAGGGGTTTGTGGCTGACTGACCTGATGGAAAATTTTCAAGAATTATTTATATGAAATTGTAAAATTTAAAAGCATACAGTAGAGGTAGGCCTATGCTTATCAGATCCTTATGTGGAAATTTGTTGACAATGGACATTTTCATGCACTTGCTGTGTTTAAAGCTAACTACTAGTTAGCAAAAAAAAAAAAATCTGAAGACACCTGCATAGGTATTTTGCATCTTCATTCTACCATTTAGCTCAAAACTGCACTGTTCACATAAGCATACCTCTACTGTATGGTAGTAACTGTTGCTACCACTGCATGCTACTGTTAGCAAGACTAGATGCTACTATAGGAAGATAGGATGCTACTGGATACTACTGCTTAAGATTGACCCAGTCTGAGGCACATTAAATGATAGTGTTCTATACTATTAGATATCGATACATGCAACTTTCTTGTACAACTATCACACAACTACACTACACAGGCTACAAATTTTTCATCGGACACAAGTCAGCTCTATGTTATTGCAGGGTTGTTGAACAGAAGTTAATCTGGTCAGTTTTCTGCCTCATAACTTCTAAATCAGTTTAACATGATCCCTGATTTCGGATAGGCTGTGCTGCAGCAGAGGCAGAGGCGTCACGACCGGGGGGAGGGGGGGACGCCCCCCCCCCCCAGTGTTGTCGGCCAGTCGATAAAAAATAACCGAGTCGGCGCGAAGTGCCGCGATTTTTTGCCAAAACAGTTGATTTTTTTCATTAGAACATTCGATTTAAGTCGATTTTCTTGAAAACAGTCGTTTTTTTCTGCAAAAACAGTCGGTAAAGATTACCAGCCAGTCGATAAACTCCTTGCCCCCCCCCCCCCAAACACTTTGGCTAGTATCACCTCTGAGCAGAGGTAGGCTATGTTTTATTTTAACATTTCTCTTTTTGGGTTACCTTTGTAGTTTCCCTCTTAAATAACGAAAAATTAAGAACTTGAAATAATTGGCATCTTGTTCTACGCTACAGTAGAGGTATGCCTACTGTCCTGGCACAAACTTTAAGTTTGAAGTTGAGAAAAATAAATTTCATTAGAATTTACAAGTGTGTTCATTTTTCTATCTGAGGTATCTGAGCCTTGGTTTTGTTGCATGCTGCATGTCCACTTCTCGCCTCCTTCCGGGCTGATTCTTCCCACATTCGTTTTTGCACTGCAGTGCTTTCGAGGAAGACGGCAGCGCTTCTCAAGGACTGTGCACTTGTTTACCGGTCAAGTTCATGCTTCCCTGTAAGATGCTGCTTCACCCAGAAGAAATCATGCAGGCAGTGAATCCCAAAACGCATCTTGTGCTGCAGCAGCAATACGGCAGCACTATTGCAACAAAAACGAGGCTCTGATGATTTAGACTGCCATCTTCTCTTTTGAACGTTTGTTCCAGATTCGGATTGAGAAAAGGAATCAGGTTGCAGTTAAAAGACAGCTGACTAAAGGGACAGCGACATTTTCAAGAAAAGATGAAGCATGGCTGAAATAGATTTGAATTAAAGGTTTTTAGCAAGTATTTTGTAGTAAAAAATGCCTGATGTAGGTTTTATTTTTTTCTTCAGATGTCGGTCACTGTTAGCAGATGTTCACATAAGCATATACCTACTTTAATGCTTCTTCTTTTGGTGTTCCTAGCATTCACTTTACAAAACAGCATCTTCTGGTGAAAAATAAAAAATACCATTGTCAGTAGGTGGTGCCTCTCAGGAGCTTGATAGAAATTTTTTCCTTCACTGGCAGATGCATTTAAAATCAAGAGTCAAATTTATAAAAAAATTTCACCTCGATGCATAAGCATAAGGAGAGAACAGTTTGCTAATTGTCTAAGCAAGAAACAAAACTAAGTATTTGAGAGAGGTGTTCAAATAAACATACACTGTGTCTTTACTGTAATTTAGGCAGAATATAGGCAGGAGCGTCGCAAGTGCATTTTCGTTGGGAGGTGCAGAGCCAAAGTTTGACAAATCTTTCATAAAATGTATCTAATCTTAGAAACTGAGAATTTGAGCTTGAAATTACTTATAAATACTGAACAGAAAGAATTATGTACAAAGAGTAAGACTGAAGGGCATCATGAGAGATGATTAGCCAGCTACTAATGATTGTTTTTTCGAAGCCCGCTCGACAAGATATTTCCGGGCACGATTGTAGTAACAGCTTCTATTGATTATACCCAAGAAAAAGTTACATCGAGCGCCGCAGGCGAAAATTTTCTAAATCCTGTGTCTGTTTTTCCTATAGGTTACAGTTTAACTGCTACTCTAGGCTATTCAGTACTACCCATGATAAAATAAAGTGAGCGCTGTTGGCAAGATTTTCTTTTAAGTTCGTTTTTTCCTGCCAAATTCAGCTTTTTCCATGCAGATTCTTGCTTTTAATGTTTCTCAAATCCCAATCCTAAAACTAGCTTAAAACCCCAATTAAATGACGCGTCTTCACAACGGAAAATTCTACTATGTCGCGGCAGACTTGAGTTTCAATCGAAACGCGGCTTTTCAGTGGCCGGCGATCATCTTGCGGAAGGTAGCTCACTGCGTGAATACTTATTTTTCGTAAATCTTTTCGTCAAGCATAAAACACAGGTAGCCTGCAAGCGGCCACAGATACCACATATCCGACAGGGAAATTCCAGTATTTAAAAATCGATTATTCGTGAATAGTGGAGCAACGAAGTAACACACTTTCATCGGGTATTCAAGCCTCTTCAAGTGAATAAGTGATGGGTAACTAGGTAGTCCTATCTCAGACCTTTTCGGTTAAACTTTAAATGAACTAAAGTTGTTCGGAATTCCGGATATGTATGGTAGTGACATAGGACATAAACACCACTTGGGGACATAAACATTATCTTACTAAACAATTACAACCTTTACTTTAGATGAAAATCTGCTGGGAGATTGCAGTGAAAGTGAAAGTCTTACCAAAGATGATGAAGGGCAAACAGAAAAACCTTTTGCTTGTGAATTGTGCCAGCAAAAATTTACCCGTCTGTACAACTTGCAGGCACATATGAACAACCACACAGGAGAAAAGCCTTACAGCTGTGAATTATGTGACAAAAAATTCACTCGGCAGCATCACTTGGTCGGACACATGAACAAGCACACAGGAGAAAAGCCATACCCATGTAAAGTGTGCGATGCAAAATTTTCCCACGCCAGCAGCTTGAAAGCTCACTTCAGAAGACACACGGGAGAGCAGCTATATCCTTGCGATGTTTGTGACAAAGAGTTCTACAGTAACAGGGACAGGACTTACCACATGAGGATGCACACAGGCGAAAAACCTTACCCCTGTGATGTGTGTGGTGAAAGGTTCTTTCGGGCTTCGCACAGGAATAATCACTTGAGAAGGCACACTGGGGAGAAGCCATTCTCTTGTGTTTTGTGTGATAAAAAGTTCACGCGGAGTGAGAGCACAGTTCGCCATATGAAGCTCCAGCATAAAGGGTCTGATGTAGGCCAGAGCGTAGTTTGATAAAGTTCTCTCAAGCAGGACGTGAGTTTGACTTTCGGCCAGATGCTTCGTGTCCTTATTTCATACCACAGTACGAAAGTATACTACAGTGTCTTTTATGAATGAAACCGTCGGCCAACTTCGATGGCGTGTGAACGAATGATAAACGAACGAAAAACTGTGTTATCCTTCAATCCAATCATAGTTCGAGGCCTTTACGCCCAATATCCATCACTTTCTCGAACGATAAGCAAAAGTAGTTCACGAGAAGCGACCTCGTTCGTCTCGTGCCGTGAAGCAACTTATTTGTTTGGGTCTCCCCGCGCGTCAGAATGTCTGCGGAGTCCCCCTTATCCCTCTCACCGTTACCGAATCCGGTCCGGAAGCCAAACAACATATTCAGGCCACATAAACTCAGTACTCCCTAGCTCTTGTGCGCTCACACAATTTTTGATCCCCCCGCTCCTAACTCCCCCAGTCACCGCTGCAAGTGGCTCGGGCAGACTTTATATATCTAAGTTTTCAGTTCACGACCCAAAAAATATCACTAGAATCGGACCACCCGTTCGTAACTTCAACACAGTAGTTGAAACACATCAATGATATTAAGCATTGTCCTAATAGGTGTTGTAAGGTGTATTACGGCGTATAAAGATTATTACAGATTCCTCTTTTCCTCGGAGCGCGCTGTAATAACGTGAATAAGGAAAATAGACTAGCGCTCTATTCTGGCTTATGCAGGGCCAATCAGATCGCTTGGTTGGTTCCGCCAGCGGGCCGAGGAAAGAGAGGCGTCGTCAGGGTTGCCACGGGAAGCACTAAAGTTCTACTTTGGTGGAAGCTGAAGAAACAACTTTTCTAAAAAATAACACGTTTTGTTCTGTTGCGACTGCTTACTGCTAGTTCAAGGACTTGTGCTGTCCATCCGTAGATTTAATTGCTTTTTACAATATATTGGGCGTCAAATGTACTGGTGTACTTCAAGTAACACTCAGAGCACTTTTCTGATCTTTAGAAACTTGAAAAACTGTATGAGCTTGGCAACACTGCACGCTGCATTAATAAAAACCTCTCTGGTTCGTATTTGAACGGGCGTGTGTATTAAGACGTAAACATCGCGTATAGCGTTATTCAGCTTATTACACCTATTAGGACAATGCTTTACCGATTCCCTTCAGTCAGCTCCCCCAAAACTGGTCGGAGGGCAAGTCCCATGAAAGTTTCATTTCTTGCGACTGACTAGGATTTCATTTAGGATTCACAGTTAATGGAAATCTTAAACAGTTGTTGAATAAATCAGTGTTTGCGCATCAAAATTACGTCAGACCAGTGAGTACCGCTCGCAAACCGTCGTTTGGATGTTTCAAAAACCGAACAACGGGATCTTCTGCCTGGACGAACTTTTAAAATACCCGTGTCACTCTTCCCATCCATTCTCTATCTCCGTTTCCGTTGAGTATTTCGCAAATTTCATTTTAAATTAATACTATTTAAATTATGTTACGTTAATATATTAAAAAAATCACATCCGTCTTTCTATTTCTCATTTTCTTAGCTAGACATTTTGCTAACACCTGTGATTGTTGGTTGTCATTCAGATTTGGTTCAGTTGTTCAATGTCCTTACTTAAACTCTTATAGTTGATTCTGACTGTTTTTTTTTAATCAAATTATCTAGTTTTAAATGCAGGAAAATGCTGATGCTTTTCAAATGTGTGAGCCTTATCCTTTATGAAAATATCTCTTTGAAACAGCACATTGATTCTTTGGCTCAGAAACTCAACATTTTCTTCCATAAAACATCCTTCGGTTGATTTATTTCGTCTGGCTCATTCTCGTATGAAGTCTTGGTATATGAAGAATTTTAAAGAAAAAATTATTTAAACAACTATATTAAAGGACACCTGAACGATGAAACCATACTTGAACACACCATGGAGAATGCATTTACAGACATGGCCACGGAGAGCATTCTTCTCCTGAGCGTGACGTTTTCATAATACGGATGTTCGTTTCTGGAGGTTTGCACATGCAGACTTCAAGACAAAAAGCGCAGTTCATTCAAATCTTGTACAGCGCTGGCCGGATCGTATTAGAATTTCTTCTAGAAATACGTTTGGGCTTAACTGGTTAAAAAATATTCCAGAAGAAGGGTTGATTGGAGATATTTGTTCATTTCCAAATTGTTCAGTACTGAAATAAGGATAGATGCAAAATGGAGCAAAAATCATAGCTTGAAAACACTATTTCGTATTTGGATTGGGTTTTCTGCAGGCAATGTTAACGGAAGTCATACAGATAGGGATGATACTTGGAACTCTTCATTCAGGTGTCCTTTACGATAACATTATTGAAAGAAAAAAAATATTGTTAGGACTCCGGCGTGACTCGGAGCGTGTTCCATCCTACTTACCGTAGTTACTACGCATGACGTCACGACTTCTGGCTTTTTTCCGTCAAGGCTGGAACGATTTTTCTATTTTTCAGCAGGATATCATGCCACGGGCGAATCCGGTCAATCACGTTGCAGAGATGTGTAGTTACTACGCTTACCACGCTCCCGAGCATGGTAAGCCAATAGTAACTATTAGTTACTATTTCGAGAAGGTTGAAACTGTCAGCGTAGTAACTTTTCGTGAGAATGGAACGGAAATAGTAACTAATAGTAACTACTGTTAGAAGGGTGGAACACGCTCTCGGTCTCGCGACGTCTCCAGACGTTTTCTTCACGGACTCGGTCTCGTCTCGTCTCGACCGATTTTTGTCCAGGACTCGGACTCGTCTTGACTCGTGAGCCTGACTTCGGACTCGGGTCTCATGGACTTGCAACACTCTGCCTAGATCCGATGTAGCCTACAGGACGGGTTGCCGATCTCGAGTCATATAACCTCAGAACAGGCTAAGATCTTGCTTCTTGACAATTAGCTCTGTAGAAGAGTTTCCTTTTAACAGTTTTGAGGCCAGTTTCGCGAGGTTTTAACTCGAGGTTGGTTACCTCTCGAGTAGCCCTTCTTCGTTAGCGATTGATTCACGCAATAAGATCGTGCCCAGAGTTCTCCGCGGTTCCACGAGGTGGATACACCCTTTCCGACATTTTCAAATCGCGAGTAAGACCTTCTTCTTTAGGTTCATATTTGATCGAAGTTCAATCAGGGACCCATAAATTTCCTGTAATGACTCGCCATTCAGGGAGCTTGTCATTTCCTATGCTTCTATGTTGCTATGTTGCCCGAGCCTCATCTAGTTTCCAAAAATTCCGCTTGGGTCGAATCGGCGTTCTTGCTCAGATAGACAAAAATTGTTGGGACTATTCAGCATGCCACCCGGTACCTAAGCTAGGACAAAAGATCCAGGATACTCTTCCATTAAAGAGAAATATTCCTAGTTCAGCACAACAGCTGCGAAAAATTTTGTCTATCTGGATAGTCGGGTATTTTATCCCCGTGGGTATTTCTCGAACTATCTGACGGTCGGTCAAAAGTGCATCAGAAATCTCTTATTGACAAGCCCCTTGAGTGGCGAGTCATCTCAGGAAATTTATGGGTCCCTGGTTCAGTTAACTCCTTCCAAGTCTTAACAACCGTTCCTAGCAAAGTGGCATCTAGCGACTCTACGAAAACATCTCTGCTGTCAAATACTTCAGGTTGTTCCGCTAGATGGTAGAATACTTTTTAGATCCTGCAAAACGCAACTTCTTTAAAAAGCCTTTGTCACGCGCTTCAGAGATTAAAATACTTCCCTTTGAAATGTCTTTTACGCGCACTTCCTGTTCAGTTGACTCTTCAGACGAAGCCAGCCTCCTTGACCACAAGGAAAAGTGCTGTGAGAATGTAATCTATGTGAAGGAGGAACATACTAATGGCGATGTAAAATTAGAACTGGAATCAGATTCAGTGTTTCTTAATCAAAATGTGAATAACAGTGACAACATTCCTTATCTCAAGGAAGAACCCATTGATGATATGAATATCGAAATGGAATCAACATTGCTTAATCATAACATGAATAATAGAGACACTGACAGTATTGTTTATGTAAAGGAAGAACCTATTGGAGCTGTGAACATGGAAATGGAACCTGCATTTCTCAATGGCAAGTAACTTTACTGACCCTAAGGAACTCTAGAGGTGTTTTTCTGTGCTCCCACAAACAGTTTGTGGGTGGACTGTGGCTCGAAAAGAGTGTTTCAATGGTCTTTTGTGAGGCCCACAAGTGTGTTTCCGCGACCACTAAGATTTGTGTGGCTCAAATTCGACAAGCAACTGGCGAGGTGATTGTCTATTTTGTAGCTTGATTCTGGCAGGAGATTCAAATTAAGCAGCAAAATACTGTCTAACAATAAAGCTAACTACTTTTTCAAGCATATAGACTTAAAACTGGGGATACTTTTTGTACAGAATGGTAAGGAAATAAGCACGGAGTTCTATTTACTGAGATTTTACAGTAGAGGTATGCTTATGTGAACGTCTGATTTGGCAGCAATATTTCAGCCCTTCCAGTCATACACAAATCCTCAATTTTTGGGCATGGTGCCCCAACCTCTGGCATGCCTGCACGTAAGGGCATGGTGCCCATACTTTGGGCACCATACCCTTGAGCATGGGCCTGGTACCCCTGTGAAATTTGGTTAAACTGAGACTGGCTACATACCTAAATAGGGTCTTCTTCCACTTCTTTCCTAGTGGGTTTACTCTATCCTTTTCCAGGTACTTGCCACTAGGCTACTCAATCCTTTCCCAGGTTGTCACATCTAGGTTACTCTATCCTTTGCAGGTAGTCATCGCTAGTTAGAATGGATGTGGCAAGCTTTTAAATTTTCTTCCTTTAGAAATTAAATTTCCTTCCCTTCCAAATTCATTAACATTGTTCGCCTTTTATTGTATTTCTTTTGGGTGTAGGGAGTTTCAATAACAATTTTTAACATGGTAAAAAAAAAAAATCGCTAAAAGTAAAAACAATATTGTATTTCTTTTGGGTGTAGGGAGTTTCAATAACAATTTTTAACATGGTAAAAAAAAAAAAATCACTAAAAGTAAATACAATAAAAGGCAAACAATCTAATGGAAATATTTGCTCCAGTGAACAGATTGAAAAGGTTGCCTCATCCATGGTACCTAGCAGCAATTTTCTGAAAAAGGATAGAGTAAACCCACTAGAACCCATTAGAACCAAAATGGCCTCCAAAAAACTCTATGTATCATAGAAGTGCTCTAACATTTTGAAACTTGGAAAATGAGGCTGGATAGAAAGTAAAATCAGGTATCTTTTGATCTAGGACAGGAAGAAGACCCTATTCAGGTTTGTAGCCAGTCTCAGTTTAACCAAATTTCAAAGAGGTACCATGCCCATGCTCCAGGGCATGGTGCCCCAACGTAAGGGCACCATGCCCTTACGTCCAGGCATGCCCAGACGTTGGTGCACCATGCCCAAAAATTGAGGATTTGTGTGTGACTGTATCAAGTTTGTTATTTTTCTTTTCCATTTTCCATTTTTATATGCAAGTAAGAAAGCAGTAGTGGAACAGTTAAAAAAGTATTCGAATAAGCATACCTCTACTGTACATGAATTTTATTTTTATTTTCAGACATTTGGAATTACCACAAAAAATTGACAAAACAGCGTTTCCGCGAGTTTCAACTAGTGGCTTGAATGTGTGGCACACAATCGTGTTTCCGCGAAAAACACTCAGAAGTATGTGGCCCACAATCGTGTCACGGAAAAACGCCTTAGGTTATGGCAGGATATTGAACTGAAGTTAGTCTGGTCAGTTTTCTGCCTCATAACTTGTAGGCTAAATCAGTTAAACAGTTTAACATGATTCCTGATTTTGGATAGGCTATGCTGCAGTAGAGGTATGTTTACCTTGAATGTTTCTCTTAATTTCGGGCTACCTTTAAATTATATTAAATTAAATTTATTTGTAACCCGTCTAGGTAAAGATGGAGTATGGTAAAAAATAAAAGAGAGAGAAACAACCAAAATAATTAAAATTCAGTACCGTAACCCGGAACATCAGGGAGCTCCATGGGTGGCTACAGTTTTCCTTCATCCTGCTGATGGATCTCAGGACAGCCGCAGACGGATCAGCTATACAGAACTTTTCGATGAGATGGCTGTTCCTTGTCTAGTGGGGGAGGCGTAGGAAATTTTTAGAAAAATGGAATGAATTTGACGAAGATTTTCGTTACTGAAGATGGTCCAGAAAGGGGAAAGATAAAGAACGTGTGGAAGAGCAGTGACATTGTAGGTGTAGGCAAGAATTTTTCCATTAAACCGCAACTTTCCAGAAACGATATGAGTGCGTTTTTGCAGATACCATGATATCTGTTACCACGGTAACTGGATCTGCAATTAGTCATTTTTGCAGTAACCGTGGTATCTGATATACAGTATCGTGGTATCTGATATACAGTTGCTCTGCAAAAATGACAGTTGCCGAAATTGCGCTTTTCGAAGTTATACCAAAAGAAAAACAGATATTCAGTCACATCACTAAGTGGTAAACTTCTTTCTCACCAATCTGACAAAATTTGATAAAAGTGAGACAACTTTTCAGATACCACGACCAGTTACCGCGGTCGGACCGTTGTATCTGAATATTAGATACCACGCTAACTGACCAGATACCACAATATCAACAAAAACACCTTTTGACCGTAGTATTAGATACCACAATAACTGCAAAAACGACTTTAGACCGTGGTATCAGATACCGGGGTATCTGCAAAAACGCAACTATGGGCACAAGCTCCACTGATGCGCTTCAGCAAATGAACTATCAGTAATTTTGAGTGGTTTTCATTGAATCTCCGATTGGCAGTCCTAGGTACGTCAGACTGGATTTGCTTTGGACTTGGCATCCTATAAGGTCGATGATCGTTGGCTCACTCGAATGGTTATTAAAGTATGAAGTTGAGAAAAATAAATTTTATTAGAATTTGCAATTGTGTTCATTTTTCTATCTCAGATATCTGATGATATAGACTGCCATCTTAAGGCCTTTTTCCGCGACACAGTTGTGGGCCATACACTTCTGAATGTTTGTCGCGAAAACACGATTGTGTGCCACAGTCGAGCTACTAGTTGAAACTCGTTGAAACGCCGTTTCGTCTATTTTTTGGGGGGTAATTTCAAATATCTAAAAATAAAAATAAAAATCATGTGAAATCTCAATAAATAGAACTCCAGGCATATTTCCTTACCATTCTTTACTAAAAAGATCCTCAATTTTAAGTCTATTTTCTTGAAAAAGTAGTTAGCTTTATTGTTTAGACACTATTTTGCTGCTTAATTTGAATGTCCCGCCAGAATCGAGCCATAAAATTGACTGTCACCTCGCCAGTTGTTTGTCGAATTTGAGCCACAAAGCGAGCCACAAAAATCTTGTGGGCCGCGGAAACACACTTGTGGGCCGCACGAAGGACCGCGGAAACACTCTTTTCGAGCCACAGTCGACCCACAAACTGTTAGTGGGAGCACAGAAAAACGCCTTTAGTTGCGTTTTTGTAGATAGCACGGTACCTGATACCACTGTCTAAAGTCGTTTTTGCAGTTGTCGTGGCATCTGATACCACGGTCAAAAGGCGTTTTTTGCAGTTATCGTGGTTCTGGTCAGTTATTGTGGTATCTGATATTCAGATACCACAGCCCGACCCTGGTAACTGATCGTAGTATCTGAAAAAGCCATCTCACTTTCATCGTTTTTTGTCAAACTGGTGAGAAAGACGTTTGGCACTTAGTGATGTGACTGTATCAGTTTTTCTTTTGGGATGACTTCGAAAAGCGCAGTTTCGGCCGGCAATTGTCGTTTTTGCAGAGCAACCGTATATCAGATACCACGGTAACTTCGAAAACGGCTAATTGCAGATCCAGTTACCATTGTAACAGATACCATGGTACCTGGCAAAAACGCAACTCTTCTCTGTTGAACATTTGTTCCAGTAGTGCCAGATTCAGATTGAGAAATGAACATCAGGTTGCAGTTAAGAGACAGCTGACTAAATAGACAGCAAAATTTTCAAGAAAACATGAAGCATGGCTGAAGTAGATTTGAATGAAAGGTCTTTAGCAAGTATTCTGTAGTAAAAATTGCCTGGTGTGGGTTTTATTTTTTTCCTTGGCTATCAGTCACTGTTAGCAGACGTTCACATAAGCATATCACTACTTTAATGCTTCTTCTTTTGGTGTTCCTAGCATTGACTTTATAAAATATCATCTTCTAGTGAAAAGTTAAACATAACATTGTAAGTAGGTGATGCCACTCTGGAACTTGATAGAAGTTTTCTCTCTCACTTGCAGATAGCATTTAAAACCGAAAGTCAAATATACCAGTTTTTTCAGCTTGATGCAGAATAATATAAATCAATGATTGGGAGAAGGAGAAGTTTTAGAATTGAAAGAAATTACTTAGGTAGCGTTCAAGTCAATTCAATTCAATTTTATTTCAACACCAATTACGGACTAGCCGAATAGCAGGGGGTAACGTCAAACATGCATTAAAAGGTAACCAAAATTGTCAACATATGCTAGAAAGTGGTCAAATTACAAATAAAATACTGAGAACGAACATTATAAAAAATAAAGATTGGGATAATAGACACCGGGAGTAAAATGCTAACCTACTAATTTTTGTTATGTAGGGAAACAAAGGAGGGAACAAAACTATTCTTGTATCTCACATGTCGGCAAAACACTGGTTGAAGGGTAAGGACTGGTTCGGAAGCTTGTCTTTGAGGCCTCTCCCTTTCTGTTGTAAAGTAGGGGGGGGGGGGGGGGGGGCAGGATGTCGCGAAGGACTGGGTTCAGAAGAGTCTGGACACCCAACTTTAAGCAGAAATTTTCACGACGATGAGACAGGGTTGCCAGATTATATTTTTTGAGGAAATGGATATAAGGGACTTCAGAGATTTATCCGTTATTAGGAGAGCTCGGTATTGTATCCTCTCTAGGGCATCCGATTGCTCGCGAGTCACGCCAAAATGCTATACAGGACAGCAGTATTCTAGGACTGGGCGAATGAACAAGAAATAAAGTAAGGAAAACAAAGTAAGTTATTACATGTATTCAAATATCAACAGCTACTTCATCAGCTTCATCAGCCTAACGAGGACCCTTGCCAAGAAGGGCCGAAATATCGCTGATGAAGCATCGTAGCTGACGTATCCGTTGTATACATTAGTTTAATAGATGTTTCAAAGTCAGCTTGGGCTCAAGGAATATTTATCTACGAGTCATTACAAGTTATGATGATAAGAGGAGTGGCAAGTTCTGTATTGTGGTAGTTATAAAGCTCTCTGGGACGACAATAATAACAACACGGATCTACGTCATCACTCTTACGGGAGTTCCTGCAGAACCGATAGTTACTATCACTTATGATGCTCATATGCAAAAGGCTCTGGCACCCTCAGAGTATCCTTACCCAGTAAAGTATTGATGATTAGATTGAAATTTGGATAAACACCCATTTAAAATTTATTTTTGGTTGATGCAGGTTGGCACAGGTTGACTGGCATTAGTTGCGTTTTTGCAGATACCATGGTATCTGTTACACGGTAACTGGATCTGCAATTAGTCGTTTTTGCAGTAACCGTGGTATCTGATATACGGTTGCTCTGCAAAAATGACAGTTGCCAAAATTGCGTTTTTCGAAGTCATCCCAAAAGAAAAACAGTTATTCTGTCACATCACTAAGTGCCAAGCTTCTTTCCCACCAATTTTACTAAAATTGATGAAAGTGAGAGGACTTTTTCAGATACCACGTCCAGTTACCACGGTCGGACCGTGGTATCTGAATATTTGATACCACGATAACTGCAAAAACGCCTTTTGACCGTGGTATCAGATACCACGATAACTGCAAAAACGCAACTATTGGCTTTTGGTAAGCTATAAGCTGGATTTAACATTTGTCATTGTCTTTGATGTTCACAATAGAATGGATGAATTAACGGGAAGAATTTAGTATTTTAGTTATTTAACTACAATTTGTATAGGCTTTGCCCAGCCCAGGGGTGAGTTGGGTTGACCAAAAGGTGAGGCACCCCAATGTGGTTCTTGTAAACCTAAACCAATAAAATATTGATAGTCTACTTTAGGGTGCCTCGTCAGGCTATTTTCTAACGAGGGTTTGTTGTAGATGATCTAAAAATAAGAGGTTTGTAATATACTGGAAACAATGGTCAGGCTCTGGAGTTACGCAGTAGGTCTCAGAAAAATGAGATTGATTTTAGGGGATGTCCTTGAGATTTACCCAAGGCTGTTTCATGGCTTAGGCTCAAGCCGGCATTCGTTTTTTTTTTCATTATTGAAAGTGGGAGGATTGTTTGACATGAGAAGTCTCCTTTTTGTGGGAACTTGAACTGCAATCAAGGATGCTAAGATAGGCCTATATCATTTTTGCATCTGCCCAGAGTTATGTAACATGATTGCAGGTTTGTGACTCTGCATTGTCCGTGTGACTCTTCTTTCGCTTTTGCAATAATATGGATTGGTTGTGCTGTAAATTTGCTGAGAACTCACTCCCCCTCCCAAATAAATATCCCCCCTTGTTACTAATTATTTTAATAACCAATAAAATTTCACGTTTGTTGTTCATTTGTGCCTGTTCGGTTCTTGATTTGTTGTGAATTTTGTCTTAAGCTTTGTGTTGATGGTTTATTATTTAGATGTTGTTAGTTATTACTGTGTGTTTATTTATTTTCTCCTTGTTGCCTATTGTTTAGCTTTTGCTATTGTGGCAATTTTCCCATTAAACCTTAAACCTTATTATCTTTCTGGTGTTAACAGAGGGGGTTTGACTAGGGATTTTTCTCAATGCAAAATACTGTTTGTCCAAAGTATTATGACGACTTGACTTGCGTGTGTAGATGCATTCTGAACCTGACAAAGTCAGTATCCGTACTTCACGTACCATCAGGTATGAATGTTGGCGTGTTCTTACAGTTCAGTTTCATTGGATTATATTTAAAGCACAACTCTTACTAGAAATGATCTTTTGCCTATGAAAAGGATCAGAAAAAAAGTTTTCCAAAAATACCATTACTTTCCACCTCTAATGAGCGATTTTCTTTTTGGCGCTTGTCCACACTATCTAGCCTTCCCGCTCTCCGACGCGGAGGGTGGGAGCAAAATGTTTGAAAACTGACCGCGCCGTGGTTAAAAAGTTGAAAAACTAAGCAAGTAAAAGAAGTAAAAAACAAAAGATTCTCATATCCTTATGTTTGAAAGAGTTGTCATGGGACGTTGAAGACTCCGGCAAACTTTGCTCTGTGTGACGGGCAAAACTCGGCATGGCCGAAAAAGCGTTAAAATTCATGCTCACAAAACGAAACAATGGAGAAAGGTGGGGATTTTAGAAGGTTCAAGGTTCTTATAATCCCACAAGGGAGCTAGGTATATTATAAAAGGCCGAACAATCAAGAGGGGTCCTTTAAAGACAAAAAATACAGAAGGAAAACACAAAAGAAGTGGTTGGCTAGGGCAGGGAAATAACCTATGTTGATTAAAAAAAAACACAGAATCAACTAACTGAACACCCTTCACGAAGAAAAAATGAGGAGCGGAAAATCTAACCTATGCTTTCGCCTTTAACTGAAAAAAAGTGAGAAAACCAAGGGAAACAAGGGACGAGAAAGAAAGAAAACGAAGAAACAGGGGGGGGGGGGGGGCGGGTCTAAAAGAAGAAAACAGTAAACAATGTTTCTGTAATGACCTTTTGGTGGTCGCTTAAATGAACTAAAAGGTTGTTCGAATTCCGGATCCTATGGTAGTACTATAGGATATAGGACATAAACACTGCCTTTAGGACATAAACAGTTTCTTACTAATTACCTTTACTTTAGCTGAAAATCTGCTTGGAGACTGCAGTGGAAGTGAAAGTCTCACTAAAGATGACCAAGGGCAAACAAAAAAAACTTTTGCTTGTGAATTGTGCCAGCAAAAGTTTACCCGTCTGTACAACTTGCAAGCACACATGAAGAACCACACAGGAGAAAAGCCTTACCCCTGTAAATTCTGCGATGCAAAGTTTTCCCACGCCGGCAGCTTGAAAGCTCACTTCAGGAGACACACAGGAGAACACCTATATCCTTGCAATGTTTGTGACAAAGTGTTCTGTAGTAACAGAGATAGGACTAACCACATGAGGATGCGCACAGGAGAAAAACCTTACTCCTGTGGTAATTACTTACTCCTGAGTAAACACATGAGAAGACACACTGGGGAGAAGCCATTCTCCTGTGATTTGTGTGATGAAAAGTTCACGCGCAGTGAGAGCACAATTCGCCATATTAAGCTGCAGCATAAAGTCTGATGCAGGCAAGAGTGTTGTTTGATCCAAGTTCTTTCAGGGAGAACCTGACCTTAACCTTTGGCGAGATGCTTCGGGTTCCGGTTTTATACCACAGTACGGAAGGATGCAACAGTCTTTTATGAATATAACCGTCGGCCGACGTCACCGACGTGTTGGTCATGAACCAAATTGTCGAAAAGAATAGAATAGAACAGTAATTTATTCGCTCACACTTTCAAGGTTACAAACCCAAAATTGGTGAGTACTGTCATGCACAAATTTATTAGTATAACATATACATTTAAAAATACGTATAAATGGTCAAATGCTATTTAAAATTTCAACAATCTTTGGTATAAAACTATTTTGGTAACGGCTGTGTTTGGACACAACTGGTTGGAATATTGGGACCTTCGTAGAGACTGCTCGCTCTTGCCTTTCCCTTACATTGTTGTATGGGGGAGGGAGAAACTCATTGTAGATGGGATGCGAAATAAGTTTTTTACCGATCTCGAGACATAGGTTCAAAGCCCATATAAAGCTTGCATAATAACTGTTGGCCAGATGCTTCGGATCCTGATTTCATAGCACAGTACGAAACATGTTACAGTGTATTTTGTGAACAAAACCGTCGGCCGACTTCGCTGACTTATGATGAACGAACGATAAACTGCGAACGAAACCTTCACCGGACTTTGTCAACATTTCGGTAATGAACCAAATCATTGGCCGACTTCGCTTGACGTGTTTCGTCAACCTTTTTTACTCGCATCGTTAATTGTAAATAGATTGAATAATATGTGTTATGTTTGACAAGTCTTAGTTATATCCAAACCAGTCTACCACAAACCCCTGATTTTGGGAAAGCCTATGCCAAACGCTGGGTATATCCAGCGTTTGGTATATGCTATGCCTAACGCTGGATACACTATGCCAAATGCTGGATAGGCTACTGGAACCCAATAAAATATTATGATTTCAGTGAAGCTTAGAAATCAACCAATCAGAATTCACCTATAGTGAAGTAGGTCAGGGTTAAGATGCCAACAGCTATCCAGCGTTTGGCATTGGGCATCCAGCATTAGGCATAGACTATGCCAAATGCTAGATATATCCAGCGTTTGGCATAGGGTATCCAAAAATCAGGGGTTTGTGGTTGACTGAATACTGATCCAAACTAGTGTAGAATTATCTTTTGTGTAAGTAGAAGTACTTCCGCCATGCCCAAAAGTTCTGCGCCATCTAGCGGTTTAAGGGTGAACTATAGTGTTCTCTTGGGTCATCTGATGGTACTAGCGCCACCTAGGCTAGTTGCGCCATCTGCTAGCAATACCCTCGCCATCTATTATTGCTAGCATCTAGCGTGTTTAAGGTTGAACTATACTTTTCTCTTGGGTCATCTAATGGTAATAGCGCGACCTAGAAGCTAGCTGCGTCACCTGGCAGCAATACCATCACCTTCTAGGATTCATCTGCCAGTAATATTAGTGCCTTCTAGAATTGCTAGCACCATCTAGGATCGCAACTAATATAGTATTAGTACCAATCACCAGAAGCAGGGGAAATGATTTTCTGTTGTCTACAAAGCTTTTCCACAATCAGCTCCACCAAGAGTAAAAAAAGAAGAAAAATCGGTATGACTAGCAACTAGCGATGCTATCTACTTTATTAGATGGTGGTACTCGGTGGTAAAAGATAGTGATGGGTTGGATTCGCCCTTGAGAATTATTTTATACCTCTTGGGTTTCGAACTCGAGTAGGCTACGTAGGATCACTCCCACTTAGCCATCACTATCTGACAATTTGACGGAAAATCATTTTATTCTGTTCCAAAACAACATCAGAATTTTCCGCTAACCTCAGCATCCTCTGGAAGATTACAAAAAAACCTTTCACACAAATCTTCTATACTGCGAATAATTTCATCGTTTTCCCGAACGCCCAAAGTGATGTTAATGTAATTGCTAACCCCTAGTTTTCCTTTCATGTCAACTTTAAATTCAATTTTAACTCCACCGTTACTGTAATCGTAGTCTTTCGCAAACTTCGCTCTCCTCCATTGTTTGCCATCATGCTGGTTTCGGATAAAAACGTTGTGGTAGTAATTGGTGGTGCTGTTAGTTTGACCGATGATAGCTCTTGAAATCAGTTGACTGAATGCTTGCGACGGTGCTTCGTTAAGTTGGCTGAATGCTTTCGATGATGCAGGGTTACTCATTTCTAATCTAAATACAAGAAATTGATCATAGTTAGGTGTTTCTAAAAGTATTTTCTGGGTGATGATACTGGTGGTAGTGGGGCAAAATCCAGTATTTCTAATCCAAATACAAGACCTTCCCTACGCCTCCGAACAATCTTTGTACTCACTGATAAAGGGGGGAGGGATAAATAAAAATCAGTTCGTTTAAATGAAATATCTAAAGATACAGGGCAGTTCGACAAAGGTGTGAGAAGAAACAAAAGTAACTGTTGACTATAGAAGTGTACTTCGCTAATTGCCTTTAGAAGAGACACTCAAAGGTATATCGAGTAATCTTGAAAATACACATAGGTGGAATGAAAAAGTAATGGAGGGACTTAGTGGCTTGAGGTTTCGTTCTGATGCACTGTACAGTTGACTTGTATGTACTACTATTTTTTTCCAAACTACTTTTATACCCATATCGCATAAGCCATTATTTCACTCAATGCTGCGTAGAAAAAAAAGGGTCATTACACGAGCAAGCTAAAAGCTTTACGTCAAGTTTTATAATAATAATAATAATTATCTGTCATTAGGTAAGGCAATGTTACATTATCTTTTAGGCTGAGTGCGCACATAAGTGAGTGGAAAAGTTGATACCATGTTAATTCATATCAATCAAATAGTGAATTTTAAAATGATCATTGCTTCAAAAAATAAAAGTAGTAATTATTTGTCATCAGGTTCTAATGTCACATTCTCTTTTAGGCCGTATCATTCATCTCGAAACCGAAGCATGTAATCAAACAATTATTGTCAAAGAATAGGCCGCGGAATTAAGTGCTTGCTCGATTCGTGAATACTGAAGGATAGCGTACTCATTTCACGTGTGTACATTTTTAGTTGTCATTACAAGAGTAATAAATAACAGAAAATCTAGTTACGAAATAAAAGCTCGACTCACCAGGAGTTTATGCCTCTCCCAAAGAAAGCAACACAAAGCATTCCCAGCCAAAGCATCACCACTGATAAGCTTTCCTAACTAGAACAGATTTGCTAACTCGTATCTGCAAAAAATAACAAGAGCTGTAAAATCATATGCCACATGCAAGCATCGTCCTAGCACATGTGGAAGTACCTTAACCCGTGATAACCGGAAATCCGGGACCCCCCCCCCCCCCCCAGTGCCCGGATACGCTCTGGTTATGTCAACGATGCGTTAAGGATATGTGCTTGCTCTTCCCACAAAGTTTCATCCCGATCCCTCCACTCTAAGTGTGTCACGATATTCCCGATACCCTCCCTCAACCCCCCCAGAGTTGTCGGATCCCTTCCGGACGTAAGTGCGACATGTGAGCCACGTGTTCTTTCCACATGTCAAGTTTCATTCAAACCCTATCACCCGTTCGAAAGTTATGCATGGCTCAATATTCCGGATACCCCCTCCTTCCACTCCCTCCACGATGGTCGAATCGGGGAAGTAACTATTTCCAAGTCAGTTTGGTCGGGTCCCTGATAGCTGCCAAGTTTCATCATCCTAGCGCATCTGGAAGTACTTTAACCCGTGATAACCGGAATTCCGGGATCCTACCCCCCCCCCCCCAGTGCCCGGATTCGATCCAGTTGTTTCAACGATGTATCAAGGATCCTACCCCTCCTACAACTCCCCCCACAAATGTCGGATCCGTTTCGGACGTAAAATGGGACATGTGACTTGGCCGGAAGGCAAGTGGCACAAAAACAGGGTAGTACAAATTTCGACGATTTTTTTCTATTTTTTTCTTTTTTAGGATTGAAGTTGACATAAAAGGTTATTCATATAAGTTTTACTCTATAGCCTAATGCGCTTTTTGTTCGAGACATTCGTCAGATCCACCATGAAAAAAAACAGTCTTCTCCCAATCATGACTAATTAAGCTTGACGGGTATTAGTATATAACTTGCGCGTAAGGTGTAACAGGACAGTGCTAAATCGCATTTTACGACATCAGTGTCTCACTAAGTCATCACCAGTGTCATCACCTAAAAAGGCAAAATGTATCCAGAGGTAAGAAACTAAACTTTGTTATTCTTCAGCATTCTGTCTTCACAGCTGACTCAGTATCTGACTTCGGAGCGTTAATTCAGTATAATGATGAACTAGATTGATTCTCTTACGAACTTTAAATATAGAATTACTTATAGATGCATATTGATTGATTTTTTTTTTATTATTATTATTTATTATTTTTTTTTGTTTTCCTTATTATTTTTTTTTTCAGCAAGCAACTGAATAATGAACTCTTGTTGAAAAGTGCCAGCAAAAGCGTTAAGAGTCCAAAACATTTACGCTAGTACACAATGGGTCAACATTTGTTCATATTTCAGGGTCATCTTACATGCTACGTCTGCGCCTACGGCGACACCTGCGAGCTCCATGGGTTCAATGGCCATAAGGAGCTATGCCCGGTCCATTTGACGGAGGACGTGTGTAGCACACAGAAAAGGGGGCTGTATCGGACACCCCTCAAGAACGGGGAACGGGCGTGTGCCCTTTGTCATGTAAACGGTAAGGCGGGTTTTAATGATCATATTTCCCCACCGAAATTATAGCTCAGGAGAAAGTTTCAAGTTCATGACAGTGTGCTTCCATTTACAAAGCCCCCCCCCCCTCCCCGAAAGGGATATCAATTACACTCAGGTAATTCTAGAGCTGGTAATGTAAGTTGAATTTCAGTCCCAATCTCCCCATTTTCTAGGACTCTGTGGACTGCAGCGATTTTCAGCACGCCAGCGCTACTGCTGGGATCACAGTAGCTACACCTGTCCCGGTGGCAAAAAGGGGACGCAATCGGAGTGTAGCACTCTAGAGCATTACTGCGCAGAAATTTTTGAAGAAATTGAGGAGATAGAGACGTCAAAAGGAGGGCTGCTACCGACTCCACCACCCCCAGTGACAGCAGCTGCATCAACCGGCCCATCAAATTTTCAAGTGGCAACAACATCAGCTGCTGCTAAGTACCTGCCAGCAACATCAACTACAGCATGGCCAAGCTCAAGCACCTCAACAAACTTAAGAGGTGGTCAACAGCCTCAGGTAGGCTTGACTAGGCCAGACAAAATAAGGCTTGTGGTTAGCAATCAGAAGGTGGGGGAAAAGAGGAAAGCTGATGAAGAGGTTGCTATGTACTTCAAGAAAATAAATAATTTTATTTTATTTTACAATAAAAGGTGACTTTATTTTCTTCCAGTTATGTTGTAAAAGACAGTAAGGAAATAATAGTATACTGCACCCTCCCCTCTCTTCGACACATATGCAACAACAAACACATGCACACACACACACACATACAGTTGAAATTATTCATCAGGATTATCAACATCAGCATGAACTAGCTCAAGTAGCATCTCGAATTTAGGGGGCATCCACCAGCCTCAGCTAGCAATCCCAAGCTGGGAGACACGAGAAAACTACAGGATGACCTGGCACATTTCGTTTAAGAAACAAAAAAGGTTAAGGAGATGATATACTATACCCTCTCCTCTTCTAAGCACATGTTCACAAACAAACAGATTTACACACAGAGTAGCACATACAGCTTTTATAGTGCAAGCCACAAAGCTATACAAAACAAGAAAACTTCAGCAGTGGTGATGCTCTGTTACTTGTTGTTTTATCATTATTCTTTTTTCTTTTTTTTTCAGACCATCAGTCCCCCAACTTATGCAAATGACCATGGCTTAAATATGTACGACAGTGAGGGCGAAGGTGCAGCTGAAGGTGAAGATTCCCCCTCAGATAATCCTTCCATACCAGGGTCTGGAAGCAATCGTGTATTACATTCTCAGCAGGATGGTAATGCATATCAACCTCTGGACAGACCAACCCAGCACACCAGGTCCTACAGGTTCTTGACATCAACTCTGGAAATGGAAGAGTTTCGGTTTGGTGAACTTATAAGACTCACCACAGAAAATGTTATGCAACGTATAATGTTACATGTGTCCCAAAACTCTGGTGCTAAGCTTCAACTATACACAGAAATCATCTACACAAGTGAACGAACTGGTGAAACAATGGTTTTTAACCCATCCACAATTATGACAGAACTTCGGCTGTTCGATGATCATCGGGCAAAACTTAGGTCTCTAGTCAACAAAATGCTGCAGGAGATTGAAAACTTTGAAAACAATCTTTCAGGACTGACATTTGTCTGTACAAAATGCATTGATTTAAAGTTTACATTACTAAATGTACCACACTTGAGGAAAAGTGGAAGTGCTAGGAAACATTATCATAAACAGTAAAATAATTTTTATTTTCAGGTGTCGCTGGAGGGTACTGGCTACCTATTCCACAGTACCTAGTCAAAAAACTTTGTATTTTGAACCCTAAAATGTCTTACACTGGAAATGACTGTTTCCGCATAGCTGTGGAGGTAGTTTTTATAAAAGAGTGCCAAGGAAATATTAAAAGTAGATCAATAAGCTGCAAATATTTGCAGGGTAAGCTTGAGAAAATAAAGACTAGTGTTGGTAGGCAACTGTGCTGGCGTGTATCATTTCCTTTTCCAACAACAGCTGTAGGATTGGAGATATTTGAACTGGACAATCCTCTGATTGCTGGGAATGTTTACCGTCCAGACCCACAAAAGACTGTTGACTGCATCAGACGATCAACCAGATTCGGTTCTGATATTATAATATTAAACTTGCTATTCATAGATGACTTTAACAACGAAACGATGGAGGTTACGGGGCATTATGCAGCCATTACACAATTTGACAGACTATTTGGATCAGACAATTATCATCAAAGGAGTCACTGTAGACATTGCGCACTAGCATTCTCAAAAGATGATCAGTGTAAAGAGCATCAAGACAAGTGCTCATCACAACCCACCCCACCCATTTATGAAATGCCATCAGGAGAGAAAACCACTCTCCAATTCCAAAGTTTTCACAAGTTACAATGTCTTCCATACATTATATACTATGACTTTGAGGCAAGTCTTGCAACCTCTGAACAAAGTGTAGGAAAAAGTAGCCAAGTTCTACATGATCACGTTGCTAATTCTTGGAGTCTACTTTGTATGAAAAATGGTTCTTCCATTTTCCATAAGGAAACCTATGTTGGAGTGGAAGCAGGGTGCAAATTCTTGGATGCTGTGTTTATCCTACAAGCAAGGATACTTGAAGAAATGAAGAATTCACAAGTCCCAATTGATCTTTCCACAGTACCAAGCAACTACGGTGACATCACAGAATGTTACATATGTCAACAAGCATTGCGAGGAGACGGAGTCAGAGATCACGATCACTTCACAGGTTGTAATATTTATGAATTTACCTTCCTTCTAAATCATCCTATAAATATAATCCCTTTGGAATTTTTTTTTTTTTTATTTTGTTTTTGAATAAGCACTTTTATTTAGTAGTGGCAACTAAACTTCTGCTGTCACTGTCAGATGAAAGACTATACTAAAGCCTTTAAAGTTTGTTTTCGTAGAAGAAATATACTAGATCCTTGATGGTCTAAAGAGATAAGAGAGTCAATTTTTAAGTCCGATGCTGCTCTGATTTAGGACTTATTTCATTTTCTTTTACAGGACGTTACAGAGGGAAGGCTCACTCGAACTGTAACTTACAGCTGAACTTCAGAAAGGGTTTCAAGATACCAACCGTTGCTCACAATGCTAAAAACTATGACTTGACAATTATTATGTCAAGTTTCGGTGATCTGATTTCCAAAAAGCTGGCTGCTGGAATTCCGCTATCATTGCTTCCTGGTCTAAAGAAAACTTTTGTCACTCCAACCAACTTCGAGAAGTATATCGCTGTTCAGCTTGATTATATATTTTTTATAGACAGTTATCAGTTCATGTCTTCGATGATAAGCGCTACATCTTACTAAGTGGTCTAAAATCATATGCCTTTGGACACTACAGAATAAGAGATCGAAACTTATGGCAGGATATGGACAGATCTGTCCTATCAGATAATGAGGATTGAGTGTAACGGATTTCCCTATGAAGTGTTGTACCGAGTGAGTTACTTTAACGACTGATACCTTGTACAAACTGTGATATGTTTTATAGCATTTATTTTCGATACATAAAATCCAGTTTAGTACAATCTTTATTCACACAATCCAACTTCAATGTCTCCAATCCAATATCGAAGTAAGATGACAGCAGACCTTCGATCACGAAGTCTTTCAGCTTCGGAAAACGGAAAGCATATCTAAGATCTGCTGATAAGAATATCCTCTACACCTCAGCAGCAAATAGAACAGGCACTGATAGCCACATGACACTGTCTCAAAAGACTGTAGCTGTGCCACCTGCTGAACCACAGTCTTTCCTCTTCCCTTCACGAAGGTACTGATGTAAGGTTTATAATGATTGAATCGGAAACCCAAATGGTTCATACACCTCCGTCCTTGTTCTACTCAAAATCAGAGCTATCCAGTGACCTTCGTTTTTGATTTTCGAAGGTGAAGTATTGCTGATGGGTTCCATGTGTGGAAAGTAAATCCCGAATGGAAGGAGCTAGCGCTCCTTGCTAATGGGTTCCATGTGTGGAAAGTAAATCCCGAATGGAAGGAGCTACCGCTCCTTGCTAATGGGTTCCATGTGTGGAAAGTAAATCCCGAATGGAAGGAGCTAGCGCTCCTTGCTAATGGATTCCATGTGTGGAAAGTAAACCCCGAATGGAAGGAGCTAGCGCTCCTTGCTAATGGGTTCCATGTGTGGAAAGTAAATCCCGAATGGAAGGAGCTACCGCTCCTTGCTAATGGGTTCCATGTGTGGAAAGTAAATCCCGAATGGAAGGAGCTAGCGCTCCTTGCTAATGGGTTCCATGTGTGGAAAGTAAATCCCGAATGGAAGGAGCTAGCGCTCCTTGCTAATGGGTTCCATGTGTGGAAAGTAAATCCCGAATGGAAGGAGCTAGCGCTCCTTGCTAATGGGTTCCATGTGTGGAAAGTAAATCAGTGCCATCAGAGTAACACTTTCGGGTAGAGCAGTAGCAAATGTCACTTCAAATCGCATGCTACCAGTCTTTATAGGTGTCAGATCCTGGGTCCTATTTAGATCAAAGACCATCATCCCGAAACCACTTTTGAACATATCATACGAAATCCCATTTTCAAACAATGGGTCGCTATCAAGAGCTGATTGTGTGAGGTGGTAGAGTAATCTATATGACTTATCGGGTACTGCGATACTATACAATGGGACTCCGTTTACTTTTATTGATAGATTTGACAGATCGAACAGGACACGAATCAATATCACCCAGCACTGCACTACTTTTAGCAAATGCAATACAAATACGAGAAGGTAATTCCCCGTTTATGAAACTCGAGTCAGTGTATGTCAACGTTCCCTTCGACAGATGACGCTGGGTTGCAATTAATTTCGGTACCAATAATTTGATATTATTATCCTGAAGCCTCAACTTTTCAATTGCCAGTCCGACGCTTGTAATAACTAATAACATTTTCCTCAAATACAAAACTGCTTCTTTTATTTGTACGCTGCATAGAGGTGAAGTGGTGGCCGATCTACGAAGTAGAAAATTGTTGGGTGACATTGTTAGCCTTAAATCCACTTTCGTGTTTGGAGGCAACCACTGGTTAACAAAAAACAGTTCATGGTTAATTTTACCAACAAGATGTAATTTTTCGCATGCATTCAAACTGGTGTTGACATCATGGTTTGTTTGATGATAATATCCCAAGGCACTACCTCTGCTTTTCTTATGACTCTTCGGTGTCATAAGCATAAACTGTATGTAGTTGGATAAATTGTTACCACTACTGACCAAGCTACCATTCATGTATACTTGGATTTGTGAAAACAGATTAAATAAAGTGTTATTTTAATAATAAACTCCGTCTTCAGCCTTGGGGTGTTTCGTCTTTTCACCTATTTTGACAACCTCAAGTTTGAATTCAAAAAATGAGTTCGCAAGATCGACAAATGTATCATCATTTGAAAATACTCTGAATTCAAGAGGACTATTCTCGGCTAGGGGAGCAACTGGGAAAAATGGTTCATGATACCCATTTTTCACACTCACATTAATACTTTCAGCATTAAACAAGTTCAAATTGGATGGTATTCCAGCTCCAACATCAGGATGGGGTAGATATGACATACTTATAAGAAGTCGGTCTTTACTCTTCTAGTGTCAGATGCCCTTGCGACGATTCTTTTTCGTCCTTCTTTCACCTTTCGGCTTCTCTTAACTTGACGTGGCTTGTGTTTGATTGCAGCTGTATTCCGTCTCCTCTTCGGAACAAGACTGATAATCTTCGGGGAGGTTTCCTCCTTTTTAATCCTGATCCTTTCTGCAGCAATTTACCACTAACTTTAGAAGCTGTTTTGCGAAGATTGTTTTTAAGACTTTCTTTAAAAGCTTGACCATTCCCAAAATCTCTAAGCGTATCCGCAGCGAAAGAGCTAGCGCTTGGTAAGAGATACTTCTTCGCAAGGGGGACAAGACTTCGAAACATTTGTGAAAAGACAGAGCCAAGTCCATACCCAGACTGGACAGTCTTACCACGATAAAATTGCATACCAGCCCCATACTGGGGACACAGAGTATCATAGTAACAATCAATATCCGGGCATATGAAGGCATGGCGGTGACTTTTCATTTTACTGCTCGGAAATGACAGGTTATTACTGATATCCCTCTACTTATCGGTAAAAGTTTACCCCCTTCTGTTTTCAATGATATCAGACAGAGCTCTAGTTCCTTACTATTCACAGGAACATATATACGTTCATATATTTCCCAAGAATGTACTTCGTCTTTAGAACTCTTGCGGTTCAGTATTCTCAAAAGAGGGACATTCGAGCTTCCAACCCTCACATTACCAATGAATGAAGCATATCGTGTTATAAGAGGCATGGAAGCCAGGTTGAACATCACCGTGCCTGCCTTGTGCCTTTTCATACTCATTTGTGATTTTCAAAGTATTATCCTTGAATCCCAAAATATCCTTCATGTCATCGGACATCCAAAGCTTATCATTTTCTTTCAATCCAATAACAGTTACACGCTTAAACTGTGGTGAGTACACGATATTAAATTTTTGATGTTTAACATCGTGTACGTTCTCAGTTATATCCCTACATAACTCGTCAACTGATCCGTACTGAAAATAGGGTAAGGTATATCGTATTGGTGGAGGCAGACCGAGAGGCCAGCCAAATAGTAAAATCTGTGCTTCGTAATGCCCATCCTTCCTGATTACATAGTAATTATTTGTAATTATTACCTAAATGGCCGCACATTCATATGCTACGTCCATTCTTACAGGAGGGCTGAATTTAGTCCAGAACTCAGCGGATTTGTTTTCAATGTTGAAGGGCGTATCAACATTGGACACAAAACTGACATAAAAATCAGACATTACCTGCGTCTTTTGCAAAAAACCCAGGAATCAAAAGCGGATGTATACCCAAGCCACCGAACCAAATACTGCACTTTCCCTTTATGATTCCGCTTCTTAAGTATTTTTTCTATTTTATAAACCCCCCTGTCCGAAACTTTTTGTAGCTCATTCTCGTACCAACCTCCTATGATTTCTTCATCTTTATAATCAACAATACTGTATGTTATCGGGTTTGTATCCAAAATTTTAGAAACCTTAAATAGCTCTGTACTCCACAGGTAATTGCCTTTATCAAAACTAGACAATGTACAAGATATTCGCACGGTATCCCCAACCTTATATTTCGGGTTTCGCTTTCTTTCTGTAACGTAATAATTTTTGTAAAGTTCAGAGGAGTTTACCGATGACACGTCTATAGGCGCGGGATAGTTAAGTGACCTATGCGGTTTCTTATTATAAGTCGCAATAATTAATTGTAGGTCTTTAATGAAATGGAAATTGTTTGAGAATGAGCAATATCGGGATATTAAAAGCCTCAGAGTTCGGATAAATCGTTCCGCGATTGAACATTTAAGGGGGGAAGCGCTATGATACAGTTTTGTGCTATATTTTGATAAAATATTCTGAACAGGTTTATTAATATATTCTTTTCCTCGATCTGTTTGCAAAAGCGAGAAACGATTTTGTGAAACTATAGTATCTCATGCTGAAGCAACTTCTTTCCCTTGCTTTGTTTTGAGAGGTAATGCATATACATTTCTAGAAATATACTTGATATGAACATCCCCAGAACTAATAGATCTGACTGGGCTAAATCATTCCTATGAAATGCTATAGTTTTGCGGTAAACTGGTGGTCGGAGAGGGTGGTCTTTGCTTTCTTGTCAATATAGGGTTATAGACACAGCAGGTTAGCTAGGGCTAAAATTCTAAAAAAACAATCCCTATGCGTTAATGTTTGTTCTGTTTGTGATCTTGAAAACCCTAGAGTTAGAGTTAGTTTTAGAAAAGTGCACTTTGCCTTTTCTGCAGCCAGTTTTTTTTTTTGATTCAGGCATTTATGGTGGAGAAGCCTGAGCCTGAAGTTAAGTTGACTGTAAAGCTAATATATTTTTTAAACCCCTTCATCTGATTTTCTGTTATTTTTCTTTAATACTGAGCTAGGTAATCAAGGAATACAAACTCATCTTTCAGTTGAAAGTTTCAAGGAGTTGTCTGTCAAATTTTCTATTCTGCATAATAAGCAGATGAACATTAAGCAGGTAAAGAATTAAGCATCTATTATGGTCCAAGCACCTACAAAATAAACATAGAATAAATAAACAAAATCCATGTCAGATCACTTCAAACAGAACTGTACAGAAAACTTCAGTTTTGAGAGAGTAGCAAGGAAACTTAACTAAAGTGTTGCACCAAGCACTTAACATTGGCTATGCAACATCCAGTTTCTAGTCGGCCAGCCAGAGAGACGGTGGTAGCTTCTAGTTTTTTGTTCTGGCTGTTGGGGGACTCCAAATTTCCAGCTTTGCCTTTTGGAAAGTAGATCTGTGAATTGCCACTATCTCTCTTATGTCACTGTATTAAATCATGAGAATTAACATGCGACAGGTCTCATCAACACCAATCCTCAAAAGTAACAACCAATATCAGCTACGAAAACCAAGCCACAAACAGCACATAGGTTAAGTTCAGACACAGGTTAAGTTACACACAGTTCAGTTTATTTCCAACTCATGAAAAACAAAAAGGGGAGGGTGTGTAGCCCTAGTGACGAAGTCCAACAAAAAAAACACAAATAAAAAAAAATAGTTTTAGACCTAAACTAATCTGTTAGTCAGATTTGATTGGCCTGGGTATAAAATGTGTCTGTTATCTTCTAGGAATCTTGAAAGAAATTGAGCTGAATGAACTAATCTTGGAATGCAAAGGCAGTTTACAGCAGGATGATGATTTTCAGGAGCATAATGGCTGGAAAAGGGAACCAGAGATTTTGAGTGACCCGGTCAAAGATATCTCACTTGAAGATACTACCTATAATTGTAATGAATGTGGTTTCACGTTCTTGAAGTCATCACATCTCATAGCGCATTTAGAGACACACAATCTTGAGAAGTTGTACAGATGTCCTGAGTGTGATGGCTTGTTTACTTACTTCTGGAGCTTGAACTACCACCTGGCCTGGGCTCACTCTGATAAGAGAGGTTTGAGTTGCTTGGAATGTAGCAGCAGTTGCTGTTTAGTCCTAGCCCTAGAATGTTGTGTTGAAACTGACCAAGTCAATCACTGCACCCTCTGTGCAAAAAGCTCATTGAAGAAAAGCCACCTTGAACTATGTCCTGTTCCTTGTGAGTTTTGTAAGATACCAATCCCAAGTTCAGTTCGTCTCGGGGCTCATCTGGAAAAATGTAGCAGTTTGATGGTGGAACATGATAAGGCGTTCAACCCCAAGCACCATGCTTGTGTCTTCTGTGAAAGAAATTTTACTAATGTCAGTCAAGTTAACAGACATTTGAGGATCCATACAGGAGAACAACCGTATTATTGCAACCTCTGCGGTGCAAAATTTGCTACAAGTAATTAGAAAACAATGCATGTAACAAGACTGCACACAGGAGAAAACCTTTTTAGCTGTGAAGTGTATAATAAAAAGTTCGTCACCAATAGCCAAAAGAGACGTCAAATAGGGGTTCATACAGGAGAAAAGCCACACTTGTGTGACCTCTGTGATAAAAAGTTTGCTACTAGCAGTGAAAAGAGAATACATTTTGAGAGTGCACAGAGAAGACAAACCCTTTTTGCTGTCAAGTGTGTGATAAAAAGTTCACCCATAACAGCCGCAAGAGGACTCACATGAGAATTCACACAGAAGAAAAACCTTTTGGTTGTCAAGTGTATAGTAAAAAGTTCGCCAGTAGTGACGGCATGAAGATTCACATGAGAATTCACACAGGAGAAAGGCCATTTTCTTGTGACCTCTGTGAAAAAGTTTACGAAAAGCAGTAACAAGACAATGCACTTGAGAGTACACACAGGAGAAAAACCATTTTGCTGACAAGTATGCAATAAAAAGTTCGCCAGTAGCGCCAACAAGAGGAGTCACATGAAAGTTCACACAGGAGAAAAACCTTTTGGTTGTCAAGTCTGTAATAAAAAGTTCGCCAGTAGCAACTACAAGAAGATTCACATGAGAATTCACACAGGAGAAAGGCCATTTTCTTGTGACCTCTGTGACAAAAACTTTACTAAAAGCAGTGACAAGACAATGCACTTGAGAGTACACACAGGAGAAAAACCTTTTTGCTGTCAAGTGTGTGATAAAAGTTCGCCAGTAACGGCCACAAGAAAAGTCACAGGAGAATTCACACAGGAGAAAAGCCATTTTCTTGTGACCTTTGTGATAAAAAGTTTGCTACTAGTAGTGAGAAGACAATGCATGCGAGAGTACACACAGGAGAAAAACCTTTTTTGCTGTGAAGTGTGTAGTAAAAAGTTCGCCAGTAGCGGCAGCAAAACGAGTCACATCACAGAGGAGAAAAGCCATTCTAGTTTTTGTGACCTCCGTGATTAAAAGAGAGAAACGTTATGGTGGAACACCCAAAAGGTGAGAGTTGAAAAGGCGTTATGCTTCTGAACTTCTGATAATATGTTTTTGATGGAAAATAGCACACTTTGTCGAGTGGCTGTGGAAGACACTTTGTCAAGTGATTGGGAAAGTCTTGAACGACCTTAGCGCCGAATCATATGAGAACATACAGAAGAAAAGTTTGATTTGCAAAGTGTACCTGGGAAGATGGCACAAGAAATAAATTATGACTGCATGCGTGTGAGAATAAAATCAGGAAAAAGTATTTTTCGTGTGAACTTTGCTGCATAAAGTTTGTTTACCTTTGTCATTCCTCTTATGTCTTTTCAGTAGTACTTTAGAAGATAAATGCGTGAACAGATTTGTATTCGAGACAATTATCCCGATAACATTAGCTGGGTTTTTTTTCATCTACAACTGTGTCCTTTACCGACGGAGTACTAACAAGTCCTCACCGATTTTCGGGTCCTAAGACGTTGGTGACGGGTTCCCTGTAACTTCACTGTCCGTCCTTCTGTCAGTAGGTAACAGTAACTCTTAAAGGGCCCCTCTTGCTTATTTTGCCTTTTATAATATGCTTAGCTATATGGAATTACACTAAGCTTCTAAAATCCCCACCTTTCTCCATTGTTTGTTCACGAATTCTTAGCGCTTTTTCGGCCTTGCCGATTTTTCCAGTCACCCAACGAAAAGTTTGCCGGAGGCTTTAACGTCCGCTGACAACTCTTGCACACATAAGGATGTGATAATCTCCTGTTTATTACTTCTTTTATTTGCTTAGTTTTCCCACTTTTTAACCAAGGCACGTTCAGTTTTCAAATTTTCTGCCCCCAGCCGCCGCGTCGGAGAGCAGGAAGGCTGGATATTGTCGACAAGCGCTAACAAGAGAATAGCTAGTTTTAGGTGGAAAGTAATGGTATTTTCAGAAATGTTTTTTCTGATTCACTTCATAGGGAAAAGATCATTTCTAGTAAGAGTTGAGCTTTAAAGGCGTTGAGATCTTTTGTTGAAACTTGGTGTGACGATCTTTCGCGACAAGAGACAGAGGTCTGTTTTATAATTTGCTTCACTGATCTGTTTACATATTGGGTCATGTTCTCGCATGCCCGAAGACCGACTGCCCTCAAGAGTGTATCGGTTGAAGCCTGAAGGGAGACGAAGACGAGGCCAACCAAGGCACACATTGCGGGGGCAGTATGATCCGGATCTCAAGAGGCCAACATTTCCCTCACTCCAAAACGGGTGGATCGAATGGGCCCCCCCCCCCCCTCCCATGGTTGAGAGAATCGTACTGTCAGTTGTATGCTTTGAGCTTGTCTGTATGACTGTCGACCCCCCCCCCCCCCCCCCATGGTTGAGAGAATCGCACTGTCAGTCGTATGCTTTGAGCTTGTCTGTATGACTGTCGAACGTTTGAGCTTGCCAGGATAACATAAAGGCAGTTACCAAACGCGAATTTCGCCTGTAAATGAACTTTTTTAGTCACGTGGCTACGGAGAGTCGTATGTTTTGAGCTTGTCAAATTTACTTTGTGTGTTCTGGGTTTGTCAGAACGAAAGTTCAAATCGTCATATGTTTAATCGTGCCAGAATGACACCAAAGTGTGAATTTCGCCTGCAAATAACTCGTTTCTTGTAGTGGTTAAGAACCGATTTTCTAGTCGCATTCCAGAGACAGTCGTAAGTTTTGAGTTTGTTTTGAACTTGTCAGAGTGATATAAACACAGTGACCAAATCGTGATTTTCAACCTGTTGCCCAAAATTTGAACACAACTGGTCTTGTGCCAAACCCTCTGTAATTTAGCAGAATGCAAAACTTTTGCCTGCGGCGCAAAGTTTCAACAACAATGGGGTCTGGGGATCTTCTTATCTTATTTTGAGCGTGTTCCATCCTACTTACCGTAGTTACCACGCATGACGTCACAAATTCTGTCTTTTTGTCGTCAAGACTGGAACGACTTTTCTATTTTCCAGCGGAATATCATGCCACGGGTGAATTCGACCAATCACGTGACAGAGATTCGTGGTTACTACGCTTACCACGCTCCCGAGTGTGGTAAGGAAATAGTTACTAGTAGTTACTATTTCGAGAAGGCTGGAACGGTCAACATAAAGCATGGAGTAAGGTTTTAAAACAAACCGGCCTTGTAAGCACTGACGGGCCTGATCATTGCATCATTTGTTTGTTACTGTAAATTCAAAACAAATCTGCTTCGTACCTTTTACTCTGGGTGGCCATTATCTTTTTTGGAAAGAGCCGCGTGGAAGCACTGCCACGTACCAACTTCCGGCAAAATATATATATATCTGTATTGAGAAACCCAAAGGTCATATACAGGAAATAAACAAACAACTCATAGGAAACTAAACAAACTAAGAAACAGCACTTCTCAACTCGAGTGCTTTTTGCACAAAATTACCAATATAAACAATAACTCTTGGTGACGTAGAGCGTAAAATACCAAGAAGCTGTCCATCATTCCCAGAAAATAATGAACCCCTTAAATGCGAAAGCTCCTGGCACCTGAAAAGAAAATGATCCAGACCATCCCCATCAAGATGGCAAAGAGGACAAACACGTACTCCATCCGGACACCTAGAATTCCACGAATTACCACCACATAGCGGTAAACAGTTTTCTCGCACCTGAATCCAACACTTCAAAAACTTAAAAGGTATTCCTAACTTAAAATAAAATTCACTGCCGAAAGACTCTTTTACTTGCCTGTAATAAACTAGACTCGGTGACTCATCCAATGCAGACCACCATTTTTGGATTTCTTGATCATCTAAACGTTTCTTAAAACTTCGGTAAAAATTGGAAGGGTCATTTGTCGGACCTGCTTCATTCCAAACAAAAGAAAAACCTGTTGTATTCAGTATATTTACAAGTATGTAAGGCAATGATGACTTTTTACCCATTAACCATTTCATCATAACCTGCTTTTACGAGCCGGTCATTCGGTAGTTCAATTATCCTTAACCAAAATCTTATCATTTGCAGGATTCTCATCTTTCTTAAATAAAAAATACCAAAATCACCTCTCATTACTAAACTATGCGTGGTTATATGGAGACCAAAAACCCTTTTAAAATGTTGCAGCTGGAGCGTTTCCAGCTGTTTTGCCTGTTCATGACCCCATAATTCAGCACCATAATGCAATGCGGGCAGCACTTTCGTATTAAATATGTGTTTATGCATTTGCAGGTTCTTTACTCCCATAATTGCAGGGTTTCTATATAAAGCACACAGCGCAGCTTTCCCTATTGTTGCCATTGCTGTGATATGACTTTGCCAACTACTGTTTGTTGACAGATGAAACCCAAGGCATTTAACCTGTGTAGATGTCTTGAGCTCAATTCCTTTAAAATGAAATTTTCTATCTTGAGAATTTGATTTAACCCTTCGAAAAATTACAATTTCCGTTTTTGAAGTGTTGAGTTCTAGACCTTTGAATCAAAAAATTCAGCAGCCAAATCAAGTAGTGTTTGAAGTTCGTCCGCCGATTTTGCGACCAAAGCGGTGTCATCCGCAAACAGTAAAAGTGAAAAGGTTAGGTTACATAGTTTAACAACCGGGGCCCACCTTTTCTCAAAAAAAGTCACAATATCATTTTAAAATATCGAAAATAATTTGGGGGACACTCGGACTTAAAAAATTTCACCTGCGGCGCCTTTCTTAGTAGCCCATTTACTATTTAGTTGAAGCGTGCGTCGTTTTAATGGGGTTGAAGCTTGAGATTTTGGGGTCTGGGCAACATTAAAAGTTAGAATTTGTATGGGAAGTAGTCTACTTTGTCAGTCAAAAGTAGGTTTCAAAACACTACGGAGGGTGCTCAATTTAACTTTTGTCTCGAGACGTACCTTAGAAACTGCTGGTTGGGATCTGAGCCACCTGAAAAGCCGAGTTTCTATGGGAAATAGTTGAATTTTGCCAGAAAAAAGGCGGATTTAATAAATTTCGCCGGTGGCGTCATTCATAGTTGCCTACCCTGTTATCTATTTAATTGAAGGGTGCGTCATTTAGGTGGGATTTTAAGCTTGAAATTTTGGGGTCTAAGCCACATTAAAAACTAGAGTTTGTGTGGAAAGTAGATCAGTTTTTGCTCTTATCAACAAAAATTCGACTGCGGCGCTCACTTTAATTTGAAGCTGCCACGTTTTCGAGACAAGGGCATGCTGGAATTCCTATTATTTCTTTATATTTTCTTCCTGTAATGGACTTTTGCACAATCTCTTAAAAATGAATGTTAATATTTCTTTAACCTACGGTGCTGCGTTTTTGGGATCCCAAAACGTAAGTGGAAGGTAAGAAAATACGCTGAATTCGTTTCTTAGTTTTCTTTTTTTCGCCGGACAAGTAGTTCCGGAATTCGGCCGAAACCGAAAAATTGGCAGAAATAAGGCAGAAAGTTTTCGTCAAAATAGATGACTTATAAGGGTAAACACACATGCTCAATCCATATCTGAACTTGGTTTTCTCAGATGATAAGCTATTTGGCCTTAATCTGTTTCTGAGTTTTGATATTAAAAATGTTCAAGGAGTCTGGCGAAGACAAGACCCAATTGTCTAGATCAAATATTGAATTTTTGGGATCCCATCGAAACCTTTGGTCTTGTTTGTCTTTGGAACCTAATAAATATTATTGCCGGGCATTCGCCAGTCGTATATTTTGAGGTCGTCATCCCACCCCCCCACCCCATGCTCAAGCACTTCGAACCGCCTCCACTATGGGAAGACATTACTGCAACCGCATAGCTTCTTGATGAATCGAGAGGCTTCGTCGACGCCCTATTGATGGCTTAGGAGGATCAAATGCAAGGTAAATCTGTCTTCAAGCTATCAGTACGATAACCTCGAAGGGGTTAAGGTATTTAGTGTAAACTTCTTATGGGGACCAAGTGGGTCAAAGTACAGGTCAAGTTCGTAGATGGGCTCTTTAGTCCTATATTTAGAGGATTGGGAGGGGTTTCGAATTAAGGGGCGAACAAAATATAGTTTTCAAGCTAATGATTTTGGGTAAGGAGACATGCGAATTCGAAGATCACTCGGAATCCGGCCAATAGCTCATTAGAGATTAGGTTATTCGGCTAATGAAACAATGCCGAATCCAATTTTGAACGCTATTTTCTTCCGGGATAAGTATTTCATCCGAAATCTGGTCTGGTTTCATCCGGAATACTTATTTGCCGAATAAGCAGTTCAACTGAATCTGGACAAAACCGGAGGTTTACAGTCCAAAAGTTTTTTTCTGAAGTCTTTTTTCACCGACAAGGAATTCGGCTGAAATCCTGCAACCCGGAAACTTGATACAAGTGGAGTCTGAATCTGAGGTCGTAGGCTACAGTGCAAGTTCTCTCTTACTACTCTCAAGTTATTAGTAGGTAAAGGATGCTATGCTAGGACTGATTTGACGTTGCTTTGCTCGATCTGCTGAAGTTGTGATATGAGAGCAAGAAATGCGACGCAGGAGCGGATCACTAAGCCTACAAATTGCCAACTAAGTTCTTTTCTTTCGAGAATCGATCTTGTTTTTCATTGCTGCTTGGGGCAAAAACGATTTCTAATAATTCAAGCCTGCTCTGAAAGGACAATAATCCTCGTCCTTGCAATCACCTACCACCCGAGTTAAAATAATCAGCACCTTCTAGCAAAAACTGGAAATTCCTGCTGGAACGGATTTGCCCTAATTCAAAATTTGAATTTTTCCCGCTCATAATGTTTGTTTGCTGTGACATCTGCTTCATCTGTAAGAATTGGTAACACGCTTCCAATTTTCCCGCTAGATCTATTAGATCGATTTTTCTGCAGGACATCACGAGCATGTTCCACCGTTCTAATAATAGTAACTATTACCAACTATTTTCGTTCCAACCTCATGGAAATTTACTACGCTGACCGTTCCAGCCTTCTCGAAATGATAACTAATTATTACCTATTTCCTTATAACGCTCAGAAGCGTAGTAACTACGAATCTCTGAGCGTGTTCCATCCTACTTACCTTAGTTACCACGCCTGACGTCACAAATTCTACCTTTTTGTCGTCAAGGCTGGAACGATTTTTCTATTCTCCAGCGGAATATCATGCCACGGGCGAATCCGACCAATCACGGGACAGAGATTCGTGGTTTCGACGCTTACCACGCTCCCGAGCGTGGTAAGCAAATAGTTACTATTAGTTACTATTTCGAGAAGGCTGGAACGGTCAGCGGAGTAACTTTTCGTGAGGTTGGAACGGATTTAGTAACTAATAGTTACTATTGGTATGAGGGTGGAACACGCTCTCTGTGATTTGATTGGCCTGATTAGCCCATGGCACAATATTCGTTCGATAAGTAGGGTGGAGCGCGCTCTACGCTTCCAATTTTTTCCGCTAGATCGTACAAAATGACCGAGAAAGAAAGGCGGGATTTACAAAAAGCGATTTCAACGCTAGTTTACAAAGAACCAGGGATGAACATTACATGTGCCGATTGTTGGAAGAGCTTTCCAACTTAACGGTACCTCTTGGAACATTTGAATCAGTGTGGTGTTTTCTTTATCAAAGAGGAATAGGATGAAATTACTGAAAGAAATTTGGAGGTGCAATCTCCTCAGCAAACAGGCAAGTGTGTTCAAAAAAAGTTTTGAATTACAGATATTTTTGGTAATAAAGAAATAGTCAGGTATATTTTGTACTATTTACAGTTTTTGAATGATCTGCCTTATTTGACCATCTGAATCTTTTGATACATTGGCTTGCTTGGTTTTGTTTCATGCTTTTACTAGTTGCATTTTTGCAGATACCATGGTATCTAATACCACAGCCTAAAAACGTTTTTGCAGTTATTGTTGTATCTGATACCATGCTCAAAAGGTGATTTTGCCATTTTATTCAAAGAACGTTTACAACGGATACGTCAGCTAGGATTCTTCATCAGAGACATGTCTGCCCTTCTTGGCAAGGGTCCTCGTCAGGCTGTCAGTCCTCTGGGTCAACGTTGTATTTTGATTAGATTTGCTCAGCACAGCTCTTAGGTGTCTCACATGAGAGTTCACACAGGAGAAAAGCCTTTTTCTTGTGACTTCTGCGAGAAAAAATTCGCTCGACAGTCTACCAAGGTAGAGCATATGTAGTTGCAAACTGGAGAAAAACCATTTTCTTGTGACGTATGTAAGAGAAAGTTCAGTCAACAACAGAGCAAGGTTTGGCACATGGATGGTGCATACTGGAGAAAAGCCTTCTTTTTTTTTTACTTCTGCGAGAAAAAGTTTGCTCGACAGTCTATCAAGGTAGAGCATATGCAGTTGCACACTGGAGAAAAAACAGTTTCTTGTGACGTATGTAAGAGAAAGTTCAGTCGACAACAGAGCAAGGTTCAGCACATGAGGGCGCATACTGCAGAAAAGCCTTATTCATGTGACTTAAGTAAGAAAAGATTTGCTCGGTGCCTGATGTGCCACATGAGAATTGACACCATGGAAAAGCCTTATTCGTGTTCGGTTTGTAAGAAAATATTTTCTCAGTTGTCCCAGCTTGGCTGCCATATGAGATTGCACACTGGAGAGAAGCAGTATTCTTGCAAGACCTGCGAAAAAAAGTTTGTCACTTCCAGCCAGCTGGCGGTACATACGAGACACCATGCTGGGGAAAAGAAATACTCATGTGAATTTTGTCCCAGAAGGTTCGTTCAGAGCGGTGGCATAACTAGACATATGAAAGTACACGCTGGAGGTGTATCCTTAAGAAGTGTTCGCAGTGGGACCATGACAAGGATAGGATGGGTGCGTTCCCTACTTTGACACGCCTCTAGGCAAATCGTGTTTCCACATCAGAAACATTTAGAGCGTTTTCATCCTACTTACCGTAGTTACTACGCATGACGTCACAAATTCTGCCTTTTTGTTGTCAAGGCTGGAACGATTTTTCTAGCGGAATATCATGCCACGAGTGAATCCGACCAATTACGTGACAGAGATTCGTGGTTACTACGCTTACCACGCTCCCGAGCATGGTAAGCAAATAGTTACTATTAGTTACTATTTCGAGAAGGCTGGAACGGTGAGCGTAGTAATTTTTCGTGAGGTTGGAACGGATTTAGTAACTAATAGTTACTATTGGTACGAGGGTGGAACACGCTCTTTGAGAGTGACTTTTGGCCGAAACAGAGAGCGAATTGGGAGTGAATATTTATTTCCATGAAAAAACGTCGACTGGTCACTTTCGGTCGGAATCGCCTCTGCAAAAATTACACATCTGAATTTTATTTTCATGAAAATAGTGCTTACACTGCTTACAAAACCTTGCTATGAAAATGACATATGTGGATGTTGTCGTAAATAGATTGATTTTTATGTACTACATAGGACAAGAAATACAGTGACAATTTACTCTATCGTACGAAATGGTGCAACCCTACTCTAGGCAGATACGTCAGTAATTGTACCAATCCGACGCTGCTTTCATGGACAAACCTCCCGTCCCGACACTATACGTGAAAAAAGAAAAAACGGCAATGCGTGGACACAATGGTAAGTCGAACATCGCTTCGTAGACACGACTTTATTGATTAATCAATAATTTGATTAATCAATAAAAAAAATGGCGCAAGACCTCTGATATTGAATATTTGAAAAACAATAAAGAAGAAGAAAGAGTAAGATCAGACTAGATTAAATAACTAAATAAACGCACTATAGTATGGCTGCAGTCTAAACAAACTCGACACGCGCAACTTTATGGTTACCATTCCACCCTATGAGTTTAGCACAGCCTCGCAACTCGCAATTCCCTCTTGTGTTGTGCTATTGAAAAGAAAAAGTTTAGATTCAGTAAAACTGTTCTACTACTATTAGTAGGCTACTACTTCACTGCTAGTCATGTGCTGGTATAAGACAATGGTAGACTTCCAGAAACTTTAAGTCCGCCTGGACAAATAATACCAGATAAACACGACTAAGAACTACTAAACGAACGAATACAGTACGGCACAAACGAGTTTACATATCTTTCAGTTGCATATTGGCTTGGCCATTTTGGGCAAACTCAAAGGTTCACTGAACAGCAGATCGTTCCAGTTTCTCAGTAGTTCTACGGGCATACAGTTACTGCATTCCATGTGTTTTCTTTTTTGAAATCTTACCCCCAGTTTCCTCAGTTCTTTCTTATTCTCTTCTGTGGCTACTGCATTCCCGTTCAAATAGGCTACCCAGGAAGAACAAGACCAAAGGTTTCAAAAGGGGAATATTTGTTGAACCTGCTGTGGATATCCTAGTGGCTTCATAAGAACAAAAACAAGACCAAAGGTTTCGATGGGATCCCAGAAATCTACTATTTGATCCAGACAATTGGGTCCTGTCTTCGCCAGATCCAGTCTTCGCCAGATCCAGTCTTCGCCAGATCCAGTCTTCGCCAGATCCAGTCTTCGCCAGATCCAGTCTTCGCCAGATCCAGTCTTCGCCAGATCCAGTCTTCGCCAGATCCAGTCTTCGCCAGGCTAATCATCAGAGAAACCAAGTTCAGATATACCTCTATCAGCCATATCTATTTTGACGAAACTGACCGAAACTTTCTGCTTTACTTCTGCCAAATTTCCGGTATCGCCCGAATTCCAAGCCAACTACTAGTCCAGCAAAAAAAAGAAGAAAAATCAGAAACGAATCCAGCAGATCTCTTTATCCCTATAAAGAACATCTACTCAACTTTAAATAAAACTTTGAAAAAATTCCGGATAAAACCGGATTCCGGACTAATTATATGTCCCGGTAAAAAATGATTGTCATATACAGACTCGGCGTCTCTTCTTACCCCTAAATCTGTCATCTAATCAACTTCAAATAAAACTTTCGCTTTTAACAAACTTTCCGGTTTTGGCCGGATTCCGTGCGAACTATATTTCCGGTGAGAAAACGGTTTTCACCATCGTGTTCAGCATGTCTTCTTACCCTTAAATCGAACGTTTGATCAACTTCAAATGAAACTTTTACTTTTACCCAACTTTCCGGTTTTAGCCGAATTCCGGACGAACTACTTGTCCGACAAGAAACTGGTTTTCACCATCGTACTCAGCATGTCTTCTTACCCCATAATCGACTATCACGTCAGCTATTTAAAAATATTTTGTTTGTCCCTTAATTTGAAACCCCTCCCCCACCCTCAAATATAGGGCTACAAAGGCCATCTTCGAACTTGACCTGTACTTTGACCCAAACGATCCTCCCACCAAGTTTCACCAAAATATCTCATTCCCTTCGAGAGTTATCGTGCAGACAGACGGACAGACGGACAACTTTTGCGATGTCAGGCATCCCTCCACTTACGTTTTGGGATCCCAAAAACACTGAGGAGTTAAGCAGTGTTCAATAAAAAATGGATCTGGTGCGGCTGGTGCTTTAAGTGACGTAGACTTGCCAGTTATAACCATCGACAAGACAGTCGGCACTATATATTGCGGGGAAACAGTACGTATCTTAAAAAACTTGACCCTCATCAGCTCTTTTCTGCCATTGTCCCTGGGTCTAAGCTTCCAGAAATCTTCCAGAAACTTTAATCCGCTTGGAGTGCTGAACTGCAATAAGGTTAACCGATCCCGATCAAAAATTTATCTCAAAATAGTAGTACGAACTTGTACGAAAAAGTAGCATGCAGTACTAACTGATGCTATACTACATGCTTCTACTTCAAGGCTACCGTGTTACTGCATACTACTGCATGCTACTATTGGCTAGAATGGATGCTACTATGGCAATACAGGATGCTACTGGATACTACTACATAAGATTTGACCAGTCTGAGGCACATTATATGATAGTATTCTTTGCGATTACATAGTATTACATGCAAATTTTTGGTACAACTACGCAGGCTACAAATCGGGATCGATTACAAAATTAAGCAAAATGTTTTCTTTTGTTTATTATCTTGAGGCCTATCCAGATGCGCACTTTCTGATGGTTTCTGTTAAATAATTTCTGATGGCCAAGTACCTCGTGTTCAATGTTTCACTCCACTGAATATTTATGACCTCATTGTTTTCAGCATCCTAAAGAAAATAACGAGACATTACGGTTCGTCAGGCCTCCCTTCTAGCCTAGATTACATTAACGTTTGTGATCTTGGAAAAACAAGTAAAGATTTCTTTATCAAGAGTTTCTCTGAAAATCCTGTGGATAAACACTTAAAGCCTATATATATTTAAATATAAAGCTTAATATATATATATATATAGCCTACTTCCGTAATGTAATTTTTGATAATCATTGTTGTGTCTTCCCTAATCTAGAGATATTTAGGTTTGTGATGTGATCTTGGAAAACCAAGCAAAAATCTCTTTACTGTGTGTCTCTGGGAAACGTTTGTGGATAAATACAGACACTATGTATATAGCCTACTTCCGTAATGTAAGTTTTTCATTTGTTGCTGCGTTCTTTTTGGCCTATAGGATATACGGTTGTGGTTTCGGAACACCAAGTAAAGATTCCTTCGTGTTCCTTTGGGGGAATATTGCGTATCTTATGTATGTATTTCTTACTTATTTTTTATTTATTTTTTTTATTGCAGAAAGTCAGGTTAAAAGATGTTCTTCAAGTCCGATTCTGCTGGAGACGACTTCCCAAAAACAGCCAACCGGAGCACGACTCTTATCTTCTTTGTCAACGGTAAAAAGGTAATTAATAATCTTGTTCTCATTTTCAATCAATCAAATCAATGATTCACATTGATTGATTAGTGTTGAAATGAAATTAAGTTATTGTTTAAGTCAAGTTGAAGTAGTTTGTGGTAACCGCCCAGTGCCAGTTCATTTATGTCTTCTCATGGGCTGTTACCTATCATGATGGGTTATTATGTAATTTAGCAATAAAATAATCTAATCTAATTGGTCGACTTTTGAAACTATCCCTTAAAGTACAACTATTACTAGAAATGATCTTTTCAATATGAAACGGATCAAAAAAAAGTTCTCCAAAATTCCATTACTTTCCATCTGAATTTAGCGATGTTCTTGTTAGCGCTTGTCGATGCTACACTCTGAAAAACAAATCTGGCAGTATTTGCTACTGGGATTATTCTTATCTCTGCGGAGATAAGATTAATACGAAATAGAGATAACATTATTAAGTTAAGTTATACAAGTTAACTTTGTTCGTTTGGTTGGTTCCGTTTGGTTGTTCGTTTGCCAGCGGCCCGAGGAATGAGCAGCGTCGCCAGGGTTGCCACGGGAAGCACTAAAGTTCTACTTTTTTGGAAGTTGAAGCAACAACTGTTCTTCAAAAGAACACGATATATTCAGTTACGACTGTTCGTTAGGATGAGCCCTATATTTAGGGGTGGGGGAGGGGGTTTAAATTAAGGGGTAAGCAAAATATTTTTAAACAGCTAATGGACAGTCGATTGTGGGGTAAGAAGACATGCTGAACACGATGGTGGAAACCAATTTCTCGCCGGACAAGTAGTTCGCCCGGAATCCGGCCAAAACCGGAAAGTTTGTTAAAAGTAAAAGTTTTATTTGAAGTTGATTGGATGTTCGATTTAGGGGTAAGAAGACATGCTGAACACGATGGTGAAAGCCATTTTCTCGCCGGACAAGTAGTTAGTCCAGAATCCGGCCAAAACCGGAAAATCTGTTAAAAGTAACCGGAAAAACCGGAAACCGGAAAATTGTTAAAAGTCATCGTAGTTTTTAGATATCCGATTTAGGGGTAAGAAGAGATGCTGAATCCGTGTATGACAGTCATTTTGTACCCGGACATATAGTTCGCCCGGAATCCGGCTGGAACTGGAAAATGTGTTGTAAGTTAAATTTTAACTTGAAGTTGATTAGATGTTCGATACAGGGAAAAGAAGATACGCTGAGTTCGATTTTAGCTTCTTTTTTTTGCCGGCCAGGTAGTTCCGGAATTCGACTGAAACTGGGAAATTCGCAGTAGTATAAGGCAGGAAGTTTTCGTCCAAACAGATATGACTTATAGGGGTAAACACAGACATGCTGAATCCATATCTGAACTTGGTTTTCTCAGATGATTAGCTTTTTGGCCTTAATCTGTTTCTGAATTTTAATAGTAAAAATGTTCAAGGAGTCTGGCGAATACTGGAACTGGCGTAGACAAGACCCAATTGTCTGGATCAAATATTGAATTTTTGGGATCCCATCGACACCTTTGCTCTTGTTCTATCTTGAGAAGTTCGAAAAATTGTATCAGTGTGGCAACATATAACCTTTTACTTTCAGTTTTGGACAAAGGTGTATTAAGACGTAAACATCACGTATAGTGCCCCCTTGTGCCCTCCATTGCTCTTGGTGATATCAGTGTAAAACCCGTCGAGAGCATTGTTTACCTTGGTCTCCCCATTGGCTCGTCATTAAAACACACCCGCCGGCTTCTTTCTGAACATTTTGAAAGAAAAATATGCGCTTCCTACTTCCGTTCCACTTTCTTCAGATTCTCCAAATACTTACTTCGGCTTCCCCCTTGGACAAGAAATACCAAAATGATGAAAATATATAACATAAGAGACCCTGAGCTTGGTTTTGACTCTAAAATCAAAATGCAGAAGAATCTCTACCCTTTCGACGACCCAATCGAACAACAAAAACAGTAGCCGAGTCCAGAATGAAATCACAGCACCAGCTTTAACTCCAACCAATTTTCGTAGAAGAAGTTCAAAAAAGCAGATATTTAAGGAAGAATCTTCAATTGTTTTTCCACAAGTTTATTTTCCAGCTTGAGCGCCTTGAGCCTGAAGAGGACCCTTGCCAAGAAGGGCCGACATATAGCTCGAATAAAATGTAGCTGACTTATCCGTTTTGCACCGTCAAATATGATTCACAGTCAGCTTGGGCTGAAGGAACATCTATCTCCGAATAAATAAGACATGAATTTCGTAAAACCTATTGCTCCAGTTTCGTATATATAAGTGTAGGTTAGGTTGGATTTTTTACAGTAATTACGAATGAACAAATATCGTTTTCTATGTCGATATTTACGTTTCGATATCGATATTTGGTCCGATATATCGATACATCGTTATCGATATCGAATATCGCCCAACACAGCTTCAGTATATTTTGCTTTTGATGAAGGTAATTCAGTGGCGACCAAACTTTTTTTCGTATGTGTAGGATGTGCTAAGAATGAAACGTGGCAGGCATATTTAACTTGGAGTAAGTCAGTTTCCCCATCAGACCCTCTGGGAGTGCAATAGAGGTATGCTTTCATGCACTTGCTGTGGCTAAATATATGTACCAGTTAGCCAAAGTTGGTAATTCAGGATTGGCAAGATTGATTTATAAATTCTCATTTTATAGAGCCAATCACATTCCTTAAAGTACTCATCTGAACCAAAAAGTACAGAAAATACTTTGGAGCAAATCATATATTTTCATGATCCCCATGAGCCCATGATCATTTGTGAAACAAGGGTTTTGCTTCAAAATGAATATCCAACTCCCTTAAGGACCCCTCGCACTATTCACTCCTCAACTTACAGTATTTTAAAGTATTTGAATACTTTAACTATGCCGTGCTTTCAATAAATAACCAACGGTTTTGGCTGTTTTAAGCCTTTTTGAGACCCGTTGACTTGTAGCGAAACAAGGAAACAATTAACATAACCGGTTTTCCTGATGGAAAAACTTCTCGCAGACAACCGTCGACAGCGTGATACACATCGAAGGTAGCTAAACACGGCAAGTGAGAGAATCAGCGAGGTTTTGTTAGAGGGGTTAGAATGTACCGCACGAAACGTGGGTCTCCGGGTTTAGAAATAGATGTAGTGGTTACGGAAGTAGGTTGCATTAGTATTATGGGTAAGACAGGTCCTTTAAAGTGCACATCTTAACGAAAAAGTGAAAAAAATACTTTTGACCAAACGATAAATATTCATGATGCGCAAGGGCCATGGTAATTTTTGCTTCAAGGGTATTGCTTACAAATGAATTCCTTAAAGTCCAAAAAATAGTTTGAGCAAAATATACATTTTCATGATCCCCATGAGCCCATATTCATTTTTGCCTCAAGGGTTTTGCTTTCAGATGAATTTCTAGTGCCCTTAAAGTGCAAAAATAAGATACTTTTTACCAGATTATTCTATTGATTTCCAAGGGCCCATGATCATTCTTATTTCAAGGGTATTGCTTATAAATAAACACAAGAAACCCAAGACTTGCAAATTCCTAAATTTCATCCTCTGACCCAGCCTTGCAAGTACCATATGAGCTTCTAGCTCTTGTATTCAACCCAAGCTCATGAACATTGTAGACTTGCTTCATTCTTGGCCAATATCTGATGAAATTTGTTTACATGTACATCAGAAATCATGGTTTATCGAAATATTTTAATTTGAAAAAAAAAACCGCGGCATCAGCACGGCACCGGCTCGGCACCGCGGCACGCGCCACTTGGTGTACATCGTTTTTGGGAGTGAGCAACCCCTCGAGCTAATAAACAAAAAAACAAAAAAGCGAGAGAGAAGTTTTGAATATTCCATTACAAGTTCTTTTCCCAACTTGAGCGGCTTTGAGCCTGAAGAAAACCCTTGCCAAGAAAGGCCGAAATATAGCTCTAATATAGCTCTCTCTTCAGCTGAGGTGTTCGTTTTGCACGCCAAATACCAAAGTTTTGCTCTCGCGACAGTTATTGCAACAAGAGCTGTAAGCTCATATGGCACTTGCATGGGTCAAGATGATTTGATTGATCAAAAGTAAGTTTCGACTTTGCGGTTGAGATGCGCACTCTAAGGGAGCTGGAACTTCATTTGTAAACAAAACCCTTGAGGCAAAACTGCTAATGGGCTGATGGGCATCACGGAAAATGCATATATTGCTTAAAAGTATTTTTTTTACTTTGCGGTCAAGATTGGTACTTTAAGGAATAATCGGATTTTGGAAGTAGCAATTTCTAAGCAAATGTTGTTGAGTCTCCAATATTCCAGCGAAGTTTCATCGTCCTAGCACATCTGGAAGTACCTTAACGCGCGATCACCGGAATCCCAGACCCCCCCCCCCCCCCCCCTCCTCCAACTCCACCCACAATACCCGGAGCCAATCCGGTTCTGTAAATGATTAATCCAGAGCATCTGTTTGTCATTCCCACGAAGTTCGATCCAGATCACACCAGTCTAAGCGGGTCAAGTATTTTCCGCCCTCCCCCCAATTGCCGGATTCGGTCCGGAAATGAAAAAGGTCACCAGAGAAAAATGTCCTCTGTTTAATTATTGAATTTCACTCGAATCCGATCACCCGTTCCAAAGTTACGCATGACTCAATATTTAGGATTCCCCTCCCTCAACTCCCCCCCAAGATTATCATATCGAGGATTTTTTTTTTTAATTCCAAGTCAGTTTGACCGGGTCCCTGATATGCCTTCAAAGTTTCGTCGTGAAAATCCCCCAAAAAACGGAATTCTGGGAAACCCCCTCCCCCCCCCCCTCCTTAAGTTTCCGGATCCAGTCAAATTATGTAAAAGATATACATGGACCAGATGTGTGTTCTTCCCAGCAAGTTTCACTCCGATACCATCATTCTAACCGTTTCTCGAGATTTCCGGTCCACCCCCCCCCCCCCCCCGCCCCCCCAGCTCCCCCGCGGTGCACGTAGCCAATCCGATTCAGCAAATGACTTACCTAGAGCATCTGTTTGTTCTTCCCACAAAGTTCCATCCCGATCCCTCCATTTTAAACGGGTCACGTATTTTCCGCCCCCCCCCCCAATAGTTGCCGGATCCGGTCTGGATATGAAAAAAATCATCGGAGAAATGTCCTCTGTTCAATGCTTAAATTTCACTTGAATCCGATCACCCATTCCAAAATTACGCATGACTGAAAATTTCGGATTCCCCTCCCTCCACTCCCCCCACCATTATCTGATCGACAAAATTTTTATTTTGAAGTCGGTCCCTGATATGCCTGCCAAGTTTCATAGTGAAAATCCCCAAAACCACCATCACCGGAATTCCGGGACCCCCCCCCCCCCCCATAAGTGTCCGGATCCAGTACAATGGTCAAAAGGACTTATCTAGAGCAGATGCTTGTTCTTCCCAGCAAGTTTCACTCCGATCCCTCCATTCTAACCGTTTCTTGAAATTTCCGGTCTCCCCCCCCCCAACTCCCCCCTGGCCACCGAATCCGGTCAAGACTTTAAACGGGGCATTACAGATATATATTCTATTCAGTTATTTTTTTTTTTTTTTTTCTCCCGTAGCATCTTTTTTCATTTACTTATTTTTATATCGTTTGAAAAACTAAGAAATCAGATATCGTACTTTTTGTGGCTACTCCTCCATCCCTCAGTGACGTTAATTTTAATCTGTTTTTACCCACTTTTAACTATTCACGTCACCTAACTTTTGAAAATAAACCCATATTTTATTTACTATTCTTCCCCTCTAATATTTGGAAAATAATTCTCTCTTTTAAATTTTTGAAATAATTTGTATAACTACAAACAACAACAATTTTCTTTAAACAACTAAATCTAAAGTACGGTATTAAACATTTGTAAACATTAAAATAAAAGATCCTCAGTAAACACACCTTGACACATCAGGTCATCAACCCCAGCTGTTTTACTGGCACAAAAACAAGGGCAAAGGACAAAACGACAAAACATTAAATTATTTTCATTATATATACAAATTTCCATCTTCAGTTCCGGCTACTCAAAATACACTCAAACTCTTCGAATTTAACTACTTTACTGGAAACGGTACAAAAGGATAAAAAACAAAACGCCCACGACTGCAAGGGGCTGCTCCCATCTTTAACATATTCAACTAAAATGAAGTTTCATTACAATCCGATCATCCGTTCGAAAGCTACACACTTCTCAATTTCCCGGATTCCCCTGCCCTCCACCCCCCCCCCAAATGGTCGGATCAGAAAACTGGTTATTTCTAAGTTTGTTTGGTCGGGTCTCTGATATGCCTGCCAAGTTTCATGGTCCTAGCACAACTGGAAGTACCCTAACTCGAAAAAGTGTGACAAAATGCCCTAAATTTTCAAGTTTCCAGCGCCCCCACTCCCCCGCATATGGTCGGATCGGGAAACTGATTATTTCCAGGTTCGTTTGGTCGGGTCCCTGACATTCCTGCCAAGTTTCATTGTCCTAGCTCATCTAGAAGTACCCTAACTCGAAAAAAAGTGACAAAATGCCCTAAATTTTCAAGTTTCCAGCGCCCCGCACTCCCCCGCATATGGTCGGATCGGGAAACTGATTATTTCCAGGTTAGTTTGGTCGGGTCCCTGATATGCCTGCCAAGTTTCATTGTCCTAGCACATCTGGAAGTACCCTAACTCGGATATGTGGGACAAAAAACTCGGACCGACCGACAGACGGAATTGTGATCGGTATATGGCACTTGAGCCAGAGGCTGCAAGTGCCATAAAAATACACTGTTTCTTTAAATATGTTTATGAGCTGTTTGTGGGCTGCTGGCCTGTTTTTTCTTATCATCCATCTAATCTCACGTGGATCGATCAGTTGTTCCTGTTGACTTTCTACAGTACAGGCGATGCTTGCTGAATAATTTAACGGTAATTTATAGACAAAGTTTCGTGCCAACTAAATTAAAATGTTTCAACTACGAACTAAATTGAGCACAGTGACCGAGAATAAAAAGTACGCCAACGACCAGCCGGCTCGCTCACACAAACCGCTCATTAACCCCCAACAACCATTAAATCAAAAAACAAATCATTAAAGTTTAACTGGAAAGCCAACTTATTTTCATATCATTTAACTGATGGCAGATCGTTATTTGGATTGTGTAAAGGGATTTTTTTTTCTTTTACTATTCGCTCTAGAATGACATTGAATACGGCCGCCTTCACAACGGAAAGACGCGGAAAATTTGAATCTCATTCGAAACACGTGTTTGGGATCCCAAACGTAAGTGGAGTGATATCTTTTAGCACGATAACTCTCGAAGGGGTAGAGATGTTATCTTCAACCTTGGTATGAGGGTCCATTGGGTCAGACTGCAGGTCAAGTTCGTAGATGAGCCCTGTATCCCCGTACTTAGGGGTGGGCGAGGGATTTCAAATTAAGAGACGAAAAAAATGTTTTAAACGAAGACATGCTGAATTATTTTCTACCCGGAAATATAGTTTGCCCGGAATCCGGCCGAAACCTTAAAAATTAAAAAAGTTTTATCTGAAGTTGATAAGAGGTTCGATGTAAGGTTCATGTTCATGCTGAATCCGTATATGAAAACTATTTTCTCGCCGGGCAAATAGTTCGCCCGGAATCTGGCCCAAATCTGAAATTTGTTTAAAAGTTAAAGTTTATCTGAAGTTGATTAGAGGTTCGATATAAGGGTAAGGGGATATGCTTCATTCGTTTTGGGCTTTACTTTTTGCTATACAAGTAGTTCACTGGGAATCCGGCCGAAATCGAATATTTGGCAGAAGTAAGACAGGAAGTTTGATCAGTTTCGTCAAGTAGATATGACATATAGGGTAAACACGTGTGCTGAATCCATACCTGAACTTTGTTTTCTCAGAAGACTAGTTAGTGGTCAGATTTTAATAGTAAAAATATTCAAGGAGTCTGGCGAAGACAGGATCTACAAGACGCAATTGTCTGGATCAAATATTACGTTTTTGGGTTCCCATCCCGTATGGAAATAATTCAAGTCATCGTATTATGGGACATTTTTCCGATCGTAAACAATTGAAAACAATTGGAAACAACTGTTTAAAATCGTAAATAACTGTTTCCAATCGTAAACGGCTGTAAATCGCAATAAAACAATTGTTTACGATCGTTTCCAGTTGTTGAAAAATGTCCCATAAAACGATGACTTGAATTATTTCCATACGGGATCGAAACCATTGGTCTTGTTTCAGTGGCCAGTGGTCATGTATCGGAAGGTGATGCGTGAATCCTTATTTTTCGTAAATCGTTTTCATCAAGCATACAACAGGTACCACAAATCCGACAGGGAAATTTATTTGAAACTCTATTACTCGTGAATAGCGGAGCAACGAAGTAACCACATTTTCATAGGGTCTTCAAGCTTCTTTATGTGAATAGGTAATGGGTAACTAGACTGTCCTATCTCAGCCTTTTCAGTTAAACTTTAACGTCCGACAACCTCCTGAAGCTTAGAAGCTTATTTCCTTTTTATGGCACTTGCCTTCCGGCCAAGTGCCATATACCGATCACTTTTTGGTCGGTCGGTCGGTCTGTCGGTCGGTCCGGTGATCGCGAGTTAGGGTACTTCCAGATGTGCTAGGATGATGAAACTTGGCAGGCGTATCAGGGACCCGACCAAACTAACTTGGAGATAGTCACTTGCCCGATCCGACCATCGTGGGGGGAGGGGGAGATCGCGGAGTCCAGAAAATAGGGCATGCATAAATTTCGAATGGGTGATCGGATCCTAATGAAACTTGATACCTGGAAAGACCTCGTGTCTCAGATGTCTCATCTCAAGTCCTGACCGGATCCGATAAATCTGGGGGGGGGGGGAAATCGCGTGAAACTCCCAGAGTGGAGCGATCGGGATGAAACTTGGTAGGAAGAACAAGCACAAGCTCTAGATAAATAACTGACAGAACTGGACTGGATTCTTACACCGTGGGGGGAGTTGGAGGGGGGTTCCGGAATTCTGGCGATCCGTAGTTGATGTACTTCCAGGTGGACTAGGACGATAAAACTTGGCAGGCCATCGAGGGGGGAGGGCCAGACGGCGGAATCCGGAAATTAGTGGCATGCATAATTTTCGAACGGGTTATCGGATATTAATGAAACTCGATATCTTGAAAGACCCCATGTCTCACATGTCCCAATTCAAGTCCGGACCGAATCCGATTAACTGGGGGGGGGGGGGTGGAGGGGAGAACCGGTAATCATATGACACGCATAGATTGGAGCGATCAGGATGAAACTTGGTGGGAAGTATAGGCACAAGTCCTAGGTGCATCAGTGACAGATTCGGTGCGGATTCGGTTACCTAGGGGGGGGGGGGCTGTAGGGGGTGTCCAGAATTCCGGCGATCGTGAGTTAAAGTACTCCCAGATGTGCTAGGACTTTAAAACTTTGCTGGAGCATTAGAAACCTGACATCATTGGGTTACACGTCGTCACTTCTCCGATCAGACCATTCGTTAAAGAACTTTCTTAACCGCAAAATACAAAAAATACTTTTAAGCAGAATTTACTATTTCAAGATCGCCATGAGAACATGATTCTTTTTGCCTCAGAGTTTTGCTTAGAATTTAATTTTTAGCACTCTTAAAGTGTGCAACTTAACCGAAAAGTCAAAAAAAACTTTTGACCATCACTTCCATCCTCTGACCCAGCCTTGCAAGTTTGGCGCATCTTAACCGAAAAAGTGAAAGAAAAAAATTTACCATTACTTCCATCTGATCCAGCCTTGCCAGTTTTTGTTTTCCTTCTTGTTTTGTTTTGCTTTCTTTCTCCTATTTTTATATTTAAAGCGAAATCATAGGTTAAATTTTCAGCCCCCTTCATTTTTTCTTGTTGGTGTATTACTTATTACTTACTACATGTGCTTGCAAGTGCCATATAAGCTTACAGCTCTTGTTACTTTTTGTACTGACAGGTTCATTATTTTTCTTTACAGGTTGTGGAGAATGGTGCTGACCCGGAATGGACCCTGCTTTCCTACTTGAGAAACAAACGTATCCTTTATTTTGTCGAACTCTCTTCTTGGGACTCTTTGAGTGGCTTTCATCGTTCAATTTGTCCGTTCGTCTTTCCGTCTGCTAGCTCTGTAATTAAGTTTTGACCGACTAGGGCTGAGATCCAACAGTCTAGCAACACATCACTTGTTAACTTAAATAGGCCTGGAAACCCGATAAAAATGCGTTACTTCGTTTGTCCGTTATCAACAGATACTAGATTTCATGAACTTATTCTTTCGGATTTTTGGTATCTCTACGCTTGAAATATTTATTAACTAAAAATATAACCCATCCCCATTCAATAAACTGAAAATGTCCTTAAATCATTTTCCTACTTTTCAACAAGCGTAACTTTCCCGATTTCCGCTCTTTGGCCATGGAAATATGGAAATACAGGCCTTCATTGGAATTCAAATTCTTCGCGTCCTGACGCGTTTTGGGTTGTTTTGCAAGCAGCGAAAAGTCTGAAGATTATTAGCCTACTGGAGCCCTGAGTGAAAAAAATAAAAATACAAAATTCCTGAGAAAAGCTAAGTGAGATAAGATAAGTGAGATGGAAATGCAGATCGAGCAAAGGAGGCACGGCAGGGTATGCTGCAGGAGGCACGAGTAATAAAAAGAAATTAGCAAGTAGTACAAGTAGACAAGTAAGTGAGAGTTCGTAACTCCAGACCCTAAATGAAGGCACGTTAGAACATTGTTCCTGCCCTCACTCCTAAGCCTGAAAGGGCCCTTTTAGTTGTCGTGCCTCTTTTTAGTACTCGTGCTCCCTACACTTTAGGTCTATTCTCGCCGTTCCCCGAGGACTCCTCGGGGAATCGAAGGGAAAGGCGAGAATAGAGGGAGTCACTTCACGCGTACTCCGCCTAGGCTTCTAAAATGGAATTTGTTCGAGAAAAAAAATATGTCTATTTGACGAAATTAGTCTGGATCCACTTTAGTTTTGTTTGTTTTTTTATTCTGACTTTTTTGAGTCAATTTTACATTGCACCAACGCCAGCAAAAATTGACTCCCCTCCGAATCTGAAAGGGAGTCCTTTTTGATAATGGTGATGATAATCGGAGCATTCCCCGTCCATGGGGACTCACGAGAATACGGGGAGTGAGTCCCCGGGACAAAAAAAAAAGCGGGGACTCCTTAAGTGGAGTCCTCGGGGAACGGCGAGAATACACCTTTGGTCATGCCGTGCCGTGACTCTTTTTACTCGATCCCAAGAAAATGTCAGATTCCTCGCAAGACATGTCCTTAAATCATTTCCTACTTTTCAGCAAGCGTAATTTTCCCGATTTCCGATCTCTGGCCATGGAAATGCAGGCCTTCGCTGGAATTCAAATTCTTCGCGTCTGGATGGGTTTTGGGTTGTTGTGCAAGCAGCGGAAAGTCTAAAGATTATAAGCCTACTGGAATCCTGAGATAAGTTAAAATAATCAGTGTTTTAGTGCATCAGATATAAAAATAAGCTGTCTTTCCAGTTAAACTTTAAAGGACCACTATTGCTGATCGGGCCTATCGTATCATCCTTAGCTTCCTTGTGTAATTGTAATCTTCGGAAATCCCAGACTTTCGCCATCGTTTCGTTTTGTACCTATGACTTTTTAATGCTGACTTTTTAATGCCAGTTACGCAACGTAAACTTCGCGAAAGGATATGAAATAAGAAATAAGGATATGAGAAGCCTAAAAAGGATGTTTTTCATTTCGAAAGACATTTATCTCAAATTTATCTCAAAATAGTAGTACGAAGTTTTACGAAAAAGTAGCACTAACTGATGCTACTACATGCTTCTACTTTAAGGCTACCGTGTTACTGCATACTACTGCAAGCTACTATTAGCAAAACTGGATGCTACTATGGCAAGACAGGATGCTACTGGGTACTACTACATAAGACTGGACCAGTCTGAGGCACATTAAATGATAGTATTCTTTGCTATTACATAGTATTACATGCAACTTTTTCGTACAACTACCATACAACTACGCATGCTACAAATTTTTCATCGGGTGGTACGCCGTCAGGTCCATCTTCTGTTTTTGGACTTCTTTTGTTTGGCATGGTTTTCCCACTTTTTAACCACGGCGCATTCGGCAGTTTTCGAATGCTTTGCGAACAGCCGCCGTGTCGGAGACCAGAGACTGTTTTGTTTGCACGCTGCACGTTCACTACTCGGCCGTTTCTGCTAAATGTCATTTTTACTTCGGCAGTGAAGCGCTACTTCCGGGCTGGTTCTTTCTACATTCGTGTTTGCAAGTGCTTCCGATGATGGCGGCAGCGCTTCTCTAGAATCGCAGAATTGCTGATGTTGCGAACAGACGATTAGGGTCGGTTGGTCAATGCCTACCAGAGTTTCCGCACCATCATCACTTCCATACGGAAAAGCTGAGATTTTTTCAACTTTTTTATGAAAGTGACGAAAATCCGTTGTGTTCGCACTGTTACCGACCAAGTCCGTGCTTCCCTGCAAAGTCGTGCTATCACCGCTTCAACCAACAAGAAATCTTGCAGGCAGTGAATCCTAAAACGCGTCTTGTGCAAAAGGAAAAAAGTGCTGCAGCACTTGCAAAACAAAACAAACAAGACCAAAGGTGTCGATGGGATCCCAAAAATCTAATATTTGATTCCGACAGTCGGGTCTTGTGTTCGCCAGATCCAGTCTTCGCCAGGCCAATGATCAGAGAAAACCATGTTCAGATATACCTCTATAAGCAATATCCATTTTGACAATACTGACCGAGACTTCCTGCTTTACTTCTGCCAAGTTTCCGGTTTCGACCGACTTCCGAGCGAACTATGTACAGAAAAAAGAAAACTGGGTCTTGTCTTAGCCAGATCTAGTCATCGCCAGAATCCTTGAACATTTTTACAATTAAAATTCAGAAACAGATTAAGGCCAAATAGCTAATTATCTGAGAAAACCAAGTTCAGATATGGATCCAGCATGTGTGTTTACCCGCATAAGTCATATCTGTTTTGACGAAAAGTCCCTGCCACTTCTGTCAATTTCCCGGTTTCGGCCGAACTCTAGAACTACTTGTCCGGCGAAAAAAGAAAGCTCAAAAACGAAGTCAGGGTATCTTCTTTCCCCAATAATGAACATCTAATCAACTTCAAATAAAAATTTAACTTATAACAAATTTTCCGACTCCAGCCGGATTCCGGTCGAACTATATGTCCGGGTAAAATATGATTGTCACACACGGATTCAGCGTCTCTTCTTACCCCTAAATCGGTTATCTAATCAGCTAGAAATAAAACTTTAACTTCTAACAATTTTCCGGTTTTGGCCGGATTCCGGGCGAACTACATGTCCGGGAAGAAAATTGTTTTCACATAAGAGTTCAGCATGCCTTCTTGCCCTAAATCGGACATCTGATCAACTCCAAATAAAACTTTTAACAAACTTTCCGGTTTGGGCCGGATTCCGGGCGAACTACTTGTCCGTCGAGAAAATGGTTTTGACCATCGTCTTCAGCATGTCATCCTACCTCTAAATCAAACATCTAATCAACTTCAAATAAAACTTTTACTTTTAACAAACTTTCCGGTTTTGACCGGATTCCGGGCGAACTACTTGTCCGATTACAAAATGGTTCTCACCATCGTGTTCACCATGTCTTCTTATCCCATAATCGACTATCACATTAGCTGTTTCAAAATATTTTGTTTGCCCCTTAATTTGAACCCCATCCCCCACCCCTAAATGTAGCGCTACAAAGCCCATTTACGAACTCGACTGGTCCGCCGACCCAATGAATCCTCACACCAAGTTTCATCAAAATATCTCATTCCCTTCGAGTGTTATCGTGCTTACAGACGGACGGACGGACGGACAGACGGACAACTTTTGCGAAGTCATAGGTATCCCTCAACTTACGTTTTGGGATCCCAAAAACAGGCTCAAGAAGGCTGGATAGAATCCACAAGCGTTAACAAGAAAATTGCTGATTCGACGTGGTAAGCTAGTGGTTAGTAATGTTGTTTTCAAAAAACGACAATCCTGAGCTATTTCATCTAAAAAAGGTCAGTTCTAGTAAGAGTTGTGCTTTGAGGGAGTTCCTTTTCAAGCTTAGTGTTTTAGTTTTGCTCGCTAAAAAAACTTGGTTCCTTATACTAATGGCTTTAATTGTAGTCGTATGCAGTGGTATGGAGTACAGACGCAGCGTAGCATGGAATCGTACGCAGTGGTATGGATTACAGACGCAGCGATAGCATGGAATCGTATGCAGTGGTATGGATTACAGACGCAGCGATAGCATGGAATCGTATACAGTGGTATGGAGTACAGACTTAGCGACAGCATGGAATAATGCAGTGGTATGTAGGTTAGACGCAGCGGTAGCATGGAATCGTATGTAGTGGTATGGATTCGAGTACAGACGCAGCGAGTTCGGAACAGATTTCCCACGCACCACGTAGTAGCAACGCATAGTACCGTGGCGCCTCATGTTAATTATATGCAGTAGCATGAAATACTACATTCGGAATCTACGAAAAAGTTGCATTGCCACTACGTACAATATCCTTATACTAATGGCTTTAATGTAACTGATCGTGAAATGCACTTCGTTCTTTTAAATGTGGCGGGAACGCACTGGAAAGCAGAACTCTTACTAAAATGATCTGGCTCAAGCTCATGCCGGGGCCCCACTACGGACACACCTGTTCGTAATTCGGTTTTTAGACGTTTTTAAAACCGGTTTTCAATATGTTTTTGGACGCTCCTCTCTCCTTGGTTGTTCATAACAAATTAAAAACCGTTTTTATGAACGGGTTGAAGGAGGAACGTCTTAAAAACCGTTCTTAAAACGGGTCAAGACCGATTTACGAACAGGTGTGTCCGTAGTGGGGCCCGGGCATCAGACTTTCCGGTTATCGGTTTTCAAAAATACCCCTAACTGCTACGTAAAATGAGAGATTTTCTTGTTACCGTTTGTCGACTATCCAGCCTCCCTGTTATCCAAGGCTTGACCCAAAATATTTGAAGACTGAATGCTCACTGGTCAAAAAGTGAGAATACCAAGCAAATCAAATGAAGTCCAAAAAAAGAAGGGGGTTCCGGCTAAGAAACCCCCGGCGACCCCCCCCCCCCCCGGACAACCCCCCCCCCCCCGCCAAACCCCCCCCGCCAACCCCCCCCCCCCCCCCCCCGCCAAACCCCCCCGACCAAATCCCCCCTGGTGACAAAGCCCCCCCGACCAAAACCCCCCATGTACCAAACCCCCCCCGGCGAAACCCCCCCGAATCCTTAAAAAAGTGGAATCCTAATAAAAAAAAAGACAATTCTAAAAGAATCTCCTAGTCCCAAATAATCCCTACGCTACGTATAGTACAAGGGATTAGCTGGGCACCCGGATTAGCTCATGTACCTTCTGACGGATATATAAGAGTAATAACTGGACGCAACTTCATTCGCAGACTTGACTGTACAATAATGTCTGAAGTACAGTAGATATCCAGTAACACGTGGAAGAATGAGCTTGTGCGTGCACAAAGGGTATGTTGTATATGTGAAGCAAAAAGTGCTGGCTGGATGTGTTCTTAGTTTTGAATGTAAGCGTAGGCAGAACAAATATATCTAAGGGAGGGGAGTGTAAAGCGAAGGTGATGGTTGACGGTGACATAATAATTGCTGAAGTGAACTAACACACGCATTCACCTGAAGCTGTGGTCAGTGAGGTCTTAAAAGTGAAAGATCAAAACCCGTACGACTCAGTGTAACGACCCCCCCCCCCCCCCCAACAAATCCTTTCCCAATTATTTCCCCTTCTTGCCGAGGAAGCTGCAGTTAGTTGACGTTAGTTTTTTGGGATCCCAAAACGTAAGTGGCGGGATACCTATGACATCGCAAAAGTTGTCCGTCTGTGCGCTCTGTAACTCTCGAAAGGAATGAGATATTTTGATGAAACTTGGTGTGAGGATTCCTTGGGTCAAGAGTAAGGTCGAGCTCGTAGCTCTGTAGCCCTATATGTAGGGGTAGGGGAGGGGGTTTAAGTTAAGGGACAAATGAAATATTTTGGGATCCCATCGAAACCTTTGGTCTTGTTCTTGTTGTACCAGAAGTCCCCTTGATAGACTAAGATCACGGGAAGTCAATTTAAATCTTTAAATGTAAAGGATCCGGGGGGTTTTCGCCGGGGGGGGGGGGGGGGGGGTACCCGGGGGGGGGGGGGGGGGTTGGTTGGGGGGGGGTTTGTCATCGGGCGGGGGGGGGGGGGTTGGTCGGGGGGGGGAGTTGGTACCGGGGGGGCTTTAGCCGGGGGGGGGGGGGGGGGGTTCGGCGGGGGGGGGTTCGTCCGGGGGGGGGGGGGGGGGGGTCGCCGGGTTTTTTTTCGCCTAGACCCAAAGAAGGTAGGCTATACCTGAAGCATTGTCCTAATAGGTGTAATAAGCTGAATAACGCTATACGCGATGTGTACGTCTTAATACATACGACTGTTCAAATACAACCCAAGAGGTTCTTATCAATGCGGCGTTCGGTGTTGCCAAGTTAATACAGCTTTTCGTGCTCTAAAAATATCCCAAAAGGTTCTTAGTGCTACTTGAAGTACACGAGTGCAATATAACGCAATTTATACTGTAAAAAAGCTATTAAAATAAGGGATGGACAGCATTGATCCTCGAACTGACAAAAAGCAGTCGTAATAGAATAAAAACGTGTTTTTTTTTAAGAAAAGTTATTTCTTTAGCTTCCAACAAAGTAGAACTGTTGTGCATTCTTTGGCAACCCTGACGGCGCTGCGCCTCTCCTCGGCCCGCTGGCGGAACCAACCAAGCGATCTGATAGGCTCTGCATAAGGAAGAATAGGGCCGAGCTCTATTTTCCTTATTCACCATATTACAGCGCGCCCCGAGGAAAAGAGGAATCTGTAATCAGGCTTATACGCGGTAATACACCTTACAACACCTATTTGGACAATGCTTGAGGGTCTACCATGAGCGTGTTCCGTCCTACTTACCGTAGTTACCACGCATGACGTCACAAGTTCTGCCTTTTTGTCGTCAAGGCTGGAACGATTTTTCTATTTTCCAGTGGAATATCATGCCACGGGGGAATCCGACCAATCACATGACAGATATTTTAGATATTAGATTATTATTAGTTACTATTTCGAGAAGGCTGGAACGGTCAGCGTAGTAACTTTTCGTGAGGTTGGAACGGATTTAGTAACTAATAGTTACTATTGGTAGGAGGGTGGAACACGCTCCATCTCTTCCAAAATGAAAATAATATATGAAGCTATTCATGTCCCTATATGTGAAAGACTGCCGAAACTCGGATAGGAAGAAAAAGTAGTAGGTACAATGAAACAACGGCGAAAGTTGGTGTTCTCAGAAGGTTATAATTCCATAGGAGAGGTAGAGGTGATATAAAAAGCAGACATGCAGAATAAGCAAGAGGAATCCATTAAAGTAGTAGGTACAAAACGAAACAACGGCGAAAGTTGGTGTTCTCCGAAGCTTATAATTCCATAAGAGAGGTAGAGATAATATAAAAAGCAGACATGCAGAATAAGCAAGAGGAATCCATCAAAGTAGTAGGTACAAAACGAAACAACGGCGAAAGTTGGTGTTCTCCGAAGCTTATAATTCCATAAGAGAGGTAGAGATAATATAAAAAGCAGACATGCAGAATAAGCAAGAGGAATCCATCAAAGTAGTAGGTACAAAACGAAACAACGGCGAAAGTTGGTGTTCTCCGAAGCTTATAATTCCATAAGAGAGGTAGAGATAATATAAAACCAGACATGCAGAATAAGAAGATGGATGCATTATCCATTAAAGTTCTCACTTCATACCTTTCGTGCGAAAACACATGTATGGCTAACGAAGAAGCGCAAACCGTAGCAGATGCAAACAAAATTAAAAAAATTATCAGCCATTTTTTCTTTTCCATTCTTTTTAAACAAACTCGGTACTTAAAAATGCTATTGTCGGGAAGATTTTAGTGGCAAGCCTATCTCTTGATTCAACATTAGTTACGTTTTGCTGATACCATGGTATCTGTTACCACGGTAACTGGATCTGCAGTTAGTCGTTTTTTCAGATATCGTGGTATCTGATACACGGTGCTCTGCAAAAACGACTATTGCCGGAATTGCACTTTTCGAAGTCATCCCAAAAGAAAAACAGATATCCAGTTACATCACTAAGTGCTAAACTTCTTTCTCACCAATCTGACAGAATTTGATGAAAGTGAGATGACCCTTCAGATACCACGGTCGGACCGTAGTATCTGAATATCTGATACCACGATAACTGGCCAGATACCACGATAGCTGCAAAAACGCCTTTTGACCGTGGTATCATATACCACGATAACTGCAAAAACGACTTTAGACCGTGGTATCAGATACCATGGTATCTGCAAAAACGCAACTATCAAATCCAGGGTCGGTCATCAAGAACCAGGGTGTACGAGTTACTTCAGGATACTTTGCGTTACTCAGGGTTACTCTGGGTTACTTTTGGTTACATTGGGTTACTTTGGGTTGCATTGCATTGGGTTACTTTGGGCTACTTTGAAATACAGTAGAGGTATGCTTATGTGAACAGTTACTTTAATGTGAACAGTGCAGTTTTGAGGTAAATGGCAGAATGAACATGCAAAATACCTATACAGGTGTTTTCAGATGCCCTTAATTACCTACTTTGGCTAACTGGTAGTTAGCTTTAAACACAGCAAGTGCATGAAAATTGCAAAGTCCACTGTCAACAAACGTTCACATAAGCATACCTCTACTGTACTTTTGGGTTACTTTCCAGGGTGTACGAAGTTACTTTTGGTGACCAACCCTGGTATTAAATAACTTTTATTGTAACGACTATTTACAGATGTACAAGTCAGTACAAGTACAAGTCTAAGGACCTTACCTTAGACCTTAGTTCCTCCTGCACAGCCAGAGGCGAGTAGGGCATCCAAGAAGATCCGCCAGCCGTCTCGCAAGTCAGGTTAGGAACCCTATAAAAAATGAATATTTGTACTTTATGAACTTAGGGGGGCATCCAAGAAGATCCGCCAGCCGTCTCGCAAGTCAGGTTAGGAACCCTATAAAAAATGAATATTTGTACTTTATGAACTTAGGGGGGCATCCAAGAAGATCCGCCAGCCGTCTCGCAAGTCAGGTTAGGAACCCTATAAAAAATGAATATTTGTACTTTATGAACTTAGGGGGGCATCCAAGAAGATCCGCCAGCCGTCTCGCAAGTCAGGTTAGGAACCCTATAAAAAATGAATATTTGTACTTAATGGACTTAGGGGGGCATCCAAGAAGATCCGCCAGCCGTCTCGCAAGTCAGGTTAGGAACCCTATAAAAAATGAATATTTGTACTTTATGAACTTAGGGGGCATCCAAGAAGATCCGCCAGCCGTCTCGCAAGTCAGGTTAGGAACCCTATAAAAAATGAATTTCTGTACTTTATGAACTTAGGGGGGCATCCAAGAAGATCCGCCAGCCGTCTCGCAAGTCAGGTTAGGAACCCTATAAAAAATGAATATTTGTACTTTATGAACTTAGTACTTTATGAACCTTTATAATACCAATACATATCTTAATTATTTAACTAGCCTACTGTAATTAATCCGAAAAAGTTTACCTTCAGTTTGTAACAAATCCACTTTAAAGTGTAATCTAATAGGGCTGAGACCCGACAGTCTAGTTTCACATCACTAATTCAGTTGAATAGGCCTGACAACCCGATAAAAATGCGTTATTTCGTTTGTCCGTTATCCACAGATAACCGATATGATCAGACGAAATTCTTCCGAATTTGTGGTACCTCTCTGTGCTTAAGTCACTCACTCTGTGCTTGCCATATGTATAAATGTAAGCCATTGCCAAACTTAAAATAAAAATGTCAGATTCTTTGCATGGCATTTCTTAACATCATCTTTTCATCGTCGACATGCTCCACACATGCCACACTGGATATGAAGAAATTTGTTGAAATTCAGATTTTCCGCGCGTTGACGAATTTTTGTTTGTCGTGCAAGCAGCGCACACTCTGAGCGTGTTCCATCCTACTTACCGTAGTTACTACGCGTGACGTCAAGAATTCTGGCTTTTTGCCGTCAAGGCTGGAACGACTTCCAGTAGAATATCATGTCACGGGCGAATCCGACTAATTACGTTACAGAGATGCGAAGTTACCACGCTTATTACGCTCCCGAGCATCGTATGCATATAGTTATTGTTGGTTACTATTTCGAGAAGGTTGGAACGGCAGCTCAGTAACTTTTTACGAGGTTGGAACGAAAATAGTAACTAATAGTTACTATCGATTGGGTGGAACACCCTCTCTGAATGTTATTACAAGAGCCCGGGTGAAAAAAAAAAAAAAATCAAAATCGCTTAGATTATTCAAAATATTTCAGTGTACTCAAGTATTAGAAGTAAAGATAAGCTGCCTGTTAGTTAAACTTGAATATGTCAAGCCATTAATCTGGTTGAAGGCTGTCTGTCTCTCAACTGAACTGGTGACGATACAAATAAAATGGATTGAAGAAAATACAACTTTGGCGTCACAGACGAGACGAAGAGCTTTATTCTGCAAACCTGAAAAAAAGCCGTAAATAAGATGTAGGCTGCATGCGAATAATAAATATCTCTTTTCTTTTTTTTCCCCGAAGCATCTTTTATAATTGTGTTGCGAGAGCAAAACTTTTTTTTTTTTTCCTATGACTCCGATTTCATTTTATTCCTAGTAACTGGTAAGGGACTAAACCTGTGCGGTTTTTACGGAAAGTGTGGACCTTAGGCCGGATTGATGAATATGACATTACATTTTGGAAAGCTCCGTAGAACTCTTGCCTGGGGCCAATAAGGATGGTTTTTGCTTGTCCTCGAGCCAGAGCCTACGGTGTGCGAAGTGAAGTGGAGTTATATAGCCCATGTCAGAGAGGACTATCTGAAGTTGTGTAGCGAACCTTTCGTTTCATCAAACCATGTTTCTGCTTTCGAGTGGAAAGCTCCGTTCTAGCACGCAAGCAGGCAGGCACCAGTTTCAAATTGAAGTTACCCGGCCCCACAGCCAACATATCTTCTTTGAGTGATAAATAGAAAAATCTACAGAAACAAAAAAGTGTCATTTTCCCACGGGTCCGAAAGTGCTGCCATGTATTGTTTCTATCTATGTCTGTTCGCGATTTCAGCTGAGTTTATCATTCCATTTCTTACACTTGGGAGTGAGGAAGAGAAGTGAGATCAGATGGGCCTCTTAAACTTTAAAAGTTCTCTCACTGCTAAAGAAATTAGAGCTTACCCTTTGCTCCTTTCTAAGTGGTGATATTAGAAAGTTGGCCTACGGCAAAAAAGTCAACTTTTGAACTAATACAGATAGATTTTTTTTTTCAACGGCAGTCGATAGATATTGGTGAGCTGATCAAAGTATATGTCATCCATTTTTTGGTAAAAAAATTCCTTCATGAGATATAACAGTTTGAAAGTTTATAGGGGTCGACAACTTCCGTAGTAAGGTACACACTGAAACCAAAATTAGGCCGATCCCAATTGTGAGACATGTAGGGGACTTGTAAGCAACAGTCGGCTGTTAGACCATAATCATCTTCAGTGATGAGGGGCTTGCAGCTTTTGCTAGTTGGTGTACCTATTATTTGTTTCTGGTGTATTCGATGGTAAGAACAATTTGGTTCCCAATTGTAAGATAGGAAAGGGACTTGTAAGTAATAATCCCCTGTTACCATCTTCAGCGATGAGGGGTTTGCAACTTTTGCTAGCTGGTGTAGCCTACCCACTATTTGTTTCCGGTGAACTTGATGTCTATCATGGGAGAGGGACTTGTAAGTACGAATCGGTTCACGAGCGGCTAGAAATTTGTGCAAATTGGTGCAGATCGTATTCGATTTCTATAAATCTAACGGTAAGAAAGTTTGTATCGATGGTCTACCGCTGTAAACTAGGATTAACTATTTACGCAACGGATACAAACATAATTTAAGACAATGAGGTAGTTTCGTAATAATTAATAGTGTCATCTATGGTATTTTAATCCTGAAAAGTTACGCATAGCTTTATGATACCAACTAGATTATATAAGACATTGTCCCAAGTTTTCATCCGTCACGATGTCTACGATTGAAAACGATAAAGTTCAACTGACTGCAAAGTCAGTTTAGTCCGTTCTTCCGATGTTCTTTTGTTGTTGTTTTTACAACGCTGAGAAATAGCCTTTGATCATGTGATTACTGATTGTGTTCTTCTTAGAACATACCGTTTTGTAAGCTTTGATAAGTTGACAACTTCAGCATTTAACCGACAGCAAAGAAACAAAACCAAAGTGTTGCTCTCGCAACACTTTGGTCGGCGAAGCCGCACAAAGGTTGCCGCAACACTTCACGTTGCTCAGGCAACGTAGGTCTAGTTTAACTTATTTTTATATTGTTTAAAAAACTAAGGAATCACATTTCGCACTTTTTGTGGCTTATACTCCTCCATCTCAGTGATGTTAATTGTAATCTATATTTTTACCCACTTTTAACTATCCACATATCACGTCAACTAACTTTTGAAAATAAACCCATATTTTGTTTACTATTCCCCCCTAATATTTGGAAATCACTTCTTTCATTTGAATTTTTAAAATCATTTTTTAGTTTGTATTTCTCTAAACCTAAAAACGCGTTAAAAAACAGAAAATGAATATATGCTCCATTCAAATAATAAATATCTCTTGAATAGATTACCGAAAAAAAAAAGTTTTAAATGACGCATTATCAATACTTACAGTAGGGACAAGTATACGTTCTCAGTTGTAGCTTGTAGTAAGTGTCGCAGATTTTTATGGCACATATTTGTATGTGCCATATAGCGATCGCAATTTCTGTCCGTCAGTCGGTCTGTGATCGGTCCGTCGTCCTGGCTTTGCTAGTTCGGGCACTTTCAGATAAGCTAGGACGATGAAACTTGGCAGGCATATGGGACCGGATAAGATTAAATTAAAAATAGTTGCTTCCCCGATCCGACCATCTGGGAAGGGGGAGCAGAGGGAGGGGGAATTCGGAAAAATTAGGTATTTTCAACTTACGAACTGGTGATCGGATGTTAATGAAACTTGATAAATGGAAGGACCTCGTGTCTCAGACGTTTGATTTTAAATCCGACCGGATCGGGGACATTGGGGGGAGTTGAAGGGGGAAACCGGAAATCTTAGGAAACGCTTAGAGTGGAGAGATCGGGATGAAACTTCGTGGAAGAACAAGCACAAGTCCTAGATGCGTGATTGACATAACCGGACCTGATCCGCACACTTTGGGTGGGGGTGGGGGGTGATGAAAATTGGACGATGAAATTTAGCAGGCATGTCTGGGACCCAAACAGATTCATTTGAGAATATTCCTTTCCATAATCCGATCATCTGGGGGGGGGGGGGGGCTGGAGGGAGGGGGAATCTTGAAAAGTGAGGTATTTTCAACTTAAGAACGGGTGATCGGATCTTAATGAAACTTGATACATAGAAAAACCTCGTATCTCAGACGCCCCATTTTCAATCTGGACCGGATCCAGTGACGTTGGGGGGGGGGGGGATTTTGGGAAAAGCTTTGAGTGGAGGGTTCGGGATGAAATTTGGTGAAGAACAGGACAAGCACAAGTCCTAGATACTTGAATGACATAACCGGACCGGATCCGGTCACTGTAGGGGAGTTGGGGGAGGGGGGTCCGAATTTCTAGTGATCCTGCGAGTTCGATACTTCCTGATGTGCTAGGAGGATGAAACTTTGCAGGCGTGTCAGGGAAAACAGATTGACTTTATAATGTAGTTTCCCCGATCCGACCATCCTGGGTGGAGTGAAGGGATTGGGAATCCGGAATCTAGTTGCAAGCTCAGCTATTGAGCGGGTGATTTAAATGAAACTTTATAATTTAGAAAGAACTCGTGCCTCAGACATCCCATTTTAAATCCGGACCGGATCCGGTGACATTGGGCGGAGCTGGAAATCTTTGGAAACGCTGAGAGTGGAGGGATCGGGATGAAACTCGGTGGGAAGAAGACGCTTAAGTCCTAGGTACGTCACTGGTATAATATGACCGGATTCGCGCACTGTGGAGTGACCCCGGCCTTGTGACCCTAGTGACCCGGCCTTAATTGACGGAGCCACATCGTATCGGAGCTCTGTGTGGGGAGTTGGAGGGGGTTTACTGGAATTTCGCTGATCGCCAGTTAGGATAGTTCCAGATGTTCTAAGGACGATGAAACTTTGCAGCATATTAGTGACTTAAGGATCCGACCAATGCCATAGGAAAATTTGTGTTTTGGGACCCGAACATCATTTTAGGGAGTTGAGGGAAGAGAAATCGGGAAATCACTGACTTACGTAAATTGCGGACGGGTGGTCTGATTCGAGTGAAACTGTATAGGTGATAAGAAGTGAGGACCTAGACAAGCGAAACATGCATCCGAACCAGGTCCGAACCACATGCAGCCACGATCGGGGGAGCTGGGTGGGGGGCTTTTTGACATGCACGAAAAAACGAAAAACGTACACGAGAAACGGTACGAAAATATGCTACAGATGATCCATTTAGGAGTCGAACCAGATTCGGCCGCGTGCGGGGAGTTGGAGGGGGTACCAGAAATCGTGTGGCACGTCTAGGGACCAAACGAGTGGATCTGTTGGGTTGAAACTTGGAAGTTAGATAAGTCATTTGCTCTAGATGATCCGAGGCTATGTTCGAAATGTTCAGACTTCAGTGAAACTAGATATCGTATTTGTAGGTCCAAACCGCATTGTTGGATGGCGGGGTATTTTGTGTCGTTCTCATCAACTTTCTTTGCCACCTATTCGTAAAAAGTGGCATATGAGCTCGTAGCTCTTCTTGTTGTTCTTATGCTGACAACGGAGGCGTAGCAGGAAGTTCATTTGTATTGATGGTTGTTACAGAGATTTAAGGCTAGTTTGCTGATTTCTTATTATTATTTTGAATGATTAAACAAAAGAAATGAAAATCCAATTGCATAATTTCCTTAACTAGTTGTTACAGTTGGTTTGTGTGGAACGAAGCTTGGATGCGGTGAAGGCGGTTGTGGGGCCTGCACGGTTGCTGTTTCAAAGATTGACCGACAGTCAAAGCGTATTAGGTAAGTTGCATTTTTACAGGTTCAGATTAATATTCTTTGAGCCCAAGCTGACTTTGAAACATTTATTCAAACAATGTTTACAACGGGTACGTCAGCTCCGATTCTTCATCAGCGATATTTCGGTCCTTTTTGGCAAGGGTCCTCGTCAGGCTGTCAATCCTCTGGTCCAACTTCGGGGAAGGAAACAAACCTGTAATCAGGTTTACCTGTAATCTACCTGTAATACGTAAGCTACGATTCTTCATCAGCGATATTTCGGCAGGTTACAGGTTTGTTTCCTTCCCCGAAGTTGAACCAGAGGATTGACAGTCTGACGAGGACCCTTGCCAAAAAGGGCCGAAATATCGCTGATGAAGAATCGTAGCTGACGTACCCGTTGTAAACATTGTTTTAATAAAGGTTCAGATTCCACAACCGCAGAAATTATGTTGTTTTATTTACCAGAAAGATCATGAGAACATTTCACTTTATATCTTGGCGCAAACTGTGAGCACACGCAATACGCCCTTCCTAAAATTCCTTCAGGATTAGTTCCTCTTTTGCCGCTAGATGCACTAGAGTGTAGTGTAAATAACGACTCGTTACTTCTTAGTGTACTTCGAACCAGGTTTGTAGTCCTGGCCCCTTTTTAAACTGTTTGAGATGCCTCTATATGTAGGGATCGACTAAAACCAGGAAGGGAAGGGAACACGAGAAAAGCAGGAAGGCATACTAAAACCATTAAGGGCATACTAAAACGAGGAGGGCTGTCGCCAGAATTCAATTCTGCGAAAAACTGGAAAGCCGCACGGTTTCCTTCCTCTATTTAGTATTCTTGAGGGGTCGGCAACTTTTCAAATTCAGAGTTCACCATCCCTTCCTCGTTTTATTATCCTGACATGGGTAGGCATTAAGTTTAGTGAGGGGTCGGCAACTATAAAAATTGTAATTCACCTTTTCATTTCTCGTTCTGACTGAGGGGTCGGCAACTAAGATGTTTAAAGTCCACCATTTCCTTCCTCGTTTTAATAGCTTGAAAGTACTAAAACGAGGAAGGCAACGGTGGATTTGAAATATCTAAGTTGCAGACCCCTCGCTTGACTGAGATTTCTAGTTGGCGACCGCACAAAAGTCAAAGCACTAAAACGAGGAAGGGAAGGTGAACTAAGAACTTTGATAGTTCCAACCCCTCAAAGAACAATAATTTAAAATTCCCAATTTCCTTCCTCGTTTTAGTACTCTCAAGGTACCAAAACGAGGAAGGAAATGGTGGACTTGAAATATCTTAGTTGCCGAGCCCTCGCTGGACTCGGAAGATTTTAGTCACCTTTGATAGTTTCCGACCCCTCAAAGAAGAATAATTTAAAATTTCCTGCCTCCTTTTAATGCTTTCAAGGTACTAAAACGAGGAAGGCAATGGTGTTTTGAAATATCTTAGTTGGCGACCCCTCGCTGGACTCGGAGGGTTTTAGTCGCCTTTGATAGTTTCCGACCCCTCAAAGAAGAATAATTTAAAATTTCCTTCCTCCTTTTAATGCTTTCAAGGTAGTAAATCGAGGAAGGCAATGGTGAACTTGAAATATCTTAGTTGGCGACCCCTCGATGGACTTGGAGGATTCTAGTCGCCTTTGATAGTTGCCGACCCCTCAAAGAAGAATAATTTAAAATTTCCTTCCTCGTTTTAGTACTTTCAATGTACTAAAACGAGGAAGGAAATAGTGGACTTGAAACATCTTAGTTGTCGACCCTTCGCTTGATACTAAAACGAGGAAGGGATGGTGAACTTTGAGTTGAAAGTTGCCGGCCCCTCGACGAATACTAAACAGAGGAAGGGAACGGTGCAGCTTTCCAGTTTTTCGCAGCCTTGAATTCCTTCCTCGTTTTAGTATGCCCTTCCTCGATTTAGTATGCCCTTCCTGGTTTTAGTATGCCTTCCTGCTTTTCTCGTGTTCCCTTTCCTTCCTGGTTTTAGTCGATCCCCTATATGTACTATCCGACAATATGTTGTCAAACTTCATCTAGTTTGTCAACTTGCTTCCTGTTTCAGCGCTAACTGATGAATAACTTTTCACTGGTCTAATACTCGGTATGAGCCCAGAAACTATAATTGCGTACTCCTTCTTTAGATGACGTGTACTAAGATCTAATTTTTGATTGGTATTTTTTCTTAGCGCATCTCGCGCATACCAGCAATTGGATTATAGACCTGAAAAACCGCTGGTTTCCGAAAGACCCGGATTTTGCTTGAGAGACTATCTGACTAATATGACTAAGTCCAAAACACGCCAGTGATCCTCAGAAAGAACGAGAAAACGTCTGCCTAACGACTCAAACTCAGCAACTCAATTAAATCCTATGTCAACCAATCACGGCCGATAATCAGGGACAGCTTTGGTGCCGGTTCCGGCTCTTCCGCTAGGTTCAGGCGACTTTGCATCGGCAAGGAGAGTTGGTCATAAAGAGTATTAGATAGCGTCGGAAACTTGGAATGTCCGTAAATACGCTGAAAAATAAATACAATCATTATAGCTAAGCTTTGAAACAAATTGATTTGTCTTGTAAATTTGTGTGTAGCTTGCAGCGGTAAAATCACTGTACATGAGCAAGCCTTAAACACGTAAGTGAACCTCGGGAAGAATAAGAAACGTCACTCAAACGAACCGTAGAAATTGATTCAAATCCTGTGTGAACCAATCAACGACGTTTTTTGCCGTGACATTTCTGGCTCTTCCCTGGACACACTGCGATTCTTCATCGGCAAGAAGAGTTAGTCATCACGATTATTAAGTTCAGTGTTTTAGATCTGGAAGTAAAGTTGTTATTATATTTGTAAGTAAGAAAATCCGTTTGTCTGCCACTATGCCTCGAGACCTCGCTCTGCGAAATTAGCTCTCTACACATCTGTCAGACTTGTATTGAACAAAAATTTGAAATTTCTTTGAAGAGCTTTATTTTTGAACTTTTTATTGGAATATAATGAAGAACACACAAAACAACCGAAATACACACTTACAAAAGACACAAGGGCCAATCTCCGTGGGGGCAAGTCATCGAATGTCCCCCATGGGTCAGGACCCTTGTAATTCTTGTACAACTCCCGATTACTTGGTTTGAGAAACAGCATGTTGGGAATCGTCTCATTCCGTCTCTCACCCTATTTGAATATTCCGCGCTTTTCCCATTTACCACTCCCATCTAGTGGGTAAAATTAACAGTAATGTATCTTGATTGGCGCGTTGGCAGACAACCTTCAACTAGAGCCTCGTTTTTGTTGCAATACGTCCTTCATAAATCCGATGACGAATTGCCGCCAGACGCCCAAAAGGAACAATAAAAAGCACACGTGAGATCTGGGGATAAGTTATCTGACGGGTGAATAAGCGATTAGGCTTTCGCTTCATATCGAGTCGCGCATTAGCCCCGTTGAAAAGTCAGCCAGCACTCGGCACTGAAGTCGGAAGCCAGAAATGACAAACTTGATGACGCTTGACAGTACAGAGTTGGGTAAAGCGAAAAGAGGGGAAGAGGCATTTTAAACAGTTTTAAACATGGTTAGGTCTAAGAGGAATTGAAAATAGCAAAACAAACCTGGATAAACGTACACCAAGATGTAACGTGCATTGTTTTCTTTACGATAGCGCATCTAGCGGCCAAAAAAAGAACTAAACTGAGAGGAATTTTATGAGGGGCGTACAGTGGAGCCGCATCGCTGCTGCAGCAATTCTTTGCTTCTGCACAAGATAAGATTTTTTGATTCACTGCCCGCACGATTTCTTCTTGGTTGAAGCAGCACCTTGCAGGGAAGCACGGACTTGGTCGGTAAGCAAGTCCATGGTTCTCGAGAATAGTCTAGAAGCTTGGAACTTCGGAGTACTGCAGTGCAAAAACGAATGTAAAAAGAATAAACCCGGAAGCAGCCGAGAAGAGGACCCGCAGCGTGCTACAAAAACTAGGCTCAGATGAATGGCTTGAAATGTTTGGAGTGGATTTGTTGTAATATTAAGGGTTCCTGACTACACTCATTCCTGACGTGTACATCTGAAAATAGTCGGTGTCGTTATAATAAACGATATTTAACGTTGGACTGGAGAGATTGGTGTACCAGCTAGGATCTTCCCAACACGGCAGAGAGACCTTCCTGAACATGATGATCACCAATATGGACTTTTTGGTTTTGCAAAACTTCGAAGTTTATTTTCTTTTGTTGTTAATTTTTGTTTGTCTTTTTGGGATCCCAAAACGTAAGTGGAGGGATACCTATGACATCGCAAAAAATGTCCGTCTGTCTCTGAGCACGATAACTCTCGAAGGAATGAGATACAAAACTTGGTGTGAGGATTCTTTGGGTCAAGGGAGGATTCTTTGGGTCAAGGGTAAGGTCAAGTTCGTAGATGGGCTCTGTAGCCCTACATTTAGGGGTGGGGGAGGGGGTGTTCAAATTAAGGGGCAAAAAAAATATTTTTTGAAAGCTATTGAGATAGTTGATTTAGGGGTAAGGAGACATGTTGAATCCGAATATGAATGTTATTTTCTTGCCGGACAAGTAGTTCACCCGGAATCCGGCGAAAACCGGACACAACATTTATCGACCAATTCTCGGCTATAGCAGTCCTACCCCTTTATTCTCAAATCATTATAGCTCTGCGCGCGTGGATGCCGACATACATTTGTTTATTCTGTGGACGTCGGAGAGACCTAGTGTAATCGAAGGTCGAAGGGGTTGATATATAATGTTCAAACGAGGAAATAATGTTGTTCTAGCGAGGATGTTGTTCAATGAGGATTTACTGGTAAAGTACAGGTCAAGTTCGTAGATGGGTCCTTTAGTCCTGTCTTTAGAGGCAGAGGAGGGGTTTCGAATTTACGGTAAAAACATGTATGGTTTATAAGCTAATAAGATATTCATTGAGGGGGTAAGGAGGTCTGCTGCATCCAGATCTGAACTTAGTTTTCTTGCTGGACAAATGGTGCATCACTAATTCGGCTGAAACTGGAAATTTGGTTGAAGCTCAAAGTTGTTTCTGATATCGATTAGAGATTGGGTATCGGGGCAAGGAGACATGCGGAATCTACATTTGAACTTTATTTTAACAGTAAAAATATTCAAGGAACCTGACGAAGACTGAATGGCGAAGACATGGCCCAATTGTTTGAATTTTTGATTTGAGATTTTTGGGATCCCATCGAAAGTTTTGGTCTTGTTCTTTGTTATTACACTTTTTTTTACTTCAGCGTCAATAGAATGGTTTGTCTAAAAAAAAGTTATATTTACAAATATTTATATTTTCAGCCACCTGGCTGTCAACGCCTGCCTGACTCCCATTTGCGCCGTACATGGCGCTTCCGTCACCACAGTAGAAGGGCTTGGATCGGTGAGAACCAAACTTCACTCTGTCCAGCAGAGACTGGCGGCATCTCACGGTTCTCAATGTGGGTTTTGCACACCTGGCTTTATCATGTCTATGTACGCACTCCTTCGAACGACCCCACTTCCAACCATGGAGGAGATTGAAAGGTGCTTTCAGGGTGAGTACCGTCGAAAGATGAATATTCGCTACACCCTAATAAGAATGAAACTTTTAATATGAAACTTTTACTCTTAAAAAGCTATTCGTTGTCAGTAAGATTCCGAGCTACTTCTAGGTATCCTTAAGTCTACGAATGCTAGTTCTGTAGTGTGTTTTGGAAACATGACAGAAAAAGTCATTAGATTAGTAGAAAGTCGGTAGGTCGGTAGGATATTAAGTTAAGAATGTGAGGTTGTTTGTTATTTGAGATTGTTTTTTTTTTTTTGTCTGTATATGGCTTAATAGCTTTCAAATACATATATATATATATATATACGTCCGGTGAGAAAATGATTTTCATAAACCGATTCACCATGTCTTCTTACGCACAAATGGAAGATCTAATAGAATTCAAATAAAGCTTAATTTTTAAAGTTTAACTGAAAAGCCAACTTATTGTTATTTAATTGAATACCCTGAATTATTTGGATTCTGTAAAAGGATTTTCTTATTTTCCACTATCTGCTCTAGTTATGACATTGAGAATATCTGCGGCCGTCCCCACAGCGTAAATTCTACTATCACGCGAAAAATTTTAATCTCAACACAAACGCGGCTTTTCAGTGGGCAGCGGTGAGATTGGGGAAGATTGCTCAGTGCCTGAGCAAAAGAAAAAATCATAAATCTTTCTCGTAAGGCGTTCATCAAACATACAAGCGCATAGAGGTGTCACAAATCCCACGGAAATTCCACTATTTGAAAATCGATTGTTCATGAATGGTGGAAGAACGAAGTAACGCATTTCCAGCCGGTCTTCAAGCCGATGTAAGTGAATAAGCGATGGGTAGCTAGATTGTCCTATCCCAGCCCTTTTTGGTTAAACTTTAACAAATTTTCCGGCTTTCACCGGGCGCCGGGCGAACTTATTTTCCGACGAGAAAATACTTTTCATGTTCGGATACAGCATGTCTCCTTATCTCCAAGTCGAACCTCTAACCCTTTCGACCCTATCGCCGTCATTTGCCAATCCATTCTTTTCCGTTACGTAGCTGCCATCTGGCATTGAAATCACCACATGTGAACCCTGATTTGAAAACTAGAGGTCGTTCTTACGGTTCGATCGAAGTATCGTTCATTCATTTAGGATAACAGCTTCAAGGGTAGGCAGGGCTTGAAAGAAACGGGCCTCGTGGGGGTAAAAATGGGGGTAATTTCTAATTAGAAATACAGGAAGACTACAGAGTTTTACTTTTCTATTTTTGCTTGTTCCTCATAATAGGTTTTAGTAATACCCATCAAGACTATAGCTGGACCGTAATCTCCAATAGGTTTGCCGTGAGAATTTTTGAAACATCTACCATGGCAATTGACAGACCCAGGACAGACAGGTAAAATTGAGGTTGTCGTCAAATGACAGAATGAGGCTTCTATGAAGACTACTGACATTAGTACTTATAGACTATGATCGCACTTTTGAGACACTGATGGGTGGGCCTATATTCTAATCTACGACATCTTCCAACTCAAGTTTATGTTCACGTTTATGGAAAAGACAACTTCTTTTTGATGGATATAGATGAGCCAGAAATGGAGTCCTCGAATCCGAGAAGGCTTCAACGTGGAAATATTTCTGGTTGCAAGAAGACTAGAATCTTAGCTGAAGCTTTTCTCAGTTTGGGTGACGACTCGGGCCTTTCTGACTTGTTGTATAGCGACCAAAAAGATGACTGGATCCCAGAGGAAGGCTGCGAAGCGGATGACGAAAGTGGTTTTCCGGTTGGGTGGCAACTTTTTGGAGGAAGTGGAACGAGAGTTGCAGCAGGAACTGAACTCCGAAACAAAGTCCGAACGGTCCATATTCGTAAAATTTGCCTAGAGCTGGAGAAAGAACTGAGTATCAGCGTTGACGAGCAGATCATTTCCTTCAAAAGGAAGAAGAAGATGAAAGAATATATTCGATAAAACCCTCGCCCTTGTGGCTTGTAGAACCCTGTCCCCTGTGAGGCGTCTGGAATTATGCATGGCTTTTGAGGTTTACCAAGGAAAAACAACCAACATCGGTGAAACTCGTAAAGAAGCTGGAGTAGGGATGGAACTATGGAAGATGTTCTGGTCCCAGGCTTGTCTAACAAATAGAGAAGCAGGTTTGCTTCTATATTTTTTCCCCACCGAAACTGTGGTGAGTGAGCACAACTTCGGTGAGTTCATTCACCGACGTCCTCGAAAAGACGCAGACGGTCTTCGTGCAGCTGGTATAATACGAAAGACTTCACAAGACGATTCACAGGCTTGGTAAAGCAATGCCAAAAAAGAGCTGAAGAAGAAATGGAGGGGTGCATGGGATGGGACGTGCGAGTCGGACAAGGGAATCGGCTTAGTTCGCTGGTACGACAATAGCATATTCACTCTAGCTTCAAACAATGGTGAGTTCACTCACCGAACTCATCGAAAATACGCAGACAGTGTAGAACTGAAGACGGAATGGAGAGGTGCATGGAATGAGATTGGCGAGTTGGACAAGGGGATTAGCTGAGTTCGCTGGTACTACAATAGCATATTCACTCTGGCTTCAAACAATGGTGGAGCTGGCCAAGGGAAGTTGTAAGACGCTGGAGCAGTGAGAAGAAAACGTATATTGATGGTCAACGTCTTGACGTCACTGAAGACTACAAGCGTAACACTGGGGGCGTCTACACTTCGATTACCTGATCGATTCGTACAGGATCGAAACGAAAACCAGAAAATGGACTTTGACGACCTTCTTTCACTTCATTGACGTTGATTGTAATCCATGTTGGTAATTCGTAGCTTGAGCACTGATGTTTCGAGCATATCGATATCGTTCCTACAAGCCCGTCTCTCTTTTCAAGTTCCGCAATAACATAGCCGATAACATGAATGTAGTTCGTTACGAAGGCATGGCCCGGTCGACCATGCAGAAATGATCTCAGTAGTCACGACGGAACGGGATCTAGTTACCTGCTACGTCAGCGGCAACATCAGCGCCAGCTTAGAGAAACGAAAACATAAAATATGATAGGCTGAATCGCTTCCAGACCCACACTAACGGCCTGGGAAGCACTCTTCGGGTATGAGAAAGGTTCAAAAACGACCAAAATAGAGATCAAGTATCAAGTGCTCAGAGTGGGATGTTGTCCTTTGGCTCAGTAAAAGTACCACTGTCAGTAAACTTCCATTTTGTGTAAATTTTCTTTGTTTTGTACCGTGACAAGATTATTAAAGCTGTGACCTCAAAACCTCAGTACGTCATCTGACAGAGCCCCGGTTTCTACTCTTAATGCCCGGCCACGTCAGTTGACAGACCCCTAGATTTCTAAGAATCCATTGACGTAAGTGAATGAAACTTACACAAGTTCTTAGCGAGCCCCTTAAAACTCCAAATCCGTTGGAAAATAATTTTTAGCTCGAAGGAAAATAATTCGGGTTCGAAAGGGCTAATCAGCTTTTCTCAAATTTTCTGGTTTTGGCCGGATTCCGGATGAACTGTAGCCTACTTGTCCGGCGAGAAAATAATTTTCATATTCGAATTCAGTTCATCTCATTCCACCTTAGTCGACAATTTAATTAGCTTTTAAAAGTATCCCCCCCCCCCCATTAATTTAAAACCCCCACCCCTAAATATGCTGTTATATGACCCATCTATGAACTTGACCTGTACTTTGACCCAGAAGATCCTCACACCAAGTTAGGACAAAATATCTCAAACCCTTCGAGAGTTATCATGCTAACAGACATACAGAAAGGCAGACATAAGAACGGACAGACGGACGGACGGACAACTTCACGAATAGATGTTTCTGCAGCCCAAGGTGACTGCGGATTAACTTCACGAAGTCATAGGTATCCCGTCACTTACGTTTTTGGATCCCAAAAAGGACATAAGCTTACTTTGTCAGTTTCATCTTCTATAATTATGGAAATTAAAACGAAAGGAAACAAGTGCAAAACAATTCTACTATTCGATTCACCAGTTTTAAACATCTATAGAGAAATGTATTTTTGCTCAGGTTTTTTGCATGAACTACATAGGCTACCTCATGTGCTGAATGCCTGAAGGGCGAGTATAAATTAGATAAAAAGCCAAAAGTATATCAGGGGCGCCTTAACCTTGTCTTTTTTTACTTATCTATCACAAATATTACAATATACCCTACTTGTTTGGCTAACTCAACTCAGTTCACCATTTCCTGTCACTTTACTTGACTATATTCACTTCTCTCGACAGTATGGAAGGATACACTAGCACTTCAATATCTCCACTGAAAGTCTTGTTGGATTTTCTGGTGATTTTCATGGAACAAAGTACGCTAATCTTCGAAGTTAATCAGGCAGTACATAGTTATACAAATGTTTCGCTTTTGCATTTGTACTTTGTATGTCACGTAGTTTTCGCCAAAAACTTGCCAATAATTGGCACGAATCGCTGTGATTTTGGCAAGCCTTGGCCCGTCGCTAGACTGTGCCAGATGCATAGGAACTCCTGCTTACAAAAGGCGTTTTTCCGTGCTGCCACAAACAGGTTCTGGGTGGATTGTGGC